>OX387652.1:0-677165 GCA_947568875.1 Fissipunctia ypsillon
TAAAAAAAAAAAAAAAAAAAAAAAAAAAAAAAAAAAAAACCTAACCTAACCTAACCTAACCTAACCTAACCTAACCTAACCTAACCTAACCTAACCTAACCTAACCTAACCTAACCTAACCTAACCTAACCTAACCTAACCTAACCTAACCTAACCTAACCTAACCTAACCTAACCTAACCTAACCTAACCTAACCTAACCTAACCTAACCTAACCTAACCTAACCTAACCTAACCTAACCTAACCTAACCTAACCTAACCTAACCTAACCTAACCTAACCTAACCTAACCTAACCTAACCTAACCTAACCTAACCTAACCTAACCTAACCTAACCTAACCTAACCTAACCTAACCTAACCTAACCTAACCTAACCTAACCTAACCTAACCTAACCTAACCTAACCTAACCTAACCTAACCTAACCTAACCTAACCTAACCTAACCTAACCTAACCTAACCTAACCTAACCTAACCTAACCTAACCTAACCTAACCTAACCTAACCTAACCTAACCTAACCTAACCTAACCTAACCTAACCTAACCTAACCTAACCTAACCTAACCTAACCTAACCTAACCTAACCTAACCTAACCTAACCTAACCTAACCTAACCTAACCTAACCTAACCTAACCTAACCTAACCTAACCTAACCTAACCTAACCTAACCTAACCTAACCTAACCTAACCTAACCTAACCTAACCTAACCTAACCTAACCTAACCTAACCTAACCTAACCTAACCTAACCTAACCTAACCTAACCTAACCTAACCCAGTAACCGATAACACATCGCACCATCAACATCAGCTCCGCGTAAAAAATTCACTAAAAATATACGCGTTGAGTTACAGTCGTGAAAAAGTTATCAGTGGAATTTCGTGGCGTCAATTCACCAGGATCAGTGTGGGCAAGTGTCTGCGTCAGCGGGTTGCGGAGCAGGAACTCCAGAACTTCAGCGGGGAATTCTAAGGTCAAGGTCAGTGGAGTCGTCTCACAAACAATAATCCTGAGAGTCGCGGCAGAGGCCTGTCAAATAACATCAAGATCAGGAAAATCGGATCAGCGGTTTGGGAGTTATTAAGGTACGAAAATCGCCAAAACACGTGGTTTTTGAGCGGAAAATAACCCCGCTTTGGACCCACGTGTTTTTTACAACACGAGGCGTGACGTATAGCCAGTCATCCCAGCCGCTACTGAAGACTCCGAAGTCGGCCGAGGAATCTGCCTGCAGACCAGCGACCAGCCTGACGACTCCACGGCCCATCACCAGGTAAGCCCCGAGGGAACTCCTCAACCCTTTGTCCCACCCCCCCCGAGTTTGGGCTCATTCGACTCGGGTTCTCAGGACCTTGCCTAAGCCATCAAGGGTCTCCTCACCCCCACCCCCCCTTTTTTTTCATTACCCCCCCCCCCCCTCATATCAACCCCCCCCCCCCCCCTCACATATTACCCCTCGAACCTTACCCCCCTCTGAGACCTGAGTAAGGGTCCACTCCGTACCTCTTGGACCCCCTTGACCCCCTCAACAGACCCCCTTCCTTGACCCCCCCCCCAATAGTCTTCCCACGAAACCCCCCCCCCCAACCCCCCTCCTTCACCCCCCCCTCAATAGTCTCCCCACGAAACCTCCCCCCCTCCCCCCTTCCCCTCGGGGCTACCTCACCCCCCCGCGGCCTAACTTCGTTCCTGTTGGAGCTAGACAGCCGAGTTTGGGCTCATTTGAAAGGGCGCAAAACGCTCTACAAATTGGCCCCAACAGAATCCTCAAATTCGGCAGCCCACACGCCCAATCATCCAGCGACGCCCAGAATTCCACTGAGGACCACCACCAGCGCGCACGAAGGGCTCACAACATCGAGCCCCTTCAGTTGTCGGACTCCTCATCGGACAGCAGACGCAGACCACCAGCGGAACATCCGTGAGTCCATCTGAGATAGTATAAAAAAAAATAAAAAAAAAAAAAAAAAAAAAATAAAAAAAATATATATATATATATATATAACATCACACAACACACGCATTACAACATCACAATAGAATTAAGTCTCTAGTCTAGTTATACTATAATATATAACCTAATATAAACATGTCCTCACAATCTTCAACGTCCACAACCTCCCGCAAGATGACCACGGAGGCAGCAAAAGCCCCCTCCCGAACACTCAGGGAGAAGGTGCTGAAGAACTCGGCGAAGTCCGTGGTCTCAGAAAAGTCGGCGCGTCCACCGCAAAAGCCTCAGGCGTCAAAGGCGGCGTCGGAGCCGGACGTCACGGGCAGGACACCACCACTGCCATCAGTGACCGGGACGCCCCAGTTGGAAGACCGCACTAGGATCGCCGAGGTCGTCATTGACTGGGAGCAGTGTGGCATATCCCCCCCCCGCCAGATCATCTCGGATGAGGAAAGCTCGGTGGCCTCCACAGTGAGCCAGGCCGATCGCCCCGTGAGCGGACGACCGAGCCTCCTCTATCGAACGCCGAGAAGGGGCACAGGGGTGGAGATGGACTTAGCCACCAGGGAGGCCAACGACCTTCTCCAAAAGGGCAAGGATGCCTTAGAAGCCGCCGGCAACATGAAGCGCGAGTGTAAGGCCACGGCCCATGAGTGTCTGCAGGGCCTGTACGAGACGGCCCTGTCATTGGCAGACTCGAGAGCGCGTCATAAGTATAACCTCGAGAAGGAGCGCTCTCGACACGCACAAGAACTTGTGCGTGTCGAGAGAGCTCACACTCGAGAGCTGATGACGATGAAGGTCGAGCTCTCGCTCATGCGGTCCGAAGTCTCGGACACTAAAAAAGAGGCGAAAGGGATCCGAGAATGGCTGGGTCACGAAACCCTTGAAGCCCTCAACGGCATCAAGGAGGTGAAGGAAGAGGTCTCCACTGCGAGTCTCCGGAACTTGAAGGAGCACGAGAAGACCAGGCTGGAAGGCGCAAGAGCCCCCGGGGAACCCAAGTGGGAGACAATGGGGGCCGGCCTTACACGACTGGAATCAAATGTCTCCAGCGTGTCAAACCAGCTGGACGTGCTCCGGAAAGCCCTAGAGAGGCTCAAAGAAGACCTCACCCGGCCATCGGACATTCAGTCGGACCCGTGTCTCAGAGAGACCGATCTGCTCACGACCGCCGGCTTCGAAAGGGAAATGGAGAAGCTGCATAAGCAAGTACAGGCCATCGCCAACAGGCCTGTTGCCTCCCCCCCACCACCAACACCACCAGTCAACATCACACACCACCTGAAACCCATCGCGGAAAGGCTGGAGATAGTCTCGGCGGACCTCCGCGTACTGCGTGACAAGGAGCCCCCAATCCAGGCGCCTCCGGCGCTGAATCTGGAAGCGGAACTCGCAGTCGGGGAGGTCAAAAAGACCCTCGAGACTATCCAGAAGGGGGTAGCGGACCTGAGCAAAGCGGACAAAACGCTACAACAACAACAGGGCCCACTAACCTTTGCCCAGGTCGCCAGCAAACCGAAGCCCCCAAAACCACCCACTCAACCTAACCACACCCTGATCATCTCGTCGACGAACCCCCAGCACACCGGGGACAACGTGATCGAGAGGATCAGGACCGCCCTGGACCTCAAAACGAGCGGAGCCCGAGTCGACACGGTCCGGAAAGCGCGGAACCAGAAAGTGATTCTGAGGTGCGCCAGCAGGACAGACTTGAGGACAATCAAAGACCAAGTCCAGTCGAGTGCAGGGCTCAAGGTCCAGGAGCCGAAACCACAGAACCCCCTCGTCTGCATCAAGGGAGTGCTGTCCAGCTACAGCGACGGGGAGATCGTCGATCTCCTCAAGGCGCAGAATAAACATATTCTGCAGAACGTTGCTGTAGATGGACAGACCATAAAGGTGCGCTATAGGAAGCGCGCGAGGAACCCCCACGAATGCCACCCTGTTCTGGAGCTCTCCCCGGAGATCTGGAAATGTTGCACGCAGGTGCAGAAGATACATGTGGGCATCAAGCGGTGCTCGATTGAGGACCAGTCCCCTCTGGTACAGTGCACGAAGTGCCTTGGATATGGGCATAACAAGTCCATATGCAAGGCCGAGAAGCAAGTCTGCAGTTTCTGCAGCGGAGCGCACAACGGAGGGGACTGCCTCACTCGAGCCGAGGGCAGATCACCCACGTGTGTCAACTGCAAGGCGGCACACAGGACGGGCAGCGACCTGGCACACACAGCGTTTAGCGCGGACTGCCAGGAACGCCAAAAATGGGATGGGATAGCGAGGTCGCGCGTTTCCTATTGCTAAGGGCGACCAAACACCACAATGTAGTCAACCAGTCACCCTTCAAAACACGTCCAGACCGACAGCAAGATTGGGGTTCATCCAAGTCAATCTTCAACGCTCCAAGCTGGCCACAGAAGAACTCCACATGGCGGCTCAGGCGAAGGGAGTTTCAGTAGCACTTGTTCAAGAGCCCTATGTAGGAAGAGCAGGTGTGATGAAACAAAGCCCCGGCACAAGAGTCATCCAGTGCAGCCTCAACCGCCAAAAACCAGTGAAAGCGGCGATTGTTGTTTTCGGGAACAGCCTGGAGGTCATCCACGACCCCCAGATTGTGACCGAGAACATCGCCGCCGTTTTGCTGAAGGTGGGTCGGCTCAGCTTTGGGGTACTGTCGGTCTATTTTGAGGGTGACCAAGACCTTGAACCATACCTATCCGCAACACACAACACCATTCACACACTACACACAAACAATATCCTGGTGGGAGGTGACGTTAACGCCTGGAGCCAGTGGTGGGGAAGTGTTTCCGAAAACCATCGCGGGGCGTCGTATAACTCATTTCTCAATGAGCGGGATCTCCACATCCTCAACACGGGACAAACTCCGACGTTCGAGACCTACAGAGGAGACAGGTGGTGCACAAGCATCGTTGATGTAACGGCATGCAGCCTGTCGCTGCTAGGCAAGGTCGAGGAGTGGCGTGTAGAAAGGAGTCTTACGACATCGGACCACAACGCAATAACCTTCTCGATGCGCTTAGAGAAGCCCTTGGAACCCCTAAGGCCTGTCTCGACGCGCATCTACAACACCAAGAAGGCAAAGTGGTCTGACTTCAGCACGCACTTCAAGACTAGTCTGGCGGACAGCGACATCACACCAGTCAGAGTCTCGGACGTCTCGAACCCAGAGGATCTGGAGAAAGTGGTCAACACCTACACACAAAACATCCACCGCTCATGCGAGGAAGCGATCCCAAAACTGGGTTCGCCGAAACACGACGCCAAGCCCCCATGGTGGAATCCTTCTCTGGAGCGTCTTAAAACAGACGCCCTGAGGAAGAAGAGAAGGATCCGGAATGCAGCCGCAAGTCGGAGACACTTCACCATCCAGGAATACGTGCTGGCTAAAAACACATACACCACAGCAGCAACGGAAGCAGCCACAGCAAACTGGAAGGAGTTCTGCTCGAAGCAGGACCGAGAGAGCATGTGGGACGGCATCTACAGGGTACTAAGGAAGACAGCCAGAAGACAGGACGACGCCCTCCTGAGAAACACCGCGGGCGAGACGCTCAGCCCAGAGCAGTCTGCGGATCTTCTGGCAAAAACCTTCTACCCTGACGACTCAACGGATGCCGAACAGCAATACCACACAAGCCTGAGGAGGCTCGCGGAGGAGAAAACACCACAAGGTCTGTCCGCTGACGATCCACCCTTCACGACCGCGGAGCTGGAAATGGTTCTCCAAAACCAAAATCCGAAGAAAGCCCCCGGTCCCGATGGATTAACAGCGGACATCTGCACAGCGGCAATAAACTGCGATAGGGAGGTGTTTTTAGCGATAGCCAACAAGTGCCTGTCGCTGTCACACTTCCCGAAGCAGTGGAAAGTCGCCCACGTGTGCATCCTCCGCAAGCCAGGAAAAGACGACTACACCAGCCCAAAGTCGTACAGGCCAATAGGCTTGCTCTCGGTCCTAGGAAAAATCGTCGAGAAGCTCCTAGTAGGTAGACTCCAGTGGCACTTCCTCCCTACACTGAACACGAACCAATACGGATTCATGCCGCAGCGCGGGACCGAAGACGCCCTCTATGCCCTAATGGGGCACCTACGAGCCGAAATCAAAGCCAAAAAGATCGTGCTTTTGATATCATTGGACATAGAGGGGGCCTTCGATAACGCGTGGTGGCCAGCACTCAAGAGACAGATGGTAGTCAAGAACTGTCCCAAAAACATCTACGCTCTCGTCACCTCATACCTGGAAGACCGGAACATCAGGGTCAACTACGCCAGAGCGACTAGCGAGAAGGGTACCACGAAAGGATGCGTCCAGGGCTCCATAGCCGGTCCGACGTTTTGGAACCTCATCCTAGACTCGCTCCTACACAAAATGGCTAGTAAGGGGGTATACTGCCAAGCCTTCGCAGATGACGTCGTCCTGGTTCTCTCGGACTTCGCGACCGGTCCTCTGCAGCAGTCAGCCAACAACGCGTTAGACATAGTATCGGAATGGGGCGTCCAGAATAAGCTACGTTTCGCCGCGCACAAGACCAATGCGATGGTGTTAACGAGGAAGCTAAAGTACGACGTTCCGGTACTCCGCATGTCGGGCGTGCGGCTGAGCCTGGTCGAAGAGGTCAAACTGTTAGGTCTCATAATAGACTCTAAACTCACCTTCAACGCGCACGTGTCTGCGACCTGTAAAAAGGCCGCAGACATCTACAAGCAGCTGGCATGCGCGGCGAGGGTGACCTGGGGTCTCAACAGAGAGATAATCAGGACGATATACGTGTCGGTGATAGAGCCCATCGTGATGTATGCAGCGAGTGCGTGGGCCCCTGCGGCTGAGAAACTGATGACAAGGAATCAGTTTGACTCACTGCAGAGGGGCTTCGCGCAGAAGATCTGCAAAGCATACCGCACGGTGTCTCTGACATCGGCACTAATTCTGTCAGGCCAACTCCCCCTAGATCTCCGGGTAATCGAGGCCGCAACCCTGTTTAAGATCAGAAAGGGACATTCCCAAGAGTTCGTACCACCGGGCCGCAAGCTGGAGTGCAACGTGCCCCACTCCCAAAACCCCCACCCGTCGCTACTCACAACAACAGAGTACGCACGCCTGGAGGACTTGACTCCCGAAACGCTGGAAACCCACCAAGTAATCGGTCCCCAGATATACACCGACGGCAGCAAGATAGACGGGAAAGTTGGAGCTGCCCTAACTTGGTGGGAGAACGGAAAGGAGTCAAAGTTCTGCACCTTTGGCCTTGAGCCTCACAACTCAGTCTTCCAATCTGAAATGTACGCTCTCTTCAGAGCTGTCAGGATGGCAAGAGAATCCAAGGCGGCCTCCGTAAGCATCTTAAGTGATTCAAGATCTTCACTTGACCTGCTGAGGAGACCGTCTGTCACTCACCACCTGGCACTTCAAATCAAGAGAAGCGTCCGAGAGATCAGAGAGGAGGGCAGAGAGGTGAGGCTCTTTTGGCTCAGGGCCCACGTGGGAACTGCCGGGAATGAGAGAGCGGACGAGCTGGCCAAGGAGGCGGCTCTAAACACCGGGACAGCCGACTATAACAAGGTCCCCGTATCGTTCGTGAGGAGGAAGATACGGGAGGAGACTATAAAGAGGTGGCAAGCGCGATACGAATCCTCGAGTACAGGAGCGGTCACAAAAGTGTTCTTCCCAGACGTCTTAGCGGCGAAGAGAACACTTAGAGACGCAGTTCTCACACCGGTCCATGTACAAGTCCTAACAGGGCACGGAGGATTCTCAGCGTATCTCCACCGCTTTCATCTCAAAGATAGTCCCTCGTGCGTCTGTGACCCCAGCTGCGAAGAAACAGTCTGGCACCTGCTCTTCGAATGCCCAAGGTTTATCCGAGACAGAATGGAGCTGGAAGAAAAGTTCGGAACCCAGCTAAGCCAGTCCACACTCCACACCATCATGGAGAGACCGGCTTCCCGAAAACCATTCTTGGCATTCGCGAGCAAAGTCGCCACAGTTGCAGCAGCGGCCAACAAAACGGACGCAACCTCGTATAGTCGGAACCGACCACCCACCACAACAACCATACAACCAACTCCAACCACAACAGTCACCACACTGACAACGACAACACCAACACAAATTGTAACACACACATCACTCACAGTTACACAAGCCACACACACAAACACCAACAGCCAGCACCAACGGCCAGTACCAGCTAGAGCAGCACCACCAGCAGCAGCAGAAGCCAGCTCACGACCAGTCCCAAGCACCATGCCCATCTCGGAGTTCCTGGCATGCGGAGGAGACGGAGTCCCAGGCGTCAGACTGCGAGGCGTCGCCCTCTTCATGAACCAAGAGGGAGAAAAGTTGGGCGTAAGCTTCTGCGTAGGCTCGAGCCGAGCTGGAGCCCGGATACCAATTTCGCCAGGCCTTGCCGCCTTGATCAACGGAAGCACGACCAAAACGAGCATGAAGGGCAGCAAGTACGCCGCGCTGCCGCAGGTGGTAGTAGCCTCTCACCGATGCCGTCTATTGCGATTCAAAGGAAAGACGATCGCAATATTCGAGTGGGGAGAGGAGAACCCATTTGCACAGGCAAGCTCGTTGCTCCTGAAGATCAGGGAGGTAGGAGAGTTCGTGTCGGTCCCAGCCCGTACCATCAGCATCGACGCGATGATGATCGAAGGCGAGAGAGGAGACGTCGCAGACCGCTTCGGCTGTTTAAAAGCCTCAGAACAGCATGAGGTAGTCGTGTATGAGGACAGAGGGGAAACTTTAAGTTTCCTCAAAGCCCCCAGACACCCAACAGCCAGCGTGACGAGCCCCACAACAAGCCCGATCACTCAGAGCGGATCCGAGAGGGCCCAGCAGAAGGCAGCCGCCGAGAGAGCTGCTAAGGGGCAGAGCAAAACCACCAGCCCGGAGGACAGGGCCCGGTCGAGGAGTCGCCTGAAAGCCTTCGGCACTTTCCTCAGTGCACTGCTCCCTAGCACCAGCCGCGCATCACCATCCCAGAAGCAGGAGACAGCGGTGGAGAGGTTCTTCAAAAGAAAGGGAAAAGAACCAACACCACCGAAACCCACGCCAACAAGAGCCGACAGAGGGCAAGTCAGCCCGCCGACCCTCGCAGTTAGCTCGGGCGCCACGGACCACGTAAAGAGCGCCTTCCTCGAGTACGTAGCAATCGTGAGAGCGACCAGGGAGGTCAATCTCGTGAAATGCCAGAAGATCCTGCAGACCTTCCAGAGAAACACAGAAGGCCTGCTAAGGGTACTGCTCGAGGAATCAGGGGCAGCGGTGTACGACAACGTCACATCTCAAGTCATCAAAGGGGTAATGACGGGGTCGTACATGGCAGCCTATAGCGCGAAGAGCGGTTTTGTGGCCCTGGACGAGAAGGAGACGGAGCGCTCAGGCAAATTAAAATTCAGCGTGCCAAACGACGACCCGATAGTGGTTACCGCAAAATTCACCAAGATCATGCTGGACGATAGGATCCTTGAAATGGCACAGTCCATTTTGGGGGCCTCAGATATCCCAGCATCGCGGGAGAATTGGGCGGTACCCAATATCAGGTGGGTCAACGGGGTTCCGGGTTGCGGCAAGACAACCTGGGTGGTAAAGCACTTCGATGGGGACAAGGACGTCGTAGTCACCACGACAACTGAAGCTGCCAAAGATCTGAGGGAGAAGCTCGCGCACCGCTTAGGAGATCAAGTAAAGAAAAAGGTGCGCACTATGGCCTCAATCTTAGCCAAGGGGTTCGGGAGCCAAGACAAATGCTACCGTCTCACGGTAGACGAGGCTCTCATGAACCACTTTGGGGCCATAGTTATGGCGGCGAAGTTGTCCGGAGCGAGCGAGATTGTCCTCATCGGAGATGTAAACCAGCTTCCATTTTTGGACAGAGAGAACCTATTCCCGTTAAGGTATACCCGTCCAAATCTGGTGGCTGGCATCACCCAGGAGTTAAGTTGCACACACCGCAATCCGATGGATGTGGCCTTTGCACTGAGCGAGATATACTCCGGTATATACTCCTCCAAGGTAACGCTGTCGCGGGTCCACTCCCTGAAAGTGGTTGGTTATACGGGAGCGCAGATACCGAGCACCGCAAAAAATACCCTGTTCCTGGTTTATACACAAGAGGAGAAAGCCACTCTTGTGAGCCAGGGATACGGGTCCGGTGAAGGGTCGCGCATGTTGACCATACACGAGGCTCAGGGGTTGACCTACGACAGCGTCATAATCATCAACACCAAGTCCAGGAGGCTCCAACTCCACGACAGCGTCTCCCACGCGGTAGTGGCGGTGTCGAGACACACAGTCAGTTGCGTCTATTACTCCGACGACGCCGATGACGCCACAGGCCGCTTTGTAAAGAGGGCGATGGACGCGTCTACCAAAATGGTCGTCGACTACAATCTTAAGACGGCCATGCAGCATCGAGACGCGGCAGTCGTGGAAGCACTACTCGGCTTAGCCAAATCCCTGGTCAGAACACCCCGCCTTACATAACCTCCACCAAACACGTCCCATTCCCAACCCCAAAACTAACGTCCCTAACCATTGTAAAATTGTAGAACTGTATTTTAGTAATAATAATAATCATGTAAAGCTGCATGGCAGAGCGAGTCTGTCATACTCACACAAAAGTCCCGCCGAGGGTGGCGCTGTGTATCCGGTCGTTGAGTTCCCTAAAATATGGTTGAGCTGAACGGCGCGGATGTGCTCGTCATGCCCGTGAACGGACGCCGTCGGCCGGGGCTGGTCGGCTCGCACTGCCATGCAGTTATATAGTTCCCTGTAATAAATAATGTCACTGTAATGATTGTGTGTAATGTTCCCTGTATCATGTTAATTCTAATTAAAAATATGTAATTTAATAGTAAATAGAAAATTAAAGTAATGCCTGTGTATTTATTAACATAAAAAAAAAAAAAAAAAAAAAAAAAAAAAAAAAAATTAAAAAAAAAAAAAAAAAAAAAAAAAATAATAACATATATATTATATATTCAAATACTAACATCTGCATGTGTAAAAAAAAAAAAAAAAAAAAAAAAAAAAAAAAAAAAAAAAAAAATATATATATATTATATAGATGGACTCACGTAGGTTTTAATTAGATCATTAAGATTTAGATTTAAGTTGTCCCATGTAGGAGTACTTGTAACTGTAACATCTCAGAAAACTCTAAACAATTTCAAAAACTATTAAATAAAGGCGCGGACCCCCATGTCCGCGGTAGAATACTCATTATAAAAAAAAAAAAAAAAAAAACCTAACCTAACCTAACCTAACCTAACCTAACCTAACCTAACCTTTTTTTTTTTTTTTTTGTTTCGGGTTGGAAAATCCTCATGGATGTCCTCCGCCCTGGGGCGGGCGGAGGGGTCTGTCAGACTCTTACTGACTAAAAACCACCCCGGTGTTCCATCTCACACCTACGCCGAGGGTCGCGGGAACTTACGATCCTTCCGCAACCCCCGGCTGGTGCCGGCCCGCCACGGCAGGCCTCTCCTCGTGTCGAGGGGGGGAGTGAGGTGTTTGACTCCCCCCGCGACGTCTAAGAGGGGCGCGCGTGGAACACTACGCGCCGCCACCTCGGGTCCGATGTATGGGGGGGTGACGGACGTCCCCGAGTCCGTCGCCCCTGGACCCATTTAGGGGGGCTGGAAGAGGGCGTTGTCCGCCCTCCGCCGACGCCCAGTGCGCCTGCTGCGGGCTGGGTGAGAGGATGTGATCTCCCTCTCCCTTTCCGCAGCCTCCTTCTGCGAGATGACTGTCTCGCAGAAGGAAACCACCGCGTCCCAGGACTCCTCGCTGCCGACCATCGAATTAACGACAGCCGGCAGCGACAGGTCACTGCCTAAACCAAAACATCTTCGTGCAACTTGTTGCATTGAAGACTTATCAGGCGTTTTTTTGTGATTGTGAATTAGTTCTAAGTCTACCGATATATTTTTTGTGTGCTTTCCTTTGTTCTTCGGAATGCATATGCATTTTACAGCTCCAATCTATAATTTCTATAATTTGCGCATGTTGCGCCACAAGTTGAGCATGTCGCGCCACAAGTTACGCTCGGTTAGCTTCACAATAACTCGGCGCATGTCGCGCCACAAGTTACGCTCGTTTAGCTTCACAATAACTCTGCGCATGTCGCGCCACAAGTTGCGCATGTTGCGCCATAAGTTACGCTCGTGTAGCTTCACAATAACTCGGCGCATGTCGCGCCACAAGTTGCGCTCGTTTAGCTTCACAATAACTCGGCGCATGTCGCGCCACAAGTTGCGCTCGTTTAGCTTCACAATAACTCGGCGCATGTCGCGCCACAAGTTACGCTCGTTTAGCTTCACAATAACTCTGCGCATGTCGCGCCACAAGTTGCGCATGTTGCGCCATAAGTTACGCTCGTGTAGCTTCACAATAACTCGGCGCATGTCGCGCCACAAGTTGCGCTCGTTTAGCTTCACAATAACTCGGCGCATGTCGCGCCACAAGTTGCGCTCGTTTAGCTTCACAATAACTCGGCGCATGTCGCGCCACAAGTTACGCTCGTTTAGCTTCACAATAACTCGGCGCATGTCGCGCCACAAGTTGCGCTCGTTTAGCTTCACAATAACTCGGCGCATGTTGCGCCATAAGTTACGCTCGTGTAGCTTCACAATAACTCGGCGCATGTCGCGCCACAAGTTGCGCTCGTTTAGCTTCACAATAACTCGGCGCATGTCGCGCCACAAGTTGCGCTCGTTTAGCTTCACAATAACTCGGCGCATGTCGCGCCACAAGTTACGCTCGTTTAGCTTCACAATAACTCGGCGCATGTCGCGCCACAAGTTGCGCATGTCCCGCCACAAGTAGCGCATGTCGCGCCACAAGTTACGCTCGTTTAGCTTCACAATAACTCAGCGAATGTCGCGCCACAAGTTGCGCTCGTTTAGCTTCACAATAACTTGGCGCATGTCGCGCCACAAGTTACGCTCGATTAGCTTCACAATAACTCGGCGCATGTCGCGCCACAAGTTGAGCATGTCGCGCCACAAGTTACGCTCGGTTAGCTTCACAATAACTCGGCGCATGTCGCGCCACAAGTTACGCTCGTTTAGCTTCACAATAACTCGGCGCATGTCGGGCTACAAGTTACGCTCGTTAAGCTTCACAATAACTCGGCGCATGTCGCGCCACAAGTTACGCTCGTTTAGCTTCACAATAACTCGGCGCATGTCGCGCCACAAGTTGCGCATGTCGCGCCACAAGTTGCGCATATCGCGCCACAAGTTGCGCTCGTTTAGCTTCACAATAACTCGGCGCATGTTGCGCCACAAGTTACGCTCGTTTAGCTTCACAATAACTCGGCGCATGTCGCGCCACAAGTTACGCTCGTTTAGCTTCACAATAACTCGGTGCATGTCGCGCCACAAGTTACGCTCGTTAAGCTTCACAATACCTCGGCGCATGTCGCGCCACAAGTTACGCTCGTTTAGCTTCACAATAACTCGGCGCATGTTGCGCCACAAGTTACGCTCGTTTAGCTTCACAATAACTCGGCGCATGTTGCGCCACAAGTTACGCTCGTTTAGCTTCACAATAACTCGGCGCATGTCGCGCCACAAGTTACGCTCGTTAAGCTTCACAATACCTCGGCGCATGTCGCGCCACAAGTTACGCTCGTTTAGCTTCACAATAACTCGGCGCATGTCGCGCCACAAGTTGAGCATGTCGCGCCACAAGTTACGCTCGGTTAGCTTCACAATAACTCGGCGCATGTCGCGCCACAAGTTACGCTCGTTTAGCTTCACAATAACTCTGTGCATGTCGCGCCACAAGTTACGCTCGTTAAGCTTCACAATAACTCGGCGCATGTCGCGCCACAAGTTACGCTCGTTTAGCTTCACAATAACTCGGCGCATGTCGCGCCACAAGTTACGCTCGTTTAGCTTCACAATAACTCTGTGCATGTCGCGCCACAAGTTACGCTCGTTAAGCTTCACAATAACTCGGCGCATGTCGCGCCACAAGTTACGCTCGTTTAGCTTCACAATAACTCGGCGCATGTTGCGCCACAAGTTACGCTCGTTTAGCTTCACAATAACTCGGCGCATGTCGCGCCACAAGTTACGCTCGTTTAGCTTCACAATAACTCGGCGCATGTTGCGCCACAAGTTACGCTCGTTTAGCTTCACAATAACTCGGCGCATGTTGCGCCACAAGTTACGCTCGTTTAGCTTCACAATAACTCGGCGCATGTCGCGCCACATGTTGCGCTCGTTTAGCTTCACAATAACTCGGCGCATGTCGCGCCACAAGTTGCGCATGTCGCGCCACAAGTTGCGCATGTCCCGCCACAAGTTGCGCATGTTGCGCTACAAGTTGAGCATGTCGCGCCACAAGTTACGCTCGGTTAGCTTCACAATAACTCGGCGCATGTCGCGCCACAAGTTACGCTCGTTTAGCTTCACAATAACTCGGCGCATGTCGCGCCACAAGTTACGCTCGATTAGCTTCACATTAACTCGGCGCATGTCGCGCCACATGTTGCGCTCGTTTAGCTTCACAATAACTCGGCGCATGTCGCGCCACAAGTTGCGCATGTCGCGCCACAAGTTGCGCATGTCCCGCCACAAGTTGCGCATGTTGCGCTACAAGTTGAGCATGTCGCGCCACAAGTTACGCTCGGTTAGCTTCACAATAACTCGGCGCATGTCGCGCCACAAGTTACGCTCGTTTAGCTTCACAATAACTCGGCGCATGTCGCGCCACAAGTTGCGCATGTCGCGCCACAAGTTGCGCATATCGCGCCACAAGTTGCGCTCGTTTAGCTTCACAATAACTCGGCGCATGTTGCGCCACAAGTTGCGCTCGTTTAGCTTCACAATAACTCGGCGCATGTTGCGCCACAAGTTACGCTCGTTTAGCTTCGCAATAACTCGGCGCATGTCGCGCCACAAGTTACGCTCGTTTAGCTTCACAATAACTCGGCGCATGTCGCGCCACAAGTTGCGCTCGTTTAGCTTCACAATAACTCGGCGCATGTCGCGCCACAAGTTGCGCATGTCGCGCCACAAGTTACGCTCGTTTAGCTTCACAATAACTCGGCGCATGTCGCGCCACAAGTTACGCTCGTTTAGCTTCACAATAACTCGGCGCATGTCGCGCCACAAGTTACGCTCGTTTAGCTTCACAATAACTCGGCGCATGTTGCGCCACAAGTTACGCTCGTTTAGCTTCACAATAACTCGGCGCATGTCGCGCCACAAGTTACGCTCGTTTAGCTTCACAATAACTCGGCGCATGTCGCGCCACAAGTTACGCTCGTTTAGCTTCACAATAACTCGGCGCATGTCGCGCCACAAGTTGCGCTCGTTTAGCTTCACAATAACTCGGCGCATGTTGCGCCACAAGTTACGCTCGTTTAGCTTCACAATAACTCGGCGCATGTCGCGCCACAAGTTGCGCATGTCGCGCCACAAGTTACGCTCGTTTAGCTTCACAATAACTCGGCGCATGTCGCGCCACAAGTTACGCTCGTTTAGCTTCACAATAACTCGGCGCATGTCGCGCCACAAGTGACGCTCGTTTAGCTTCACAATAACTCGGCGCATGTCGCGCCACAAGTTACGCTCGTTTAGCTTCACAATAACTCGGCGCATGTCGCGCCACAAGTTACGCTCGTTTAGCTTCACAATAACTCGGCGCATGTCGCGCCACAAGTTGCGCTCGTTTAGCTTCACAATAACTCGGCGCATGTTGCGCCACAAGTTACGCTCGTTTAGCTTCACAATAACTCGGCGCATGTCGCGCCACAAGTTGCGCATGTCGCGCCACAAGTTACGCTCGTTTAGCTTCACAATAACTCGGCGCATGTCGCGCCACAAGTTACGCTCGTTTAGCTTCACAATAACTCGGCGCATGTTGCGCCACAAGTTACGCTCGTTTAGCTTCACAATAACTCGGCGCATGTCGCGCCACAAGTTACGCTCGTTTAGCTTCACAATAACTCGGCGCATGTCGCGCCACAAGTTACGCTCGTTTAGCTTCACAATAACTCGGCGCATGTCGCGCCACAAGTTGCGCATGTCGCGCCACAAGTTACGCTCGTTTAGCTTCACAATAACTCGGCGCATGTCGCGCCACAAGTTGCGCTCGTTTAGCTTCACAATAACTCGGCGCATGTTGCGCCACAAGTTACGCTCGTTTAGCTTCACAATAACTCGGCGCATGTCGCGCCACAAGTTGCGCATGTCGCGCCACAAGTTACTTATTTATTTATTTATTTATTTATTACACCCTGGAGGACTTACAGCTTAAACTAACTAAAAATAGAAGCCAACATAAACTACGGAAAGCCAATTACAAATCCTCACGTATAGTGACAGACTTAAAATTAAGAAGTGAGCATATCAAAATTTTCACAGTGATTACAGCTTATTAAAATTATACAGTTTATTAAACAAGTTAATTGTAAGGATCAACGAGTATTAACTAGAAACCTTTAGTTAACAAAAATAAGTACTAAGTGATAAAAATATTATAAACATTTCCGAAAACTAGGGATACAATTAAAATGCTACTTGAAAAACCTGAGGCTTATGCGTCCTCTGGCCGACGCCACGCTAGTCGTGAAGGGATCAAAGTCATACCGCTCACATATATTATTGAACTGTCTACCCGCTCGTATAATAAAACTATTCTGTCTGTAATTTGTTGATGCTAGAGGCACACGTAAGGGTGGGTTATTGCGGAATAATTTTTGCGGTACATTAAAGTGAAATTTAGATAGAAGTTCGGGGCTGTCAATATTGTTATTGAAGATTTTTAATACGTACAGAAAGTCGGCAATCTCACGTCGATCTTTGAGAGGTAATAAATGATATTTCTTACAGAGTCGAAGATAATCGACGGAGTGATAAGGAATTTTTTGATGAAAACAAAGATATTTAATGAAACGTCTTTGGATGTTTTCTATGCGGTCGATGTACTTGTGGTAACGTGGGTTCCATATCTGAGACGCATACTCAAGCTGACTTCTAACAAAGGTGCAATACAAAATTTTTAGTGTTTTAGCGTTGTTAAAGCACTTAGAGAGACGCATAATAAACCCAAGCAATTTAGAGGCTTTTTTGATAATAGTGTCAATGTGGGTGTCAAAAACTAATTTGCTATCTTGATGAACACCTAAGTCACGAATGGTATCACACCTTGGCAAAGTCTGGCCCGATAAGATGTAGGTGGTGACTAGAGCGGCACGTTTCCTAGTGTAAGTAATTACTGAACACTTAGATGGATTCAGATCGAGTTTATTAGCCCTACAGTAGTCTTCAAGACGGTATAGATCAGCCTGAAGTGCAAATCCATCTTCAACCGATGATATTTTGGCAAAGATTTTCATGTCATCGGCGAAACACAGCAATTTGGATGATTGCAGGCACAGATCGATGTCGTTCACATAGATCACAAATAAAAAGGGCCCAAGTAACGAACCCTGAGGCACTCCGCTAGGCACTGAGACCCAACTGGATATGTAATTATTGATCACTACAGCCTGCGATCTATTATTAATATATGAGGAAAACCACCTCAAGAGGTCCCCACGAATACCTATAGAGCTTAGCTTCTTGATCAAAGTGTCGTGATCAATACGATCGAATGCTTTGCTATAGTCAGTATAAACCACATCGACCTGGCTACCATCATCCATAGCCTTTGTAATAAAATCATTAAACAAAATCAGATTAGAAGTTGTAGACCGTCCCCTCAAAAAACCATGCTGGAAGGAGCTAAGCGAAGACGCAAGTGCAGGGTATAACTGATTATAGATAATACGCTCAAATAATTTAGCTATAATGCACAATTTAGAAATGGGCCTATAGTTAGTAACTTCAGTTTTAGACCCCTTCTTATGGATCGGTGTAATAAACGCAGATTTCCACACTCTGGGGACAACACCTTGAGATAAGGACGCTCCTTACGCTCGTTTAGCTTCACAATAACTCGGCGCATGTCGCGCCACAAGTTGCGCATGTCGCGCCACAAGTTTCGCTCGTTTAGCTTCACAATAACTCGGCGCATGTTGCGCCACAAGTTACGCTCGTTTAGCTTCACAATAACTCGGCGCATGTCGCGCCACAAGTTACGCTCGTTTAGCTTCACAATAACTCGGCGCATGTTGCGCCACAAGTTACGCTCGTTTAGCTTCACAATAACTCGGCGCATGTCGCGCCACAAGTTACGCTCGTTTAGCTTCACAATAACTCGGCGCATGTCGCGCCACAAGTTACGCTCGTTTAGCTTCACAATAACTCGGCGCATGTCGCGCCACAAGTTGCGCATGTCGCGCCACAAGTTACGCTCGTTTAGCTTCACAATAACTCGGCGCATGTTGCGCCACAAGTTACGCTCGTTTAGCTTCACAATAACTCGGCGCATGTCGCGCCACATGTTGCGCTCGTTTAGCTTCACAATAACTCGGCGCATGTCGCGCCACAAGTTGCGCATGTCGCGCCACAAGTTGCGCATGTCCCGCCACAAGTTGCGCATGTTGCGCTACAAGTTGAGCATGTCGCGCCACAAGTTACGCTCGGTTAGCTTCACAATAACTCGGCGCATGTCGCGCCACAAGTTACGCTCGTTTAGCTTCACAATAACTCGGCGCATGTCTCGCCACAAGTTACGCTCGATTAGCTTCACATTAACTCGGCGCATGTCGCGCCACATGTTGCGCTCGTTTAGCTTCACAATAACTCGGCGCATGTCGCGCCACAAGTTGCGCATGTCGCGCCACAAGTTGCGCATGTCCCGCCACAATTTGCGCATGTTGCGCTACAAGTTGAGCATGTCGCGCCACAAGTTACGCTCGGTTAGCTTCACAATAACTCGGCGCATGTCGCGCCACAAGTTACGCTCGTTTAGCTTCACAATAACTCGGCGCATGTCGCGCCACAAGTTGCGCATGTCGCGCCACAAGTTGCGCATATCGCGCCACAAGTTGCGCTCGTTTAGCTTCACAATAACTCGGCGCATGTTGCGCCACAAGTTGCGCTCGTTTAGCTTCACAATAACTCGGCGCATGTTGCGCCACAAGTTACGCTCGTTTAGCTTCACAATAACTCGGCGCATGTCGCGCCACAAGTTACGCTCGTTTAGCTTCACAATAACTCGGCGCATGTCGCGCCACAAGTTGCGCTCGTTTAGCTTCACAATAACTCGGCGCATGTCGCGCCACAAGTTGCGCATGTCGCGCCACAAGTTACGCTCGTTTAGCTTCACAATAACTCGGCGCATGTCGCGCCACAAGTTGCGCATGTCGCGCCACAAGTTACGCTCGTTTAGCTTCACAATAACTCGGCGCATGTCGCGCCACAAGTTACGCTCGTTTAGCTTCACAATAACTCGGCGCATGTTGCGCCACAAGTTACGCTCGTTTAGCTTCACAATAACTCGGCGCATGTCGCGCCACAAGTTACGCTCGTTTAGCTTCACAATAACTCGGCGCATGTCGCGCCACAAGTTACGCTCGTTTAGCTTCACAATAACTCGGCGCATGTCGCGCCACAAGTTGCGCTCGTTTAGCTTCACAATAACTCGGCGCATGTTGCGCCACAAGTTACGCTCGTTTAGCTTCACAATAACTCGGCGCATGTCGCGCCACAAGTTGCGCATGTCGCGCCACAAGTTACGCTCGTTTAGCTTCACAATAACTCGGCGCATGTCGCGCCACAAGTTGCGCATGTCGCGCCACAAGTTACGCTCGTTTAGCTTCACAATAACTCGGCGCATGTCGCGCCACAAGTTACGCTCGTTTAGCTTCACAATAACTCGGCGCATGTCGCGCCACAAGTTGCGCATGTCGCGCCACAAGTTACGCTCGTTTAGCTTCACAATAACTCGGCGCATGTCGCGCCACAAGTTGCGCTCGTTTAGCTTCACAATAACTCGGCGCATGTTGCGCCACAAGTTACGCTCGTTTAGCTTCACAATAACTCGGCGCATGTCGCGCCACAAGTTGCGCATGTCGCGCCACAAGTTACGCTCGTTTAGCTTCACAATAACTCGGCGCATGTCGCGCCACAAGTTGCGCATGTCGCGCCACAAGTTTCGCTCGTTTAGCTTCACAATAACTCGGCGCATGTTGCGCCACAAGTTACGCTCGTTTAGCTTCACAATAACTCGGCGCATGTCGCGCCACAAGTTACGCTCGTTTAGCTTCACAATAACTCGGCGCATGTTGCGCCACAAGTTACGCTCGTTTAGCTTCACAATAACTCGGCGCATGTCGCGCCACAAGTTACGCTCGTTTAGCTTCACAATAACTCGGCGCATGTCGCGCCACAAGTTACGCTCGTTTAGCTTCACAATAACTCGGCGCATGTCGCGCCACAAGTTGCGCATGTCGCGCCACAAGTTACGCTCGTTTAGCTTCACAATAACTCGGCGCATGTCGCGCCACAAGTTGCGCTCGTTTAGCTTCACAATAACTCGGCGCATGTTGCGCCACAAGTTACGCTCGTTTAGCTTCACAATAACTCGGCGCATGTCGCGCCACAAGTTGCGCATGTCGCGCCACAAGTTACGCTCGTTTAGCTTCACAATAACTCGGCGCATGTCGCGCCACAAGTTGCGCATGTCGCGCCACAAGTTACGCTCGTTTAGCTTCACAATAACTCGGCGCATGTTGCGCCACAAGTTACGCTCGTTTAGCTTCACAATAACTCGGCGCATGTCGCGCCACAAGTTGCGCATGTCGCGCCACAAGTTACGCTCGTTTAGCTTCACAATAACTCGGCGCATGTCGCGCCACAAGTTACGCTCGTTTAGCTTCACAATAACTCGGCGCATGTCGCGCCACAAGTTACGCTCGTTTAGCTTCACAATAACTCGGCGCATGTCGCGCCACAAGTTACGCTCGTTTAGCTTCACAATAACTCGGCGCATGTCGCGCCACAAGTTACGCTCGTTTAGCTTCACAATAACTCGGCGCATGTCGCGCCACAAGTTGCGCATGTCGCGCCACAAGTTGCGCATGTCGCGCCACAAGTTACGCTCGTTTAGCTTCACAATAACTCGGCGCATGTCGCGCCACAAGTTGCGCTCGTTTAGCTTCACAATAACTCGGCGCATGTTGCGCCACAAGTTACGCTCGTTTAGCTTCACAATAACTCGGCGCATGTCGCGCCACAAGTTGCGCATGTCGCGCCACAAGTTACGCTCGTTTAGCTTCACAATAACTCGGCGCATGTCGCGCCACAAGTTACGCATGTCGCGCCACAAGTTTCGCTCGTTTAGCTTCACAATAACTCGGCGCATGTTGCGCCACAAGTTACGCTCGTTTAGCTTCACAATAACTCGGCGCATGTCGCGCCACAAGTTACGCTCGTTTAGCTTCACAATAACTCGGCGCATGTTGCGCCACAAGTTACGCTCGTTTAGCTTCACAATAACTCGGCGCATGTCGCGCCACAAGTTACGCTCGTTTAGCTTCACAATAACTCGGCGCATGTCGCGCCACAAGTTACGCTCGTTTAGCTTCACAATAACTCGGCGCATGTCGCGCCACAAGTTGCGCATGTCGCGCCACAAGTTACGCTCGTTTAGCTTCACAATAACTCGGCGCATGTCGCGCCACAAGTTGCGCTCGTTTAGCTTCACAATAACTCGGCGCATGTTGCGCCACAAGTTACGCTCGTTTAGCTTCACAATAACTCGGCGCATGTCGCGCCACAAGTTGCGCATGTCGCGCCACAAGTTACGCTCGTTTAGCTTCACAATAACTCGGCGCATGTCGCGCCACAAGTTGCGCATGTCGCGCCACAAGTTACGCTCGTTTAGCTTCACAATAACTCGGCGCATGTCGCGCCACAAGTTGCGCATGTCGCGCCACAAGTTACGCTCGTTTAGCTTCACAATAACTCGGCGCATGTCGCGCCACAAGTTGCGCATGTCGCGCCACAAGTTACGCTCGTTTAGCTTCACAATAACTAGGCGCATGTCGCGCCACAAGTTGCGCATGTCGCGCCACAAGTTACGCTCGTTTAGCTTCACAATAACTCGGCGCATGTTGCGCCACAAGTTACGCTCGTTTAGCTTCACAATAACTCGGCGCATGTCGCGCCACAAGTTGCGCATGTCGCGCCACAAGTTACGCTCGTTTAGCTTCACAATAACTCGGCGCATGTTGCGCCACAAGTTACGCTCGTTTAGCTTCACAATAACTAGGCGCATGTCGCGCCACAAGTTGCGCATGTCGCGCCACAAGTTACGCTCGTTTAGCTTCACAATAACTCGGCGCATGTCGCGCCACAAGTTACGCTCGTTTAGCTTCACAATAACTCGGTGCATGTGTCACGATTTACTTACCTACTTAATTTATAAATATTAAGGCTGCTAAATAATCTATGCAACAAATTATCTATGATGCAAAAAAATATTAAATTATGAACAAACGGACACCGCAACTTCTTTTGACGCGCGGTTTTATATATATTCATAAATCGGTTTTATATATAGGTGAAAGGAAGGCCTTTCACCTACCACATGAACCGCGAGCGCATTGATTCCGCGGCAGCTGCCAGGACAGTCGGTCGGCTATTGAGGAACCACGCGTACTAACTTTTCTGAACAGTACCTACCTCTGCTCCTCGTACTCCATATTAATTTTATTCTAGTAACTAGGTAACCTAGTAACTTTATCAAAATATAAATATACTTCGTTATTGAAGTAATTAGTGAGTGCCTAGTGTTTTTCCCGCACTGGGTAAGTTGTACAATTTGAATCATTATTTTACTTTATTAATCTGTTTAAATATGTGTATAGCCGCCGCTGCTTTCTATGCTTTATGTTTAAAAGGAAAACTATTTGTTTATAATTCGTTACTGTCCTTGTAAGCTTCCTTTAACTGGGCCGTTTGTAACGGTTAAATTTTAAATGATATCCATATGATACCTACATCTTTAAAAATAATAACTGATGATGTATACTATCGCTGACACCAATTCTTTGGTCTTAATTCTACTTTCTCTTAATCAGTGCTTACTATCATTAGTAATTAGTCGCTTAAATAGTATTCTCTTGTTATTGCCTACTGAACCTAGACTAGCCTTCTAGTAGATGCCAATCTCTTCCTGTAAGGTGAGGGCTTGCAATTGAGGCTTAACGAGATAAGGTGCTAATGCCATTTTGGAACGGGGTTCCAGGAACTTCTATACGGCTGAAGATCAGCGTAGCTGGCTGACTGGAAGGCACCCTTCGAACCGGCACCTGGCACCATTGGACCACCTGCTGGACTGACTCCGAAGCCATCACCGACGTCACCGACCGGCACCGAGCAGGAGAGTGCGGTATTGACGGCCTCCTACGTGGTCCGACCTTTGACCGGCCTTACCTCCTACCCTCTCGTTCGGCATTTTTGATAAACTTTTAAAATATAGTTGCTTTCAATTTTAACATTATCGTTTCCTTTTAAATCCAGTCGCCTAGGTAAAAAGGATTGCGACAATGGCGCCCAACGTGGGGCCGTCTTCTAGAGAAGAGGAATCGGTTTGTCATCAGCAGACATATTTACACACGTCTGTGGGACTGAGACTGAGAGAAATTACTACCCCGTCGGGAGTACATCATAGGGACCACCAATTTAGACCAGCTTGGCGAGAACTGATTTCCATCCGATGGCACTGGACCCCTAAACAAACTAACGTCCACAAAAAAAAACGCACCGCCTTTTCTTTGGTCTCCGGAAGCTGACGCTGCCTTCCAGCAGCTGAAGGGTTGTCTTGTCAATGCGCCGGTGTTAGCATGTCCTAATTTCAGTATACCCTTTGAAGTTCATACAGACGCTAGCAACTATGGCGTAGGGGCTATGCTTGCTCAACAGATAAATGGTGAGGAGCACCCTATAGCATATATGAGCAGGTCACTCACTGGTCCTGAAAGAAACTACAGTGTCACTGAAAGAGAGGCATTGGCAGTGCTCGCAGCTCTAGAGCACTGGCGTTGTTATGTGGAGAATGGCCAAACCATTACTGTATATACAGATCATGCTGCACTGAAGTGGTTCCTGTCTCTTTCAAACCCAACAGGTCGTCTCGCTAGATGGGGTGTGAGACTTTCTTCATTCAACTTTATTATAAAGCATAGACGGGGAAAAGATAATATAATACCGGATACATTATCTAGAACGATACCATTGGCGCAAATTACGTCAGCCTCAACTCCCACATCTAGCACAAAAGATGAATGGTATTTAAAAATTTACAAGGGTTGTCTAGAAAACCCAAGTAGTTTTCCAAATTATCGCGTAGAGGACAACACATAATACAGATTTATGAAAGGTAGTAATGCACTTTTATCAGAATTCGATTGGAAAACGGTAATTCTATGTGAGACTCGTAATGAAGTTATATCTAAAAACCATGATGAGCCTGTATCTGGTCACTTCGGCGTGTTCAAGACGTATAAAAGACTTGCACTTCGTTATTATTGGCCGGGCATGCGTCGAGACGTTATTAACTTCATTGCAAATTGTGAAATTTGTTTGGCATACAAACTTCCAACACATGGTACCTTGGAGAAAATGGGTAGACCCAAGGACTGTTCTAGACCATTCCAAGTACTGTCTATAGATTTAGTGGGACCTTTACCAAACAGTAGGAAACAACATTCTTACATATTTGTTGTAACATGTTGTTTCTCCAAATATTGCCTTTTATTTCCCCTTCGTCGGTCTACTGCAGACTTGGTTTCTAAAAATTTAGAAGACAACGTTTTCCTTGTACATGGCATTCCGCAAACAGTCATACTTGACAACGGATGCCAATTCATAAGTCGCGAATTGGACAGACTTTTCTCTAAATACAAGGTCCCATGCGTTCATTTTATGCCAAAGTACACACCACAAATTAACACAGTCGAAAGGTATAATAAGACTGTTGTTACAGCAATTTCTGCCTTTGTCGAAGAAGATCACAGAACATGGGACCTCAATTTACCAAAAATCCAGTTCGCGATGAATATGTAACTCGGTCAACGAAACTACTGGTTTTACACCCGCATTTTTAGTACATGGCAGGGAACTAGTAACTTGTGGCTCACATTATTTGGAGAATACTCCACCTAAACATTTATTTTTTTCACCCCGTGATAAATATGCTGCTAATTTGGAACACCTTCGTAAAATCTTCGATGATGTGCAGACTGCTTTATGGCGAAGTCATTTAAAAAATACGCAGCGTTATAATTTGCGACGTAAGGATGCTGAGTTTCAAATAGGAGACATCGTTTGGAAAAGGTGTTACTTTCAAAGTGATAAGGATGCGTATTTCAGTAAAAAGCTCGCTCCGAAGTTCCAAAAATGCCGAATAAAGGACAAGCGCTCGCCTTTAGTGTATATATTAGAGGATATGTCTGGTCGCGATTTAGGAGCATGGCATATCAAAGATTTGAAATCGTAATTATGATAGTTAAGGATTTTATCAAAGTAAAATCCTTGTCTTGGAAGGGGGGTACTGTCACGATTTACTTACCTACTTAATTTATAAATATTAAGGCTGCTAAATAATCTATGCAACAAATTATCTATGATCATGTCGCGCCACAAGTAACGCTCGTTAAGCTTCAGAATAACTCGGCGCATGTTGCGCCACAAGTTACGCTCGTTTAGCTTCACAATAACTCGGCGCATGTCGCGCCACAAGTTGCGCATGTCGCGCCACAAGTTACGCTCGTTTAGCTTCACAATAACTCGGCGCATGTTGTGCCACAAGTTGCGCCACAAATTGCGCATGTCGCGCCACAAGTTGCGCATGTCGCGCCACAAGTTGCGCTCGTTTAGCTTCACAATAACTCGGCGCATGTCGCGCCACAAGTTGCGCGTGTTCGCCACACGTTGCGCATGTCGCGCCACAAGTTACGCTCGTTTAGCTTCACAATAACTCGGCGCATGTCGCGCCACAAGTTGCGCATGTCGCGCCACAAGTTGCGCTCGTTTAGCTTCACAATAACTCGGCGCATGTCGCGCCACAAGTTGCGCGTGTTCGCCACACGTTGCGCATGTCGCGCCACAAGTTACGCTCGTTTAGCTTCACAATAACTCGGCGCATGTCGCGCCACAAGTTGCGCATGTCGCGCCACAAGTTGCGCATGTCGCGCCACAAGTTGCACATGTCGCGCCACAAGTTGCGCATGTCGCGCTACAAGTTACGCTCGTTTAGCTTCACAATAACTCGGCGCATGTCGCGCCACAAGTTGCGCATGTCGCGCCACAAGTTACGCTCGTTTAGCTTCACAATAACTCGGCGCATGTCGCGCCACAAGTTGCGCGTGTTCGCCACAAGTTGCGCATGTCGCGCCAAAAGTTGCGCATGTCGCGCCACAAGTTGCACATGTCGCGCCACAAGTTGCGCATGTCGCGCCACAAGTTACGCTCGTTTAGCTTCACAATAACTCGGCGCATGTCGCGCCACAAGTTGCGCATGTCGCGCCACAAGTTACGCTCGTTTAGCTTCACAATAACTCGGCGCATGTCGCGCCACAAGTTGCGCATGTCGCGCCACAAGTTACGCTCGTTAAGCTTCACAATAACTCGGCGCATGTCGCGCCACAAGTTGCGCTCGTTTAGCTTCACAATAACTCGGCGCATGTCGCGCCACAAGTTGCGCATGTCGCGCCACAAGTTGCGCATGTCGCGCCACAAGTTGCGCATGTCGCGCCACAAGTTGCGCATGTCGCGCCACAAGTTACGCTCGTTTAGCTTCACAATAACTCGGCGCATGTCGCGCCACAAGTTACGCTCGTTAAGCTTCACAATAACTCGGCGCATGTTGCGCCACAAGTTACGCTCGTTTAGCTTCACAATAACTCGGCGCATGTTGCGCCACAAGTTACGCTCGTTAAGCTTCACAATAACTCGGCGCATGTTGCGCCACAAGTTACGCTCGTTTAGCTTCACAATAACTCGGCGCATGTCGCGCCACAAGTTGCGCATGTCGCGCCACAAGTTGCGCATGTCGCGCCACAAGTTACGCTCGTTTAGCTTCACAATAACTCGGCGCATGTCGCGCCACAAGTTACGCTCGTTAAGCTTCACAATAACTCGGCGCATGTTGCGCCACAAGTTACGCTCGTTTAGCTTCACAATAACTCGGCGCATGTCGCGCCACAAGTTACGCTCGTTTAGCTTCACAATAACTCGGCGCATGTCGCGCCACAAGTTACGCTCGTTTAGCTTCACAATAACTCGGCGCATGTCGCGCCACAAGTTGCGCTCGTTTAGCTTCACAATAACTCGGCGCATGTTGCGCCACAAGTTACGCTCGTTTAGCTTCACAATAACTCGGCGCATGTCGCGCCACAAGTTGCGCGTGTTCGCCACACGTTGCGCATGTCGCGCCACAAGTTACGCTCGTTTAGCTTCACAATAACTCGGCGCATGTCGCGCCACAAGTTGCGCATGTCGCGCCACAAGTTGCGCATGTCGCGCCACAAGTTGCGCTCGTTTAGCTTCACAATAACTCGGCGCATGTCGCGCCACAAGTTGCGCGTGTTCGCCACACGTTGCGCATGTCGCGCCACAAGTTGCGCAGGTCGCGCCACAAGTTGCGCATGTCGCGCCACAAGTTGCGCATGTCGCGCCACAAGTTGCTCATGTCGCGCCACAAGTTACGCTCGTTTAGCTTCATAATAACTCGGCGCATGTCGCGCCACAAGTTGCGCTCGTTTAGCTTCACAATAACTCGGCGCATGTCGCGCCACAAGTTGCGCATGTCGCGCCACAAGTTGCGCTCGTTTAGCTTCACAATAACTCGGCGCATGTCGCGCCACAAGTTACGCTCGTTTAGCTTCACAATAACTCGGCGCATGTCGCGCCACAAGTTGCGCATGTCGCGCCACAAGTTGCGCATGTCGCGCCACAAGTTGCGCATGTCGCGCCACAAGTTGCGCATGTCGCGCCACAAGTTGCGCATGTCGCGCCACAAGTTGCGCATGTCGCGCCACAAGTTGCGCATGTCGCGCCACAAGTTGCGCATGTCGCGCCACAAGTTGCGCATGTCGCGCCACAAGTTGCGCATGTCGCGCCACAAGTTGCGCTCGTGTAGCTTCACCACTTGTACTGTTATTATATTGTGGTCTCACTCTGAACAGTGTACCAAGTGTGTAAAACAGTCGTGTGTACAAATATTGGCGCAAACAGCTCCGGTGGAATATCCTTAGAAAATATGCGCTCGTTTGCGCCTGCGCTGATCTTCAGGGGACATTTGGCATAAATGAAACTACAAGTGTCTATTACTCTCAAAGAGTTTATTGAATTTGTTCTTAGAACGGTGACTGAATAAATTCTTCAATTGGCGGCACAACAACCATCACATTCATACATAGTAAATCACAATCGTTAGATACATTTCTATAATATATATAATGACATAATATTTATAATTTATTTTATTATCTCCAAAATATATTTATTACTTAACGTATTAGTAGAGGATCACAAAATAATGGATAAATCCTACACGAACCGAGGAGCAGAGCGCCGCGGCTGCGCGTGCGCCGCTCGCTCTCGCGCGTGCGCAGCGGCGCCGGCACGTACTACAGGAGACGGAAACTACTGGCATGTGT
The DNA here is from genome assembly GCA_947568875.1 of Fissipunctia ypsillon. Classification (NCBI taxonomy): domain Eukaryota; kingdom Metazoa; phylum Arthropoda; class Insecta; order Lepidoptera; family Noctuidae; genus Fissipunctia; species Fissipunctia ypsillon. Next base: position 28,559 of record OX387652.1, read on the forward strand.
GCCCCTGCACAGTACGTCAGTGACAGATGGGAGGCCCGCGCTGCGGCGGGACGCGCGCCCGCGCAGCCGCGCCTCCGCTCCGTAGGCCAGTTAAAGCTTGCTTCAAACCCTTACCGATAAAGTAATGATAGTATCCTAAATTGTACTTCATTTCCTACAAATAAATAGATCGATGCTTACTTCTATGCACAGCTATCACGTTTTGTTACACTTTAGTCCCAACTAGTAGTAGTAGGGAACCAGTCAAAGTTAAGTTTGATATTATAGTCGAAGGTCTGCTTAGCTCTCGAGGGAAAAGCATGAGCGACGCATGCCACACATCGTACACATAAATATTAAGTACCCCGCCGCCCGCACCCCCAGCGCCCCCGCGGTGTGAGGCACCAGCGCGACTGGTCGGGGCCCGGCCGCGGGGGCGAGGGGCGGGAGGCGCGGGCGCGGGAGGCAGCCCCCGCGCCCCATCACAGCTCGCACAGCCATAAGCTCTCAGACTCTCGTCTACGAAACAATAAACTTATCTCTATGTATGTACACAACAAGACAGTTTTACATCGACGCGGTCGTGCGCCGATGCGTCAGCGGCCGCACGAAGGTGCGCGTGTACAGTCCGCGACTTCGGTATACATATAACTCTTACGTGTAAATAATAACGTCTGATTTATCTAAATATCACACTCCGTCAAGTCAATCTCAAAAAATATGTCCTCGCATTAGGTACGACGTATCACAATGTCTGGGCTCGCGCCGGCGGCAGCTTGGCGGGCTCCAGACGTAGACAATGTCTAGGCTCGCGCCGGCGGCAGCTTGGCGGGCTCCAGACGCTCGTCGGCCGCCAGCAGGCGGTCCAGCTCCTCGTCCTCGTAGAACACCACGAAGTGCTCGGGCTTGGCCACGGCCTCGAAGATGGAGCACACGGACGGCTTGACGTTGTAGAAGTACAGCGGCTGGCGCGTGGCGTGGAAGTCGGCCGTGAGCTGCTCGATGCTCTTAGCGGCCGTGTAGTCGGCGCTGTAGATGTGCGTGCACTCGATGACCACGGGCACGGAGCTGGAGGCGGCGTGCTTGGTGACGAGCCGGCGCACGTAGTCCACGGACGGGAACATGAGGCAGCGGTCCGGCGTGATCATCAGGTACTCCACGCCGTGCTCCGTCTGCAACACGCGTCAGTCAGTACACACACACACACACACACACGATCGGCACAACCGCGCGGCCGGCCTCACCTTGAGCATCTCCACGGACAGTTTGGGGCGCGCCGCGTGGTACAGGATGAAGATGATGTTCACGATGACGCCGGTGAGAATGCCCAGCTCGATGGGCAGCGTGAGGCACAGCACGAACGTGCCCACGCCGGGAATCAGGTCTAGCTCTGCAACACAAGGCGCCATACAAGGGTTACATGAGCCGGTTCACTAGAACCCTGAAGTCATGAATGATAAATTACGACCATCTCGCTGAATTCTATAATACATACCTTCATACACTTAATATACCATAACCTCACGCTTGTGGATTACAAATCCAGACACCTGGCTGGTACTCAGAAATCTCTAATGAAACACCCAGTAATACTTTGCCCGACTTGGGAATCGAACCCAGGTCCCCTCACTAAGCAGTCGCGCTTGCGACCACTAGACCAACGACACATTCACTTGCAGTAAATCATTTGGCCTATAATATAATATGTAATAAAATGTATAATAGTCGGCCTGTAATGTTCCCTCTGCTGAGACACAGGCCTCCTATCGGCGAGAGGGAGCGGGCCGCAACCCATCACGCGGGCCCAGTGCGGGTAGGTAGATGTCACAGGTATTTTCGAAATGTGCGGATAGATATACTGCAGATTATAAGTATTATTTATTGGGAACACACGTTCTGGGGGGCTAAAACGGCCACTGGCGGAATCATTATAGGGTAATATTATGAACTTTAGTTAAATTAATCGTAAAATGGTCACAAATTGACAATTCATATTATTAACTGCGTACAATTCATATCACGCAATTCATATGTTTCAGTTTTGTACGGAGATTCGTAAAATGGTGCACAAACTATGAATTGCTTTAAGTCAGATAGCAGAATCATAAGAAGTTAGTCAAGAGCAACATCTTATAATTCATATTGAGGATTTCGTGAAGAAATATTGTAATAATGGCAGATTTAGACGTTTATGTAAATTTCCTTGAGGACGCACGTGTTACGGAGACCATTTCATATCGCCGACGAAGTGTAGCTCTTCAGAAAAAGAAAATAGCTTTAGAAATGCCGGACCTAGAGTTTGTTGGTACCTAGGCTATTTTCATTTTCGAATTGTACGTAGTTAATATTATGAATTGTCAATTTGTGACCATTTTACGATTAATTTAATTATAGTTCATAATATTATCCTATTATGATTCTGCCAAAGTGGCCGTTTTAGCCCCCCAGCACAATCAAGTTACGTATTGAAGGTTCAAAACAAGTGAATGTACTCACTCTTGGCTCGCCACATGGGCTTGATGACGTTGTACTCCACCATGAACAATATGGCGGACACGATGACGGCCGCCAGTGCCGCCTTCGGGATATACCCGAAGTACTGCGTGAAGAACTGCAGCGCCAGGATCACCATCACGCCTGAGGACACGGAAGCAGTCGTGAGCATCGCGAGCCACGGGTCAATGCGTGTGCACGAGCACTCGAGCAGTAGTGTAGTGTAGCTCACCGGTGTACAGGCCGTTGAACGTGGTCTTAACGCCCGAGCCGTTGGACACCACGGAGCGCGCCAGTGAGCCGCCACCCGGGTACGCCTGCATGAAGGAGTTGATCACGCTGGCCACGCCCAGCGCGATCATCTCCTGTGTTGCGTCGATGGTGCGGCCGTCCGAGAACGCTTTGCAGATAGCGATGTCCTCCAGCAGCACGATGAGCGGGATTACCAGCAGCCCCGAGCCCAGCTCCGACACCATGTCCAGGAAGTCGGCCGTGGTGTTGTCTGCGCGCACGTAGCTGAATGGCGGCAGCTGCGGCAGCGGCACGCCCGACGGGATGGCACCTGCGCACACACCCTGCGTCACTCGCGTCACTCACACAGCATCGTGACGTATGCGGACTGATGCTAGCTACACTATATGAAGTTGAACGATGACGTGAGGGTTTCTACTCTCTACGCTACTAACCGCTGCGACTATTCTCGGCTGGCGTTTGCACAAAAACAGAAAGAAAATATTTGAGTCGGGAAATCTCATAGACAGTGTTGAGAATCGCAGTATGTCGGAGCGGTACGTACCCATGAGGCGCACGGGCGGCTGCCCGTACGTGGCCACGAACCAGAAGCCGAGCACGCCGGTGGCCACCACTATGATGGCGTTGCGGCACGTGCTGACCATCCACAGACACTTGGTTATCACTTTTTGTCTTGTGCTTGGACCATCTTCAGATTTTGCACCCAGTTTTATCATACCGATTTTCTGTAAAACATACGTCAGTACACGTTATACATTGTTATTGGAAACAAAATAGGCGGTCATGGGGACTGCCGACAGAAGTGAAAACTAACAGTTGTGTGCGAATATGACATCTATTTCAAAAACATTAGCATGTTAAGTAGAGTAATTTGGTTACAGTGCCCTCTAGCGTTGAGTCGTTGAACTCGTTGGAGCATGTCGCATGTCGTAAACCCGTATGATTTTCCCCTATAAAAAAGTCCTCAACGCGCCTAAAGAACTATTCACTTCAAAAAATGCTCCTAGCTTCAGATTCTGCTCGTGGCTTCATCCGCATGATATTTCTTGTTTTAACATAAAACATCCCAAGACACTCGCCAATACTGCAGCTTCCCGTTTATAAAAGAATTTTCTGAATCGGATTTGTAGTTCCAAAGATTACCCCCTACATACAAAGCACTAACCTCTTTACTAGCACTACCCGCGCGACTTCGTCCGCCTGGAGTTCGTATTTGTAGTTCCAAAGATTACCCCCTACATACAAAGCACTAACCTCTTTACTAGCACTACCCGCGCGACTTCGTCCGCCTGGAGTTCGTATTTGTAGTTCCAAAGATTACCCCCTACATACAAAGCACTAACCTCTTTACTAGCACTACCCGCGCGACTTCGTCCGCCTGGAGTTCGTATTTGTAGTTCCAAAGATTACCCCCTACATACAAAGCACTAACCTCTTTACTAGCACTACCCGCGCGACTTCGTCCGCCTGGAGTTCGTATTTGTAGTTCCAAAGATTACCCCCTACATACAAAGCACTAACCTCTTTACTAGCACTACCCGCGCGACTTCGTCCGCCTGGAGTTCGTATTTGTAGTTCCAAAGATTACCCCCTACATACAAAGCACTAACCTCTTTACTAGCACTACCCGCGCGACTTCGTCCGCCTGGAGTTCGTATTTGTAGTTCCAAAGATTACCCCCTACATACAAAGCACTAACCTCTTTACTAGCACTACCCGCGCGACTTCGTCCGCCTGGAGTTCGTATTTGTAGTTCCAAAGATTACCCCCTACATACAAAGCACTAACCTCTTTACTAGCACTACCCGCGCGACTTCGTCCGCCTGGAGTTCGTATTTGTAGTTCCAAAGATTACCCCCTACATACAAAGCACTAACCTCTTTACTAGCACTACCCGCGCGACTTCGTCCGCCTGGAGTTCGTATTTGTAGTTCCAAAGATTACCCCCTACATACAAAGCACTAACCTCTTTACTAGCACTACCCGCGCGACTTCGTCCGCCTGGAGTTCGTATTTGTAGTTCCAAAGATTACCCCCTACATACAAAGCACTAACCTCTTTACTAGCACTACCCGCGCGACTTCGTCCGCCTGGAGTTCGTATTTGTAGTTCCAAAGATTACCCCCTACATACAAAGCACTAACCTCTTTACTAGCACTACCCGCGCGACTTCGTCCGCCTGGAGTTCGTATTTGTAGTTCCAAAGATTACCCCCTACATACAAAGCACTAACCTCTTTACTAGCACTACCCGCGCGACTTCGTCCGCCTGGAGTTCGTATTTGTAGTTCCAAAGATTACCCCCTACATACAAAGCACTAACCTCTTTACTAGCACTACCCGCGCGACTTCGTCCGCCTGGAGTTCGTATTTGTAGTTCCAAAGATTACCCCCTACATACAAAGCACTAACCTCTTTACTAGCACTACCCGCGCGACTTCGTCCGCCTGGAGTTCGTATTTGTAGTTCCAAAGATTACCCCCTACATACAAAGCACTAACCTCTTTACTAGCACTACCCGCGCGACTTCGTCCGCCTGGAGTTCGTATTTGTAGTTCCAAAGATTACCCCCTACATACAAAGCACTAACCTCTTTACTAGCACTACCCGCGCGACTTCGTCCGCCTGGAGTTCGTATTTGTAGTTCCAAAGATTACCCCCTACATACAAAGCACTAACCTCTTTACTAGCACTACCCGCGCGACTTCGTCCGCCTGGAGTTCGTATTTGTAGTTCCAAAGATTACCCCCTACATACAAAGCACTAACCTCTTTACTAGCACTACCCGCGCGACTTCGTCCGCCTGGAGTTCGTATTTGTAGTTCCAAAGATTACCCCCTACATACAAAGCACTAACCTCTTTACTAGCACTACCCGCGCGACTTCATCCGCCTGGAGTTCGTATTTTAATCCCCCGCTAAGGGTAAATTTTCTAAAAACCGTGATACTCGTCATTCTTTATCGGTCTTAAGTAGAAAAAAATTAATACTGAGTTTCGAGTTAATCGGATCGCGCGTTAAAATTCCTTCATAAAAAAAACTTTGACGACTATAGGTATCGCCCAATCCAAGGGGGATTGGGGTTGGCAACGTTTAGAAAAACAAAAAATGACAAACTTCATCATTTACATAAATAAGTATTCGTGTCATGTTTCAAGTTTATTGACTCAAGTAATAAGATTTTTCAAACACACAAAATCCCCTCTTTTCGTCCCCTTTAAAATCGAATTTCCAAAAATCCTTCCTCAGTGGATGCTTACAACACAAAAGGCATCAACTGCCAAAACTTCAAGTGTATGCCGCAGCGGTTTAGGCTCTGCGTGGATGAACCGATCAGTCAGTCATATCATTTTATTATTATTACTAGCTTCTGCCCGCGACTTCGCTCGCGTGAAATTTCTTATTCCCCCGACTTAATCAATGCTTAGACAGCGGTATGTTTCCTGATTTAATGAAACAGTAAAGTAGTACCAATTTTCAAATCGGGTAGTAAAAGTGATCCCTCTAACTATACACCTATATCTGTCTGCCAACATTGAGTAAAATATATGAAAAAATCATGCTAGACCAGATGTTGTCACGTTTTAATTCAAATGGGGTAAAGTTTGGTTTCACAAAAGGTAGGTAGACGACTGACACAGGAGTAAAACTCATTAGTGACATTTTGGAGTCCTGGGAGAAGTCCCAGGAACCAATTGACATTTTCTGTGACCCTAAAGCGTTTGACTGCGCTGACCACAACACACTGCTCTGTAAATTACACCACTACGGAATTCGTGGACGAGCTGCTGATCTTGTTATTTCCTATCTATCAAACAGGCAGCAAAAAATAAACGTTAATGGGGCGACTTCCTCGGGATCTCTAGTTAAGATGAGCGTGCCTCAAGGTTCAATTCTTGGCCCTTTTTTATTTCTAGTTTATATTAATGAACTTCCTTACATGATGGCTAACTTATTGGATACAAGTCTATTCGCTGATGACACTTCACTTATTTTTAAAACAGGTAGAAAAGATACGGATATCTTACATGTCAACGATAGTGTAGCTATTCTTTCGAGATGGTTTGGAGCTAATAATCTTTAACTCAATGCGAACAAAACTAAATGTCTTAAGTTCTCATTACCAAATGTACCCCAAGGGGATCTAAATTTAAAACTTGAGGGCAAGAAACTAGATCCTATTACGGAAACGGTATTTCTAGGATTTACTCTAGATTCTAAATTGCAATGGGGCGCCCAAATCAGAGCTTTTTCAGGTAGATTAAGTTCAGCTGCATATGCAGTACGAAAAATAAAGCAGTTGACTGATATAGCCACAGCTAGGTTAGTACACTTTGCTTATTTCCACAGTATTATGTCTTATGGCGTTCTGCTGTGGGGATCGGCAGCTGACGTAGATTCAATTTTCATTTTACAAAAGAGGGCAATCCGTGCGATCTATAAAATGGGTCTTCGTGAGACCCTTTTTTTTTTTGTGGATGGGAAATCATCAAATGACTTCTCCCGCTCTGGGCGGAGCGGGAGGGCGTGTCAGACTTTTACTGACTAAAACCCACCCGTGTTCCTTCTGTTGCCTGTGCCAGGGCCACGGTAACTCTTTCGAACATCCCGCAACCCTAGCTGATCGGCCCTAGCGGACCCCGTCAATAGTGCTGAGGCGCGCGTGGAACACGACGCGCCGTCGACTCGGGCTTGGTCCTTACCGGTCGGCGAGCTACCCATTGCTCGTTCGTGAGACCCTTAGAAACAAATTCAAGAAATTGATACTAACTCTGCATTCTCTTTATATCTTAGAAAGTATTTTGTATGTGCGCCAAAACCTAGGACTTTTCTAAGAAACGATTTCCGTATTATACATAAATACACGTAGTAAAACATGAAATTGTGATACCCAAATTTAGATTAACTAAAACAAGCAAGTCAGTTCTTATAAACAGTATCCGCTTTTATAACAAGTTGCCAAAGTCGGTTACAGAACTTAGCGATGGAAAGTTCAAAACCCACATCAAACGTGTCCTTATTAAAAAAGCATATTATATAAAATAAATGTCTTTTAAATAGATTCTTTAAATATTTTGTGAATGCTTGGCTTAATAGACTATAGATTTGTAGACCATTTTCTTTTTTGTTAAGTACCTGGTACTTGTTGACAGGCCTACACTGTCCTCCCATACTTAATAACACTGTCATTTGAAAACATTATGAAAGCCAATTATTTTTAAAAGAGTAACCGTGGAGTTTCTTGCTGGTTCTTCTCCATAGGAAACGACCAATTGGAACCGTGCACCTAGCTTCTGACGTTTCATAAGTGCCCGTGTAGGCTTATGTGAAATAAAATATTTTGAATTTGAATTTGACTCCGTCGCATCGCATCGCCTGCCCGCGCTGTTACTTCGTTTTCGCTTAGCGTTCTTTCATACTTACTTTTTTGTGGGTAATGATGAGTACTATAAACATGTAGTAGGTACATTGGTGCCGATTCTTTTGTACACCGAACTAAACTACCTATCACTAACATTCCTTACTTTTGTCTATGAGAATCTTACAGCTATTCTGCAAAAAAACACTACTACATCGAATTTGACAATCGCGACTCCACTGGTAAGTATTTGTTTGCCCTACCCCGTGATTCTTTGAGCCGGAGACGCGCAGGGGGGGGGGGGCAGCCTCGACGCGTTTTGTATGGAAAATATGAAAAATTATTAAATTATTACCTACATGTTCAGTTTTAAGTCGAAAATTTTATTATTTTTGCGATAAAACACACCGTTTTCGAGATATAAGCAAAAGAAAAGAAAAAAAAGATACAATACCGTTTCTGCACCAGAAGTCGAGGTGTTGGTGTGAATTTTAGTTCGTGCCAACTAACTTTATTCCACACCTTTGTAATCGCGATTAAAAATTGTCAGATTTAGTTAGAAAATCTAAATTTTATGAAAAAACGTCAAATTCAGAATAGTAAAATTACTATTTCCACTAAACTAATAACTCAGTGCCATCTTAGTGCTGTCAAACTAAAATATAGTTAGGCTGTGTCACTTTAGTCAATTTCAGAATGGGAAATTGTCGTTGGAGTCTAGTTTAGAGGCATTCGTGTATCATCAATATTTTCGACTTTAATGACTTTAATAGGCAATTTTTAATACATTGGGTACATTATTGCGGATCTCAAATTGTTTTGATAGTAAAATATACAGCCCATGTTACTCGCTGATAATGTAGCTTTCTATAGATGATAGAATTTTTGAAATCGGTTAAGTATTTTTTGAGTTTATCCATTACAAACAAACTAAAACTCGTTGGAGCATGTCGCATATCGCGAAACCGTGAGTTTTTCTCCTACCAAAAAGTACTCAACGCATCTAAGAAGTTTTTAATTCAAAAATAGCAGTAACAGTCGTACCCACAAACTTCAATCTCTTTTATCTTCTTTTAAGCTTAGTATTCTGCCTCTTTCTGCTACTCATCATTCCCCTAACTGCACCCCTTTTCTTTTGGACCTGATGATTGTCTCTGATTCTAATAATGTTTCTGTCCACGGACAGCTCATAGCTTGTTTTTCTTACCACGACTTCATCTTTGTGTCCTACAGGATTCGCCCTCCAAAGCGTAAGCCTCAATATATCTTCCTTAGGAACTATAAGGGCATAGACCTGGAGGCATTGCTGCGCGATGCTGGTAGCATCGACTGGGAGGACGTCTTGGAAAGCTCGTGTATCTACGATATGGTTCACATTTTCAATAGCAATATGCGCAGCTTATACGATCGTCATGCCCCTATCCGTCGAGTCAAAGCTAAGTATGTTCCGGCTCCCTGGCTTACTCCTGCCATTAAGGATGCGATGGCAGCTAGGGATACAGCCAAAAGGAGGTTAAAACGCTGTCCTTCCGAGCGCAACTTGATTGCGTTTAAGGTGTTGCTTAATCGCTGCTGTTCTATGTGTAGAGATGCAAAGAGACGCTACTTCCATAATTCTCTCGACAACCGTAACTCTTCAGAAGTCTGGAAGTTTCTAAAAACTGTCGGCATTGGTAAGTCTCCAGTTGCTTCCGGTAATGACACTGACGTGTCTGCTCTTATTAAACATTTCTCACATCCCCCTGTTACGTTGGATCCGCACGTCAAATCAGCTACGTTAGATAAACTTTCCTATTTGCTTGTGTCGCAGTGTCCTCCTTTCGAGCTGAGTCCTGTAGGTGAAAGTGAGGTCAAAAAATCTATCTGTGCTATCTCCTCCTCTGCAGTTGGTAATGACAATCTTTGCCCAAGAATGATTTCTCCTATCCTCCCAGCATTACTTCCCATTTTGCCCCCCTTTTTTAATTTTTCCTTGTTTTCTTGTACTGTTTCTGAGGCCTGGAAACGAGCCCATATCATTCCCTTACCAAAAATTCCTAACCCGGTCTCACCGATCGATTTCCGACCAATTTCTATCCTCCCATATCTCTCTAAAGTTCTTGAGCACATTGTTCATCAGCAGCTTTCGTCTTTTCTATCTGTAAATAGCCTTCTCAGTCCTTTTCAATCCGGTTTTCGACCTGGTCATAGCACAGCACAGTAACGGCTCTTTTGAAGATTACTGACGAAATTCGCTGGGCTATGGACCACAAATCTCTCACCTTGCTTGTACTTCTGGAATTTAGCAGTGCCTTTAACTCTGTTGATTTTGTCATCCTTCTAGGGATCCTTAAAACTTTCAATTTCTCTTCTTCTACAGTTGATTGGTTCGATTCCTATCGTAATGGCCGCTCGCAGCGGGTTCGTCTCGATGAGTTTTCTTCTGACTGGTGCTCTGTTACCGCGGGTGTGCCTCAGGGTGGCGTTCTCTCTCCTCTTCTCTTTTCTATTTTCATTAACTCTGTCACCAGGGTCATCGCTTCCCACTTCCATCTCTATGCCGACGATCTGCAACTCTACAATCACTTCTTGAGGCAAGATGCGGAAGCAGCCGTGTCTGCCATGAACAGTGACCTGGATTTGATTGGCTAATGGTCGCGGTCCTTTGGACTGCACATCAACCCTAAGAAATCCCAGTCTATAATCATCGGCGGAAGGTATATGCGGAATAGGCTCGATGTCGCGTCGCTGTCTCCACTCTGTCTGAATGGAGTTCAGATAGAATACGCAAATACGGTTAAAAACCTGGGGGTGACCGTGGACCCTTACCTATCGTGGACTGCCCAAGTTGCTCAAGTCAGTCGCAAAGTGCACTACACGTTTCATACGTTGAAATGCCTCCAGAGCTTCTTGCCCTTGAATACCAGAATCTCCCTTGCCCAAACTCTCATACAGCCCATTATTGACTACGCTGATGCCTGTTACTCGGATGCCACCGAAGAGCTCTTAAATAAACTTGAGCGTTTGCAAAACATATGTATTCGCTTTGTTTTTAATCTTAAAAAGTATGAGAACGTTTCTAACTTTCGCAAGATACTCAAGTGGCACCCTATTCGACTTCGCAGGAACTCTCGGATATTGTGTCTGCTATTTAACGTCATTCACAATCCTAAAATGCCATCCTACCTGCGGGAACGCTTTTCCTACGCTCGTCCTTTTGATGCACCTCGCAGGTCGCATCTTAGAAATCTCCTTAAATCCCCTCCCCACTCAACCGACTTCTACTCCTACTCCTTCACTGTGCATGCGGTTCGGTTATGGAACTCACTTCCGCCTGATATTAGGGACTGCCAAACTGTTGCAGTGTTTAAAAGAAGAGTGAAAGAACACTATCTTTCCACTTCGTCATAGCTGTTAGTATTTATTATGTTATGCTTCATTATTATCGTATATATTTTAGTGATATTTATTTTGGTAGTATGCATGTATGTATTTGTATGTACTCATATTTTATGTTTATATATATTTGTATATATTCATATTAGTGTATCGTTTGTGATTTTGTCTACATCTCTTTATCTACTTTCCTATCGCAGGTATGCTGGAAGAGATTCTTTAGAAATAAGCATCACCTTTGTACGTATTTTTCTGTTCCTTTCTTCTTGTCTGTTAATATGTGTGTACATAAACTGTTAAATAAATAAAAATAAATAAATAAAAACAGTGAGTGCTGGTTCCAGGTGTGCTACTCACCCTCATAAAGAGCAGAAGCGCGATGCACGAAAAGCCGAGCACAGGGTCCCAGAGCGAGGCGGAGTGCAGGTTGCGGAAGATGGAGATCCACTGCTGCAGGAACGTGGTGCCGCTCACCGAGATCGCGAACAGGTCCTTGACCTGCGACGTGGCGATCATGAGCGCGACGGCCGACGTGAAGCCCGAGGACACCGGGCCCGACACGAAGTTGATGAGGAAGCCGAGGCCCAGCACGCCCATGAGCAGCTCCACCAGCCCCGCCAGGAAGTTGAGCAGGATGGCCTTCTCCACCACGCCGCCCGCCACCTGGAACGTGAGCAGCGACGCGATGGCCGTGGGGCCCGCGGGCACGGCTCGGCATCCGCCCAGCACGATGTACACGAAGCAGCCCAGGAACGAGCCGTACAGCCCGTACTGCGGCGGCAGCCCCGCGATGTTGGAGTACGCCAGCGACTGCGGGATCACCGTCAGCCCCACCGTGATGCCGGCGATCAGGTCGCCCACCGCCTTCTCCGCGTCGTACTGGGGCAGCCACGACGTCACCGGCAGCCGCTTGTGCAGCGTCTTGCGGTTGAAGCGGCGCCGGAGGGCCGCGCGCCAGCCGCAACGGGACGCGCTGTCAGACACTGCGACAGAAACGACCAATACAGCATGTTCCTGCCACCTGCGCCAACTTTATTAAGAACACACAGAGCCGAGTAGCGTGCCCCGGCCCTAACAAATGATACTGTATTTATTGAAGTTGTAAGCAGTAGTGAGTGATCGCGGATGGCGAGTGGGTCAGTGGCACCGTGCCCCTGAACTCGACCGCCGCGTGCCCCACTGCAGCGTGCCCCACCGCCGCGTGCTCGCCGATCTATTTCACACTTCATCAGCTGCCACTCCGCCAGTCATCGCGAGCGACACGAGTCACGCGCACGAATGTAACCAAGTGTCGACACTCGGCCACTCTAACTGCGCACAACGTCTCGGCATCGCGTGTAAGGCATGGCGCATGGCGCATGGCGCACGGCCGACCTTTGACCGTAACAATAGAAACTCATTTAAGTAGCCAAGTAATTGTGTAGTTCGAAAAATAATGATTAAATTGTACTCGTGAACAGCAATTTTAGTACACGTTTTGTAGCAAAGTGGGCACTCCAACCGCTCCACGGCCGGTAGCGCCAACAGCCGCGCGCACGCCGCAGTACGCGCGGGCGCAGTACGCGCGGGCGCTGCCGCTCGCACTGGGCAGTAGCCAGTGGGTACTCACGGATGTAGTCGTTGCTGGCGTGCTTGTCGTCGGGCGGCGGCAGCGAGCCGGACGACGCGTTGTGCTTGCGCCGCGGGATCATCCTGCAACAGAGCGCGCACTTGTTACTACGCAGTAACGAACACGCGCCACCAGAAGCAGTGTTGGCGATACTGCTTCTGGTGGCGCGTGTTGTGCTTGCGCCGCGGGACCATCCTGCAACAGAGCGCGCACTTGTTACTACGCAGTAACGAACACGCGCCACCAGAAGCAGTGTTGGCGATACTGCTTCTGGTGGCGCGTGTTGTGCTTGCGCCGCGGGACCATCCTGCAACAGAGCGCGCACTTGTTACTACGCAGTAACGAACACGCGCCACCAGAAGCAGTGTTGGCGATACTGCTTCTGGTGGCGCGTGTTGTGCTTGCGCCGCGGGATCATCCTGCAACAGAGCGCGCACTTGTTACTACGCAGTAACGCACGAACACGCGCCAGGCTATGATATGTGAATATATCATACTCTAAAGGAGTAAGTTTAATAATTAGTTTAGTATGTAAGTTTAATTGTTTTTATTATAATTTATTGTAGGAGGCAGCAGTTACTGATCCCATTACGATCAGCATTAGAAGAATGCGAACATAAATCGACGCCTCACAAGAGCCGCATCGTGTCATCGTATCGTATTTATTAATAATTTACAGTTTGCACCACACACACAAGTTATCGGTCCATACTAGTAATTACACATACAATCATAAAATTGGGTTAAATTACATACGACTAGACAAAAGATGAAATTAAATGAAAATGAATGAAATGAAACAAAATAAGATAAGATCAGATAATGTAAGTAAAAATTAGACAACATTAGATATAAATGGGGATAAAATTGGAATAAAATTATTATTAACAAAATACAATTTAATTTATTTACTCCAAGGAGATTGTACCATTTTTTTTTTTTTTGATGGGAAGTCATCAAATGACTTCTCCCGCTCTGGGCGGAGCGGGAGTGCGTGTCAGACTTTTACTGACTGAAACCCACCCGTGTTCCTTCTGTTGCTTGTGCCGGGGCCACGGTAACTCTTTCGAACATCCCGCGACCCTAGCTGGTAGGAGATTGTACCTGGGAGTGGCAATGGACTCCAGGTATCGAGTAGCAGTGTTCAGGAAACTCAGTTCAGTACTCGCAAAGACATCTGAGGATTCGTCATATAGCAAAATGTTGTTAATATGGGTGAGAGCCAGGTACAATGGACTGCTCTTAAGGGTTATGGCACTGGTTTGATGTACTGAGAATAGAGGACGTTGGCGAGGGCGAGGTGTGTGTCGAATGGGTAGTGGGACGGTAAAGGAGATGTGTTGTAGTAAGGAGGAATTGAAGTGGGTACCACGAATTAGGCGGATGAATTAATATGTTATCAGACTAAGATTTCTCCTCACTTCTAAACTTTGGTATCGCACCATACCTAGCACACAGTGTTGGGTACAGTAGGGTAACGTCCATAGTGCTAAGTAGAGGTAACGGACAAAAGACTTCTGAACCTTTTGGATGACCATCGTATCATAGTATTATATGTATCTATGTGCGTCACTTTCACGTGAATAAACAGTTTTTCTTTCTTCTTCTTTCCTTCTTTCTTCATCTATTTTTTGCTAGGTTTACAGGAGAGTGAATTACAATTTTTCTTGGTTTGAATATCGTCCTACTGTTTGTAAATAAAAAACTAGATATACATATGTACATATTAAAGTAGACGTTCTTGTTGATATTTTGTTGCGTTCTTTAAAAGATAATAACCATGTTTACGTACGTCTCACAGAAACCTGTTTTTGGTCAAGTTACTACTCGTTACTACTCGTTACTACTCGTATGTTGAATAATTGATGTTTTTAAAACAACAACATTGTATGTATAGGTCTGGTCGCGTGAGGCCATGGCGCCATGGAATATATATAGTTCTGGTCGCGTGAGGCCATGGCGCCATGGAATATATATAGTTCTGGTCGCGTGAGGCCATGGCGCCATGGAATATATATAGTTCTGGTCGCGTGAGGCCATGGCGCCATGGAATATATATAGTTCTGGTCGCGTGAGGCCATGGCGCCATGGAATATGTATAGTTCTGGTCGCGTGAGGCCATGGCGCCATGGAATATATATAGTTCTGGTCGCGTGAGGCCATGGCGCCATGGAATATATATAGTTCTGGTCGCGTGAGGCCATGGCGCCATGGAATATATATAGTTCTGGTCGCGTGAGGCCATGGCGCCATGGAATATATATAGTTCTGGTCGCGTGAGGCCATGGCGCCATGAAATATGTATAGTTCTGGTCGCGTGAGGCCATGGCGCCATGAAATATGTATAGTTCTGGTCGCGTGAGGCCATGGCGCCATGAAATATGTATAGTTCTGGTCGCGTGAGGCCATGGCGCCATGAAATATGTATAGTTCTGGTCGCGTGAGGCCATGGCGCCATGAAATATGTATAGTTCTGGTCGCGTGAGGCCATGGCGCCATGAAATATGTATAGTTCTGGTCGCGTGAGGCCATGGCGCCATGAAATATATATAGTTCTGGTCGCGTGAGGCCATGGCGCCATGAAATATATATAGTTCTGGTCGCGTGAGGCCATGGCGCCATGGAATATATATAGTTCTGGTCGCGTGAGGCCATGGCGCCATGGAATATATATAGTTCTGGTCGTGTGAGGCCATGGCGCCATGAAATATATATAGTTCTGGTCGCGTGAGGCCAAGGCGCCATGGAATATATATAGTTCTGGTCGCGTGAGGCCATGGCACCATGAAATATATAGTTCTGGTCGCGTGAGGCCATGGCGCCATGAAATATATATAGTTCTGGTCGCGTGAGGCCATGGCGCCATGAAATATATATAGTTCTGGTCGCGTGAGGCCATGGCGCCATGGAATATATATAGTTCTGGTCGCGTGAGGCCATGGCGCCATGAAATATATATAGTTTTGGTCGCGTGAGGCCATGGCGCCATGAAATATATATAGTTCTGGTCGCGTGAGGCCATGGCGCCATGAAATATATATAGTTCTGGTCGCGTGAGGCCATGGCGCCATGAAATATATATAGTTCTGGTCGCGTGAGGCCATGGCGCCATGAAATATATATAGTTCTGGTCGCGTGAGGCCATGGCGCCATGAAATATATATAGTTCTGGTCGCGTGAGGCCATGGCGCCATGAAATATATATAGTTCTGGTCGCGTGAGGCCATGGCGCCATGAAATATATATAGTTCTGGTCGCGTGAGGCCATGGCGCCATGAAATATATATAGTTCTGGTCGCGTGAGGCCATGGCGCCATGAAATATATATAGTTCTGGTCGCGTGAGGCCATGGCGCCATGAAATATGTATAGTTCTGGTCGCGTGAGGCCATGGCGCCATGAAATATGTATAGTTCTGGTCGCGTGAGGCCATGGCGCCATGAAATATATATAGTTCTGGTCGCGTGAGGCCATGGCGCCATGAAATATGTATAGTTCTGGTCGCGTGAGGCCATGGCGCCATGAAATATATATAGTTCTGGTCGCGTGAGGCCATGGCGCCATGAAATATGTATAGTTCTGGTCGCGTGAGGCCATGGCGCCATGAAATATGTATAGTTCTGGTCGCGTGAGGCCATGGCGCCATGAAATATATATAGTTCTGGTCGCGTGAGGCCATGGCGCCATGAAATATATATAGTTCTGGTCGCGTGAGGCCATGGCGCCATGAAATATGTATAGTTCTGGTCGCGTGAGGCCATGGCGCCATGAAATATATATAGTTCTGGTCGCGTGAGGCCATGGCGCCATGAAATATGTATAGTTCTGGTCGCGTGAGGCCATGGCGCCATGAAATATATATAGTTCTGGTCGCGTGAGGCCATGGCGCCATGAAATATGTATAGTTCTGGTCGCGTGAGGCCATGGCGCCATGAAATATGTATAGTTCTGGTCGCGTGAGGCCATGAAATATATATAGTTCTGGTCGCGTGAGGCCATGGCGCCATGATGCCATCTGATGTTACAAGGTGTAACTTAGGCTACTTTTATTTTAGAAAAATATTCAGGACTCCGCGCAAAAAAAATAAAACGCTAATCTCTGGAACTACCAGTCGGATTTGAAAATTCTTTTTGCATTTGGTAGCCCAGTTCTCGAGGATGGTTATAGGCTATTTAACATCATGCTACGATTCTTAGAAGCCAAGCAAAAAGAAAAAATACAGCAAGAACGCCAATTGAAAACAAAGCAATAGCGCGGGCGGATGATGCAACGCGGCGGGTCGGGGGACGAGGGAGTTTTATTAAAATGTAGCTGTTATTTTAGTATACTGTATACCTTACGACTTCCACGCGAATAAATTCGCGGGGCACAGCTAGTCTAAAATAAAAATACAAAGAATTGTATTTTTCGTTTAATCAAATTAATGCTTTACAAAATAAACAAAACACTGCCGGGATCTGGAATAAATAATTATTACAATAAAGTTTCATTATTATTCAAACAATTAAATCGAATCGTATAAAATTAACGTAAAATAATAAACTAATTATTATGGAAATACTCCTATTAAAAATTATAATTCTCTTTCTCAGGTTAACCAAAATGCGGCTACAAGCCAGAAACACCGCCCCAGGGCCAGACGGCATACCAGGCCGTGCATTGGCATGGTCTATGCGGGCTCTCTGGCCCCAATTCACAGGCCATTTTAGCGCTTGCCTCGAGCGGGGTCATTTTCCACGGCGGTGGAAAGCTGGCAATCTGGTCCAGCTGAGGAAGGAGGGGCGCCCTACAGACTCTCCGTCGGCATACAGGCCCGTTGTGCTCTTAGACAAGGCGAGCAAGCTATTAGAGAGAATAATCGCTGACCGCCTCGTCCGGCACTTCACAGGCCAGATTTGGCGGATAACCAGTTCAGTTTTCGCCGGGGGCGCTCCACCATGGATGCCATCATGCGAGTAAAATCTCTAGCGGAGGAAGCAGTTGCTCAGGGTGAGGTCGTATTGGCGGTGTCTCTGGATATCGTGAACGCCTGTAACACCTTAACCTGGAGTTGCATAAGGGAGGCACTCGTATATCATCGTGTGCCTGCCTACCTCCGTCGCATTATTGGGAACTATTTCACTGAGAAAGCCGTAATCTACTCGAGTCGGGAGGGATGGAGCCGGCGAGAGACGTCGTGTGGTGTTCCACAGGGCTCGGTCCTGGGGCTGCTGCTGTGGGACATTGGTTACGATTGGGTGCTGCGCGGTGCACTTCCCCACGGCGTCGACGTAACCTGCTACGCCGATGACACACTGGTGACGGCTCGGGGGCAAACACACCGGCAATCAGCTATACTGGCCACGGCAGGGGTTGCGCAGATCGTTGGAAGGATCCGGCGTTTGGGTCTCGAGGTGACTTGCACAAGTCTGAGGCTCTCTGTTTCCTTGGGCCACGGAGTATAGAGGTAGGAGGCGTCCGCATCGGTGTCGAGTCAACGATGAAGTACCTGGGACTCGTCCTCGATAGCCGGTGGATCTTCAGGCCGCACACTCAGCGGCCAGAGAGCGATGGCTGTTAGGGTGATAAGGGGTTACCGTAAGATGTGCTACAAGGCTGCCACTATCCTGACCGGATCAATGCCCTGGGATCTGGATGTGAAAAACCTGGCGTCTAGCGCGTAGTCAGTGTCCGGTTCCTCAGGAATTCGAGGCACGAAGGACCGAGCTCCATCAGATCCTAATGACTGAATGGAAGGAGCAACTTGCACAACCTAGGTGGGGGCTGGCCACAATAGTGGCGGTAAGGCCTGTTATGGAGGAATGGCTGGAGAGGGAGCATGGCGCCCTCAGTTTCCGGCTAATGCAGGTGCTTACTGGACACGGACGTTTCGGGAAGTACCTGCGTCGCATAGGTCGGGAGCGGACGCCCGCTTATCATCACTGTGTGGACTGCCCCGAGGACACGGCGCAACATACGCTGGAGGAGAGTGCTCAGTGCCCCGAGGTCACGGCGCAACATACGCTGGAGGAGTGCTCAGTGCCCCGAGGACACGGCGCAACATACGCTGGAGGAGTGCTCAGTGCCCCGAGGACACGGCGCAACATACGCTGGAGGAGTGCTCAGTGCCCCGAGGACACGGCGCAACATACGCTGGAGGAGTGCTCAGTTTGGGCCCAACAGCGCTGTGCCCTCGTCGCGACACTTGGTGCGAATGATCTCTCACTTCCAGATTCCAGCCGTGGTTCAGTCCATGGTCGGAAACGAAAACGCTGTTGCCTCTTTTTGCGTGGAGATGATGCATGCAAAGGAGGCGGCGGAGAGAGGGAGAGAGCATACCTCTCATTCCACCAAATTCCACCAAAAGAGCAGCCGGGCGTCGAAGGGCGCTTAACGATCTCCGGCGAAATTTTGGCTGTGTCACTGCTCAAGCTGTCAGGCTCAAAGAGGTGGCAAGCAGTAATAAATGCGTGCCTTAGTGGGAGGACGTGCGGTCGTGGGATCGGACGCACTTAATTATGGGGCCCGCTAGGCACGGCGGCCTGATACCAGTCGGGGGTGCGGCGAATGTACAAGTATCTCCCTGGCCCCCCACTCATGCTACTGCAAAGAACAGTGGGCTTTAGTTGGTAGGAGTCCGACATAACCCTCCATTCTTCCCAGATAGAGAGTATCCATGAGGATTTCCGCACGGAAAAAAATGGGTATCTAAAATATTGCTCTCATCAAAATAATAATACCATGAAAAACACAAGAAAACAAAACATGTAATAAAAGTTAACAAACATCAAAAATTGGGCGACCGACTTAGTGATGTTAACTTCGTTCTATTCGTACTACTACAAGTGTCAGTTGGGCGACCGACTTAGTGATGTTAACTTCGTTCTATTCGTACTACTACAAGTGTCAGTTGGGCGACCGACTTAGTGATGTTAACTTCGTTCTATTCGTACTACTACAAGTGTCAGTTGGGCGACCGACTTAGTGATGTTAACTTAGTTCTATTCGTACTACTACAAGTGTCAGTTGGGCGACCGACTTAGTGATGTTAACTTAGTTCTATTCGTACTACTACAAGTGTCAGTTGGGCGACCGACTTAGTGATGTTAACTTCGTTCTATTCGTACTACTACAAGTGTCAGTTGGGCGACCGACTTAGTGATGTTAACTTCGTTCTATTCGTACTACTACAAGTGTCAGTTGGGCGACCGACTTAGTGATGTTAACTTCGTTCTATTCGTACTACTACAAGTGTCAGTTGGGCGACCGACTTAGTGATGTTAACTTCGTTCTATTCGTACTACTACAAGTGTCAGTTGGGCGACCGACTTAGTGATGTTAACTTCGTTCTATTCGTACTACTACAAGTGTCAGTTGGGCGACCGACTTAGTGATGTTAACTTCGTTCTATTCGTACTACTACAAGTGTCAGTTGGGCGACCGACTTAGTGATGTTAACTTCGTTCTATTCGTACTACTACAAGTGTCAGTTGGGCGACCGACTTAGTGATGTTAACTTAGTTCTATTCGTACTACTACAAGTGTCAGTTGGGCGACCGACTTAGTGATGTTAACTTAGTTCTATTCGTACTACTACAAGTGTCAGTTGGGCGACCGACTTAGTGATGTTAACTTCGTTCTATTCGTACTACTACAAGTGTCAGTTGGGCGACCGACTTAGTGATGTTAACTTCGTTCTATTCGTACTACTACAAGTGTCAGTTGGGCGACCGACTTAGTGATGTTAACTTCGTTCTATTCGTACTACTACAAGTGTCAGTTGGGCGACCGACTTAGTGATGTTAACTTAGTTCTATTCGTACTACTACAAGTGTCAGTTGGGCGACCGACTTAGTGATGTTAACTTCGTTCTATTCGTACTACTACAAGTGTCAGTTGGGCGACCGACTTAGTGATGTTAACTTAGTTCTATTCGTACTACTACAAGTGTCAGTTGGGCGACCGACTTAGTGATGTTAACTTAGTTCTATTCGTACTACTACAAGTGTCAGTTGGGCGACCGACTTAGTGATGTTAACTTCGTTCTATTCGTACTACTACAAGTGTCAGTTGGGCGACCGACTTAGTGATGTTAACTTAGTTCTATTCGTACTACTACAAGTGTCAGTTGGACGACCGACTTAGTGATGTTAACTTAGTTCTATTCGTACTACTACAAGTGTCAGTTGGGCGACCGACTTAGTGATGTTAACTTCGTTCTATTCGTACTACTACAAGTGTCAGTTGGGCGACCGACTTAGTGATGTTAACTTCGTTCTATTCGTACTACTACAAGTGTCAGTTGGGCGACCGACTTAGTGATGTTAACTTCGTTCTATTCGTACTACTACAAGTGTCAGTTGGGCGACCGACTTAGTGATGTTAACTTCGTTCTATTCGTACTACTACAAGTGTCAGTTGGGCGACCGACTTAGTGATGTTAACTTCGTTCTATTCGTACTACTACAAGTGTCAGTTGGGCGACCGACTTAGTGATGTTAACTTCGTTCTATTCGTACTACTACAAGTGTCAGTTGGGCGACCGACTTAGTGATGTTAACTTCGTTCTATTCGTACTACTACAAGTGTCAGTTGGGCGACCGACTTAGTGATGTTAACTTCGTTCTATTCGTACTACTACAAGTGTCAGTTGGGCGACCGACTTAGTGATGTTAACTTCGTTCTATTCGTACTACTACAAGTGTCAGTTGGGCGACCGACTTAGTGATGTTAACTTAGTTCTATTCGTACTACTACAAGTGTCAGTTGGGCGACCGACTTAGTGATGTTAACTTCGTTCTATTCGTACTACTACAAGTGTCAGTTGGGCGACCGACTTAGTGATGTTAACTTCGTTCTATTCGTACTACTACAAGTGTCAGTTGGGCGACCGACTTAGTGATGTTAACTTCGTTCTATTCGTACTACTACAAGTGTCAGTTGGGCGACCGACTTAGTGATGTTAACTTCGTTCTATTCGTACTACTACAAGTGTCAGTTGGGCGACCGACTTAGTGATGTTAACTTAGTTCTATTCGTACTACTACAAGTGTCAGTTGGGCGACCGACTTAGTGATGTTAACTTAGTTCTATTCGTACTACTACAAGTGTCAGTTGGGCGACCGACTTAGTGATGTTAACTTCGTTCTATTCGTACTACTACAAGTGTCAGTTGGGCGACCGACTTAGTGATGTTAACTTCGTTCTATTCGTACTACTACAAGTGTCAGTTGGGCGACCGACTTAGTGATGTTAACTTCGTTCTATTCGTACTACTACAAGTGTCAGTTGGGCGACCGACTTAGTGATGTTAACTTCGTTCTATTCGTACTACTACAAGTGTCAGTTGGGCGACCGACTTAGTGATGTTAACTTCGTTCTATTCGTACTACTACAAGTGTCAGTTGGGCGACCGACTTAGTGATGTTAACTTCGTTCTATTCGTACTACTACAAGTGTCAGTTGGGCGACCGACTTAGTGATGTTAACTTAGTTCTATTCGTACTACTACAAGTGTCAGTTGGGCGACCGACTTAGTGATGTTAACTTCGTTCTATTCGTACTACTACAAGTGTCAGTTGGGCGACCGACTTAGTGATGTTAACTTCGTTCTATTCGTACTACTACAAGTGTCAGTTGGGCGACCGACTTAGTGATGTTAACTTAGTTCTATTCGTACTACTACAAGTGTCAGTTGGGCGACCGACTTAGTGATGTTAACTTCGTTCTATTCGTACTACTACAAGTGTCAGTTGGGCGACCGACTTAGTGATGTTAACTTCGTTCTATTCGTACTACTACAAGTGTCAGTTGGGCGACCGACTTAGTGATGTTAACTTCGTTCTATTCGTACTACTACAAGTGTCAGTTGGGCGACCGACTTAGTGATGTTAACTTCGTTCTATTCGTACTACTACAAGTGTCAGTTGGGCGACCGACTTAGTGATGTTAACTTCGTTCTATTCGTACTACTACAAGTGTCAGTTGGGCGACCGACTTAGTGATGTTAACTTCGTTCTATTCGTACTACTACAAGTGTCAGTTGGGCGACCGACTTAGTGATGTTAACTTCGTTCTATTCGTACTACTACAAGTGTCAGTTGGGCGACCGACTTAGTGATGTTAACTTCGTTCTATTCGTACTACTACAAGTGTCAGTTGGGCGACCGACTTAGTGATGTTAACTTCGTTCTATTCGTACTACTACAAGTGTCAGTTGGGCGACCGACTTAGTGATGTTAACTTCGTTCTATTCGTACTACTACAAGTGTCAGTTGGGCGACCTACTCTGCCCTTCGAGGAGCACAGGCGCGCGCCGGTACCTGCACCTCTGCCCTTCGAGGAGCACAGGCGCGAGCCGGTACCTGCACCTCTGCCCTTCGAGGAGCACAGGCGCGCGCCGGTACCTGCACCTCTGCCCTTCGAGGAGCACAGGCGCGAGCCGGTACCTGCACCTCTGCCCTTCGAGGAGCACAGGCGCGAGCCGGTACCTGCACCTCTGCCCTTCGAGGAGCACAGGCGCGCGCCGGTACCTGCACCTCTGCCCTTCGAGGAGCACAGGCGCGAGCCGGTACCTGCACCTCTGTCCGCCGGTACCTGCACCCCTGCCCGCCGGTACCCGCACCCCTGCCCGCCGGTACCCGCACCCCTGCCCGCCGGTACCCGCACCCCTGCCCGCCGGTACCCGCACCCCTGCCCGCCGGTACCCGCACCCCTGCCCGCCGGTACCCGCACCCCTGCCCGCCGGTACCCGCGCCCCTGCCCGCCGGTACCCGCACCCCTGCCCGCCGGTACCCGCACCCCTGCCCGCCGGTACCCGCACCCCTGCCCGCCGGTACCCGCACCCCTGCCCGCCGGTACCCGCACCCCTGCCCGCCGGTACCCGCACCCCTGCCCGCCGGTACCCGCACCCCTGCCCGCCGGTACCCGCACCCCTGCCCGCCGGTACCCGCACCCCTGCCCGCCGGTACCCGCGCCCCTGCCCGCCGGTACCCGCACCCCTGCCCGCCGGTACCCGCACCCCTGCCCGCCGGTACCCGCACCCCTGCCCGCCGGTACCCGCACCCCTGCCCGCCGGTACCCGCACCCCTGCCCGCCGGTACCCGCACCCCTGCCCGCCGGTACCCGCACCCCTGCCCGCCGGTACCCCGCGCCCCTGCCCGCCGGTACCCGCACCCCTGCCCGCCGGTACCCGCACCCCTGCCCGCCGGTACCCGCACCCCCTGCCCGCCGGTACCCGCACCCCTGCCCGCCGGTACCCGCACCCCTGCCCGCCGGTGCCCTGCGCGCTCCTGCCGACAGCTGCCACCCACTGCATTGTCCAAAACATACTTGTACTTAGTTGTTCATACTTTTGAAACAGACTTGTACGTTATACCCACGCGGCCATTTGAATATTTGTCAATCGGTGTTGTAAATGTCCCTCATCGATATGAGCGATTCACAAGGACCTCGGGTTTTCCATAAATAAATCAATTATTGCCATTGATATGAAAAAAGTAATACATAATGAATAGAGTCAGAGCTCGCCCGCGCATGCGCAGTCATGTGTTTGCAGTGAACGAGGTCTTTGTGTCGCGCCTCGCGAGTCCATTCGTCATTAAAACAAACTGAATTACTTTAAATTTAAATGGCAGTATATTTGACACTAGTACGCAAGCACATAGTATTGATGTCACATGACTCGGAGCTGCGTGCTCGACGGCTCGCAGCTCGCCGCACGCCGCGCCACGCGCGCACGCCACGCGCGCACGCCACGCGCGCACGCCACGCGCGCACGCCACGCGCGGCGCCGCTGCGACTGCTCGGGCGTGCAGTGCGGCCGCATATCATTCACCTGCCGTGTCGAGCTATATTTAAACTATACATGTACGACATGTTAGTATTCACATTTTACCGAGTTCCATATAATGAATGTTCTTGCTTTCCCAATAATTGGCTGTATTAGGTACCAAACGAACAGCATTCAGCGCAGTGTCAGTGCAATAAGTACAAATAGTTACACGACGAGTTGTTCGTCCCCGCCCGCCTCGTCACAACTGAGTAGTTTCGATACCTACCTGTTGTTTAGCGATCATTACTATGTATCATTGTTTTGGTGAAGAGGTATCTCGGTATAGTCGACCTTGAAACTGCTTTACCGCTTTTGACAACGATTCCCACTATAATAATAATCTATACTAAATTGTATTTATCACACATTGGTCAGGCAGGGGCCATAGTCTTTCCATAGTTTTAGATAACCAGTCCACTTTAGCCATCCCAAACCCATAGCCCAATTTTTTTTTGTCCATATTCTGCAATAGTCCTACACCATCCGGGGTTGTCCTTGGGTGCACTTGCATAGTACGCCACAGGGATAATCGTCGGTTAGTGCCTCATTTCCATTGAAAGCGTCTAACGGGCCTCTGCGAGTTGGCTTCGGCCCCTCATATGCCTTCTAAAGGTCCGGGACCCTGGGGTCCCAAGAAATATCAAAAAAAAAAAATCTATACTAATACATGATCGATACACGCAGAATCGGATGTTCCAGAGCGATGAGAGATGGGTATATAGAGCTTGGGAGCCTGAACAAACTGTGGCGGACGTGCGCCGCCCGGATGATGCCGCCACGAATGTATCTGGCGCAGCGTCTGGTCGGTGCCCGTCGTCACGCTGAGGCTGGGCTGGATGCACGATGTCGAGCGAGTGTGTGGAACTATACCAGAAATGGAAGCAGTCCTAATTACGCCATTTGACGTAGCTAGAGCAGTCCGTCCGTTACCGAATTGGAAATCTCCAGGACCGGACGGACTGCACAACTTTTGGTTGAACTGGCTAACTAGTCACACACTCGCCTGGCATCGCAGTTCCAGTCAGCCTTAGAGTCTGGCTCGCTGCCGCAGTTTCTGACAACAGGTTACCCGCCTTTTCCCACCTGCTCCATAAGTCAGATAGTTCCGCGGAACCCAGGAATTATAGACCGATCACGTGTTTGTCGACGATCTATAAACTTCTTACTTCCATTTTGAGAGTGAAAATTAATACGCACATTGACAGTAATTTGATTATGTCTGCCTCTCAAAATGGATGTAGGAACGGGTCCCGCGGTACTAAGGAGCTACTCCTCATCGACATGGCCATTAACCAACAGGTTCGTCGATCCCGCAAGGATATGTCGACATGTTGGATAGATTATAAGAAGGCCTACGACTCAGTGCCACATACATGGCCCCTAAGGGTGTTGAAGTTGTACAAGATTGATGCAACTCTACGCACCTTCCTTGAGTCGTGTATGGGGCAATGGAGAACGGTCCTTCGCTACCCAGGGTGTCGACGGATCCAGGGGAATGATAATTCTGTATGGATTAAACGGGGAATATTTCAGGGCGACAGTTTGAGTCCATTTTGGTTCTGCTTAGCCTTGAATCCTCTAAACACAGTGCTGGAGGATTCAGGTCTAGGCTATCGGTTGATGAGAGATGGTCAGGTCATATCTCACCTCCTCTACATAGATGACTTGAAACTCCAACAAATTGAGACTGATGGAGCTACTGAAGGTAACTGAAACTCTCAGTAACGCCATCAGGATGGAATTTGGTGTGGACAAATGTGCGGTCATGCATGTAAAGCGAGGGGGATTATGGAATCCGAGGGAATTCAACTTTCGGATTCCATACACCTCAGATCCCTCTCCTCATCCGAAAGCTATAAGTATTTGGGTATGTCGGAAGCGTTAGGCATCAATGTTGCTGACATGAAGCAATCGTTGAGGGAGCGCTTCTTTGGTCGCCTAAAAAGGTATTAATTAGTTTTCTTTCAGGCGGAAACAAGGTGACGCGCCTTCAACGGTTGGGTCATGACGGTATCGATGTACTCTTTCGGTATACTCAAATGGACTCAGGCCGAACTCGACGCTCTGGATAGAGGGTCCGTACACTGCTGACTGCAAACCGGATGCATCACCCATGATCATCGGTGATGAGACTATACATCCCGCGGAAGTGCGGGGGTCAAGGCTTTTTAAATGCGAAGACCCTCCACAACCGCGAGGTGTGCAGCCTCAGGGAATATTTTTTTAAAGCCGATGTGGGTATGCACCGTGATGTGGTCGCAGTGGATAAGCGGCTCACCCCGCTCTCCATGGCTAAAGAGAACTGGCGCAAACCTGTAGTACTTACTACAGATGACCGCAAGGAGGCATAGCAAGGAGCTTTACGGGCGCTTCTATCAGTCCCTTCATGAGCCCGGTGTAGATTTATAAGCGTCCGTATCCTGCCTACGTTTTGGTGATATTTTCGGGGAAACTGAAGGTTTCGTCTGTAATGATCGAAATACTATCTTGTGTTCATGCAAGCCTAGTACTTTTTGTTAGGCGACTGTTCAGAAAAAATGTGACACAAAATTACCAAAAATACTATTTTGTATTCATGCAAGCCTAGTACTTTTTGTTAGGCGACTGTTCAGATTTGATGATTTGTGATTTTATGTATTTTGTTTTCTCTTTTACTCTTACACACGTTGTCTACATCTCTTTATCTACTTTCCTATCGCAGGTATGCTGGAAGAGATTTCTTTAGAAATAAGCATCACCTTTGTACGTATTTTTCTGTTCCTTTCTTCTTGTCTGTTTATATGTGTGTACATAAACTGTTAAATAAATAAATAAATAAAAAATGTGACACAAAATTACCAAAAATACTATCTTGTATTCATGCAAGCCTAGTACTTTTTGTTAGGCGACTGTTCAACAAAAATGTGACACAAAATTACCAAAAATACTATCTTGTATTCATGCAAGCCTAGTACTTTTTGTTAGGCGACTGTTCAGCAAAAATGTGACACAAAATTTCCAAAAATCCAACCAAATATTCTGTTGATCCTGTCGCTACTAAACTTCACAGGATCACCCGCTGGGCTAAATTGAAGATTGTCTGAAAAATTCATGAAAATCGCTCCAGCCGTTTTGGAGTCCATAGGTAATATACATACATACACACATCCATTTTTATGTAAAGATAGATAGAAGATAAGATATACATATATAGAAAGCGAAGTAATAGCGCGGGCGGGCGATGCAACGCGGCGGGTCGGGGGGCGGGGGAGTATTATTACAATGTGGTGGTTACTTTAGTATCTTACGACTTCCATGCGCACGAAGTCGCGGGGCGCAGCTAGTACCAAACAAATATCTTAATTTAATTATATTGTGGGTGTACTATAGGTACACCTCTGCCTAACCCTTCGGGGAAACAAGGCGTGATGTTATGTTTTTTATGTTAATTAAGGAAATGCTTCAGTATAAGCGATGTCTGAGAGGTTGCTTGCCCCTCGAAAGAGCTCCTACCTACAGTTTCCCGTGTGAAAAGCAACCCATTTACTGAGCTCCACTTCTGGTTATGGCAGCCATTCTGGATTTAGATTTCCTGATGTCCGGCACCGGCGCTCTCTCAAACTACAAAGATGACAGCCATAACGAACATTGTGCACATCATTTAGATTTAGACCTCTTTTTACTCCCGTAAACCGTAAACCATAAAATTACACGCCCACTTTCGAATGAATACAGTATAAATTGTTAAAAAAAAAACATAATTCAAAATCAATATAAGTCATAAGTATATAAATATAAATATAACCGACTTCCATAAAAGAAACACTACAAAGTGCAAATGTATTATTTGCATAAAAATAATTTGGGCAGTCATCATCATCTGCCTAGCCTTTTCCCAACTATGTTGGGGTCGGCTTCCAGTCTAACCGGATGCAGCTGAATACCAGTATTTTACATGGAGCGACTGCCTATCTGACCTCCACAACCCAGTTACTGGGTAATACGATACCCCTTGGTAAGACTGGTTGTCAGACTTTCGGGCTTCTGACGACCCGTAACGACTGTCAAAGATACACGAATGACAGCCGGGACCAACGGCTTAACGTGCTTTCCGAGGCACGGAGGGGTCTTGATATGTAAAGATGGTCACCCATCCACGGACCAACCGCGGCAAGCGTAGCTTAACCTGACCGATCGACCCGTGCGGCTGTTATTTCTTAGCCACAAGCCCCTCATAATTTGGGCAGTCGTTAGCAAGTAATTACCGAAACTAAAGGAGTTTTGCACTTTGGAAGTGTTTTGTTTTTGAAGTCGGTAAAAAAGAATTTTATTTTTAATTGTGAATCGCGCTCGCGACTCGGGCGGTTGGACATCCCAGGTTACTAAGGCCGCCCCGTCTTCCGGACGTTCGAGCCACTCAAACGTCCCAGCTAGCATGGTAGCTATACAAGGTGTAATTTTAATCACTGTTAACCTCGTATGGGGTCATTGTACTCATCATTATGAACAACTTTTACTATGGACCACACCTGAAATTGCGAAAAAAAAACTGCGTTCCCTACATTTTGACGAGTTAGGCGAACATAAAGGTCGTGTTATTATTTACTTAATAATTATTTAGTAATCACATTCGTTAGTACCATTTGGTGTCAATAGATGTCGTCACTTGTATGTAAATTACATAATAAAAAGTTCTTCTTGAACACTTTAAATTCATAAATGTATCTTTTGATAGATTTGAAGCGATTGCGATGAAACAAAAACTAAATATAACTCCGAGTTACACCAAATATTTGAGTATAAAAGTTAACCATATTGATTTCGTACTTTCTACGTGATCCTTGAACAACCTAATCTCTCTCACATCCAAACCGACAAAATATCCAAAAAAGGTAGAATTACTCTTTAACACCCCGACTATTTTCTTTGGAAATATTTTCAGTGCACAGAAACGCCTCGTGTACAGTTTTATCTTCACTATATAATATTATAAAGCTGAAAGTTTGTTTGTGGTTTGTTTGATTGAACTTGCTAATCTCAGGAACTACTGGTTTGAATTGAAAAATTATTTTACTGTTGGATAGCCCATTTATTGATAAAGGTTATAGGCTACATAACATCACGCTAAGACTAAAAGGAGCGGAGCATCAATAAAAAATGTTGCAAAAACGGGGAAATTTATGGGGGAAAGTTATAAAATAATGCAAAATTTGCGAAGGTGTTTTCATAAACATGGTATTAATCCATATCCAAATAAATAGGTTCATCATCAAGGTTGATTAAGTACATGTAAATTCCTTTTTAAATTATTCGAATCGGACCTTTCGTTTACAAATGACGGCGGGGAGAAAAATGCTTTTAAAGTAAGAAAAATGCGCTTAGTCTATTACTACCATCCTTTAACTAGAAAGCCGTTAACCCTCAAATGGTCAATTTTTACTTTTTCCAGTCCAAGAAACATTTTTACAGTATAAATAGTTCCAGAGATATGAACATTTTTAGGCCGTTAAGGATTCTTTAGGATTAACAGAAAGAAATATCAATTAATGTGTCCAACAATCATTAACCTGAATATCATAGTTTTTAAGAAACAACGATTTCCGCGTTTTTTTGCAAAACAACTTTTTGGGCTTAACGGCCTTCTAGTTAAAGGACGGCAGATTAGTTCCTTAGCGGCCTTCTAGTTAAAGGACGGCAGATTAGTTCCTTAGCGGCCTTCTAGCTAAAGGACGGCAGATTAGTTCCTTAGCGGCCTTCTAGCTAAAGGACGGCAGATTAGTTCCTTAGCGGCCTTCTAGTTAAAGGACGGCAGATTAGTTCCTTAGCGGCCTTCTAGTTAAAGGACGGCAGATTAGTTCCTTAGCGGCCTTCTAGCTAAAGGACGGCAGATTAGTTCCTTAGCGGCCTTCTAGTTAAAGGACGGCAGATTAGTTCCTTAGCGGCCTTCTAGTTAAAGGACGGCAGATTAGTTCCTTAGCGGCCTTCTAGTTAAAGGACGGCAGATTAGTTCCTTAGCGGCCTTCTAGTTAAAGGACGGCAGATTAGTTCCTTAGCGGCCTTCTAGTTAAAGGACGGCAGATTAGTTCCTTAGCGGCCTTCTAGTTAAAGGACGGCAGATTAGTTCCTTAGCGGCCTTCTAGTTAAAGGACGGCAGATTAGTTCCTTAGCGGCCTTCTAGTTAAAGGACGGCAGATTAGTTCCTTAGCGGCCTTCTAGTTAAAGGACGGCAGATTAGTTCCTTAGCGGCCTTCTAGTTAAAGGACGGCAGATTAGTTCCTTAGCGGCCTTCTAGTTAAAGGACGGCAGATTAGTTCCTTAGCGGCCTTCTAGTTAAAGGACGGCAGATTAGTTCCTTAGCGGCCTTCTAGTTAAAGGACGGCAGATTAGTTCCTTAGCGGCCTTCTAGTTAAAGGACGGCAGATTAGTTCCTTAGCGGCCTTTTAGTTAAAGGACGGCAGATTAGTTCCTTAGCGGCCTTCTAGTTAAAGGACGGCAGATTAGTTCCTTAGCGGCCTTCTAGTTAAAGGACGGCAGATTAGTTCCTTAGCGGCCTTCTAGCTAAAGGACGGCAGATTAGTTCCTTAGCGGCCTTCTAGTTAAAGGACGGCAGATTAGTTCCTTAGCGGCCTTCTAGTTAAAGGACGGCAGATTAGTTCCTTAGCGGCCTTCTAGTTAAAGGACGGCAGATTAGTTCCTTAGCGGCCTTCTAGTTAAAGGACGGCAGATTAGTTCCTTAGCGGCCTTCTAGTTAAAGGACGGCAGATTAGTTCCTTAGCGGCCTTCTAGTTAAAGGACGGCAGATTAGTTCCTTAGCGGCCTTCTAGTTAAAGGACGGCAGATTAGTTCCTTAGCGGCCTTCTAGTTAAAGGACGGCAGATTAGTTCCTTAGCGGCCTTCTAGTTAAAGGACGGCAGATTAGTTCCTTAGCGGCCTTCTAGTTAAAGGACGGCAGATTAGTTCCTTAGCGGCCTTCTAGTTAAAGGACGGCAGATTAGTTCCTTAGCGGCCTTCTAGTTAAAGGACGGCAGATTAGTTCCTTAGCGGCCTTCTAGTTAAAGGACGGCAGATTAGTTCCTTAGCGGCCTTCTAGTTAAAGGACGGCAGATTAGTTCCTTAGCGGCCTTCTAGTTAAAGGACGGCAGATTAGTTCCTTAGCGGCCTTCTAGCTAAAGGACGGCAGATTAGTTCCTTAGCGGCCTTCTAGCTAAAGGACGGCAGATTAGTTCCTTAGCGGCCTTCTAGCTAAAGGACGGCAGATTAGTTCCTTAGCGGCCTTCTAGCTAAAGGACGGCAGATTAGTTCCTTAGCGGCCTTCTAGCTAAAGGACGGCAGATTAGTTCCTTAGCGGCCTTCTAGCTAAAGGACGGCAGATTAGTTCCTTAGCGGCCTTCTAGCTAAAGGACGGCAGATTAGTTCCTTAGCGGCCTTCTAGCTAAAGGACGGCAGATTAGTTCCTTAGCGGCCTTCTAGCTAAAGGACGGCAGATTAGTTCCTTA
Organism: Fissipunctia ypsillon; assembly: GCA_947568875.1. Classification (NCBI taxonomy): domain Eukaryota; kingdom Metazoa; phylum Arthropoda; class Insecta; order Lepidoptera; family Noctuidae; genus Fissipunctia; species Fissipunctia ypsillon. Next base: position 60,911 of record OX387652.1, read on the forward strand.
GCGGCCTTCTAGCTAAAGGACGGCAGATTAGTTCCTTAGCGGCCTTCTAGTTAAAGGACGGCAGATTAGTTCCTTAGCGGCCTTCTAGTTAAAGGACGGCAGATTAGTTCCTTAGCGGCCTTCTAGTTAAAGGACGGCAGATTAGTTCCTTAGCGGCCTTCTAGCTAAAGGACGGCAGATTAGTTCCTTAGCGGCCTTCTAGTTAAAGGACGGCAGATTAGTTCCTTAGCGGCCTTCTAGCTAAAGGACGGCAGATTAGTTCCTTAGCGGCCTTCTAGTTAAAGGACGGCAGATTAGTTCCTTAGCGGCCTTCTAGTTAAAGGACGGCAGATTAGTTCCTTAGCGGCCTTCTAGTTAAAGGACGGCAGATTAGTTCCTTAGCGGCCTTCTAGTTAAAGGACGGCAGATTAGTTCCTTAGCGGCCTTCTAGCTAAAGGACGGCAGATTAGTTCCTTAGCGGCCTTCTAGCTAAAGGACGGCAGATTAGTTCCTTAGCGGCCTTCTAGCTAAAGGACGGCAGATTAGTTCCTTAGCGGCCTTCTAGCTAAAGGACGGCAGATTAGTTCCTTAGCGGCCTTCTAGCTAAAGGACGGCAGATTAGTTCCTTAGCGGCCTTCTAGCTAAAGGACGGCAGATTAGTTCCTTAGCGGCCTTCTAGCTAAAGGACGGCAGATTAGTTCCTTAGCGGCCTTCTAGCTAAAGGACGGCAGATTAGTTCCTTAGCGGCCTTCTAGCTAAAGGACGGCAGATTAGTTCCTTAGCGGCCTTCTAGCTAAAGGACGGCAGATTAGTTCCTTAGCGGCCTTCTAGCTAAAGGACGGCAGATTAGTTCCTTAGCGGCCTTCTAGCTAAAGGACGGCAGATTAGTTCCTTAGCGGCCTTCTAGCTAAAGGACGGCAGATTAGTTCCTTAGCGGCCTTCTAGCTAAAGGACGGCAGATTAGTTCCTTAGCGGCCTTCTAGCTAAAGGACGGCAGATTAGTTCCTTAGCGGCCTTCTAGCTAAAGGACGGCAGATTAGTTCCTTAGCGGCCTTCTAGCTAAAAGACGGCAGATTAGTTCCTTAGCGGCCTTCTAGCTAAAGGACGGCAGATTAGTTCCTTAGCGGCCTTCTAGCTAAAGGACGGCAGATTAGTTCCTTAGCGGCCTTCTAGCTAAAGGACGGCAGATTAGTTCCTTAGCGGCCTTCTAGTTAAAGGACGGCAGATTAGTTCCTTAGCGGCCTTCTAGCTAAAGGACGGCAGATTAGTTCCTTAGCGGCCTTCTAGCTAAAGGACGGCAGATTAGTTCCTTAGCGGCCTTCTAGCTAAAGGACGGCAGATTAGTTCCTTAGCGGCCTTCTAGCTAAAGGACGGCAGATTAGTTCCTTAGCGGCCTTCTAGCTAAAGGACGGCAGATTAGTTCCTTAGCGGCCTTCTAGCTAAAGGACGGCAGATTAGTTCCTTAGCGGCCTTCTAGCTAAAGGACGGCAGATTAGTTCCTTAGCGGCCTTCTAGCTAAAGGACGGCAGATTAGTTCCTTAGCGGCCTTCTAGCTAAAGGACGGCAGATTAGTTCCTTAGCGGCCTTCTAGCTAAAGGACGGCAGATTAGTTCCTTAGCGGCCTTCTAGCTAAAGGACGGCAGATTAGTTCCTTAGCGGCCTTCTAGCTAAAGGACGGCAGATTAGTTCCTTAGCGGCCTTCTAGCTAAAGGACGGCAGATTAGTTCCTTAGCGGCCTTCTAGCTAAAGGACGGCAGATTAGTTCCTTAGCGGCCTTCTAGCTAAAGGACGGCAGATTAGTTCCTTAGCGGCCTTCTAGCTAAAGGACGGCAGATTAGTTCCTTAGCGGCCTTCTAGCTAAAGGACGGCAGATTAGTTCCTTAGCGGCCTTCTAGCTAAAGGACGGCAGATTAGTTCCTTAGCGGCCTTCTAGCTAAAGGACGGCAGATTAGTTCCTTAGCGGCCTTCTAGCTAAAGGACGGCAGATTAGTTCCTTAGCGGCCTTCTAGCTAAAGGACGGCAGATTAGTTCCTTAGCGGCCTTCTAGCTAAAGGACGGCAGATTAGTTCCTTAGCGGCCTTCTAGCTAAAGGACGGCAGATTAGTTCCTTAGCGGCCTTCTAGCTAAAGGACGGCAGATTAGTTCCTTAGCGGCCTTCTAGCTAAAGGACGGCAGATTAGTTCCTTAGCGGCCTTCTAGCTAAAGGACGGCAGATTAGTTCCTTAGCGGCCTTCTAGCTAAAGGACGGCAGATTAGTTCCTTAGCGGCCTTCTAGCTAAAGGACGGCAGATTAGTTCCTTAGCGGCCTTCTAGCTAAAGGACGGCAGATTAGTTCCTTAGCGGCCTTCTAGCTAAAGGACGGCAGATTAGTTCCTTAGCGGCCTTCTAGCTAAAGGACGGCAGATTAGTTCCTTAGCGGCCTTCTAGCTAAAGGACGGCAGATTAGTTCCTTAGCGGCCTTCTAGCTAAAGGACGGCAGATTAGTTCCTTAGCGGCCTTCTAGCTAAAGGACGGCAGATTAGTTCCTTAGCGGCCTTCTAGCTAAAGGACGGCAGATTAGTTCCTTAGCGGCCTTCTAGCTAAAGGACGGCAGATTAGTTCCTTAGCGGCCTTCTAGCTAAAGGACGGCAGATTAGTTCCTTAGCGGCCTTCTAGCTAAAGGACGGCAGATTAGTTCCTTAGCGGCCTTCTAGCTAAAGGACGGCAGATTAGTTCCTTAGCGGCCTTCTAGCTAAAGGACGGCAGATTAGTTCCTTAGCGGCCTTCTAGCTAAAGGACGGCAGATTAGTTCCTTAGCGGCCTTCTAGCTAAAGGACGGCAGATTAGTTCCTTAGCGGCCTTCTAGCTAAAGGACGGCAGATTAGTTCCTTAGCGGCCTTCTAGCTAAAGGACGGCAGATTAGTTCCTTAGCGGCCTTCTAGCTAAAGGACGGCAGATTAGTTCCTTAGCGGCCTTCTAGCTAAAGGACGGCAGATTAGTTCCTTAGCGGCCTTCTAGCTAAAGGACGGCAGATTAGTTCCTTAGCGGCCTTCTAGCTAAAGGACGGCAGATTAGTTCCTTAGCGGCCTTCTAGCTAAAGGACGGCAGATTAGTTCCTTAGCGGCCTTCTAGCTAAAGGACGGCAGATTAGTTCCTTAGCGGCCTTCTAGCTAAAGGACGGCAGATTAGTTCCTTAGCGGCCTTCTAGCTAAAGGACGGCAGATTAGTTCCCGACACATTTTATTTTTATTGATGGTTTGATCGCGCCGCTACCGGTCGGGTTTGAAAAGTTCTTGTTACATTTTTATAGCCCAATTCTTGAGGAAGGTTATAGGTATTTAACGCGGTGTCCTGCGTGAGCGACGAATACGAAGCGACGCGACGGTGCGAACGCGACGAACGCGATCAGCTCAACGGCATACCCTGCTTGCGGCCTATATGACAGTCTGCGGCGAGACGCGACGTAACGCGTACTTGTTTTGAGGGCGACCACACGCGTCACCACGAACTACGAAATGGTCGAGAAAAATTGAACTGTACTTCTCCATGATTCGAGAAGTAATGACCAAAATCACATAGGACATTTGTCGCGAGTAGCATCGCGTCGAATTACGTCGTATCGTGTTGCGTCGCGTCGCGTCGTTTTCGTCGCTCACGCAGGACACCGCGTAACATTACGCTAGGACCTTTAGAAGCCGAGCAAAAAGAAAAAAGTAAGAAAGAGCGCTAAGCGAAAACGAAGTAACAGCACGGACAGGCGACGCGATGCGACGAGGTGGGGCGGGGGAACAAGAAATTCACGCGGACGAACTCGCGGGCAGAAGCTAGATAATAATACATACGTACAGGGTGGCCGGAGCATTGTCGTCCAGAGTAAATGAGATGTCTCGTGTCGTGGCCTCGTGGGATATCCGAATCACCCCCATGTATCGCTCGTGTCGTGGGGTATCCGAATCACCCCCATGTATCGCTCGTGTCGTGGGGTATCCGAATCACCCCCATGTATCGCTCGTGTCGTGGGGTATCCGAATCACCCCCATCTATCCCTCGTGTCGTGGGGTATCCGAATCACCCCCATGTATCGCTCGTGTCGTGGGGTATCCGAATCACCCCCATGTATCCCTCGTGTCGTGGGGTATCCGAATCACCCCCATGTATCCCTCGTGTCGTGGGGTATCCGAATCACCCCCATGTATCCCTCGTGTCGTGGGGTATCCGAATCACCCCCATGTATGTTCCGCGACTTTTCATACTTTTCGAATTATTCATTTTCTTCTCAATTTTGAGCATTTTCGACCTGACCAACTTAAAAAAAGAAAAAAGTAGAAGACTGACGAGATTTTATTTTTTGCAACTGAATCTCCATGAGTAGTATTTTTATGCATAAAATAATCAGCTTCGTAACTGTGATGGAAGTTATGAAAATGTCGGTGTAAAGTGAAACATTTAAAACGCTCAACAGGTGACGTCATGGTTCCTAAGGATGCCTTCAGAATGCGCCAGATTCTCAGCTTTCATAATCATTACAAAAAAGTAGTACTTAATGGGGTACTTTGGCTAAAATCGGCCTTCAAAGACAGCGAGGTGGAAAATGCTTAAAATTAGACTTCTGATTTAAAAAAAATGTTTTGGCCATTTTCTCGTTCCTACGGTAAATTAATCTGTTAACTAACCAAAAATGACTGCAGGAAAGCTAAGATTTAAACAATTGGAGGTTTTTTTTTGTTAAAAAAAGAAGAGTTTTTAGTTTAAGTTTAATGAATTTTGCGCGATCCGTTCTCGCGGAGCATGATCTGCGAGAACTACCGACATCGATACGCAGCACGTCTGCAGAGTTTCGTTAGCTAATTACTGCTATCTCTACCGACATCGATACGCAGCACGTCTGCAGAGTTTCGTTAGCTAATTACTGCTATCTCTACCGACATCGATACCCAGCACGTCTGCAGAGTTTCGTTAGCTAATTACTGCTATCTCTACCGACATCGATACCCAGCACGTCTGCAGAGTTTCGTTAGCTAATTACTGCTATCTCTACCGACATCGATACCCAGCACGTCTGCAGAGTTTCGTTAGCTAATTACTGCTATCTCTACCGACATCGAACTGATCTGATGATGAAGCCGAACGGTAAGCACTGGAACTCCGTAATAATCCAATGTATCCTAGACGGTTTGGGCTTATTGGAATTGTCATGAGTTGCACTCTGGCTGTAAATAATTTTAATGGTGCTTAAAACTGCGCTACATGAGTCGTATGTTGTGTGGCCTTGATTGTCAGAAGACAGATTTCGTCAACGATCTGTCGTCGTGTGGATGATTTAATAATTAGTTGGCGACGGCGTCCAAACCTGATAAAACTACGCCTTCCAAACTTCTGACACGACAGCGCGACTTTAATTTGCCATTTTGCAAAGTTTTTATTTGAATGGGTATACTCCTGAGGTGGTCGCATATAAATTTGGTCAAATTCTGATGAGTGGTCTATGAGTTAGCTTCAATAACACGTATTTTTTCCATTTAGTGTATGTTGATGATGTTATAATAACTTCCTGTCACTGTTATTGTTTAGCAAGTCGTGGGATACGAATTTGGGTAGGGCAGGTACCACCACTCATCATCTGCCTAGCCTTTTCCCAACTATATTGGGGTCGGCTTCCAGTCTAACCGGATGCAGCTGAATACCAGTATTTTACATGGAGCGACTGCCTATCTGACCTCCACAACCCAGTTACTGGGTAATACGATACCCCTTGGTAAGACTGATTGTCAGACTTTCGGGCTTCTGACGACCCGTAACGACTGTCAAAGATCCACGAATGACAGCCGGGACCAACGGCTTAACGTGCTTTCCGAGGCACGGAGGAGTCTCGGTATGTAAAGATGGTCACCCATCCACGGACCAACCCCGGCAAGCGCAGCTTAACCTGATGGATCGACCCATGCGGCTGATATTACTTAGCCACGAGCTCCTCCAGGCAGGTACCACCACTAAAAAGTGGAAAATAAAAACTTATTTAAAAAAAAGAATAAACGACTTCCAAAAAAATATACTACAAAGTGAAAAATAACTTTAATTTCGTAAGTCGGTGGCAAAAAACAAAAATACTAAACCAAAGACATTGACATCCGGAATTAAAGTTACTTTTTACTTTGAAGTATTTTTTTTTTGGAAGTCGGTGGTTTTTATTATAAGTAAGTTTTTATTAAAATCAGTCCACTCGGTCAAAAGTTATTTCTTATTTGTTATTAGAGCGTCACCGGCGTAATTTTAACTAAACAAAGTCCTCCCGCCGCGTCTGTCTGTCTGAACGCGATTAACTCAAAAACTACCGAACGGATTTTCGTCCGGTTTACTCCAATGGACGAAGTGATTCTTAAGGAAGATTTAGGTGTGTAATATAATTCTTTAGGCTTTTTTTATAAATTAGCTGAAATGATTGTTGAGGATGTCGGAAAGAATCACGCCGACTGGGAGCTTCCTGCCGTGCGCCGCGCAAACCAGTAGAGTATTGCGGAACACCGGGTACTTTTAATCCCGATAGGACGTTCCCGTGGGATATTTTTCGAGATCCATGCGGGCGAAGCCGCCAGCATAAACTAGTATCTAAACATTAGAACAACTGGTAAGGTAAAACATTTCCTCTTCAATTTTTGATATGACAACCAGCAACTCTCACAACCTTAATCATTTTCATTGAAGGGGATTTGTACTTAGATATTAGCACACCTGGTAAGGTATAGTAGATTGTTATACTAGGGTCGAAAGGAATCAATTCCCATACGAGGTATTTCGACGAGACTGGTGCTAGTAGGAATTGGTAACTTTAACCCGTGTTAAACACTCAACTTTTCATTTCGAATATAAGGAAAGTAAAAAATAGTAGTTTTTCTAAAAATGGTAGTTTTTCTAAAAATTGTAGTTTTTCTAAAATATTTATTGATAATAATAACATGAGTAGCACATATTTAAAATTAATTGAGAAGTTAGAACAATTTGTGAAATTTAAAGTTAAATTTTTGTTTAGAATATTTACGCTGTTTGATATATTATGACCAATTTGGCTGTGCTGGATGTCTGTCAAAGTAGGAGACTGGTACTTGATTATACGGTGGAATCCAAAGCGGAGACTCCCTTGAAGTACTTGGTTGAGGCGAATTGGGCGTAAAATAGTCTCAGTTAATTTGTTTGAAATTTTAGTTTTATTTTGGACGGAATCGTCAACCAGCACAGTCGCGGACGGCTACCTTCTGCGACTGCGCTGGATTTCCATCCTCCATGTCTTTTAAACATTGTCAAGTTCGTCCCAGAACCGGCTAACAGTGTCGCTGCCGTCCTCCTGTACCAATGCCCGGCGTGCGCTCAGTTTGCTAAACTCGATTATGTTACTATCTGCTTTGGCATACCTGACATTTTGTTTTTAACATTGTCAAGTTCGTCCCAGAACCGGCTAACAGTGTCGCTGCCGTCCTCCTGTACCAATGCCCGGCGTGCGCTCAGTTTGCTAAACTCGATTATGTTACTATCTGCTTTGGCATACCTGACATTTTGTTTTTAACATTGTCAAGTTCGTCCCAGAACCGGCTAACAGTGTCGCTGCCGTCCTCCTGTACCAATGCCCGGCGTGCGCTCAGTTTGCTAAACTCGATTATGTTACTATCTGCTTTGGCATACCTGACATTTTGTTTTTACCGATCACTTGTTTAAAGCATTTTCGCTTAATAGGTATTTTTTTTAATTCACACTGGCTGTTTATACGCTCACAAGACCGCAGCATTTTTTATTTTATTTTAATCGATATTTTTCTTAAACATCACGTCATCATCATCTTGGTACATGACAGCTCTGCCCAACCCTTCGGGGACACAAGGCGTGATGTTATGTTATTGTGTAAAATGATTCGTAGCCGACTACCTAACCTTCAGTTCTATTTTGTAAGTTCATTCCCGCCCTAGAGAGGGAAGCTATTACTGCGAGTCTTTCCCGCCCTAGAGAGGGAAGCTATTACTGCGAGTCTTTCCCGCCCTAGAGAGGGAAGCAATTACTGCGAGTCTTTCCCGCCCTAGAGAGGGAAGCTATTACTGCGAGTCTTTCCCGCCCTAGAGAGGGAAGCTATTACTGCGAGTCTTTCCCGCCCTAGAGAGGGAAGCTATTACTGCGAGTCTTTCCCGCCCTAGAGAGGGAAGCTATTACTGCGAGTCTTTCCCGCCCTAGAGAGGGAAGCAATTACTGCGAGTCTTTCCCGCCCTAGAGAGGGAAGCAATTACTGCGAGTCTTTCCCGCCCTAGAGAGGGAAGCAATTACTGCGAGTCTTTCCCGACCTAGAGAGGGAAGCAATTACTGCGAGTCTTTCCCGACCTAGAGAGGGAAGCAATTACTGCGAGTCTTTCCCGACCTAGAGAGGGAAGCAATTACTGCGAGTCTTTCCCGACCTAGAGAGGGAAGCAATTACTGCGAGTCTTTCCCGCCCTAGAGAGGGAAGCAATTACTGCGAGTCTTTCCCGCCCTAGAGAGGGAAGCTATTACTGCGAGTCTTTCCCGCCCTAGAGAGGGAAGCTATTACTGCGAGTCTTTCCCGCCCTAGAGAGGGAAGCAATTACTGCGAGTCTTTCCCGCCCTAGAGAGGGAAGCAATTACTGCGAGTCTTTCCCGCCCTAGAGAGGGAAGCAATTACTGCGAGTCTTTCCCGACCTAGAGAGGGAAGCAATTACTGCGAGTCTTTCCCGACCTAGAGAGGGAAGCAATTACTGCGAGTCTTTCCCGACCTAGAGAGGGAAGCAATTACTGCGAGTCTTTCCCGACCTAGAGAGGGAAGCAATTACTGCGAGTCTTTCCCGCCCTAGAGAGGGAAGCAATTACTGCGAGTCTTTCCCGACCTAGAGAGGGAAGCAATTACTGCGAGTCTTTCCCGACCTAGAGAAGGAAGCAATTACTGCGAGTCTTTCCCGACCTAGAGAGGGAAGCAATTACTGCGAGTCTTTCCCGACCTAGAGAGGGAAGCAATTACTGCGAGTCTTTCCCGACCTAGAGAGGGAAGCAATTACTGCGAGTCTTTCCCGACCTAGAGAGGGAAGCAATTACTGCGAGTCTTTCCCGACCTAGAGAGGGAAGCAATTACTGCGAGTCTTTCCCGACCTAGAGAGGGAAGCAATTACTGCGAGTCTTTCCCGACCTAGAGAGGGAAGCAATTACTGCGAGTCTTTCCCGCCCTAGAGAGGGAAGCAATTACTACGAGTCTTTCCCGACCTAGAGAGGGAAGCAATTACTGCGAGTCTTTCCCGACCTAGAGAGGGAAGCAATTACTGCGAGTCTTTCCCGACCTAGAGAGGGAAGCAATTACTGCGAGTCTTTCCCGACCTAGAGAGGGAAGCAATTACTGCGAGTCTTTCCCGCCCTAGAGAGGGAAGCAATTACTGCGAGTCTTTCCCGCCCTAGAGAGGGAAGCTATTACTGCGAGTCTTTCCCGCCCAAATATGGGGAGCAGCGTCTTCCACCCGCTACTCGGATCAAACGAACACTACTTTCCTCGCATGAGAAATGAGAAATGTAAAAACATTTCCTCATCAATTTTTGATATGAGTACAACCAGCAACCGTCACATCCTGAATCGTTTTCATTGAAGGAGATTGTGTGATTGTAACACTTAGATATTAGCACACCTGGTAACGTAGGATTGTGTGATTGTAACACTTAGATATTACCACACCTGGTAACGTAGGATTGTGTGATTGTAACACTTAGATATTACCACACCTGGTAACGTAGGATTGTGTGATTGTAACACTTAGATATTAGCACACCTGGTAACGTAGGATTGTGTGATTGTAACACTTAGATATTACCACACCTGGTAACGTAGGATTGTGTGATTGTAACACTTAGATATTAGCACACCTGGTAACGTAGGATTGTGTGATTGTAACACTTAGATATTAGCACACCTGGTAACGTAGGATTGTGTGATTGTAACACTTAGATATTACCACACCTGGTAACGTAGGATTGTGTGATTGTAACACTTAGATATTACCACACCTGGTAACGTAGGATTGTGTGATTGTAACACTTAGATATTACCACACCTGGTAACGTAGGATTGTGTGATTGTAACACTTAGATATTACCACACCTGGTAACGTAGGATATGGCGTAGAGAACTTTTGTTGTGTGTATCACCATATTATGCGAAGCCATTTTTGAGAAAATAAATGATTTTGTCAATAAAATTTGTGAATTGAGGTTCAGAGTTCAGAATAAAGTGGACCGTCAACAGTAGCCGTTAGGGTTACCACGTCCGGGTCCGGCTTACTGGTCGCCCGTCCTAGGACTTTGTCCGGCCTTTGTCATTTGTCCAAACTTTTCGACTTCCAGGATTTTTAAAAAATAAAATACCTACAAATAATGAATACTGACAAAGGTAAGACTAAAAAATAAAATGTCCGGACTTTTTTGTAAATGACCGACTTTTTGTCTGGACTTTCAAATTTTGAAATGGTAACCCTAGTCGAATTAGCCGATCCCACCTACATTAGGATACATGTTCATACTATGCGACGCAACTCGCACACGTGCTAGAGCCGTGTGTTGCTACTCGCGTGAAGTGCGACGCAACTCGCACACGTGCTAGAGCCGTGTGTTGCTACTCGCGTGAAGTGCGACGCAACTCGCACACGTGCTAGAGCCGTGTGTTGCTACTCGCGTGAAGTGCGACGCAACTCGCACACGTGCTAGAGCCGTGTGTTGCTACTCGCGTGAAGTGCGACGCAACTCGCACACGTGCTAGAGCCGTGTGTTGCTACTCGCGTGAAGTGCGACGCAACTCGCACACGTGCTAGAGCCGTGTGTTGCTACTCGCGTGAAGTGCGACGCAACTCGCACACGTGCTAGAGCCGTGTGTTGCTACTCGCGTGAAGTGCGACGCAACTCGCACACGTGCTAGAGCCGTGTGTTGCTACTCGCGTGAAGTGCGACGCAACTCGCACACGTGCTAGAGCCGTGTGTTGCTACTCGCGTGAAGTGCGACGCAACTCGCACACGTGCTAGAGCCGTGTGTTGCTACTCGCGTGAAGTGCGACGCAACTCGCACACGTGCTAGAGCCGTGTGTTGCTACTCGCGTGAAGTGCGACGCAACTCGCACACGTGCTAGAGCCGTGTGTTGCTACTCGCGTGAAGTGCGACGCAACTCGCACACGTGCTAGAGCCGTGTGTTGCTACTCGCGTGAAGTGCGACGCAACTCGCACACGTGCTAGAGCCGTGTGTTGCTACTCGCGTGAAGTGCGACGCAACTCGCACACGTGCTAGAGCCGTGTATTGCTACTTGTGTGAAGCTTCGCCTTAAAAAGCCAGACTAGTCTCTACTAGTTGCTATTAAAATGTCTAGAAAACTACTCTTAGTTTTCTAGATATTTTAATAGCAAACTAATATATTATGCTAACAACAACCATCTGCTGCTACGTGTATGTAAACAAGATGAAAGAATATCGAAGGAGTGCAGGACCACCAGCGCCAGCGTGCGGCCGGGGGCCAGCGCCAGCGTGCGGCCGGGGGCGCCGCGCGTGCGCGCACTCGCGCACATTGGCTGAAACATTTGGCGAATCAATTACAGCACGCCACACTGGATTATCCGCATTATCGATAACGAACGTAAACACATACTGGAGAGACATCGTTAGCACACGGACGCTTACTTTTGGTTCGGCTACAAACTTAGTGATACATAAACAAGCCTGACCTACTTTATATTAACAAGAGCAACGGTTAGTAGATTCGTTTCTATCCGCCATGCAACACTTCAAGTTCCCATTAATGTTTCGTGTCCATTAAATACAGTCACGTGAGCAAAGCCGCGGGCACAGCATACATCTATACAAATGTAAAATTGAAGTGTCTGTTTGTAATATCAAAATAACAGCTTTTTACTAAATGAAAGTATACACGGTACATAACAAAAAAAATTTTTTTTTAATTTTTCTGTATGTCTGTCTGTTTGTTCCGGCTAATCTCCGACACGGCTGGACCAATTTTGACGGGACTTTCACTACCCGATAGCAGATGTTATATGGTGCAACTTATGCTGTATTATTTTAGAAAAATAAATTAAGGGTTTCGCGCAAAAAAATCAAAATCCATGAAATTGTGAACAAAAGCCGATTCGAATAGGGAATTATTGATATCGACGCGGGCGAAGCCGCGGGCAACAGCTTGTTGACATCGACGCGGGCGAAGCCGCGGGCAACAGCTTGTTGACATCCACGCGGGCGAAGCCGCGGGCAACAGCTTGTTGACATCCACGCGGGCGAAGCCGCGGGCAACAGCTTGTTGACATCCACGCGGGCGAAGCCGCGGGCAACAGCTTGTTGACATCCACGCGGGCGAAGCCGCGGGCAACAGCTTGTTGACATCCACGCGGGCGAAGCCGCGGGCAACAGCTTGTTGACATCGACGCGGGCGAAGCCGCGGGCAACAGCTTGTTGACATCGACGCGGGCGAAGCCGCGGGCAACAGCTTGTTGACATCCACGCGGGCGAAGCCGCGGGCAACAGCTTGTTGACATCGACGCGGGCGAAGCCGCGGGCAACAGCTTGTTGACATCCACGCGGGCGAAGCCGCGGGCAACAGCTTGTTGACATCCACGCGGGCGAAGCCGCGGGCAACAGCTTGTTGACATCGACGCGGGCGAAGCCGCGGGCAACAGCTTGTTGACATCCACGCGGGCGAAGCCGCGGGCAACAGCTTGTTGACATCGACGCGGGCGAAGCCGCGGACAACAGCTTGTTGACATCGACGCGGGCGAAGCCGCGGGCAACAGCTTGTTGACATCGACACGGGCGAAGCCGCGGGCAACAGCTTGTTGACATCCACGCGGGCGAAGCCGCGGGCAACAGCTTGTTGACATCGACGCGGGCGAAGCCGCGGGCAACAGCTTGTTGACATCCACGCGGGCGAAGCCGCGGGCAACAGCTTGTTGACATCCACGCGGGCGAAGCCGCGGGCAACAGCTTGGTGACATCGACGCGGGCGAAGCCGCGGGCAACAGCTTGTTGACATCCACGCGGGCGAAGCCGCGGGCAACAGCTTGTTGACATCCACGCGGGCGAAGCCGCGGGCAACAGCTTGTTGACATCCACGCGGGCGAAGCCGCGGGCAACAGCTTGTTGACATCCACGCGGGCGAAGCCGCGGGCAACAGCTTGTTGACATCCACGCGGGCGAAGCCGCGGGCAACAGCTTGTTGACATCCACGCGGGCGAAGCCGCGGGCAACAGCTTGTTGACATCCACGCGGGCGAAGCCGCGGGCAACAGCTTGTTGACATCCACGCGGGCGAAGCCGCGGGCAACAGCTTGTTGACATCCACGCGGGTGAAGCCGCGGGCAACAGCTTGTTGACATCCACGCGGGCGAAGCCGCGGGCAACAGCTTGTTGACATCCACGCGGGTGAAGCCGCGGGCAACAGCTTGTTGACATCCACGCGGGTGAAGCCGCGGGCAACAGCTTGTTGACATCCACGCGGGTGAAGCCGCGGGCAACAGCTTGTTGACATCCACGCGGGTGAAGCCGCGGGCAACAGCTTGTTGACATCCACGCGGGCGAAGCCGCGGGCAACAGCTTGTTGACATCCACGCGGGTGAAGCCGCGGGCAACAGCTTGTAATAAATAAATGGCATCATCTTATTACTAATTTTATAAATTTGAAACGGTTTTTTAGGGTTTTGTATGAAGCTAGCAACTCTTATACAGCGTGTTTGTATGAAGCTAGCAACTCTTATACAGTGTGTTTGTATGAAGCTAGCAACTCTTATACAGTGTGTTTGTAGTGAAGCTAGCAACTCTTATACAGCGTGTTTGTATGAAGCTAGCAACTCTTATACAGCGTGTTTGTATGAAGCTAGCAACTCTTATACAGTGTGTTTGTATGAAGCTAGCAACTCTTATACAGTGTGTTTGTAGTGAAGCTAGCAACTCTTATACAGCGTGTTTGTATGAAGCTAGCAACTCTTATACAGCGTGTTTGTATGAAGCTAGCAACTCTTATACAGTGTGTTTGTATGAAGCTAGCAACTCTTATACAGTGTGTTTGTAGTGAAGCTAGCAACTCTTATACAGCGTGTTTGTATGAAGCTAGCAACTCTTATACAGCGTGTTTGTATGAAGCTAGCAACTCTTATACAGCGTGTTTGTAGTGAATCTAGCAACTCTTATACAGTGTGTTTGTAGTGAAGCTAGCAACTCTTATACAGTGTGTTTGTAGTGAATCTAGCAACTCTTATACAGTGTGTTTGTAGTGAAGCTAGCAACTCTTATACAGTGTGTTTGTATGAAGTTAGCAACTCTTATACAGTGTGTTTGTAGTGAAGCTAGCAACTCTTATACAGTGTGTTTGTATGAAGCTAGCAACTCTTATACAGTGTGTTTGTAGTGAAGCTAGCAACTCTTATACAGCGTGTTTGTATGAAGCTAGCAACTCTTATACAGCGTGTTTGTATGAAGCTAGCAACTCTTATACAGCGTGTTTGTAGTGAAGCTAGCAACTCTTATACAGTGTGTTTGTAGTGAAGCTAGCAACTCTTATACAGCGTGTTTGTATGAAGCTAGCAACTCTTATACAGCGTGTTTGTATGAAGCTAGCAACTCTTATACAGCGTGTTTGTAGTGAATCTAGCAACTCTTATACAGTGTGTTTGTAGTGAAGCTAGCAACTCTTATACAGCGTGTTTGTATGAAGCTAGCAACTCTTATACAGCGTGTTTGTATGAAGCTAGCAACTCTTATACAGCGTGTTTGTATGAAGCTAGCAACTCTTATACAGCGTGTTTGTATGAAGCTAGCAACTCTTATACAGCGTGTTTGTAGTGAATCTAGCAACTCTTATACAGTGTGTTTGTAGTGAAGCTAGCAACTCTTATACAGTGTGTTTGTATGAAGTTAGCAACTCTTATACAGTGTGTTTGTATGAAGTTAGCAACTCTTATACAGTGCGAGTCTTCATAATGTGCACATGTCGAAATGAGGGAAACTATCCTTAATTTTCTCGAAGGAAAAATATTTAAAAAAATCAAAAAAAAAATTATAGCTTTTTTAAAATTCTTGTTCGCTGCTGTGACCCCTGTGTAAACAAAACGGTATAACTTTTAAACTTAACCATCTATCATGACAAATCAAACTCAATAATGATTGGAAGTAACAGGACGTCCTCATAAAATAAATATTAAAGAAGAAAAATTGCCCTCAATTGAAAATTAAGCTGTTATTAACAAAAATCAGGTATTTTTCATAAATTTTTACAATAATTGTAAAATTTCTTAATATAAGCCGCTATTACTTACCGCTTTAATTATTTAAAATTATTCTACATCTTAAGCTTTCGAAAAGTAAAAATACCACATTTATAACCCAATCACAACGTTTTCTATCATCTCTTAAAGAAAGGCGCTCCAGACGCGGCATTTGTTGATCTCTTTTTTTTATTTTATGAGGACACCCTGTCATTCCCAATCATTGCTGAGGTTGTTTTATCGTGATGGATCGTTTAGTTTAAAACTTATACCATTTTGTTTACACAGGGGTCCCAGTGTCAGACTTTTAGTATTATCTTCAATATTTTCAAAAATAATTTTAGAGTGGAGTCCCTGTTGGACCAGCGTGTCCCGCTTATGAGCTTCGATGACCCGCAATGTGCAAATATTCAGTTTGAACCTATTGACATCTGGAAAGCCATTAAGAGTATGAAAAGTGGAAAAGCACCTGGTCATGATGGTCTCGGCGTGGAACATCTGGTACATGCAGGGCCGCTTCTTAACGAGTTTCTAGCCTCCCTATTTAATATATGTTTAAAATATAACTATCTCCCCACAAATATGTTGAAAACAGTTGTAACCCCTATCATCAAAAACAAGTCGGGTGATTCCACTAGCTCGGCTAACTACAGACCAATCTCTATTGCCACTGTTTTATCAAAACTTTTTGAAATCCTGTTGTTGCCATATCTGACTAATAATGTTAAAATTGATGACAAACAATTCGGCTTTTCGAAAGGCCTTTCAACTGATATGGCCATTTATACTCTCAAACGTTGTGCCTTTAGGTATACGGAACGTAATACATCATTATACGCTTGTTTTCTTGAGCTGAGCAAAGCGTTTGACCGAGTTGATTATAGCTAGTTATGGGAAAAAATGTTAAAAACGGACGTACCACGAGAAGTGATTACAATCTTAAAATTTTGGTATGAAAACCAGACAAATGAGGTTAAATGGGGAAATAGCAAGTCAGACCCGTATAAACTTAATTGTGGGGTCAGGCAAGGTGGAATCACTTCAGCTTTCCTATTTAATTTTTATGTTAATGACCTTATTGAGGAGCTCAGCAGGACTGGTATTGGTGGTCACATAGCTGATACTTGTGTGAACAATATCAGTTATGCTGATGATATGGTCCTGCTGTGTCCCTCAATAAAGAGATTACAAAAACTTTTGAAAATATGCGAATCGTATGCTAAAGAGCACGGTCTTCTATATAACGCAAAAAAGAGCGAGATGTTAGTATTTAGAGCAGGAAAAGGACCTGAAGTCATTCCACCCGTCTACTTGGACAATGAGCCGCTCAAGTTAGTGGATTCTTTTGTGTATCTTGGTCATCACGTCACCAGTAAATTGAACGATGATCTTGATCTAGAAAGTGAAAGACGATCACTGGCAATCAGATCCAACATGCTCAGTCGACGATTTGTCAGGTGTTCTGCTCAGGTCAAGAGGACACTGTTTCGCAGCTACTGTCAGTCCTTCTATACATGTAACCTCTGGCTTCAGCATACGAGACGTGCTCTTAATACTATCAGAGTGCAATACAATAACGCTTTCAGATTTCTAATGCGTCTCCCTAAGTTTTGCAGTGCTTCGGGCATGTTTGCTGATGCCAGAGTTGATGACTTTTTTGCAATTAGAAGGAAGAAAATCTGTTCGTTTAGGTTACGGCTCAGTAAAAGTGATAACTTGATAATTAAACAGCTTTATGACAATGTATTTAATAGAATTGACATGATATGGAATGCTCAGTTGACATTGGAAAATAGAAGATTATAATTTGCACCTACTAACATAGTTTAAGTTATTGTACACTAACACTTTATGGGACAAGAGCCTGAAATAAATGAATATTTAATTTAGTCGGTAAAAGTCTGACACGCCCTCCCGCTCCGCCGAGCTGGAGAAGTCATTTGATGATTTCTCATCCAGAAACAAGGGGGTCACAGCAGCGAACAAAAATTTTAAAAGATGTTAAATTTTTTTTAGATTTTTAAATTTTTTTTCCGTCGATAAAATGAAGCATAGTTTCCCTCATTTCGATATGTGTGGACATTATGAAGACTCACACTGTAGTTCCGTTTTGTCTCTCCGCCCTCGTATCGTAAAATCTGCCGTTTTTAACAAATAATTTAGCTGCGTGAGTATTTGAGGAGATAAATGTGCTCCTTTAGGTACCTACTACATATTGTGTCCGGCGCACGGATACTTAATTTTATTTTCAAATCTGTAAAATGCGAGATACCTTGGTTCTCTGATCTTTATTCATAACGTTATACTTTGGGAGCGTTACTTAATAGCGATTGCAATCGACTAGTTAGTACGTTTTATTTCTCTTTCGTTATTCGCGTACCTATCGGACCAAAGTTCTCTAATTATTTTTTCCTTAACACAAATCAACCTGGAACTCTTTTTATACCGTAATATTCATTTTTTTTTTACCTTTTAATGTTTTTTCTACTTTTATTTTAAACAAAATTAAACGTGTTTTAGCGAAAAAGTGCTTATCCTTTTTTTATTTTTTTCGCTACAAAATGGCGCCCGGGCTAAAGTAAGTAATTTTGATGGTTACTTAATACATTTTTTTCTGTTATTTTGTGTGTGATGCTCTTCGAGCAAATATAATCCCTATTTTTTCCAGTGTCATGGATGGACCAGAATATACATACAGGACAATGATACCATTGATGAGCACCTTTTAATGTTGGATGTTGTGTGTATAATGTTTAATGTGCTGATTGTACTTTAATTCCATAATAATACTAAATTAACCTTTTAACCGCCTACGTCGGATTAATCCGACAAATATTTTCGGGCCTATTTCGCCAGAGTCGTATATGTACGACCAAAATATCACTGCTCTCTTAATCAGCTTTTTTATTTAATTACGCTGTATTCTATCAAAAATATGTTTATATTAGGTAAATAGTTAACTAAGTAATCATTTACAGTTTAATACACTTTAGTCTCTTAATTAGAAGTCCTAAAAAAAAGGTCCAAAGTTAGATGACTTACTAACATTATTTTTAGAAAATTGTATTGATGTGCAACGCCCATGACGACAAAATCCGACATGAGGGACGGGACATATGCCAAGATTTACCGATACAAAAATAAACATAAATCAAAATATTTCTCGTTATACTGACTAATTATTAACTTTAAAACAAATACAGCAATTGTTAATAAAACATTTTTTTACAAATATTTGTATTTCATTTAATTTCTTTAAAATTAAGTAAATTTACTTGTGAAATGTCAGCGACTGAATTGATGATCATCCCATCCCTAGCCTACATGTTCCGAAACTTACTTTGTTAGTACGCCCTGCGCCACGGTCGTATAAAGACGACCGCTTCTTACGTCATAAACGAGTGCCGACTTCTGGAATTTTCCATTAGTGTTGTGCTTGTGCATGTAGTTTTACGTTCGTATGTCGATAAATGTACATGTCAGAAATTTATCATGACGACTACTGAAGAGTTAATACGAATTCTAGAAGGCGATGAAAATGAAGAATATTTATCAGACGAAGAGTTTGACATTGATGTAGAGGTAATTATTTTTTTTTGTTACACACCTAGTTATATTTTAATTTATTGTGTAGTATGGTGGTGATGTCTGAATGAAAATTTTAAACTTAATTAGAGTGAGTGAGATGGCGAGAGCGCACCGTGCGATAACTTAAATAATAATAATAATAGTTTTTCTTCTCTGGACTGATTTTATTGTGAATAGCCTAAGTACTAATTAATAAATCGTTCAAATTTTTAAACACTTTTTGATTTTACTGGATTACGAAAAATGCCGAATAATTTCGTAAGGTAAGTAGTATTCAAGTAGGTACCTATACCTATCTCCACCAAGCTAAGTTTGCACCTCGCTGGAATGCGGCGTGTACCCGTGTACCTATGTATAATATAATGTTAAAAACAATAAATGCAAAGTAAAATCTAACAAACATTTGTTTACATTTTTAAAGTCATAGCGAATCCTTTTTTGCAGCCCGTACCTAAGCGTTAGTGTGACGTAATCGACGCGAGGTGCAAACTTAGCTTGGTCGAGTTGTAGTTGTTAGTTAACCACGCTTGCAAATGCAAAAGTCGTTATTAAAACGAAATATCGACATCGAAAAGTTAAGTACCGCACATCCCTCTTTGTTGTAGGTATATATTTTTCGATTCACTGTGCCGGGCGAAGGGGGCACGCCAACTGATATGAAGTCAGGCGGTTAAAAGGTTAATAACTCTTTCATTTCTTCCCAACAAATATATTTTAATCCCGAGTTTCATTTTAATGCCTGTATTTGTAGTTCCCTGTAGAGAATGCTTGGTGTGTGAATGTATCCTGTAGAGAATGCTTGGTGTGTGAATGTATCCTGTAGAGAATGCTTGGTGTGTGAATGTATCCTGTAGAGAATGCTTGGTGTGTGAATGTATCCTGTAGAGAATACTTGGTGTGTGAATGTATCCTGTAGAGAATGCTTGGTGTGTGAATGTATCCTGTAGAGAATGCTTGGTGTGTGAATGTATCCTGTAGAGAATGCTTGGTGTGTGAATGTATCCTGTAGAGAATGCTAGGTGTGTGAATGTATCCTGTAGAGAATGCTTGGTGTGTGAATGTATCCTGTAGAGAATGCTTGGTGTGTGAATGTATCCTGTAGAGAATGCTTGGTGTGTGAATGTATAGGCGGCGTGTTTCAAAGGTAAGCTTTATTATGCGGCTGCGTGCTTGGTTTCGTTTTTTTTGGTATCTATTAGCCCATAGCGTAGTGAAATGGGTTTCACGCTTTGTTTTTCTAATAGGTTCATTATCTTTCTTTGACTCCTAGCCCAACAGTTTAGCTTGCCGATTGCGTGTCTTTCTATTTGTCCGCCAATCATATTTCTCGCGAACTAACTCGTTACCCTAACACTGGTAAACATACTCGTGGATTGTTTTATTCAGTTTTCGTTTTTCTCATAATCTAACATGGCCGACGAAGGATCAAGGATATTGGCGAGACACCTCGCCGCGGAAGTCCTATTATATCTAGACCCCCACCGATTCCGCCTAGGGCTTCGCAGGCCTCTAGTTTGTCTAATATCCCTTCTCCGATTAAAACTGAAGACTGTCCTCGTTTTTTTCAGAAACCAATTTCACTTTTGAAATGGAAAGTAAATTATTCTGGAAACTCCTGCGTTCGCGAATTTTTTACTTGCATCGATGAACATAAAGACGCAGATGACTTACCCGATCACTACTTGATAAAACGTTTCCATGAAGTGTTATCTGGTGCTGCTCTCAAATACTTTAGGTCTATACGCCATCCCGATTTATCCTACTCTGAACTCAAGCAGTTCTTTGTCAAAACATTTGGTCCTACTGATTTCGAGTTCAAGACAGAACAAGAAGTCAGAAATATAAAACAGAAACCGGATCAATCTGTCAGAGATTTCGTCATCCAAGTATCATACTTAAATGATACTTTAATCAATCCGATTGGCAAATCTTCCCTATTAGAAATTATTCCTCACAACATGCATCCAAGATATTTCCCATGTTTGTCCATACACAAGTTTACTGATCTTGATGCGCTCATTGACACTGCGACACATTTTGAAAGTTTTTTACCTAAACCTAAACCAATTTCCTGTTAAACTAATGAAACCCAGTTATGTCCCAAGTGCAGAAAAAACGGACATTCATATCGCAACTGCCCAGATTTCCCTGGCATGCTCTGTTTCAAGTGTCGGTCTCCAGGTGTGACACGTGATTGCCCTAAGTGCAACGCAAAAAATGTGTAAGCCACCGGGGTCACGATAAATCACGTACAGTGTCGCCGGTGATAACTTCCGATTCATCTGACAACCGACCATTTATTGAAATTTTGTTGTGTGAACGTCTGATAAAGGCTCTACTTGACTCAGGCGCACAAATGTCCCTTATTAGTGATAGTTTAACGCATGAATTAGGTATCTCTTTGAATTCTAGCGATACATGTCCCCGTGCAATTTCTGCCAACAACTCGCGTATTGATATTTTAGAAACCGTTTATCTCCCGGTTCAGTTTAATGGTACAACGTTTGTCCACGAGTTTTTAGTAGCGCGTTATATGTCATCTTCTGTTATCTTAGGAATAGAGTTTTGGAATAAATTCGGTTTAACGTCTGTTTTTAGTAAGGCATTTAACAAAAATATCAAAGGTAATATGTACCTCCCTTCTGTCAGTCATTCCCCTCCTCAGATTTCTTGTGTTAGTGAGGACCGTTACATACATCCCCGTAACGTTTTGTTACCCGACCAAGAGTTAAGCTTACAACAAGTCATTGACGAGTTTGAAGTCATTTCGTCTGAAAAGGTTGGTCTTGGAAAAACTTCTTGGCTTTCACACAAGATAAATACTACAGGACCACCAATTAGACAAAGGTTTTACCCTTTATCTCCCGTTAAGCTAAAGAATCTCAATGAAGATATTGATAAGATGTTAGAGATGGGTGTCATTCGGCCCTCTCGTTCCCCTTGGGCAAGTCCCGTAGTTATGGTTACCAAAAAAGATGGTTCTGTTCGTTTCTGTGTTGACAGCAGAAAATTGAATAGCGTCACCATCAGAGATTCGTATCCCTCCCGCTTGTTCAAGATATCCTAGATAATGTACGTAGTGCAAGGTACATAAGCTCTCTTGATTTTAGAAGTGCTTTTTGGCAGATCCCTCTCGCAGATAACGAGAGTTGTGAGAAAACCGCTTTTATAGTCCCTCAACGTGGTCTATTCGAGTTTGTCAGAATGCCATTTGGACTTACAAATGCGGCTTCGGAAATGCAGCGCCTTACAGATTTGATCGTTAATTTTGAATTCACCTCGACCAGTGATGACTGCGTCTTTGGTTATGTTGACGATTTAATTTTAATTTCCAAAGACTTTCATAGTCATCTCGCGCTCCTTAGGAAGGTTCTCAACCGTCTCAAGGAAGCTGGTTTATCTATCAACCTAAAAAAGTGTGAATTCTGTAAAAGCGAACTAAAATATTTGAGTTACATTGTTAATGAAAAGGGTCTTCAAACTGATCCTAGCAAGCTTGATGCTATTAGAGATTATCCTACCCCT
The DNA here is from genome assembly GCA_947568875.1 of Fissipunctia ypsillon. Lineage (NCBI taxonomy): Eukaryota > Metazoa > Arthropoda > Insecta > Lepidoptera > Noctuidae > Fissipunctia > Fissipunctia ypsillon. The sequence continues at coordinate 83,258 of OX387652.1, forward strand.
ACCACCGCTAAATCATTGCGCGGTTTCATTGGAATGTGCTCCTATTATAGACGATTTGTCGACGGTTTTTCTTCTATAATAGCTCCTCTCACTGCCCTTATAGGTAAGAGGAAAGGCCGCGATCCGATTAACTGGGATGTCGCCGCCGAGCATGCATTCATTAAGTTAAAAGAAGCACTAATCAACACTCCTGTGATGGCTTGTCCTGATTTTTCTAAGCCATTCATTCTACAGTGTGATGCTTCAGCAGTCGGTCTCGGTTCTGTTCTTTCACAGAGTATCGATAACGTCGAACATCCTGTTGCTTATTTTTCCCGCTTATTTTCCAAAGCTGAACGCAATTACAGTACTACTGAGCGTGAACTGTTGTCGGTTCTTGATTCCATAAAGTATTTCCGCTGTTATTTAGATGGAATGAAGTTCACTGTTATAACAGACCATATGGCTTTGAAGTGGCTCCTTACGTTAAACAACCCATCTGGACGTTTAGCTCGATGGGCTACTATCATCTCTCAATATACCTTTGACATCGTTCATCGCAAGGGTTCACAACATGTCGTTCCAGACGCTTTATCTAGAATTTATGCAAGTCCGGTTACCTTTGATCAGGGTCCCGAGCACACTAATGACAGATGGTACAAAAAAGTTTATTTTGGTGTTCGCAATACACCTCAGATGTTCCCTGCATACGCGATTCAGAATGGTGTTCTCTTAAGACGCATGCCTATTACTAGCCCTCTTAGCGCTGATCCATGGCGTGTGGTTTTACCCGCCGAGAAGGTTCCACTCGCGATTTGGGAAATTCACAATAACTTTCCTTCTATACATCCTGGTGTCACAAAATCCTACCTAAAGATCAAGGAGATTTTTTATTGGCCAAACATGTTTCGTGATGTTTCTGAAACTTTGAGGCAATGTGAGGTATGTAAGGCTCATAAAATTGCAAACACTCAACCACGAGGCCAAATGATTTGTCCGAAAGATGTTTCATTGCTCCTACAGGTAATTTCTATCGATGTCATTGGACCTTTGCCTGTTGCTTACTATGGTTTTAAGTATATTCTGTCCATGGTAGACGTTTTCTCGAAATATGTCTGGTTATTTCCCCTTAAGAAGGTTGACGCTGGTTCTGTTATTAGAGCTCTGGAATCTGAATTATTTTTCAATTTTGGTGTACCACGTGCTATTCTCTGTGACAATGCTACTGTTTTTCGTAGTAATATATTTTTAAACTTCCTTAGTTCTTTTCACATCGATTCACCTACTTACACTCCTTACTATACTCCTCAAGCCAACACTGTTGAACGTTACAACCAGAGCGTGGTTACATGTTTAAGTATTTTAGTCGGAGAAAATCAAAGAAATTAGGCGAAAATGCTACCAAAAGTCAAACTCTATCTCAACTCTCGTATTAATTTAGCTACAGGTTTTACTCCAAATTTTCTCATGTTCGGCAGAGAGGTCTTTATGAATTCTTCTCGTGCGAATAGTCAGACTCGAAGCACTAACTTAGCCGAAAGTCGGGCTCAGCACGCGTCGAATCTTTCCTCTCTTGTTGAGGTTTATGCGAAAGTAGCTGATAATCTTTCTATGGCTTTCCTCCTTAATTCTCGGGCTTATAATACGAACCGCTCGGCTGTTACTCTTAACGTTGGTGACACTGTATGGAGACGTAACTTTGCTAGATCCTCTGGAGCAGATTATTTTTCGGGAAAGCTTGCTCCTCGCTTTATTAAGTGTCGTGTGACTAGAGTCATTTCTAGAACCACCTATGTCCTTCAAGATTATGATTCTGCCCATTCCGGAACATATCATATAAAAGATATCCTTAAATAATTTCTCACAACTTCAAAACGCGTTGTCCGATTTACATGAATTCAATTGGAATATTAGTTTTACATACATTTCTTTCCTTTGTAACCATGAATTACAAAATATTTACGTAAACAAACAACTCATTTTTTAAATTACGTAAATATCTCGACAAACTACCATTTCTAAAACCATCCACAGCGACATCTAGTTGTCACAAGTGGAACTTTTTGATTACGTCTTATTTACAGCTTACTTCTTGTTTTGAGCGATGTACCATTGTCGATATTTTTTTTCCATAAAACCAAGTGGTTTAACAAAGTCTTGTTCTCGATCATCCTGGTTTTTCAATGGAGCAATTAACCATAATATTGTTAACGTTTCTATTTGATTAATGCAGTTGGTAACTCCTATGATTTAGCAGGGAAGTCCTTATAGATTCAACCTGTGCTTATGGTCAGACTCGAAGCATTCATTTAGCTGAAAGTCGGGCTCGACAGGCGTCGAATCTTTCTTCCTTTGCTGAGGTTAAGGCGGGATTGTCAGACTCAAAGCGTTAATTTAGCTGAAAGTCGGAGTCAACTCGCGTCATGCCTTTCATTCATTGTTGAGTTTTTGTGTTAACATCGCTATTAATCCTACTATTACTTTACCCCTTATTTACTATTTCCCCGAGCGTACGAGCTCGCTTTGTTTTTTGGCTGTGTTACTAGTAATATCGCTAGGAGCACTTAGTCCTACGGACTTTCTTCGACTTCTGTCGACATGTTTCGACTGAAGTCTCTTTCGACAGAAGTTTTTTTTGACTGATGTCACCTTTTATTGACTGATGTCACTTTTGTTGACTGATGTCGCCTTTTTTGACTGATGTCGCTTTTGTTGACTGATGTCGCTTTTGTTGACTGATGTCGCTTTTGTTGACTGATGTCGCTTTTGTTGACTGATGTCACTTTTGTTGACTGATGTCACCTTTTTTTGACTGATGTCACTTTTTTTGACTGATGTCGCCTTTTTTTGACTGATGTCGCCTTTTTTGACTGATGTCACTTTTGTTGACTGATGTCACTTTTGTTGACTGATGTCACATCATCTTTGACTGATGTCGTATCGTCTTTGACTGAAGCTATTTTCTTTCGCCGAGGTTGTTTCATGTATATTATTTTTTCAGGGTTCCTTTCATATTTAGGTTAGTTAGGTACATATAGTTTTAATTAGTCTCTATAAGGTTTTTAGTCGTTGTCCTTAGGATTGTTAGTTTTTAGTCTTTTGCTTTTAAGTCTCTAGGTTACTCAGATTTAGTGGACACATCTGGGGCTCGCGCTGATAACGTCTAAGTTGAAGGGACTTTCGATTTTATTCTGTATCTGCTGCACTTCGATGTCGTCTATTATATGTATTTTAATTATCTTCTAGGTTTTAGATTGCGTCATCATCTGCCTAGCCTTTTCCCAACTATATTGGGGTCGGCTTCCAGTCTAACCGGATGCAGCTGAATACCAGTATTTTACATGGAGCGACTGCCTATCTGACCTCCACAACCCAGTTACTGGGTAATACGATACCCCTTGGTAAGACTGGTTGTCAGACTTTCGGGCTTCTGACGACCCGTAACGACTGTCAAAGATCCACGAATGACAGCCGGGACCAACGGCTTAACGTGCTTTCCGAGGCACGGAGGAGTCTCGGTATGTAAAGATGGTCACCCATCCACGGACCAACCCCGGCAAGCGTAGCTTAACCTGATGGATCGACCCGTGCGGCTGTTATTACTTAGCCACGAGCTCCTCTCCTAGGTTTTAGATTGCGTCATGTAGGTTAATTTATTAATTTTCTCGTTCTATCGTTTATTTTATAGGGTTGTCACCTTGTTTTAGGGTTGCCACATTTCTGTTGTACATGTTTTTTCTTTTTTTTGTTGGAAAGGGGGTAATGCAGCATAACTCTGCATGTCAAAACTTTTTGGTTCTTTATTGTCAACCTTTTTTCCGTTTGTCTTTGAGTCTGGTCGATTTTTATCTTTTTATTTCGTGATTCGAATTATTTTTTTTTTCTGACAGATGGGTCCCCATTTTTTTCTTCAGTTGAAAAAGTTGGATCAATTGATACTGACCCAGTTTGTGGAAATTAACGAGTTATTTTCAAGTGAAGCAAGTTGCTATCCGTGCCTTCCTATTAGTACATTATGGTAAAGCAAGTATTGTGTATTGAGTAAGAGTCAGGTGATTTCATCTTTATTTTTCCTGGTACGTATCTTTTAACAGTTTTCCTCAATCGGAAGTTCAGTCTGATCACGCTAGGTCTAACCCTAATTCATTTTGTCTTAGGATTGAACAGCTTAGAACAGGCCGCCTTTCGACCTCCAGGTTTTGGCCTAAAATAACGCTGGACGTCCTTGGTCAACGTCGAGAGTTGGACCGCATCTTGACTGCGGAAGGTCTCGCAACCAACGCCAGCTCCTGAGCAGAGGACTACTAGTCCCTACTGCGTACGACACCTCGCCGGACGTAATTACGGTTTTTTTATATTTTTACGTACTAGTTTAATAGTGTAGTTAGTAACCCTCTGCGGATTTTTTAATCATAATCATAATCATTTATTTGCAATAAGTATTGGTACAGAGCGTTGGTCTTAAATTCAGTAATTAAGTTCCTAATACATAGTCAGATATTTGACATGCAAACATTACAATGTCTAAAGTGCTAAAATAAAATATTACAGGTATTCTAACCTAAATATTTACGTCCAATGGCATGCTTTAAATGCTAGTTTATTTTAATTCATTGACTATTTAATTTTATTTTCAAATCTGTAAAATGCGAGATACCTTGGTTCTCTGATCTTTATTCATAACGTTATACTTTGGGAGCGTTACTTAATAGCGATTGCAATCGACTAGTTAGTACGTTTTATTTCTCTTTCGTTATTCGCGTACCTATCGGACCAAAGTTCTCTAATTATTTTTTCCTTAACACAAATAAACCTGCAACTCTTTTTATACCATAATATTCATTTTTTTTTACCTTTTAATGTTTTTTCTACTTTTATTTTAAACAAAATTAAACGTGTTTTAGCGAAAAAGTGCTTCTCCTTTTTTTATTTTTTTCGCTACAATACGTACGTTCGGTTTTTGACCTCATGCAGACCTTATCCATTTTAGTAACTTGTTTTCTGTCAGACAAGTACGATTTCAAAAGGTTCAAAGCATTGCCCCTAACTCCATACCTTTCCAACTTATTAAATAGCACTGTTCTATCCACAAAATCAAATGCCTTGCCCATGTCCATGAATAAAGCAGCTACCGGACTTATGTTGTCAATGCTAGTTATTATTTTTTCAAAGAGATTGAAAATTGACATATTAATATTCTTCTTTCTTCTAAAACCGTATTGTTCATCAGCAAAAAGATTGTGACATATATTGTACACCACTTTTTCTACAATTTTAGAGAATACGGGTAGTGAGGCAATAGGCCGGAGTTGGCTGGATCGTGTTTACTACCTTCTTATATAATGCTTTTAAAACAGCTAATTTTAACCTATCCGGAAACACCCGATTCTAAACACATATTTATTATATAACTAAGTAATGGTTGAAACAGATTTAATAACGTTTGTTGTGATGTCATCATAACCAGAAATTATCTATACTATCTATAGTACATCTATACTAATATTATAAAGCTGAAGTTTGTTTGTTTGGTTGAACGCGCTGATCTCAGGAACTTCTGGTTCGAATTGAAAAATTATTTTAGTGTTGGATAGCTCATTTATCGTGGAAGGGTATAGGTTATATAACATCACGCTACGACCAATAGGAGCGAAGCATCAATGAAAAATGTTGCAAAAACGGGGAAAATTTATTCCTTTTGAGAGCTTCCGTTGCGTGCGCTGCGTAAACGGTTAAAGATACACAAAAATCATGTATGACGGAATTGTTCCTCTTAAAAAGTTCTAAAAAAAAGTCCGCGATAGCATATCCCTTAATGGTAATCAAATTTGTTATAAAATAATGAATTATTTGCGAAGGCGTTTTCATAAACATGGTATTATCCAAATAAATAGTTTCGTAATGTAGGCTGATTAAGCGCATGTAAATTCCTTTTTAAATTATTCGAATTGGACCATTCCCCTCCCTCCCTTCCCCCGTCCCACCCTTCCCATTCTTCGAAAAATCACATGGGACCCCTATTACATGGGAGTTATATAACTGGCGAAGTATGGGTTTATTATAGGTACACCTCTGCCTAACCCATCGGGGAATGCAGACATCGTGGTAGAGTAATATTGTCTTCGACAACAATATACCTTTGCTCGGTCCGCTTCACGAAATAACAGACTAAAATTATTCACATTATCGATCAAAAACTTGTCTAAAATGATGTTTGTAAGTTTGTTGCGCTGCTTATCCTCCGCAGCATGTGGGTCAGCTGACCGTTCTGCGCCGGCGCGGCGCTGCTATCAGGGGCGATGTCTGTGCTTGGAGACCACCACTTCCAATTGTAAACATTTGATGAGGTGCAGTTCGCATATAGTACGGTCCCAGGCTGTGGACATTGATTCCTCGTCGACGTCCTTCGCAAGTTTCTGGGCCGCCGCCGCCGTGGGGGCGCTGCGGGGCATTCCCAGTAAACTACAGCGAGTCACTGAAGCTGCGCTCCGCCGTGGGGGCGCTGCGGGGCTGCGGCGCTGCGGGGCATTCCCAGTAAACTACAGCGAGTCACTGAAGCTGCGCTCCGCCGTGGGGGCGCTGCGGGGCTGCGGCGCTGCGGGGCATTCCCAGTAAACTACAGCGAGTCACTGAAGCTGCGCTCCGCCGTGGGGGCGCTGCGGGGCTGCGGCGCTGCGGGGCATTCCCAGTAAACTACAGCGAGTCACTGAAGCTGCGCTCCGCCGTGGGGGCGCTGCGGGGCTGCGGCGCTGCGGGGCATTCCCAGTAAACTACAGCGAGTCACTGAAGCTGCGCTCCGCCGTGGGGGCGCTGCGGGGCTGCGGCGCTGCGGGGCATTCCCAGTAAACTACAGCGAGTCACTGAAGCTGCGCTCCGCCGTGGGGGCGCTGCGGGGCTGCGGCGCTGCGGGGCATTCCCAGTAAACTACAGCGAGTCACTGAAGCTGCGCTCCGCCGTGGGGGCGCTGCGGGGCTGCGGCGCTGCGGGGCATTCCCAGTAAACTACAGCGAGTCACTGAAGCTGCGCTCCGCCGTGGGGGCGCTGCGGGGCTGCGGCGCTGCGGGGCATTCCCAGTAAACTACAGCGAGTCACTGAAGCTGCGCTCCGCCGTGGGGGCGCTGCGGGGCTGCGGCGCTGCGGGGCATTCCCAGTAAACTACAGCGAGTCACTGAAGCTGCGCTCCGCCGTGGGGGCGCTGCGGGGCTGCGGCGCTGCGGGGCATTCCCAGTAAACTACAGCGAGTCACTGAAGCCGCGCTCCGCCGTGGGGGCGCTGCGGGGCTGCGGCGCTGCGGGGCATTCCCAGTAAACTACAGCGAGTCACTGAAGCCGCGCTCCGCCGTGAGGGCGCTGCGGGGCTGCGGCGCTGCGGGGCATTCCCAGTAAACTATAGCGAGTCACTGAAGCTGCGCTCCGCCGTGGGGGCGCTGCGGGGCTGCGGCGCTGCGGGGCATTCCCAGTAAACTACAGCGAGTCACTGAAGCCGCGCTCCGCCGTGGGGGCGCTGCGGGGCTGCGGCGCTGCGGGGCATTCCCAGTAAACTACAGCGAGTCACTGAAGCTGCGCTCCGCCGTGGGGGCGCTGCGGGGCTGCGGCGCTGCGGGGCATTCCCAGTAAACTACAGCGAGTCACTGAAGCTGCGCTCCGCCGTGGGGGCGCTGCGGGGCTGCGGCGCTGCGGGGCATTCCCAGTAAACTACAGCGAGTCACTGAAGCTGCGCTCCGCCGTGGGGGCGCTGCGGGGCTGCGGCGCTGCGGGGCATTCCCAGTAAACTACAGCGAGTCACTGAAGCTGCGCTCCGCCGTGGGGGCGCTGCGGGGCTGCGGCGCTGCGGGGCATTCCCAGTAAACTACAGCGAGTCACTGAAGCCGCGCTCCGCCGTGAGGGCGCTGCGGGGCTGCGGCGCTGCGGGGCATTCCCAGTAAACTATAGCGAGTCACTGAAGCTGCGCTCCGCCGTGGGGGCGCTGCGGGGCTGCGGCGCTGCGGGGCATTCCCAGTAAACTACAGCGAGTCACTGAAGCCGCGCTCCGCCGTGGGGGCGCTGCGGGGCATTCCCAGTAAACTACAGCGAGTCACTGAAGCCGCGCTCCGCCGTGGGGGCGCTGCGGGGCATTCCCAGTAAACTACAGCGAGTCACTGAAGCCGCGCTCCGCCGTGAGGGCGCTGCGGGGCTGCGGCGCTGCGGGGCATTCCCAGTAAACTACAGCGAGTCACTGAAGCTGCGCTCCGCCGCCCATCATTAGCCTTCTGTCAGTTCTTAACGTTAAAAAGTTCTGTACTTTGACTGGTTTGCAATGCGCGTCAGCTCTTTGTGCTTCTTGAAACTGGCCGTCGTCGTACCGACTCCTTGTGGACAGTCCAGATTGCTGCAGATCGCGGAGAACAACGTCCAGCCACTTAGGTATATAAAAGCATTTACTTTGTTAAGAAAAGCCTACCTAGGTGAAAAGGATTAAATTCAATCCGTACCTAGCTGCTTTCCAAGACAGCTTTGAATGTTTACAATTTTTCGTTCGTGAGCACTTTTACAGACGATGCTAGCAAGTTCACGAAAGCCTCTGCGGACCTGTGGCTAGTGGCAGCACTGGCACAGGCTCTGCGGGCCTGTTGCTAGTGGCAACACTGGCACAGCGTTGTCGTAAAGTGTTGCGACTGCGCCGGTCGGGTTGCTACTCGCATCAAAAAGTTAACGCACACAACACCGCGTATGCAACGTTACAATGTGGTGCAAAAAGAAAACAACAGATGTGCGGCGTAGAAACAGGTGCGATGTTGTTAAATTTCCAGGTACTTAAAATAAGTTAAACAGCTAAGTTTTTTAACAAAATTCTGGTCAAGAACCGTGATTGCACGAGTGTGACTCGCTTTTGGCCGGGTTTTTTTATGTTTTAAAACAGACTCATTAACAATTTTATGAAATTATGCAGCGAGAACACTCTGACGACTTGAAAACTCTGGTTTATCACTTTATGGGAACACACGGAGTACCGAGGGAACGGTGCGGCGACCGTGCCGGTAAGCCAACAGTCGCGCGGCGCGAGAAAGTAACGCGTGAGGAATGTATACGTCGCCTGCGCCACTCTCGCGCAGCACAACGCTACGAGCAGCAGGATATGTGAGCATGCGCACTCGTTACATGTGGTGTTTAAGGTCAGGGAGCCCGCAGCAACGTTCGTCAGTAGTAACCGACTTCATTAGGATACGGTGACGTCTCGCTTTCGCTGTACCTTCGAGCGATTGTCGCAATTAACTAATTAACAACAAGGACAACAACAATTTAAAGAGGATAATAACTAAGGAATGCGACCAACGCTTTGTAACTCACCTCGCTGGCGTTCAACACTATTTTATCACGTTCTTTTGTAGAAAATGGTCACGGGCATGGGGCCGCCGGGCGCAGCGGGCGCTCGCAAGCGCTCGGAACTAACAAACGGGTCTCGGCGACTACCTCGGCGGCGCCGGCTCAGGGGCTGCCAGCCGCGCCGCCGACGGCGACGTCCAGCTCGCCAGCGCGGATCGCTTCGAACATAACTCACTTGTGCGGGAGTTCGGCGGAGTCCGGCGCGGGGCGGTGCGGGCAGTGCGTGCGGTGAGACAGGCGGCGGTGTCAGGGGCGCATGGAGCGGGAGCGGGCGTGCGGCGTGGGTCGCGGCGGGCCGGCCGTGGTGCTGTCGGTGTGAAGAGCGGAAGAGCGCGCGGCGGGCGCGAAGAGCGTGCGGAGGTCTGCGCGGTCGGAGCGCGACTGGCGGTGCGGCGCGGCGGCGTCGCGCGCGAGTGTCGATGTGCCGCACTGCCGCGCCCCCTGCCGCGCGCCCCGACCGAGATGCGCGGAGGCTGCGCGGTACCCCGCCGCCCGCGCCCCCGCCCCGCGCCGCTCGCGCCCGCTGCACACACCCCTGACATTGTACACATCGAGCTCCCGACACCGTTTGCTCACGTGTGTCATTCTCATTATTGGTGCACTCAAAGCTGGCGGCACTTATGACATATTTTTCCCACTTCATCAATCGAAGTCGCCACTGGCTGGACAGACTGTCGTGCTGACTGCTTGTGGCGCTCGGCAGCACCACTCATGTCCAACGCCAGCCACCGTTGCTCTTCTTTTCCTCATATTTTCCTTAAATTATAACATTTCGTTCTAATTAATCATATTTTAGTCCGTATTGAGTACATGGTAGAGTGACCACACGTAGCAGGCAAGCTCACGTTCCCAATGCCGTAGGTAACTTCACATTGACCGTGGATGAGATAACACAATTTCGTTATTATTCGCTTTATCTTTATCTTGAATAAGAATATCTACGACAATCCGTCATTCAAGTGGTACATCCCACAGAACTCGAAGTCGTACAAATAGAACGCAGCAGATAGTAGAGAAGTATATACATATATAATTATAGTACAGACGGTTGTGGCACTCTGCAACAAACATCAGAATATCTCTCAGATCTCAAATATCCGGAACTTGGCAACCGTCCTCGGACTCTCGCAAAGAGCCGCTGCTTCCACAATCGTCCTCGGACTCTCGCAAAGAGCCGCTGCTTCCACAATCGTCCTCGGACTCTCGCAAAGAGCCGCTGCTTCCACAATCGTCCTCGGACTCTCGCAAAGAGCCGCTGCTTCCACAATCGTCCTCGGACTCTCGCAAAGAGCCGCTGCTTCCACAATCGTCCTCGGACTCTCGCAAAGAGCCGCTGCTTCCACAATCGTCCTCGGACTCTCGCAAAGAGCCGCTGTTTCCACAATCGTCCTCGGACTCTCGCAAAGAGCCGCTGTTTCCACAATCGTCCTCGGACTCTCGCAAAGAGCCGCTGCTTCCACAATCGTCCTCGGACTCTCGCAAAGAGCCGCTGCTTCCACAATCGTCCTCGGACTCTCGCAAAGAGCCGCTGCTTCCATAATCTCACGACATACTGTATACATATGTCGCAGGATAATTGGAACAATAGTCTCTCGCTCCTGACCATGGTCTGAACCACGACCAGAATCGAGAGGTTATCCGCAGTACATCGCGCCGCGACGAGGTCATCGGCGCAACCGCCCTCCACTGGGCACTCCTCCACTGGGCTGCTCCGGGCCGTCGAGGCAATTACCACAATGGTGGCACCCGGGCGTCGGCTCCTGCGACATGCGACGCACCCATGTCCGGGGAGAGCACCTGTGTCGGCCGGGACGTAAGGGCGCCACGTCGGCTCCTGCGACATGCGACGCACCCATGTCCGGGGAGAGCACCTGTGTCGGCCGGGACGTAAGGGCGCCACGTCGGCTCCTGCGACATGCGACGCACCCATGTCCGGGGAGAGCACCTGGGTCGGCCGGGACGTAAGGGCGCCACGTCGGCTCCTGCGACATGCGACGCACCCATGTCCGGGGAGAGCACCTGTGTCGGCCGGCACGTAAGGGCGCCACGCTGTCTAGCCAGCGCCCTGCACGAGTAGCCCTCGCACGATCGCGCCTCCCCCGCACGGGGCGACGAAGGTACCGGCGCCGATGCCGCAACAGGTCAAAACATCGAGATGTCTGTGTTATAATCTGAAAACATCGAGATGTCTGTGTTATAATCTGGAAACATCGAGATGTCTGTGTTATAATCTGAAAACATCGAGATGTCTGTGTTATAATCTGGAAACATCGAGATGTCTGTGTTATAATCTGGAAACATCGAGATGTCTGTGTTATAATCTGGAAACGCAGCGTGGACATAATCCACGTAAGCGGCGTACTTTCAACTGCATACGATTTCATACGAAGCTTTTGCTCAACACGTGGTGTGCCGCCCGGAGGACGCTGTAGTCGTGCCCGCGCGAGGTGGAGCAGGCTGCGGTGCGCACGCCGCTCCCGAGCGCTCACGAGTAGTCCCGAGTGGTCCCGAGTGGTCCCAGTCCCAACACGACTCGCACCGCAGATGCACGTGCCGCCACAACATCAGTAAGTTGTGTAGTATCTACGTGCTTGCTCGTTAAGCAGGGAGCAAGTGGCCGTTTCCTCGTGCTTGCTGTAATTAACTTGTGATGTAATTACGAGCTGGCGCGTAACACTGAGAGTGTATGAGCGCGGCACCCGGCTACATAAGAGCAGCACTAAGGTGAGCCCTGAGTTTGGTTCGCCATTACTTCTCAGGGGTAGTCAGGTAGGAAATGTCGACTCCATCTAGCTTAATATATTTTTTTTAATATGACGTGTAAAAGTGATTCCGCTATCCTATTCAGGTACAAAATAAACAATTTCAGTTCATCATCCGGACCTCATTACAAGTATTGTTGGAGCTGCAGTCTACTGTTGTTTTGTTTTTCATTTTACCATTATTTACCATTTCTGGTAACAAAGTGTTATAGTGATTTAATATTGCCATTTCCCTTACAATTCGAGACTTAACTTTTAGCATACAATGATACTCGTAGCATATCTGTCGATACGAGACAGGTGTGTCAGCTCAGCTCAGCTCAGCTCAGCTCAGCTCAGCTCAGCTCAGCTCAGCTCAGCTCAGCTCAGCGTCGCGCTCGGATGAAGTAATGGCGCCGAGCGCTACGTTCTGCGTACAGCTGCCATTAGCAAGGCTCGGATACCGGTTAAATTTTCAAACCGTTATTATGTACTTGACGCAAAACCTTTACATTTCGGTTTCGTTCGCACAAACCGGTTTTTTTAAACCGGTATTTGCAAGAGTATTTACATAAAGGTTTTTTCGGATTAAACGGTTTAGAGCCTTAAAAACCGGTTAATACGGACGCATGATAAACGTCATGCGCTGTTCAGTTTTTATTCAGAAGTAAGATTCTTTTTGTTTCGGTTTGGACGTTTATTTATGTCATTGCATCAATAAGCTTCGCTGCAAAAACAAAAAATGGGTAAGTATCTAATACTTTTTTGGTGAAATTAAGTTGATAAATAATCGGTAAACATAACATTACTTTTCACAGCACAGATCCTATGGACCAATTAGATAGTCAGCCATTTTTTACTGAAGAAGAAAACTCTCAAAATTAGAGTACAAATAGGCCAAAAAACGTGTATATCAATCGTAATTATAGATAACTAGCCCGCGTCTTCGTCCGCGTGAAATTTCTTGTCCCCCGACCCACCCCGTCACATCACCTGCCCGTCATGGAATACAACCATTTCATGAAATGGTCGAAACCTTCATGAAATAATCAATTCTAAGATCTGGTCACGACACATAGATATGTAGATGATCTAAGGCCCAGTTTTCACTGGTGGTATTAACGACCAGTGAAACTGGTCGCGTGTGTCGAAGTGGTAAAGAAAAACTATTTCAGTGTTTATTTAAATGAATGTGATATTACTGTGCTACAAGTGAATCACGAAAAAGAAGAAAGGAATATTCTGATGGTGAAGATCAATCCCAATCATTGCTAGCATCTAAAAACCATATCATCAACGCATCTAAGAACACGTATAAAATAAACACCCAAATTGTGAAAGATGATGCAGAAAATAGTTCTGATAGTAACGGAAACAAATCAGGCGAAGATAGCAGTGCTAAACCAGGAGAAGAAAGTACTTCGAATTTCAAACAATGTGTTTTATGTATATTTGATAAGAACCTCGATAAACGAAACTATTATTTTGGAAATTTGCTAATAAGTGAATTACAATTTTTGCCGCCATGTAGGCGCTCTGAAGCATATATCAATATTTTATAGTATATAGATGCTTTAAAACATTCACATCGTGAGAAAACAAACAAATAAATATTTAATTAAAAACAAACGAATAATGTGCCTGGACGAACATGCGAAATATCAATGTGATCATTCGTACTGAAATGTTACCAATAAAAAATAAAGGAAAATAAGAGCGAAGTTTTATTTTAGATTCAGGAATTTATTAATGTGCTTAATGTGTGGACACCATTTTGCATGCTGTAATACTCGTACCTACATAGATGGATTATATCTTTACAAGTTGCAACGCGTTTACCGACATGCCGTTCCTTGAATAAACCGGTTAATTTAGGTTAAAATAAAGTTCTTAAAACGTTCACGTTTTTAAGAAAAGTTCGGAGGAAAACCGAAATAAACCGGTATTAACCGGTATTTTTTAAACCGGTTCCGAGCCTTGGCCATTAGCATCATTACATACATATTTCTATATACATATTTCTATATACATATTTCTATATTCCTACTTCATTTTACATTGTAAGTAAAATGCAACGAATATTCTGTTTTCAAACTTGTAAGTGACTAAAGTGTTTCTAAACTATCATTATACAGAGAAAAGATTTCATTATACAGAGAACAGATTTCATTATACAGAGAACAGATTTCATTATACAGAGAACAGATTTCATTATACAGAGAACAGATTTCATTATACAGAGAACAGATTTCATTATACAGAGAACAGATTTCATTTTTTATATGTTTGTTTGTAATGGATAAACTCAAAAATACTTAACTGATTTTAAAATTCTTTCAGCTATAGAAAGCTACATTATCAGCAAGTAACACGGGCTGTATTTTATTTTTCAATAAATAATAGAGATCCCTATTCAAATTGCAATAATGTAACACAAGGTATTCAAAATATGTCTATAAACGTCATTATTTGGCGCGCGCTGCGAAAGCTATTAATGATACATAACATAATGTACTGCATGTTTATAGTACCCACAAAAAGTCTGCGAGGCTTTCATTATTTCTAATTGTTATAGTAAGTCACAATAACCGTGTTTTATCAAATTAGTCAATCAAACCACGCGTAGAATCGAAAGAAGATGACTTTCGTATCATGATATTAATCCTTATCCAACTAAATAATTTCATAATCAAGGTTGATTATGTACATGTAAAATCCTCTTTAAATTATTTGAATCGGACCTTTTGTTTAAAAGTAACGACGGGTTTATAAATGCTAAAAGTAAGAAAAATACCGCAGTGTGAGCGAACAGCTCTACGCTTAGTCTATTAGTTAGGTACACACCTACACATACCGCAGTGTGAGCGAACAGCTCTACGCTTAGTCTATTAGTTAGGTACACACCTACACATTTTATTTTTTGTAAACCATAGTCTAGAAACAATTAAAAAGTAGTTTGTAATTATATTTTGTATTATTCTAAACTTTAAAATGCACTATCTATGTAACACTATCTATGTAACACTATCTATGTAACACTATCTATGTAACACTATCTATGTAACACTATCTATGTAACATTATCTATGTAACACTATCTATGTAACACTATCTATGTAACATTATCTATGTAACACTATCTATGTAACACTATCTATGTAACATTATCTATGTAACACTATCTATGTAACACTATCTATGTAACACTATCTATGTAACACTATCTATGTAACACTATCTATGTAACACTATCTATGTAACACTATCTATGTAACACTATCTATGTAACACTATCTATGTAACACTATCTATGTAACACTATCTATGTAACACTATCTATGTAACACTATCTATGTAACACTATCTATGTAACACTATCTATGTAACACTATCTATGTAACACTATCTATGTAACACTATCTATGTAACACTATCTATGTAACACTATCTATGTAACACTATCTATGTAACACTATCTATGTAACACTATCTATGTAACACTATCTATGTAACACTATCTATGTAACACTATCTATGTAACACTATCTATGTAACACTATCTATGTAACACTATCTATGTAACACTATCTATGTAACACTATCTATGTAACACTATCTATGTAACACTATCTATGTAACACTATCTATGTAACACTATCTATGTAACACTATCTATGTAACACTATCTATGTAACACTATCTATGTAACACTATCTATGTAACACTATCTATGTAACACTATCTATGTAACACTATCTATGTAACACTATCTATGTAACACTATCTATGTAACACTATCTATGTAACACTATCTATGTAACACTATCTATGTAACACTATCTATGTAACACTATCTATGTAACACTATCTATGTAACACTATCTATGTAACACTATCTATGTAACACTATCTATGTAACACTATCTATGTAACACTATCTATGTAACACTATCTATGTAACACTATCTATGTAACACTATCTATGTAACACTATCTATGTAACACTATCTATGTAACACTATCTATGTAACACTATCTATGTAACACTATCTATGTAACACTATCTATGTAACACTATCTATGTAACACTATCTATGTAACACTATCTATGTAACACTATCTATGTAACACTATCTATGTAACACTATCTATGTAACACTATCTATGTAACACTATCTATGTAACACTATCTATGTAACACTATCTATGTAACACTATCTATGTAACACTATCTATGTAACACTATCTATGTAACACTATCTATGTAACACTATCTATGTAACACTATCTATGTAACACTATCTATGTAACACTATCTATGTAACACTATCTATGTAACACTATCTATGTAACACTATCTATGTAACACTATCTATGTAACACTATCTATGTAACACTATCTATGTAACACTATCTATGTAACACTATCTATGTAACACTATCTATGTAACACTATCTATGTAACACTATCTATGTAACACTATCTATGTAACACTATCTATGTAACACTATCTATGTAACACTATCTATGTAACACTATCTATGTAACACTATCTATGTAACACTATCTATGTAACACTATCTATGTAACACTATCTATGTAACACTATCTATGTAACACTATCTATGTAACACTATCTATGTAACACTATCTGTCGATACTAGTAACAACGCTGAAGAGTTTGTTTGTTTGATCGCGCTAATCTCTTGAACTACCACCAGAAGGATTTGAAAAATTATTTTTGCATTTGATAGCCCAATTCTTGAGGAAGGCTATAAGGCTATTTAACATTACGCTAGAACCTTTAGGAGCGGAGCAAAAAGAACAAAAGAACGCTAATCGAAAACGAAGTAATAGCGCGGGCATGCAATGCGACGCGACGGGGCGGGTTCGTGGGAAAAAAGATTTCACGCGGACGAGGTCCCGGGTAGAAGCTAGAGTTTAATAAATGGTAGAAGGATTGACCGGGCCCTGGAGAGGAAGCCGGGCCCTGGAGAGGAAGCCGGGCCCTGGAAAGGAAGTTGCTGTTTTATGAGTCGCTTGTCTCAGCCGCTAGGGCATAAGCTGACACAATGAACTGCCGTGACAACAGCCCGAATGTTCATTCTGTGTCGGCACCTAACTGTAAAAATGTTGCAGCTAAGAAGATCATGAAGTCTTCTACTTTCTCGTGCTCGGGCTCGTCAGCTCGTGCTCGGGCTCGTCAGCTCGTGCTCGGGCTCGTCAGCTCGTGCTCGGGCTCGTCAGCTCGTGCTCGGGCTCGTCAGCTCGTGCTCGGCGCGCGTTGAACTCTTTAGCAGGAGCGGCCACGGAGCAAGGGATCACACTGGTCTCTACCGTCTGCAGTCGGGCGGCGTGATGCATGGCTCTACAATACAAGCTTTTAGGACTTTCGCTCTAAATACATAGCTCCATGCTTTAAAAAAATGTCCAAAAATAATAATAATATAACCATTTATTATATCAGGTAACAAAGTCCCATAGATACCTTAACCTAAGTATACATAATAAGGATAGTCACAACTTTGTTAATAAATAAACCTTAATAACTGTTAGTATCACTTAGTCGCACCAAGTCTCAGTTCGTGAGTCAAACAAATAGAAGCTGTTTAATGTGTGGACGCTGTCGCCGCGCGCATGCGCCGCCGCCGCTCCGTCGGAGCAGGTTCCTAGGAGGGGCGCGGGGGGGCGCTCACGTGACGCTGCACCGGGCGCAGCACGCACACTGCAGCAGCTCGCACGCACACCGCCACACGTGAGCTCCACTGCAACAAGCCTTGCACTTCATTCGCGTTGTCATGTGACGAGAGCTTACATGGAATAGTAAAGTCGCGATCGAATCTGGAAGTAATGGTGCCCGGCGCGACAGCATCCGCGCTGTACAGTGCAGCTGGCACGCGCGCGGCGCGTCTGCAGGCGCGTGCTGACCAGCTCACGTGATATTGTGTCATTGGATGGTCCGCTCACAGCGGCAGAGGGGAGGGGGGACTCGCTGTCACAGAATTATTTATTTGTTTAAACCACAATTATAACACCTTTACAGAATCATCAGAATCGATCTACGTAACCGGTAGACAGTGGCAGCTGAGTTCAGTAGCGGGACTGCGGGACTGCGGGACTGCGGGGTGCACGAGCAAGGTCGTTCCCGAGCGGCACGTCATCGTCAGTAGTGCAGCTAGTGCCGGCAGCGGCACCGGGCGTTGACCCGGCGCACGCGCTACTGTGCTCGTGGGGGGGGCTCAGGAAAGTCGGGCCGCGGCCGGTTAGTACGCGCCGCGCACGGCGTGCGGGGCGCGGGGTGCGGGGCTCGTCATGTGACTGCGACGAGTGGTGGGCGCGGGGGGAGGGCGAGAGAGTGCCCATTGATGACGGCGGGCGGCGCGCGGCGCGTGCGCCACGCTGACTCAGCGGAGTGCCCCGGTGACGCAGGTCGGACGGGCGCGCCGCACAGCCACAGAACACTTGCCACTCATACAATAGTGACGCCTCCACTTGCGCCAGCGCACCAGTACGTGCAGGTGTGCCAGCCCCACTAGCGCGTACTTTTTTATCTTTACTTTCGATATCTAATGTAATATTATAAACGTGAAAGTCTGTATGTTTGGATGAAAGTTGGCACTCATATAGTTTATAACCAGGATTAACACAAAGGATACTTTTTTGAAGTACACGCAGACGAAGTCACGGACAGAAGCTAGTTTAATATAAATGCTAAAAGATTAAAGGTACAGAAAATAATATCCTCACAACCGAACTTCCGTCATGACGGACCGCGGACGGCCAGTCTGACGCGGTCTAGCCGAGTACACGGGAGGTACACAAGTGTGTGCGCAGACGCAGACACAGGTCATTTCATGCTTCCCTCACTTAGTCCATCATCAGCCTACAGCAGGCCACTGCTGGACATAGTCTTCTCCAATTGCACGCCATTCAGCTCGATTCTCGGCAACTCTCATCCAGCTGCTACCAGCCACCCTGCGAAGATCGTCGCTCCACCTAGCCTGAGGGCTTCCTACCTTACGTTTGCCGATTTGCGGTCTCCACTCAAGAACACGTCTACCCCGACGGTCATCGGTCCCACGGCTATATAGCCAGCTCATTACCACTTTAGCTTGCTTATTCTGTGAGCTATGTCGACAACTTTGGTTCTCTGCCGGATCATCTCGTTCCGGATTCGATCCTCAGAGAGACTAAGCATAGCCCGTTCCATAGCTCGCTGAGCGACCTTGAATTTATAAAAAAAATAAAATAAATAATCATTTATTTTGGACCAAACACTTGTACACATTTATGGACCATAGCCGTACCATAAGTGGTCACGTTTTGACTCCGTAAGTCATAAGTTCATAACAGACAGGACGCACTGAACCTTCGGCTTTAGGCTTAGTCCGTTTAGTCCGATGGAACGATAATCCGACAGCCGCGGGGAGCCCCCAGGCGCAGGCGCAACGGCTTGACGTGCTGTTCGAGGCACGGGGGTATTACGCCACCAACTTCCTTACTACGAGCTGGTCCTAAGAAATGTCTAATGGAAAAATTTAATAACATTTAATTCCTAGTATTTACATAATATATAATCTAACAGACTTAAAATAATAATTATAATATGTACAAATGTAAAAAAAAAACATATAATCATAGGGCATCAAAAAATTCGTCCGCATCGCTGTCAACAGGAAAAGTAGCCCAAAAGGCTGGCAGCATTGCCACGTTGTATGGCGATGCTGCTTCTTTGACCAAAGAATAGGCCAGCCCTTTGGTCACGTGAAGAGTCGACCAACCGCTTGGCGATGTCTCGGAAAACCAAGTGGGCACTCGGACCCCATGGCCCTAGTGTTTCAACCCCAAACGGCTCGAACATATAACTCCCAAAAAGATCGGAATATTTTCGCCGTTTGAGGTTTTCTGCACCTGCAGCAGCCGCCCCAGCACAGCCCGCCATACTAGGAAGATGGGATGGCGCAAGGGTGTCGACACATGTTGCATCCCACACCAAAGGCCTGCCTAACTTCCAAGGCATTATGGTCATTCCGTCTGGTCTCTTGCCATCGCGATCGTCGCGTGCCAAGCCGTTGAGTTCTAAAACAGCTGGCACCCCGGCGGTGACAAGAGCACGACGGATGATGTCATTGATGCTGGCGTGCCGTGCTATCCGGCCTGCGCTCTTACTGCAGGATAGGCCATGTTGTCCGAGGCAGTCGACGCCGACACCGCATTGGCAGCGATGCGGAGCCACGCAAGGAGCGCCCAGACGCAGACAAGTAGCGAGCCGGAAGGTGGTGTCACCCAGCATAGTGCCTATGTTGGGTGACGGTAGCGCCTGAAGCCAGAGGCCCGACTCCCACTCCCCCACAGCCAGCAGGCGGGCACGCTCAGCAGTATTGGTGGTCGTATTAATTAGATTATTCCGTACCAACCTGCAGAGCGGTTCATCCCACTGCCTCTGGGAAGATGGGTTCAAGGGCCGATCTGTATCCGGGCAAGCCACTTTCCAGGCGTTCACTGCGTCAGTCAAACACGGCACTTCTGAGTCAACCAATAAGTTTTGCCCCCAAAACTTTTCTCGGTCAACTTTTCCGTGCTGTGGACAGAGGACAGGAACGCCGGTAAGCTAATACTGGTAATTTTGCGGACGCCGAGGCCACCAAAACGGATGGGTAGTGTGGCTTGCTGCCACGCTCGGTCGTCCAGGGCCACATTTAAAATGGTTGTTAGTGTGCTGCAAATAATTTGGTCAATTTTGTCCAAGAGGTTTGGCTGCTTCCATAAAGGGTCAGTTGCCTGTCGGTAATGTCAGAAAGGTAAATTTCACACTTTGATGGGTTAAGGTCCAAGCCAATAGATTTAAATTCCTGTTTGAGAAGCTGTAGGTATTTCAAAACGGTGTCTACATCACCTCCTAGCGTTCCATCATCTAAATACCACACGTTACATTTTGAATTTAGTTTCTGGATAACTGGATGAATAGCCAAGCTGAAAATAACTGTTGGCATCCTACTGCAGATTCCAAAACATTGTCCTTGTATAATAATTTGGAAAGGTACCTGTAATATTGCTACATAAAACCATAAATTTCGGGTATTTCCTTTTTGACTTCAGCCAACAAAGTGTCCCTGTTGACAGAGTTAAAGGCGTTCTTAACGTCAACCTTGAGGACGACCTCACCTTTGTTGAAGTTTAAAAAGGTGGAAAGGGCATGCACGGCAGCCTCACAGCCCCCTTTTGAGCCAAAACCAAGCTGTAGGGGCTGAAACTTAGCTGTAAGCGATTCGCTATACAGCTTACAGCATATTTTGGCTGCCGTACGCCTGTACGTGCACCCAACGGCGATGGGACGAATGCCGCCGTCCTTCTTGCGCAGGGCACATAGGTTGGCCCCGTACAAGACATCGATGACGGCCTCGTTCACTCCGCCGGTGAGCATGAGTTTTATCAGGGCCGCAAGCTCCTTCAATAGCGACTCACCAGCTTCCCCGGCGCCTGAACTCAATAGGTCCTTTAGATGTTGTGGAGTCAGGCCGTCGAGGCCGCCGGCGGAACCACTTCGGAAGGAGCTCACGGCTGCAATCAACTGGGGAGCCGAAACGTTTAGGAAGGTTGAATTTAGGTCGGGAGGATCGGGGGGGTCGGGAAAGGTGAGACCATCCGCAGGCGCGGGGTGTTTACTCTCTAGAGCTGTTAGCGTTTCTGGAGAGTAAGGCGCCACCACATCGCTGCTAAACAGTATCCTGGCCGCTCCCCTGACGTCACCTTCACCTAATTTGGATTCCACATGTGAACATAAGCTTCTTTGTGATAGGTTATTGAATGCGGGTAATTTTGGATCTAAAATTGGGGTCGAATTGTTACAATTTTCTTTAATTAGGTTCGTTAAGGATTTTTAGTTGCCAAATTTTTTTGAACATGCAGAATCCTATAAGGGAAGGTAAGTAACTGCTCCCAGGCACTTTGTGAGTTCTCCTGGGTCGCAAGACGGAGACATTGCGCCAAACTCAGTGCATCAGATCGTCTCGCGCCCCGGGGAACTCTCTTTAGCACTGGGGTAGAATTTTTGAATTTAGCTAGCTTTTTCCACAAGGTTTGTTCAAGAGGTGTTGAATGTTTTTTAGGTACTAAGGTCTTCCAATCTATACAAGAGTAATACGCAAATACTCGCGTATAATTCGTAGTGACCTAGTTCACGCAAACTCAAACTCAAAGCATTTATTTCAATTAAATCAATTACAGGCACTTTTGAATTGTTAAAGAGTCAGTCAGTTAGTCGGAAAATTGAAGCTAGTTGCCCATTCCAAAATGTAAATCTCTATGGAGAAGAATGAGCAAGAAACTCCATGGACACTCTTTTAAATCAAAACTATTACAAAATTCTGGGTACATTGTTCTTGTTGCTTCTATATGTGAGAACAATGTGAAAAATAAATAATTAAAAACAATTCAAAATATAAGATTTAAACTAAGCCCTGGCAGCTAAGAGATGACCAGTCTCCACTGACGGCGCCCGTTCACGAACATGACGCGTGGATCAACACCATCCAGCAGATTTTTGATTTTTTGTTATTTTTTTTATTTTTTATAATTAATTGTATTACGAATGTGTTGGTTTTATAATTTTAATGAACGTGATGTAATTTATTTATTTATTTATGATTTCAAACACAATGTGAATTGTTCCTGAATAAATTGAATTGATCCAACACACGCGCCACCATCAGCGAGACATTTAAGTGAGCATGACACTCTCAACTGCCATACTCTTTCAAGTCAACATACCTACATCATAACATAAAACCGCTCCATGGTACTCACATTTACAAAATTGAAAAGATGCTTCTAATTTATACTAAACTATAGTTTGCAATGATTGTAATTAAAAGATTAGTAAACACTAAATCTATAGTCTATATATAGTCAATAAGTCTATAGTAATAACATAATGTCAGAAAAAAAGGGACGCATTTCTTCCAAACAAAAAAAAATAAATTTAACAAAGCCCAAGTGGCTGTGGAGCAGGACCAGCATTTAGCCAAGCATTTTTATCTATGATATAATCATTCAACCTATAATATGCTTGTATACATAGTGTGCTTCTCATTGAGTTGAAGAATATCGAGAGGTATTTTATTATAACATTTTACACAGTACCCCATAAAAGATGTGTGTACCTTAGACAATCTGAAACGTGGTTGATCTAATTTGTTCCTATTTCTAGTGTTAAAATTATGCCGGTCACTTACCTTACTAAAAAGATGTAAATTTTTTCTAACATACATAATATTTTCATATACAGGGTGTGTCGTAAATAGTGGTCCAGAGTAAAGGAGTCGATACACTGTATTCTTATGTATAACATACCGAAATGTTAACCATTTTCAGTTAAGGGTCTCCGAAAAAAAAAAAAACTTTTTTTTTTTAATTTCTATACCTTGCTTCACGAATTTGGCTGTAATTTCAACAAGTATCAATATTTTTTTAGTCTGTTTTTTTATTATTACTCTTGAATATGTGTACTATCATATCTAAACCCTTTTTCCTATTTTAAAGTCAAAGATACTTAAAGAAATTAATTTGTTTCCAATTTCAATACTCATCTCCAGCAAATCATATGACTTTAGGGGCATATTGTGTAAAAAAAATGTACAGCACTGTTAGTGCCCATTAGTTTTAAAAATACCTCATTAAATGCAAATTACAAAATGGTAAAATATTAAGTGGTAAGACTTCAGAAAAAAAAGTTATTAGCATTCAAAACGAAAGACCGCTACATTTTTTGCAAAACGACCTCCCAGAGTTATTGAGAGATTTTGATCCAGAATTAAGAGCAGCAATGTGGCTGCAAAATGATGGCTGTCCTGCTCACTACGCAGTTATTGTGCGTGAACATTTAAACCATACTTATCCCCAAAGATGGACGATGGACGGCAATGCCCAATTTTATGGCCACCACGTTCGCCAGACCTGAACCCCTTTGATTTTTTCTACTGGGGGTGTCTGAAAGAAAAAGTTTATAAAGTCCAAATCACTTCAGTTGAACAATTACGACAAAGAATTCAAGCAGCGGCTGAAGAGATAAATACAAGTGGGTTTGCACGCAGACTAAAGCGATCTTTTATTCGGCGGTGCAGAGCATGTATCGCCGCTGGTGGTCGCCACTTTGAACATTTGGTGTAATAACAGTGAAAAAACTTATTAATTTAAAAATAGTTGTGATAATTAGCGATTTTTTTTGTTCTGTGAAAACAACATTGTTTTTCTGTAAAACATTAATTGTTCTGTAAAAACATTAATTTGTTCTGTAAAAAACAGGGTAATGAATAATTCATTGTTCGACTTAATTTTAAGTTTGAGTTAAAAATACCAATACTTAAACGCATTTACTGTTTTAGGGTTTATCTTTTCGTATTCTGTTTCGTTTCATGTAGTATTGTTTTAGTATTAAAATTGCTGCGCCCTATCTGGGTTCAATGCTGTACCTGTACTGTGCCTGTACTGCCAACAACTTTTGTACAATGACTGCAATAAATGATTGAGTATTGATTATTTTAATAAATGGTTAATTTGAAAAAAATGTTTTATTTTCAAAAGCCAATCAAAGAACTTACAATAAAAAAACTTATTGGTTTAATCCTTAACAGTTTGCAATACTTATAATTTACTTAACCGAAAAAAATGTTTTTAGCAAATTTAGCTGTCTTTCGTTTTGAATACTAATAACTTTTTTTTCTGAAGTCTTACCACTTAATATTTTACCATTTTGTAATTTGCATGTAATGAGGTATTTTTAAAACTAATGGGCACTAACAGTGCTGTACATTTTTTTTACACAATATTCCCCTAAAGTCATATGATTTGCTGGAGATGAGTATTGAAATTAGAAACAAATTAATTTCTTTAAGTATCTTTTACTTTAAAATAGAAAAAAGGGTTTGGATATGATAGTACACATATTCAAGAGTAATAATAAAAAACAGACTAAAAAAATATTGATATTTGTTGAAATTACAGCCAAATTCGTGAAGCAAGGTATAGAAATTTAAAAAAAAAAGTTTTTTTTTTTTTGCGTAGACTCTTAACTGAAAATGGTTAACATTTCGGTACGTGATACATAAGAATACAGTGTATCGACTCCTTTACTCTGGACCACTATTTACGACACACCCTGTATATGTATATTGGCAAGGTACCGTCATGATGTTAATTTTTTTAAACAGTTCCCTTAAAGATTCGCGACTGAGGAGGTTATAGATGGCTCTGACAGCCCTCTTTTGCAGAACAAAGATATAATCAATATCTGCAGCCCGTCCCCATAACAAAAGACCCTAAAGACATGACGCTATGAAAGTAACTAAAATAGACCAGTCTCGCGGTATCCACGTCTGTTAATTGGCGGATTTTCCAAACAACGTAAGCAGCCGAGCTTAGCCGCCCTGCTAGTGATGTTAAATGAGGACTCCACTGCAGCTTTGAGTCCAGCGTAATTCCTAGGAAAACCGTCTGTTCGACGAATTGTAGTATTTCCTTATTCAATACTACGTGACATTCACTACTTCTGACATTTGGTAACGTGAATCTTATGCATTTAGTTTTCTTCTCATTTAATACTAAATTATTAACAGTGAACCAATTATGGACCTTAAGCATAGCGTTATTTACGTCGTCAAGCTCTTGTGCATGTCTGTTAACTTAAAAAAATTGTGATGTGTCATCAGCAAATAACACCATTTGTGGTCGGTTTTTCAGTAAATGAGGTAAATCATTTATATATACTAAAAACAGGAACGGACCTAATATAGAGCCCTGCGGTACATCCATTTTGACTTTTAAACCCAATGAATTCACACCGTTTATTTGAACTTGCTGCAGTCTATTATTCAAATATGATTTCACTAAGCTAAGTGCAAGTTTACCCAGTCCGTAATGCTCAAGTTTCAAGAGCAGTGTTTCATGATTCACGCAATCAAATGCCTTAGATAGGTCGCAAAAGATGCCTATTGCATCATGTGCCTCTTCCCATGCGTTAAAGATGTGTTTTAATAAGGTGACACCGGCGTCAGCTGTACAACGTCCTTTGGTGAAACCATACTGTTGATCATTGAGCATTATAATAATTGAGCATTTGATTTAACATTACTTTTTCAAACGCCTTGCTGAAAACCGGCAAAACCGATACGGGTCTATAATTATTAGTCTTCTTTGCTGTCCCCGGATTTGAAAAGTGGAATAATTTTACTGTGCTTCATTAAATCTGGAAATACCCCTTGATCAACACACAAATTAAATATTAAAGTTAAATAGGGTGCAATTGTCTCAAGAATGGATTGACAAACTTTTGTAGACATGCCCCACAGATCTTCGGTAATTTTGATCTTAAGTTGCTTAAAAGCCTTTGCAACGACCATAGGGTTTATATTATGTTTAAATTTGAATTCCTCACGGCAGGTTGAAACATTCGCTGTTAATAAATCAATAGCAAGTGAGGGCGAGGATTTTAAAGTTTCTGTAGTTTTAATTGGAATGTTGGTAAAGAAAGTTACAAATTCCTGGGCAACATCGATGTTACCGCTAATGAGACCGCCGGAAGTTTCCAGTGTGTTATCAGTATTATGTCTCTTGTTCCTGTTCGTTTCATTGTTAATAATTTTCCAAACTGTCTTTATTTTACTGTCAGCTGACTTAACCTTGTCGCTAATGTATGAAGCTTTAGCCGCTTTGCAATTTTTTTTAAAGTTTTAGAATAAGTAGCAACATACTTATTAAAAGTTTCCGAGTTTATGTACGGCTGAAGGCCATACAGTTCAAATAATCTTTCCCTCCTTTTCCTGATGCCTTTAGTTGCCCAGTCACTGAATAAAAACTTAGGGCACATAGTTTTAGTTTTCTTTTTAATTTAATTATTAATTAACTACCTTATTCCATAATATACAGTGGACTGATCGTGTATGTATATGTATATCGCAGCCGAATACGGCGTAACACACAATGTCTAGCCGAAATACGTAAAGGCGCTGTTTTGTATTACGGCTGATTGACGTTCAGCTGGAGATGGGGCACTCTGACTAATTGGTTTGAGTTAGGGTAGAACTGTGACCAACCTCGCGAGAGTCGAGGTAGCGAAGCGAGCTGTTCCGCGGCAGCGGCCGGCGAGCGCTACTCCCAAGCCGGTCGCAGTTACTTGACTATTTAGTATTTTTAGGACTTACAAATTGGTTTGAATTAGGTTAGAACTGTGACCAACCTCGCGAGAGTCGAGGTAGCGAAGCGAGCTGTTCCGCGGCAGCGGCCGGCGAGCGCTACTCCCAAGCCGGTCGCAGTTACTTGACTATTTAGTATTTTTAGGACTGACTTTTTTATTGAACTATGTCTTGAAAACTCTTGTCAGGCGTAAGTGATGTATAGTTTGGAACTAGGATGCGTGCGTCCACGTTACAAACTATACACGAGCAGTACGCAAAATTCGTGTATACATTGTAATCACAGATTAAAAACTAGCATTACAATGTATACGCAAGTGGTTTCCTATGGCTGCGTTTTGGCTTTGTATAAATGGGAAACACGCTGATGCATGCTCCTCACTCCCAGTCCGCGTATAGGCAGCACTCGTTTGTAATCCGCGCGAGCAGAAATTTTAATAAACTGTCTGGAGAACATGATTTGGATAAATTCATTCAATACCAGTGTTTCTCGGCTTAAGCATTTGTTGGTGAAGCGCTTCTACACGGAACAGTAATGTTTGCGTCTAAACGATTTGTTGGTGAAGCGCTTCTACACGGAACAGTAATGTTTGCGTCTAAACGATTTGTTGGTGAAGCGCTCCTACACGGAACAGTAATGTTTGCGTCTAAACGATTTGTTGGTGAAGCGCTTCTACACGGAACAGTAATGTTTGCGTCTAAACGATTTGTTGGTGAAGCGCTTCTACACGGAACAGTAATGTTTGCGTCTAAACGATTTGTTGGTGAAGCGCTTCTACACGGAACAGTAATGTTTGCGTCTAAACGATTTGTTGGTGAAGCGCTTCTACACGGAACAGTAATGTTTGCGTCTAAACGATTTGTTGGTGAAGCGCTTCTACACGGAACAGTAATGTTTGCGTCTAAACGATTTGTTGGTGAAGCGCTTCTACACGGAACAGTAATGTTTGCGTCTAAACGATTTGTTGGTGAAGCGCTTCTACACGGAACAGTAATGTTTGCGTCTAAACGATTTGTTGGTGAAGCGCTTCTACACGGAACAGTAATGTTTGCGTCTAAACGATTTGTTGGTGAAGCGCTTCTACACGGAACAGTAATGTTTGCGTCTAAACGATTTGTTGGTGAAGCGCTTCTACACGGAACAGTAATGTTTGCGTCTAAACGATTTGTTGGTGAAGCGCTTCTACACGGAACAGTAATGTTTGCGTCTAAACGATTTGTTGGTGAAGCGCTTCTACACGGAACAGTAATGTTTGCGTCTAAACGATTTGTTGGTGAAGCGCTTCTACACGGAACAGTAATGTTTGCGTCTAAACGATTTGTTGGTGAAGCGCTTCTACACGGAACAGTAATGTTTGCGTCTAAACGATTTGTTGGTGAAGCGCTTCTACACGGAACAGTAATGTTTGCGTCTAAACGATTTGTTGGTGAAGCGCTTCTACACGGAACAGTAATGTTTGCGTCTAAACGATTTGTTGGTGAAGCGCTTCTACACGGAACAGTAATGTTTGCGTCTAAACGATTTGTTGGTGAAGCGCTTCTACACGGAACAGTAATGTTTGCGTCTAAACGATTTGTTGGTGAAGCGCTTCTACACGGAACAGTAATGTTTGCGTCTAAACGATTTGTTGGTGAAGCGCTTCTACACGGAACAGTAATGTTTGCGTCTAAACGATTTGTTGGTGAAGCGCTTCTACACGGAACAGTAATGTTTGCGTCTAAACGATTTGTAGTTTATTTGAGTCGAACGTGAAGTATATTATATTTATTTATTTCCTAATTTATATATATATATAGTTATAGGTATTTTGTACCGACCTTTATTTCGTTTTTATTTTAATGTTTATTAGTGAGAACTTGTAAATGGCCTTCAATTTGATATTATTTAAAGCACTGTATAAGTAAGCTGTAAGTTTCCCGAATAGGATAAAATAAAATGAATGTGCAATGTATCGAATATGTGTAAATAATAATCGTATGGATCAATAATTGTATGTGCAATATATCTTGCTATTGTTTATGGGTCAATAATTGTATGTGCAATGTATCTTGCTATTGTTTATGGGTCAATAATTGTATGTGCAATATATCTTGCTATTGTTTATGGGTCAATTCAAATTCAAATTCAAATTCAAATATTTTATTTCAGAATTACAATTCCATATATTGTTAGTATAACTTAGCCTAATGTTAGTATTAAATTTTTACAATAATAAACAAGTAGGTAGTGTACCATTGAACTGTTCGTTCAATGGTACACCGCCTATTTGGATAAGTGAGTATGAAGACTTACCCACCTTCGTAAGAGAGGAGAGTCCCACCGGTCTGTAAACACATTCAGGATGCCATTGGAGGAGGAGCGCAAGCGCGCCATCATGGAAGCGCATCGCTTCCGCATGATCGCAGCGAACCCGTCAACGCACGCTTCCGCGAACATCCCTGACGCGCTACAACGCCACGGTAACCCCAAAAGCACCCTGAATGCGTTATTGTACTGGACGCGCAAGTCGCTGTATGCCCGCTGGGTATACTTGGTCCACAGGCTGCACGTGTAAAGCGACTGGCAGAAGGCCTTAAAAAGCGTTATCTTAACTGATTCAGTACAGCGTGCAAACCTGCGGGCCAGCATGTTGCAACGGACAGCCAGCGACCTGCGCTCCCTGTCTATGTCAACATTATCATTTAAGTCATCAGTGACCCAGTGGCCCAAATACTTAAACTTCGAAACCCGACTTATAGGAGACCCAGAGAGTGAGAGTTCAGGCAGATGTTTGTAGGTTAAATTACCTGATTTAAAAACCAACCATTCACTCTTATCGGTATTGTATTTGAGCCCGTGAGCCACTGCATAACTTTCACACATTTTAAGGAGCTTTCTCATTGCACCGATAGATGGGCTCAGCAGCACCATATCATCAGCATAGCTAATGTTATTCACGCAAACACCGTCCACGTGACAACCGATTTTAGTGCTACTGAGCCTACCTATCAGTTTGTTTATGTATAGGTTAAAAATTGTATGTGCAATATATCTTGCTATTGTTTATGGGTCAATAATTGTATGTGCAATGTATCTTGCTATTGTTTATGGGTCAATAATTGTATGTGCAATATATCTTGCTATTGTTTATGGGTCAATAATTGTATGTGCAATGTATCTTGCTATTGTTTATGGGTCAATAATTGTATGTGCAATATATCTTGCTATTGTTTATGGGTCAATAATTGTATGTGCAATGTATCTTGCTATTGTTTATGGGTCAATAATTGTATGTGCAATGTATCTTGCTATTGTTTATGGGTCAATAATTGTATGTGCAATATATCTTGCTATTGTTTACGTGTCAATAATTACTACTCTACCACTCAACCTGCCCACAATGCTAAGGTAGGCCTTCGTCGAAGCGCCGGTCGTAGCGAAGTCCCGCCAGGCCATACACGCTAGGGTAAACCTGAGCTCTATGAGGCCATACAAGAAGCAGGCACCCTGTACGTGTACAGACTCTCGGTAGCAATATGGCCGCCGGCGGCGCTTGCTCTCGACGCAGTAGCGTTAATAGGTTTATTGCTTGCTCTCGACGCAGTAGCGTTACTAGGTTTATTGCTTGCTCTCGACGCAGTAGCGTTAATAGGTTTATTGCTTGCTCTCGACGCAGTAGCGTTAATAGGTTTATTGCTTGCTCTCGACGCAGTAGCGTTAATAGGTTTATTGCTTGCTCTCGACGCAGTAGCGTTAATAGGTTTATTGCTTGCTCTCGACGCAGTAGCGTTAATAGGTTTATTGCTTGCTCTCGACGCAGTAGCGTTACTAGGTTTATTGCTTGCTCTCGACGCAGTAGCGTTACTAGGTTTATTGCTTGCTCTCGACGCAGTAGCGTTAATAGGTTTATTGCTTGCTCTCGACGCAGTAGCGTTAATAGGTTTATTGCTTGCTCTCGACGCAGTAGCGTTACTAGGTTTATTGCTTGCTCTCGACGCAATAGCGTTACTAGGTTTATTGCTTGCTCTCGACGCAGTAGCGTTAATAGGTTTATTGCTTGCTCTCGACGCAGTAGCGTTACTAGGTTTATTGCTTGCTCTCGACGCAGTAGCGTTACTAGGTTTATTGCTTGCTCTCGACGCAGTAGCGTTACTATGTTTATTGCTTGCTCTCGACGCAGTAGCGTTACTAGGTTTATTGCTTGCTCTCGACGCAGTAGCGTTAATAGGTTTATTGCTTGCTCTCGACGCAGTAGCGTTAATAGGTTTATTGCTTGCTCTCGACGCAGTAGCGTTACTATGTTTATTTCTTGCTCTCGACGCAGTAGAGTTAATAGGTTTATTGCTTGCTCTCGACGCAGTAGCGTTAATAGGTTTATTGCTTGCTCTCGACGCAGTAGCGTTAATAGGTTTATTGCTTGCTCTCGACGCAGTAGCGTTACTATGTTTATTTCTTGCTCTCGACGCAGTAGCGTTAATAGGTTTATTGCTTGCTCTCGACGCAGTAGCGTTACTAGGTTTATTGCTTGCTCTCGACGCAGTAGCGTTATTAGGTTTATTGCTTGCTCTCGACGCAGTAGCGTTAATAGGTTTATTGCTTGCTCTCGACGCAGTAGCGTTACTAGGTTTATTGCTTGCTCTCGACGCAGTAGCGTTACTATGTTTATTGCTTGCTCTCGACGCAGTAGCGTTAATAGGTTTATTGCTTGCTCTCGACGCAGTAGCGTTAATAGGTTTATTGCTTGTTCTCGACGCAGTAGCGTTAATAGGTTTATTGCTTGCTCTCGACGCAGTAGCGTTAATAGGTTTATTGCTTGCTCTCGACGCAGTAGCGTTACTAGGTTTATTGCTTGCTCTCGACGCAGTAGCGTTAATAGGTTTATTGCTTGCTCTCGACGCAGTAGCGTTAATAGGTTTATTCCTTGCTCTCGACGCAGTAGCGTTAATAGGTTTATTGCTTGCTCTCGACGCAGTAGCGTTACTAGGTTTATTGCTTGCTCTCGACGCAGTAGCGTTACTAGGTTTATTGCTTGCTCTCGACGCAGTAGCGTTACTAGGTTTATTGCTTGCTCTCGACGCAGTAGCGTTAATAGGTTTATTGCTTGCTCTCGACGCAGTAGCGTTACTATGTTTATTGCTTGCTCTCGACGCAGTAGCGTTAATAGGTTTATTGTTTGATCTCGACGCAGTAGCGTTAATAGGTTTATTGTTTGATCTCGACGCAGTAGCGTTAATAGGTTTATTGTTTGCTCTCGACGCAGTAGCGTTAATAGGTTTATTGCTTGCTCTCGACGCAGTAGCGTTAATAGGTTTATTGTTTGATCTCGACGCAGTAGCGTTACTAGGTTTATTGCTTGCTCTCGACGCAGTAGCGTTAATAGGTTTATTGCTTGCTCTCGACGCAGTAGCGTTACTAGGTTTATTGCTTGCTCTCGACGCAGTAGCGTTACTATGTTTATTGCTTGCTCTCGACGCAGTAGCGTTACTAGGTTTATTGCTTGCTCTCGACGCAGTAGCGTTAATAGGTTTATTGCTTGCTCTCGACGCAGTAGCGTTATTAGGTTTATTGCTTGCTCTCGACGCAGTAGCGTTAATAGGTTTATTGCTTGCTCTCGACGCAGTAGCGTTACTAGGTTTATTGCTTGCTCTCGACGCAGTAGCGTTACTATGTTTATTGCTTGCTCTCGACGCAGTAGCGTTAATAGGTTTATTGCTTGCTCTCGACGCAGTAGCGTTAATAGGTTTATTCCTTGCTCTCGACGCAGTAGCGTTAATAGGTTTATTGCTTGCTCTCGACGCAGTAGCGTTACTAGGTTTATTGCTTGCTCTCGACGCAGTAGCGTTACTAGGTTTATTGCTTGCTCTCGACGCAGTAGCGTTACTAGGTTTATTGCTTGCTCTCGACGCAGTAGCGTTAATAGGTTTATTGCTTGCTCTCGACGCAGTAGCGTTACTATGTTTATTGCTTGCTCTCGACGCAGTAGCGTTAATAGGTTTATTGTTTGATCTCGACGCAGTAGCGTTAATAGGTTTATTGTTTGATCTCGACGCAGTAGCGTTAATAGGTTTATTCCTTGCTCTCGACGCAGTAGCGTTAATAGGTTTATTGCTTGCTCTCGACGCAGTAGCGTTACTAGGTTTATTGCTTGCTCTCGACGCAGTAGCGTTACTAGGTTTATTGCTTGCTCTCGACGCAGTAGCGTTACTAGGTTTATTGCTTGCTCTCGACGCAGTAGCGTTAATAGGTTTATTGCTTGCTCTCGACGCAGTAGCGTTACTATGTTTATTGCTTGCTCTCGACGCAGTAGCGTTAATAGGTTTATTGTTTGATCTCGACGCAGTAGCGTTAATAGGTTTATTGTTTGATCTCGACGCAGTAGCGTTAATAGGTTTATTGTTTGATCTCGACGCAGTAGCGTTAATAGGTTTATTGTTTGCTCTCGACGCAGTAGCGTTACTAGGTTTATTGTTTGTTTTATTGAAGAAAAGGAAATTTAAACGAACATACCGTAATCATGGTTACTGCAAAGAAAAAAGTACTCCCATGTCAACTTATTGAAAGAATTGAAATTTGAGCCAAAAGATTACCACAATTATCTACGAATGGATGAAAAGGCGTATCTCAAACTGTTATCAGCAGCGACTCCCTTAATTGAAAAGCAGGATACAATATTGAGAAAAGCAGGATACAATAGTGAGAAAAGCAGGATACAATAGTGAGAAAAGCAGGATACAATAGTGAGAAAAGCAGGATACAATAGTGAGAAAAGAAATCAAATTTAAAACACTGAAGAATGGAGGGTAATCCGTCACGTCAACCTCGAGCTCCGTTTGTTTATACTTTTAAAATAATATAAGCTCAAATATCCCGCTTATTATATTATAATACTGTGATACGTAGTGCGTTTCATCTGTGACAATGTTATTTAGTGGAAAATCCAATGCTGGACAAAGTTATTCTCCAAATTATAGTTAACAGTTTCTAGTGTAATATAACCAGTGATTTTAACGAATTTCGTGTTGTTAAATACCAAAAACACATAATCAATTCAGATACTATAAGAATGTGTTAAAAAAATGAACAAAAACCAATATTAGTGAAAAAGTGATAACGGTTAATCATTTTTGAATGCCATTAGTACTCCCACAATAACGGACAAACAGAGTACGCAACAGAACACAAAATTTCAATGAGTATACTAAGTAACCCCTAAAAGCGCTAGTAGGCCTCCGTATTTTTCACCGGGTAACGGACCGTTTTTTTTGCCGGATTCGCGGTGGTGTATGATTTATAATGAATGTGTGTATATGCACCGGACATCGGTCCGGCGAACAATTTACGAACGAAAACTACATTAGAACTACAACTGTCAAATCAATGCAATAGTAGTGGAATTGAGAAACAATCGCTGAGTACGGAAATCACACCGCAACAACAAAAAACCACAACTATGCATTTTAAATCGTCAAATAAGCAGACCAACTTAAAAAATGATGTCATCTCTGATATACAATCTATCTCTCAAACCAACTGCAACTCTAGCACTAAAAATGATGTCATCTCTGATATACAATCTATCTCTCAAACCAACTGCAACTCTAGCACTAAAAATGATGTCATCTCTGATATACAATCTATCTCTCAAACCAACTGCAACTCTAGCACTAAAAAAACAGACAAAAAGCTATGTATGATTACCAGTAACAAGTTTAACAACTTAATTAGGTATAAGTGAAAATGTGTTCAAAGGGTATAAACTTTGTCATTATTTAATTTCTAATGCAGGTGTAAAGCAACTGTTTAAAGATTTAGTTAAGAAACTTGCAAACTTTACTTATGAAGATTATTGTATTATCTAAATTGGTGAAAGAGACTTTGAAACTTCTTATAACTACAGATTTCTTGTTGATTATATAAAACTTCAGCTTAAAACTATAAATAATACTAATGTCATAATATGTTCCCCGAATTTCAAACTTAATAATGTGTCTTCTATTTTTAATAAGCGAATTGAAATGTTCAATCATCTCATGTATGTAGATGCAGAGTTGTGTGAATATGCATATCTCTTTGATACTAATTACCATTTAGAATATACTAACGAAATGTTCTGGAAATATAATTCAAGAATAAATAATAAAGCAATCTCCACAATTTTCCAAAACTTAATGTATTTCATGGATGATTTAAGTCAGCAACTAAACACTTCTCAAAATACAGTTTGTCAACAGTGTACCTCCAAAAATAATAGTAAAACTACCACAAATCAGGCAGTACAAACTATTTGCGCTTCTAGTAATAGTCCAAATGATCTTTTTCGTTTATAAGCATATCTGTATCCTAAATCAAAACATTAACGGATTAATTGGAAAATCAGATTTACTATGTTTACATCTAACTGACCTCCTACCCTCCTTCAAGAAGGGAAAACAGTAGATGTTGTATGTATTGTCGAACATAATATGATAGAT
The DNA here is from genome assembly GCA_947568875.1 of Fissipunctia ypsillon. Taxonomy (NCBI): domain Eukaryota; kingdom Metazoa; phylum Arthropoda; class Insecta; order Lepidoptera; family Noctuidae; genus Fissipunctia; species Fissipunctia ypsillon. The sequence continues at coordinate 118,980 of OX387652.1, forward strand.
GGAGACAGCTTACAAGTATGTATACCTAACTATAAGCTTGCAACTTACTCATCCAGAAACTCTAGAAAAGGAGGGACAGGTATACTTACTAGACATGGACATGAATTCAGAGTGATAGATACTAAAGAATTTTATGTTCCTGGTATTATAGAATGTTGTGCCATTGAACTGGTATTTCACAAATGGATTATCATTTGCACCTATAGACCCCCTAAATATAATAACAGCGCTACATCACTTTACTTTGAAAAACTTCAACAGTTACTAAACTACTGCAGTCGAAACATGAGCAAAAAAATTTAGCTTTGTGGCGACTTTAATATTAACATTTAAAAAAATACAAATTTGTGTACGGAATTTTAAATCTACTTTTAAACTACAACTTAAAACCAAGTATCAAACAACCAACACGTATATCCAGCGGCTCATGTATAGATAACATTATGCATAATGTCAAAGGGGGGAGTGGTTATGTATTAGAGCTTGCTTTATCTGATCACACAGCACAACTCTTTAAGTGTCCTGTGAAGAAGTCGTGTTCCATTGATCACTGGTTTATATTAGCAAGGGATTATAGCTCGGAAAATAAATCAAAGTTTATCGAAACTATTAGTAAGCTAAGTTTTAATGAAGTTTATAGTAGTACTGATCCTGAGTTAGCATTCAATTCATTTTACGATCTATTCAAACTATTCTATGATCTATGTTTCCCCATCATAAGAAAAAAGATTTCTACCAAAAAATCACCTCGTTGGATTTCTAAAGGTATAAGAAATTGTAGTAAATGGAAGAGAGAAATGTTGTGGGAGTATAGAAGATCGCCTAATTTAAAAAATAAACTATCACTAAAAGCCTACTCACAAAGACTAAAAAGAGTGATAACCTTGACACAAAAATCACAAAATAGTTGGTTGATAAAAAATGCAGAAAATAAAACTAAAGCAACTTGGAAATTAATCAATAGATGTAAAATCAACTTCCCTCCTGAACCCATTCAAAACATAGTTGTTCAAAATGAGCAAATAAGTGACCCTAAAGAAATTGCTTCAGCATTTAATGATTATTTTATTGATTCTGTTCAACCTAATATGAATAATAATTGCACTGTGCTATACTCTGTAAATCACTATAACAAATCGCTATTTATGACACCAACAGATCCCTTAGAAATATTCCAAATTATTAATTCTTTAAATAACACGAATAGTGCGGGTTATGATAATATAACTTCTAACATTTTAAAATCTGTATCACATATAATTGCGCCCGTATTAAGTTTTATAATAAATTTATGCATAGAACATGGCCATTTTCCAAATGCGTTAAAAACTACTTTAATTAAGCCTTTGCACAAAAAAGGTGAAAAAGATAGTTTCAAACTACCGTCCAATTGCTCTCATACCTGTAATATCCAGTTTTTGAAAAAATAATTTATAAATCAATATACTCATTTTTTGAGTTAAATAATCTATTTGCGAACCAACAATATGGTTTTCGGAAAAATAGAAATATTAATAAGGCAATATATGAACTATTTTCTGTAATTGTTAGTAATGTAGATAAAAAAAATCCTATTGCGGCAGTACTCATGGATATGTCAAAAGCGTTTGACCATGTCAATCATGAAATATTATTAGGTAAATTAGATCGATATGGCATTAGAGGAAATATTTTAAACCTAAGTACTTAAAACTTATCTCAGTGACCGTAAGCAACTTACTGTTTTAAAAAGAATATGCTCTAAGTCTAAAGTAGAGTTAACTTATATGTCATCACCTAGATGTACATCATGTGGGGTACTGCAAGGAAGTGTCGTTGGCCCTTTGTTGTTTCTCATTTACATCAATAATCTGCCAAAATGCACTAAATCTCAAACAGTTTTATTTGCTGATGATAGCACACTCGTTTTACCATGCAAACAGATTGACACTTACCAAAATGATATAAACAACTCCATCCATTGCATAATAGATTGGCTAGTAATGAACGAATTAAAAATAAACATAGAAAAAACAAAGCTTATGACATTTAACCAAAAAACCGTTACCCCTAATTTAAATATAACACATGCTAGTCAAAGAATAGCTGAAACGAACAATGCCAGATTTTTAGGCCTTCAGCTGGATAGTCACTTGACCTGGAAATGTTACGTAGAGATTGTCTGTAAAAAATTACACCAATACTCATATGCACTCTATAATCTTGCAAAAATAGCAAACGAGTCTATAGTTCTCATATCGTACAAAGCACATGTGACATCTACATTACGTTTTGGAATTATATTTTGGGGAAATTCCACAGAGAGGTTAACTGTGTTCAAAGCTCAAAAGAGATGTGTGCGTTCTGTATTTAAACTTAAACCTACTGACAGCTGTATCCCATATTTTAAAAAACTTAAACTTCTAACATTTCCTTTTATGTACATTTTTGAAGCGGCAGTATTTGTCAAATCCAACCTTCATATATTTAAAACATTGAAATCTAAACGTCGCAACAGAGAGATATGTACCATTCCACACAAAACTGCGTTATTTTCGAAAAGTCTTCTTGGAATGGCACCTAAAATCTATAATAAGCTTCCTATAGAAACCAAAGAATTAAATGAAATACTTCATTTCAAAAAAGCTTTATTAGAACTATTATATAATAAGGTATATTACTCTGTTAATGAGTACCTAGATGACAGATTTTAATTTATTAATTCATTCCATAATCATTATTAGTTCCAGTTTTTTATTATATCACTATTATTATTATTTTTTCATTTAGTTGAATAGCTATTAGTAATCTCTATATTAAGTATTATTAAATTATTGCCTATTGTTTTAAATATTAACATATCTACTACTATATCAATTACTATTAAATGATTGACATTTTTTTTTAAATTAATGGTTATTATTATTAGTAATATATTAATTAATACTAATTTATTGACTATGTACTATTATAATGTTGGAAAAGTCTATAATTATTGTATGCCCAAAGGCGGGTCATAGATGTACTTCACTTTATAAACTATAACACCATATTTTTACCTATGTACCACAATAAACAATTTGAATTTGAAATTTGAATTTGAAAAGCAGGATACAATAGTGAGAAAAGCAGGATACAATAGTGAGAAAAGCAGGATACAATAGTGAGAAAAGCAGGATACAATAGTGAGAAAAGCAGGATACAATAGTGAGAAAAGCAGGATACAAATAGTGAGAAAAGCAGGATACAATAGTGAGAAAAGCAGGATAGAATAGTGAGAAAAGCAGGATACAATAGTGAGGAAAGCAGGATAGAATAGTGAGAAAAGCAGGATACAATAGTGAGTAAACCAGGATACAATAGTGAGTAAACCAGGATACAATAGTGAGTAAACCAGGATACAATAGTGAGAAAAGCAGGATACAATAGTGAGAAAAGCAGGATACAATAGTGAGAAAAGCAGGATACAATATTGAGAAAAGCAGGATACAATATTGAGAAAAGCAGGATACAATATTGAGAAAAGCACGATACAATTGTGAGAAAAGCAGGATTCAATAGTGAGAAAAGCAGGATACAATAGTGAGAAAAGCAGGATACAATAGTGAGAAAAGCAGGATACAATAGTGATAAAAGCAGGATACAATAGTGAGAAAAGCTATATAGTTCTTCTATTTTTCTTTCAGTTTTCCATAGGCTGTCGCTCTTTTATTTTTATCGTGAAACTCTTTGCATTTTACGCGCCAAAGACAATACTCAGATTTATATATGTATCAGGTTGCCACAAAAGTAATGAGACACTACAAAACTCTATACATTTTCTTGTTCAAGTTAATTGTTTTCTATAATATTCTAGAATGTTGTAGAACATTCAAAGTACTTGTGATGTGGGGGTATATAAAGCCGCCCTCGCGATCGGTTAAGTCAGTTTGAAGAAAAATGGACGAGCGACCAGTTCGAAAACTATACTACACGAGTACGAGTACTTGTTAGGCCACAGTGCGCGGGCTGCGGCTGACAATATCAATACTGAATTGGGCGCTGGAAGTACAAGCCATGTGACGGTGTCCCGATGGTTTGACCGTTTTAAATCAGGAGACAGGGGCCTTGAAAGTCAGCCACGCTCAGGACGACCACCCGCAGTGAATGATGACGATTTACGCCGCGAACTGCAGTCGAATCCGGATGCTACCACTCGTGAATTACCGGAAGCATTAAACTGCAGTCACCACGCCGTGGAATACCATCTGCATGAGCTTGGATATCGAAAAGTTTTGGCTCGCTGGGTACCGCACATCCTTACAGACGCCAGTCGTGCAGTCCGTGTCGCTACCTGTCAATAACTTTTGCTGCGACCCCGACGTAAAAAGTTTTAGTCTGATCTGGTTACTGGAGATGAATCATGGATTCATTAAGAGAACGATACACGTCGTGCTTTTTGGCTGTTTCGAGAAGAAACTCCTCCAACTCAATCGAAGCTGAGTCAAAAGAACCGCTTAAAAGTTCTGCTTTGCTGTTTCTGGGACGCGCAAGGCATGCTGTTTTATGAACTATTACACAATGAAACTATAAACGCTGACAAATATTCAACCCAGCTCACCAAACTATCTCCTGCTATCAAGAAAAAACGACGAAGACGAGTCAATGTAGTTTTACTACACGATAATGCTCGACCTCACGTCGCATCTACCGTTCGCCAACAGTTGGAGAACTTGGGCTGGGAGACGATACCCCACCATCTTGTTCCCCAAACCTCGCCCCATCAGACTATCATTTGTTTAGAGCCCTGAAACAACATTTGCGGGGTAAACAATGTAATGTTTTCTCGGATGTAGAGGCGGAGTTGAGCAACTTTTTCGAGGCACAGCCATCAGAGTTCTGGGCGAAGGATATCCAAACGTTGCCGGATCTTTGGCAAGAAGTCTTAGATGCTAATGGTGCTTACATCATTAAATAATCTTTTTGTATTGTAATAATAATAAAAAATATAAAACGTAAACCAAGTGTCTTATTACTTTTGTGCCAACCTGATATATCTATAGTTGCTTAGGTGTGTGTAGTAGGCAGAGTAATAAATAAAAGTCAGTCTGCTAGGTACTCACGGTCGTATTGAGTAACACACACACACACACACAACACACAAACCAGTCAGACGGAGAATAGTCACATATACGAAAGGCACACAGTCACGATAGTCACGGCACATTTATAAAAGTTAGTTTTGGAACAATAAGGAAACACACGAACTCATGCGCAGCCGAGCGCCGCGTTAGCTAGATCCGACTGAAGGTCACGGCAAGGTGATCGAACGCTCGCTGCATTTCACTCCCACCTGGGCGTCTACCGGCTACGTCATAATGACGTAGCTCGGCGTGCGCGGGTCCAGTAGTACACGGCACGGGGTGGTCCGTCATCAACCGACATAGATAATAGATAATAGGATGTAATTATATTATTGTATTATTTGATGACGGTGAATGTGAATGTTGTGTGTTATGTTTCTTGATACAAATATAAGTAAATAAATATTATGATGTGTTGTGTTGCGTAAGTATATAATATAAATGAATAAATAATATGGTAGGTATGTACCCTACATATCTATAAACTCCCCCATGACTGAGTTCCGCTTTCGAGACGACATAATAATATCCTACCTGTAGAGCGCCGCCGCGCGTCTTTCCGCTCTAGCAATCCCCGAACAACTGACGCCTGCGCAGGCGACCGCCACACGCTCAGTGAAACCCTCGGGCACAAGATATCAGAGCCTGTCAGGTGAGCCTGTCGGGTGAGCCTGTCAGGTGAGCCTGTCAGGTGAGCCTGTCGGGTGAGCCTGTCAGGTGTGCCTGTCAGGTGAGCCTGTCAGGTGAGCCTGTCGGGTGAGCCTGTCAGGTGAGCCTGTCAGGTGCGCCTGTCAGGTGAGCCTGTCAGGTGAGCCTGTCAGGTGAGCCTGTCAGGTGAGCCTGTCAGGTGAGCCTGTCAGCTTGAGGAACGTCGCTGTCACGCTATGTCACGCGCGGTAAGAGCAGCAGTAGGAGCTTGGTGCGGGACGCGCACGCAAGACGCGCGACCCGCCGTAATCATTATGGCCTGCGTGAAGGGCACGGTCGTACCGAGGCGCGCGGCGCACTCGTGACATGCGACCGGCGCCGGCGCAGGGCCGCGCCACTTGATAGCGCCAGCTATTGGGAATGTCTTTCATGTGCACACATTTGTTTATGTAAATTTTACATTTCTCAATTTCCACAAAACGCCCGTCTCACCTTGCGTTTCGTTTGATCTACAGAGTGCGTCGGTTTGTCTACGTAGCGGCTGTGCGTCGGTTTGTCTACGTAGCGGCTGTGCGTCGGTTTGTCTACGTAGCGGCTGTGGGGCAGGTTTGTCTACGTAGCGGCTGTGGGGCAGGTTTGTCTACGTAGCGGCTGTGGGGCAGGTTTGTCTACGTAGCGGCTGTGGGGCAGGTTTGTCTACGTAGCGGCTGTGGGGCAGATTTGTCTACGTAGCGGCTGTGGGGCAGGTTTGTCTACGTAGCGGCTGTGGGGCAGATTTGTCTACGTAGCGGCTGTGGGGCAGGTTTGTCTACGTAGCGGCTGTGGGGCAGATTTGTCTACGTAGCGGCTGTGGGGCAGGTTTGTCTACGTAGCGGCTGTGGGGCAGATTTGTCTACGTAGCGGCTGTGGGGCAGGTTTGTCTACGTAGCGGCTGTGGGGCAGGTTTGTCTACGTAGCGGCTGTGGGGCAGGTTTGTCTACGTAGCGGCTGTAGGGCAGGTTTGTCTACGTAGCGGCTGTGGGGCAGGTTTGTCTACGTAGCGGCTGTGGGGCAGATTTGTCTACGTAGCGGCTGTGGGGCAGGTTTGTCTACGTAGCGGCTGTGGGGCAGATTTGTCTACGTAGCGGCTGTGGGGCAGGTTTGTCTACGTAGCGGCTGTGGGGCAGATTTGTCTACGTAGCGGCTGTGGGGCAGGTTTGTCTACGTAGCGGCTGTGGGGCATTTTTGTCTACGTAGCGGCTGTGGGGCAGGTTTGTCTACGTAGCGGCTGTGGGGCAGATTTGTCTACGTAGCGGCTGTGGGGCAGGTTTGTCTACGTAGCGGCTGTGGGGCAGATTTGTCTACGTAGCGGCTGTGGGGCAGGTTTGTCTACGTAGCGGCTGTGGGGCAGATTTGTCTACGTAGCGGCTGTGGGGCAGATTTGTCTACGTAGCGGCTGTGGGGCAGATTTGTCTACGTAGCGGCTGTGGGGCAGATTTGTCTACGTAGCGGCTGTGGGGCAGATTTGTCTACGTAGCGGCTGTGGGGCAGGTTTGTCTACGTAGCGGCTGTGGGGCAGATTTGTCTACGTAGCGGCTGTGGGGCAGATTTGTCTACGTAGCGGCTGTGGGGCAGATTTGTCTACGTAGCGGCTGTGGGGCAGGTTTGTCTACGTAGCGGCTGTGGGGCAGATTTGTCTACGTAGCGGCTGTGGGGCAGATTTGTCTACGTAGCGGCTGTGGGGCAGGTTTGTCTACGTAGCGGCTGTGGGGCAGGTTTGTCTACGTAGCGGCTGTGGGGCAGGTTTGTCTACGTAGCGGCTGTGGGGCAGGTTTGTCTACGTAGCGGCTGTGGGGCAGATTTGTCTACGTAGCGGCTGTGGGGCAGGTTTGTCTACGTAGCGGCTGTGGGGCAGGTTTGTCTACGTAGCGGCTGTGGGGCAGGTTTGTCTACGTAGCGGCTGTGGGGCAGGTTTGTCTACGTAGCGGCTGTGGGGCAGGTTTGTCTACGTAGCGGCTGTGGGGCAGGTTTATCTACGTAGCGGCTGTGGGGCAGGTTTGTCTACGTAGCGGCTGTGGGGCAGGTTTGTCTACGTAGCGGCTGTGGGGCAGGTTTGTCTACGTAGCGGCTGTGGGGAAGGTTTGTCTACGTAGCGGCTGTGGGGCAGGTTTGTCTACGTAGCGGCTGTGGGGCAGGTTTGTCTACGTAGCGGCTGTGGGACAGGTTTGTCTACGTAGCGGCTGTGGGGCAGGTTTGTCTACGTAGCGGCTGTGGGGCAGGTTTGTCTACGTAGCGGCTGTGGGACAGGTTTGTCTACGTAGCGGCTGTGGGGCAGGTTTGTCTACGTAGCGGCTGTGGGGCAGGTTTGTCTACGTAGCGGCTGTGGGGCAGGTTTGTCTACGTAGCGGCTGTGGGGCAGGTTTGTCTACGTAGCGGCTGTGGGGCAGGTTTGTCTACGTAGCGGCTGTGGGGCAGATTTGTCTACGTAGCGGCTGTGGGGCAGGTTTGTCTACGTAGCGGCTGTGGGGCAGATTTGTCTACGTAGCGGCTGTGGGGCAGGTTTGTCTACGTAGCGGCTGTGGGGCAGATTTGTCTACGTAGCGGCTGTGGGGCAGGTTTGTCTACGTAGCGGCTGTGGGGCAGATTTGTCTACGTAGCGGCTGTGGGGCAGGTTTGTCTACGTAGCGGCTGTGGGGCAGATTTGTCTACGTAGCGGCTGTGGGGCAGGTTTGCGAGCACAATATATGTATTATGCGCTTGCAGTGGGGATGGGGACGAGCTCGCGTTTGTTAGCAGTCGGCGTAGCGCCACTCAATGAGAAACAAATACCTTCGCGCGACAATAGTAGGTACATTGTTCACCGAGGGGAGAAAGTGACCGATTACTAACGAGGGTGCTGTTTGTGGCCCGAGGCTCAACACACGAGTTGGGAATCGCATTTTCTTCCGAGTGATACATAGTGCTTTATACTACTATACCTACGAGGGAATTAAACTTGTTACAGTTTTTAAAACTCAATGTACCGAATACTTTTGCCAGGGAGATTAATATTGGTTTGAGGCGTCTGAGACGATGCAGAAGGGATTACTTGCTGTGGCTGTGCTGTTGGCACTGCGCAGCTGGTTCCCGAGGTGCCACTGGCGCAGCTGGTTCCCGAGGTGCCACTGGCGCAGCTGGTTCCCGAGGTGCCACTGGCGCAGCTGGTTCCCGAGGTGCCATTAGGGCAGCTGGTTCCCGAGGTGCCATTAGCGCAGCTGGTTCCCGAGGTGCCACTGGCGCAGCTGGTTCCCGAGGTGCCATTAGGGCAGCTGGTTCCCGAGGTGCCACTGGCGCAGCTGGTTCCCGAGGTGCCATTAGGGCAGCTGGTTCCCGAGGTGCCATTAGCGCAGCTGGTTCCCGAGGTGCCACTGGCGCAGCTGGTTCCCGAGGTGCCACTGGCGCAGCTGGTTCCCGAGGTGCCATTAGGGCAGCTGGTTCCCGAGGTGCCACTGGCGGCGTCAGCAAATCTCCACTATCACTAGGTACTAGACGGCATTTCGAGTACACCGTTAACACATATTGAAAATTCAGTTAAATAAAATACAAGAAAGCTATTCGCGCGCGCGATTTTCACTTGTTCATTATTTTTACCCGACTGTGGCGAAGCCAAAATGGAGGGTTACTTATTTTATTTTTTTAAATCAATGTTCAGCAAAAGTATGTGGCCAGTATCATTTTGCGCTTGGTGATAAAAACTATTCGAATTTGGCATTAAATACTGTATTTAAAATACGTAAGCTCCTGAAGTGCGCTAAACAAAACAAAACAAACTACACAACAGCGCGTTAACAATGGATTTTCATACACTTTTTAGTCACATTTGTAGAACAGTAATGACGTACATTCTGTCTCATTTTTATAAGTAATAAATAAGGTACTTTCCCAGCAGGTGTAGTATAAACGCTATTTATTGCCATCATTGTGCTCCTGTTACGATCGAGAGATCTTCAACGAGTGCCGACTTTGTTCATTATCACCGAGTAGCAGCTTAACCTGCTAAAGCTAAGCCAGAGCTAAGCCCGAGCTAAGCTGAGCTAAGCTGAGCTAAGCTGAGCTTAACTTTAGCCTGCTAAAGTTAAGCTTATCCTGAGAGGAACTCGTTCGGCAGGCTTCGGAGAAATTCTGGAATAGAATAGATGGGCCAAGTATTTGAAGCTCGCTCCGCAGTCAGGCGCCGCGCACCCGGTACCAATCGTACCTTGTCGACGCAGTAGCTATTGTGAGACAATCGATACTCGTCAACACTGAAGCGATCGACGGCGATGTTTCATTTAGTTAAATGAATCTCAATTTACGGAGCGCCCTCCCCTCCGGCCCCCGCCTCTGGCGCGCGGCACTGTGCACTCTGTGCGGGCGTCTCGCTGCACTCTGTGCTGGCGATGATCACTGGCCCCGCCCCTAGTTGTTCGGGATGAATAGTTCTTACGTCTAACTACTCGAATGTATTAGCGGTAAGTTTTAATAAAATAAAATTAGCCACGCCATGTTCAAAAGTGGCAGTGTATGAACATGTAGAAGAAGGCCAATTACAAGTTTCCACTTAATATGTAAACTTACTTATGAAATAGAAAAAACGGTAAGACCAGCGCGAGAGTTAACCATAGAGACAACTGAAGAGAATAAACAAAAATAAAACACATTACACAACAAAGTTAAACTTCGAAGAAAAAGTTATTTAACATTTTGTTTAACTTCTGGACACTATTTGTGAATAAGTCGAGCTCAACACCCGGCACACCACATTGAACATTCGACATGCTCTTAAAATATAAGTGTTTTGCCTATAGTTGGTTTTCACAATAGGTACATGAAGGAGATGAGGCCTCCGAAGAAACACAGACGGCACACGAAGTTCAATCCTGGCCACCAGCTCAGGGACATCAGTAGACCCGTTCATTAAACTAAATAGGAAAGCAAGATCCGCAATTTTTCTTCGCTCGTATAAGGGAAGAATATGAAATTTCTTACACCGACTAGTATAGTTAGGAAGGTAGGTATTTGAACGATATTGAATGTACCTTAAAAATCGCCTTTGTATACTTTCAAGGCGATTAATATATAAACATTGTAATTTGGATTCCAAAGAGCTTTGTTCACTCTCGGCTTCGCGTGGACAGGTGGACACGATGCTCGAAAAGACACAAATTAATCAAAAATTATGTTTAGTTTTTAAACGCTTATTTATTCTATATTTTTGTATCAACTTGCGTCCACGAATGTTGTATCTAATAAGTATTGAAATTGTTTTATGCTCCGACATATTGACAGTACTCGACCTTCATAATTCATAGCCAACAATTAATCGTATATTTTAAAATAATTATTTACAAATCGATTCTAATTGTTATTTCTGAAGTTCAACTAAGTCCTCCTCATTCATATAAGAGACTAGTTTACAGTCAATTAAAGCTGTTATTTGTAATCACTTACATTATTTCCAACATGTTATCCATATATTTGGGAAACAAAAGTATTTAAAAGTATCGAAGTTGGTCAATGAATTTCGATTTTTAATCAATCTATTATATCGATTAAAAAGTCTTATGTCAATGTCAGTTGTCACTTCAAGTCACTTGTCATTTAGATTGATGCTTGGTATCGTGAATATTGTTTGCCTCGTTTTACTATGATTATTTTTCAAGTATTTTTTTGGTATTAAAAATGGGCGCTGATACCCTTTCTCACGTTGGCCCCGGCACGCCTATGAACTTCGACGCCAATCCCATCGTTGACCCCAGCTTGAATATGGATATCAAACTCGCCGACCTGAATCGTATGGATACGAACTATATATATAGGCAATTTCGCTTCAACTCCTGCCTGTGCTGGAAACTGTGCAGATACGATGTGCGAATTGTGGTAGTAATATCACGTAAAGGAGAAGGCATACCCTCGATCTTGAGGAAGTGCAATCTGATAAGGCAGTGGGTCACTCCCAAGTGACACGTTTGCATCCATCGTCTAAAAGTGTATTTGGTCTACATAATACATGAAAATGAAAATAACAGTCTGGAACGACATTCTATCAAGCAGTATTGCTGCAACTGCATAGTGAGTCGAAGAACAATGGGTTGCTGCGCTCATGTAATGATTATAATTTGGTTTTTAAGCTGGACAAAGTACCAAGATAACATATTATCCATCTGCCCAGTTCGTAGACAACATATTATTAAGTTATGAGTCAGAATAATAACAAAATGTAGAAATAAAAATGTGTTTTATTAAAAAAAAATAAGTAAGCAAAACAAGTCTTACAAGCATCATGATACAATCATATTACAATATTCTCTTTCCTACTGGTATTAGCTATTAAATCTGTATTATATTTATACTTAAAGTGCCTGTTCACACCGAGCCAAATTCCCATACAAAGTGGACAATGTCCTTTGAGAAGCATATTCGAAATGGCTACGGACAAAAGCACAGTATAATATTTTCATGGTTTTGACATTCTTAAAATCAGAGAATACCCTAAAAATAAAACCCAACGCTTTAGAAGCCTTTTTGACTATGCTGTCAATGTGCGCATTTTGATGCGCACATTGACAGCATAGTCGTTTGTTTGCAAAAACTTTGAGTCAAAGATAACCCCAAGATCCCTGATGACGTTGACTCTGTCAATTGCGGCAATCGATAATTTGTAACCATAAATAATAGGGTTTGGCTTACACTCCTACCAACTTATCTGTGAAATGGCGATTGGAACTACGGCCGTCATGTTGAAATGTTATTCGATTGACAGTGTACATACTACATTCGGGTTCTCTGGTTGTTTTGTCGTGATATTGCTGAATTTATAAAGTTACATATGCCGAAAGCTATTAAAAGTGATGCTCGAAACATTATTCTAAAGGTTAAAACCTTTTTTGAAGAAGAAGCTCGGGCGGGGTCTCCGATTGTTCCATTTAATCAAATATACAAACGAATTTCGACAGCGACAGGTTAGTGTTGTCAACTTTCTTGTTATAAATTACCCGATACTTAACTAATTATTTAAGTCCACGAAATATTCGTTTCTATTCTTGCTGCAGGTTAGCGTAACGGTAACGTACATCTAATAGGTAACCTGCTAAGTGAGTGAGCAAACTAACCTGCCAGATTTCTAATTTCTACTAACATTTATTTTATTATCTTATATTTCAGGTGTGAGTCAAGGACTAATTTAAAAAATAGTTAACGAAGGGCACGCAGCAGAAGAAAGTGGTACAAAATTCGGACACCAAGCAAGGAGAGAAAACGTAAAAGTGGATTTCTGCATGTTGATAATTTTGACATGGGAGTTATACGGAGGAAAGTACATGAATTTTATTCTGCTAAAAAAGAGGTTCCTACTGTTAAAAAGCTTCTAGAGGTCTTAAAGACAGAAATAAATTACACAGGACAGCGAGAGAGTCTGCGAAAGCTGCTTCACAAGGTAGGATTTCGTTTTAAAAAATCTCAATCCAATCGGAAGGTTCTTATGGAGCGTAATGAAATATCAGCTTGGCGAGCTAAGTACTTGCATGCAGTGGATAAAAATAATAAATCTCCCCAGCCCCGGCCCATAATTTATTTAGATGAGACCTATATTCACTCTTCGCATACATCGGGTAAATGTTGGCCAGGAGAGGGTGAAGACGGAGTATTGGAGCCTGTATCGAAAGGGCAAAGATATATTATTGTTCATGCGGGAGGAGGTACAGGGCATGATGACCAATTCACAAATACTCTCTCTTTTGAGATCAGCGCTTTGCGTATGACTGCAGGTACTTCAACTACGTAGTTGCAGTACTCAGCGTCTTTCTTGCCTGACTTATGGCTTAACCTCATGGAGGTCAAAAACGCCTCAAGGCTGCAGTCCTGTAGTTTCTCGGCAAGATTTTGGTTGTACAAGCACGCAAAAACCTCATTTTCTGCCATGAATGTCGGCACTCCTATGATAACAAACCTAGGCTTTCTTTTATACGGCTCGTCGACTGTTAGGCCTGACTTTGTTAGCTGCTCCGATTGCCTCAGCTTCTCGATGTCGTCTTTCGTCTCGCTGCTGATAATCACTGCCATTTTTGGTCTTGCGCAGGCTTCCAACATGAAGCTTCATCTGTTCGGGGATAATTTTTTGGACGAGAAATTTTGTCTCATCACTGGTTTTCAATTTATCTTGCGGATAAATGGCTACAGAACTTACGTTTGACGGCTGGATATAGTTGTTGGCACCTTTCTTCACCATGTCAGAAAAGGAAGTTCCCAGTGCAGGTTTAATTGACTCCCCGACTTTTAACTTGAGCTCCTTTAGTTGCTGCGAAAGGTCGAGTTGGCTTTCGAGTGCTTTCATCGCATTGTGGGCTTGAAAGGCTTTAGCTTTGATGGACTGGTACTGTACAGCCATCTGCGATGTTCCATGTCCAACTTTCCGGCATAAGGCATTGATACGCATTTTCTGGTCCGAGTTCAGCTTGCCATCTGCTGTGATAGTACACACCTACTGAAGGCTCTGTTCAATGGTCGTCATCCAGTTCTTATTTTCTGATGTCGTGATTGCTTCGAAGTCATCGTGCCTTTGGCTCGGCGCTTGAGGGGCAGGAGCGGGTGCGGCTGCGCGCGCGGGTGTAGGCGGCGGGGAGCGAGCACACCTACTTTTCGGGCTGAAGGGACTATCCTCCATTGTGTAACAGGTTATTTACTTGTTAACCACTGATCATCTTCATAAATCCACCTTACATAAACCAAAAGTATGACTCAGTTTGCTTTACTACCGGCTATTTATAAAAACTAGGTCGCGATTTCGCAAGTGATTATTTGTTTATATTAATATTATCGACACGTCCGTTCACTACAATCGCCATCGATCAAAAAAATCAAATTATAAGAATTATAAAGGCAATATTGAAAACACTACAACACGTAGTTACAAGAAATGGTAAATGATATGACTAACTTATTGGTGAAATGGTAATGGTATTTGAGTACGCGGTGTCTCGGATGAGGTCTGAACGCGAGCTGGCCCACATCTTGGCGAACGAGCGAATGTGCATACTTGCGTTCGATGCAATTATGCATTTTCGCTGAGTGTTCGATTAAAACTCGAACAGTACCTACGACTAGGTAGTATCTACTGATGTCTGTGGTGACTAACAAACATCTGCTGATGCAAACTTGTAGTGTTCTAGAGAATCCGACGAACGAATCCGAATATGAAAACGAACATTCGAAAGAAAAAACGAATATTCGAACTATTCCTTGTAGCTCTTTTGTGGTTAGGCTCAAGGAGTACGATTCTGAAGGGCTGCAAACCAAGATCGAAGGTCTGGTGCAGGAAAACCAAAAAAAGAATACTTCAATATTTTCCTGCTTTCTAACAGGAACATAACAATATTGTTTAGCGTGAAGCGCGCGTTGGGTGTGAGCGCGGCACGCGGCACGCGGCACGCGGCACGCGGCACGCGGCACGCGGCGTTGTCAGCGCTAGACATATGTACAGGGTGGAACAGGAGGACATTCCTTTAAACCACGTAAAGAGAGATATTCTTTACCCGTATACAAACAAATCAATCAAATCCAATGAATACTTTAGCCACAGGAAATTATTTTTCATTTTCTTATTTTTCAACATGATGTAGATCCGAGTCCATTATAATAATAGGTAAACACTGTAAGGTCAAGAACCTGTAAAAACATATGATTCTATTATCTGCGTCTCAATATGCTTGAAAAACAGAGAAAGATAATAAACGACTCTACTCTAGCACGCCCCGCCCTTTCTCACAAAATCTTACAATTATAAAGAGAAAGAAATATTACTTATGCAAATTATGAATTAGTTGTTTTAATTTTTTTTTTTATTTGAGATAGGTTTGCTCTTGACTCTAGTGTAGGTCAGAGATGACAGAAACAAAGTCGACAATGGAGCGAGCTTACCCAGAAGAAGCCTGTTCACTCTCACTTTGAAGAGATCGGGGTTGTATGCGTTCGGGAACACAGACGCAGGCAGAGAGTTCCACTCCTTTGCTGTGCGCATCACAAAAGGCATTTGGAAACACTTAGTGCGAATTGGTGAAATAGCAACTACGAGTAGGTAGGGATTCTTTTGTGATGCGAACAGCGCATCACAAAAGATATTTGGAAACGCTTAGTGCGAATTGGTAGGATAGCAACTAGGTAAGGATGGTAACTTGCAATGCGTCTAGATGTCCGCTGATAGAAGGGGGCCGGCGGAATGAGGTCGTGGAGTTCTTGAGCACACTCCCCGAAGTATAATCTGTAGAAGACCGACAAGCAGGCAACCTTGCGGCGATGAGTCAAGCTGTGAAGCTTGGTATCCACCAGTCTTACGTCGCCAATGAGCCCCTTAGCTCTGCATTCCACTGAGTCAAGCGCGACAAGTTGGTATTTGGCCGAGCCATCCCAAAGGTGGCTGCAATACTCCATACAGGATCGGACTTGTGCTTTGTAGAGAATTAAAAGCTGTCCAGGCGTAAAGTATCGCTTCACCCTATTTAGGATGCCCAGTTTCTTGGCCGCAATTTGGGCTTTGTACTCAATGGTGGCACCGAAGTTGAGACATGATGTCAACTCCATGCCTAGGAGCTCGAGCCGATCAATTACAGGAACAGATGTACCCCGAAAAGTAGGAGTTTGATCGAAACGACTCCTTTTAGCGGTAAAGAGACACGCCTGTATTTTGGTGGCATTAAAAGAGACCAGATTATCATCACCCCACTGGGAGACAAGGCTTAAGGTCAAATCTGTCCGCTCTACCATGGCCTCTCTCAAGGAACGAACTTCGGCCCCGCTGGTTTTTGCGCTGGATAAGTATCTCTCTGAAACTGTACTGTCATCTGCGTACCCAACAATACCAGACTGAAGTAGGTCATTGATGTGTAGCAGGAAAAGAGGTGCAGAGAGAACAGACCCCTGAGGAACTCCGGCATCAATAGCCATAAGGTCGGAAGAGCAGCCGTCAACGACTACTCTGATCGACCGTTCACTAAGGAAGTCTGATATCCAGCTACAAAAATCAGCAGGGATGCTATAAGCAGGAAGCTTGCTGAGTAGACCAGCGTGCCAGACCCTGTCAAAGGCCTTTGAGATATCAAGCGATACAGCAAGTGCTTCGCCGTGTTTCTCGATGGCCTCGCCCCAGCAGTGCGTGACATACACAAGAAGATCGCCAGTTGACCGTCCCCGGCGAAAGCCATACTGACGGTCACTGAGGAGATCATTGTTTTCAAGGTAGGTCAGCAACTTACTGTTCAGTACCCTTTCCATAACCTTGCACAGAATGGAGGTAATGGCGATCGGACGGTAATGGGCAGGGTCTGCACGGTCGCCCTTTTTGGGCACTGGTTGCACATTTGCGAGCTTCCAGGATTTTGGTACCGTCCTTTTTTTAAGAGAAAGGCGGAACAAACGTGTCAACACAGGAGACAGTTCAGGCGCACACTGCCTCAACACTCTCGCTGGAATGCCGTCAGGCCCGCTGGCCTTGTTCACGTCTAGACTGCACAATACTCTTCGGACCTCTTTAATGTGAACTGCGATTTCCGGCATCGAGGAGTCACAATGTGGCACAGTAGGTGGTTGCTTGGAGCCAGCGTCCAGACGTGAATTGCTTGCAAAGAGAGATGCAAACAGATTTGCTCTCTCACCTGCAGAGTGAGCCAGCGACCCATCAGGTTTCATCATTGGAGGTAAAGTGGGTCGACAGAAATTCGCTTCAGCCGCTTTGGACAGGGACCAGAACTGTTTACTACCCGGAGGGTTCGAAGCCAGCTTGGCCCCAATACGTCCGACATGGTCAAAACGTGCCCCACGTAAAACCCGCTTGCAAAACTTGGCGGCAGAATTAAAAGCTCTTTTCCTCGCGCGAACCCTACGCGCTCTAACTTTGCGGTCGCAGGCCTTGACCCAGGCTTGGTAGGCAGACTCTTTACGGGCCTCAGCGTGGGCGCATTCTGCATTATACCTAGGCCGAGATTTGTGACCGAGCGGGATGTCGGAGAATGGAATAAAATACTCCATCCCCTGCCGAATCACGTCCGCAACCACGTCAGCACAGCACGAGGGGTCACCCGAGGAGAAGCACACTTGCCGCCAAGGATAAGACGCAAAAAAGTGCCGCATCTCATCCCAATCTGCTGACTTGTATCGCCATACTCGCCTCGTGCCTCTAGGACTCTCATCTGGAGGAGAGCAGGTCGATAAGGATTTCACCAGACAGTGGTCAGACGTTCCCAGCGGGGCTGCGACCGATACTGAATGACTGTCCGGATCAGATGCCAGCAGAAGGTCCAAGCAATTGGGTGTATGGCCGTCAACATCCGGTACCCGCGTTGCCACATTCACCATCTGGGTTAGATCTAGCGTTAAAGCAAACTTGCGCGCCTCTAACCCGGCATGGTCAGTTTTCTGGTACGGGAACAACCACTCTTTATGATAGGCGTTGAAGTCCCCCAGAAAGATGAGCTTCGCTGTTGGGTACCGCTGCTGGGCTACGTCAGTCGACTCCACGAGGAAGTTAAAGAGCGCTGTTATCTCCTGGTCACCGCTGTGCGATCGGTAGACGCCGATGTAGAGAGATTTCTCCACGCCAGTGTCCACAAGTAGCCATATGGCAGAAAAACCCGATTTCTCAAAGCAACGGAGACGACGACAACAAATGTCATCGCGGACGTACACACAGACCCCAGCTTGCTTCTTGAACTTGTGTTCAAGAGAGTAACCCGGGTAGTTGAGGTACGCCACGTCCGACGGGGTTGTTATCTTCGTCTCCGTTAGGAAAAACAGGTGCGGCTTCTCAGTCACAAGATGGTGATGGACCGGATCGAGATTGGAGTGCAACCCCCTGACGTTAGTGAAGTGCACTTTTAGTGGGAGGAAGTGCAGCCGTTGTTTAACCTTGTTTTTCTTTGCTTTGGTCATAATTTGTGTAGAGTTGTTGGGGGAAAAAGTTGACTTGTCGAGGCGTTGCTCAGTAATCCAAGTGGAACACTAGAGCTAACCAAACCTATAGGTAACTCATTTGGAGACTGCGGGGACGCCCGAACCCCCCCCCCCCCCCCCCCGGATATGGCCACCGGGTCCTCCCATCCAGTCGCCGGCTGGCACGGTGGAGCATACCGGGATTTTTCGCGAGTTGGCGGGGCAGCCTTTGTCACGTGGCTGGCGTACTACTTGGGCCCCCTACTGACTGCGGTCGGCCAACGGCTGGCACCGTGCTTCGGATCCCGCTATCCTCCAAAATGAGTTACCCGGCTAGTTATGCCCAGAGACCAAGACCGGTTCTGAACAGCGCAACTGACAATCTTCTTCTCCCCCAAAGGCACTGGCACTCCCACACACCGACGGAACACAGTAAGCTGCTTGGCGCCAGACTCCGGTGGGATGGTGGTCGCGAGCCAGGCGGCCCCTTGCGGAGCCTACCACCGCTAAGTGGGATCGTTCAGCCGTACCACGGGCAAGCCCGTGGTGCCGTTGCCCGGGGTGGACCACTAGGAGGTAGATCCCAACCACCCCAAAAGTGGTGTATAGGCAATTGCGAGTGTGTGTGTGTGAGTGGAATTTTTTCGGCAAAAAGTGTTGGACTCGATAATTAGGTCAGTCAGTGCACCCTTTGAAGAGAGCACGCGCTATTTTTTTTATCGCGAAACGAGCCCGCGCGCATTGTCGTGTTTTTATGAAAAGTTTTTGTTGCTATTAACCTGACACCACTGGATTTCTTTTTGTGGGGGGCCGTAAAAAACGAGGTGTATGCACGAGAAATGAACTGTGGACGATTTAAAAATTAAAAATAATGGCAGATGGGGACTTGTCACGTTACTACACTAATGCATAATTTGCATAAGTAATATTTCTTTTTCTTTCTAATTGTAAGATTTTGTGGGACAGGGCGGATTTTGTGGGAGAGTTTACCGCGCGACTAGCATATATACAATATATGTATGTGACGGCGTCAGCGACGGCTGAGCAACAGCGCCGCCATCGTCTGGGTTCCGTGGTATTGGGTTCATTGCGTAGAATAATAATATTCACTGCAGTTATAACTTTATTTACCGTGATCATAAAACACAACTTTTAATGGTAAACCGACAGTTTCGTTATGGAGGAGTGTCTTGGTTGATGTCTCGAGTCAAAGTGAGCTCGCCACAGTCCCCACTCTCCAACCCGACTCTGTCCACGTGCCGCCATTACAAATGATAACTGACGTCACGGCGTTTACCACTACCTCAGTACTACAGTATTCAAATCAACGACTTATTATTTAACGATATCGTTTTCCACGACATATGTATATACGTTGTATATAAACTCTGATTGCGCGATGCAGGATTTTGCGTGACGTCATGGTGACGCGTTCCATTGTGGCGATGTAGATATGCCGCCACATCACTCCCCTCCGGAGACCGGAGGTCGATGGTGGGCAGAATCGTGTATCTTGCGATGCTTGCCAGGGCCAGTTGAAGTTCCAGTGAGTCGGAACCGGGTGCCGCATACTTCACGGTGAGTCAGAACTGTCTGCGGCGATGCCCCCAGTGAGTCGGGGTGGCGCTGCGTTATGCTCCAGTGCGTCGAATGTGGTACAGCACCGGGTTGAGGCTGACTGCTGGCGTCGACCAGAAGAGGTTTGAAGAGCTCTGCTTGTTTGACCGGCCGAGAGTGCAGTGTGCTCTGCCAAGGTTGCTGATGAGGCTGCGGGTGATGACCAGGTATGCGCGGTCAGGATACCCGTTGAAGCCGTGGGTGGTGGCTGGCTGTGTGACTCGCCGCTCGAAAGCTTGAGAAAGCGATGATGATGACGTCACGCTGTAGTAGTTGCACGAAGGCTGCGCTGACGATCAAGTCGGGGTCACCAGTATAGAGGTATGAGGAACAGTTATGAAACATTGGCCAGGAATTGTGACTGGTCACATCACAATGCAGACACATTGTCTTTTGAAACATTGGCCAGGAATTGTGACTGGTCACATCACAATGCAGACACATTGTCTTTTGAAACATTGGCCAGGAATTGTGACTGGTCACATCACAATGCAGACACATTGTCTTTTGAAACATTGGCCAGGAATTGTGACTGGTCACATCACAATGCAGACACATTGTCTTTTGAAACATTGGCCAGGAATTGTGACTGGTCACATCACAATGCAGACACATTGTCTTTTGAAACATTGGCCAGGAATTGTGACTGGTCACATCACAATGCAGACACATTGTCTTTTGAAACATTGGCCAGGAATTGTGACTGGTCACATCACAATTGTCTTTTGAAAAATTGGCCAGGAATTGTGACTGGTCACATCACAATTGTCTTTTGAAAAATTGGCCAGGAATTGTGACTGGTCACATCACAATGCAGACATATTGTCTTTTGAAACATTGGCCAGGAATTGTGACTGGTCACATCACAATTCAGACACATTGTCTTTTGAAACATTGGCCAGGAATTGTGAGTGGTCACATCACAATTGTCTTTTGAAAAATTGGCCAGGAATTGTGACTGGTCACATCACAATTGTCTTTTGAAAAATTTGCCAGGAATTGTGACTGGTCACATCACAATGCAGACATATTGTCTTTTGTAACATTGGCCAGGAATTGTGACTGGTCACATCACAATGCAGACACATTGTCTTTTGAAACATTGATCAGGAATTGTGACTGGTCACATCACAATTGTCTTTTGAAAAATTGGCCAGGAATTGTGACTGGTCACATCACAATTGTCTTTTGAAAAATTGGCCAGGAATTGTGACTGGTCACATCACAATGCAGACATATTGTCTTTTGTAACATTGGCCAGGAATTGTGACTGGTCACATCACAATACAGACATATTGTCTTTTGTAACATTGGCCAGGAATTGTGACTGGTCACATCACAATGCAGACACATTGTCTTTTGAAAAATTGACCAGGAATGGTGACTGGTCACATCACAATACAGACATATTGTCTTTTGAAACATTGGCCAGGAATTGTGACTGGTCACATCACAATTGTCTTTTGAAAAATTGGCCAGGAATTGTGACTGGTCACATCACAATTGTCTTTTGAAAAATTGGCCAGGAATTGTGACTGGTCACATCACAATGCAGACACATTGTCTTTTGAAACATTGGCCAGGAATTGTGACTGGTCACATCACAATTGTCTTTTGAAAAATTGGCCAGGAATTGTGACTGGTCACATCACAATTGTCTTTTGAAAAATTGGCCAGGAATTGTGACTGGTCACATCACAATGCAGACATATTGTCTTTTGTAACATTGGCCAGGAATTGTAACTGGTCACATCACAATGCAGACACATTGTCTTTTGAAACATTGGCCAGGAATTGTGACTAGTCACATCACAATTGTCTTTTGAAAAATTGGCCAGGAATTGTGACTGGTCACATCACAATACAGACATATTGTCTTTCGAAAGCTATCACAAAGATTTCTCGCTTCCAAGTCAACGATAGATCAGTTTATCTCAAGAACAAACTTAACATTGTAGTTGAAAAACATGTTCTCACATACATTCCAACTGCAAATGTAAGTTTGTCGACTATTACTCGTTAACTTGTAAAGCCTACTTAGTTTTGATAGTTTGATTTTATTTTGCCACTTTGTCGGCGTGATTAATATGTATATCTATCATAAATTATAGCTTTCTTGTACATACTAAGAGTCTCTGAGCTAAGCTGCGGACGGGCAGACAGACGGACGGACATGGCGAACCTATAAGGTTTCCTTGTACTTACACAACTTTACACAGAAGTTAGTTGATTCCAAGTGTAGGGTGACGCCACTCTAAGCCGCGCCACACTAACACAGCGCTACACAGAAGTTAGTTGATCCCAAGTGTAGGGTGACGCCGCTCTAAGCCGCGCCACACTAACACAGCGCTACACAGAAGTTAGTTGATCCCAAGTGTAGGGTGACGCCGCTCTAAGCCGCGCCACACTAACACAGCGCTACACAGAAGTTAGTTGATCCCAAGTGTAGAGTGACGCCGCTCTAAGCCGCGCCACACTAACACAGCGCTACACAGAAGTTAGTTGATCCCAAGTGTAGGGTGACGCCGCTCTAAGCCGCGCCACACTAACACAGCGCTACACAGAAGTTAGTTGATCCCAAGTGTAGGGTGACGCCGCTCTAAGCCGCGCCACACTAACACAGCGCTACACAGAAGTTAGTTGATCCCAAGTGTAGGGTGACGCCGCTCTAAGCCGCGCCACACTAACACAGCGCTACACAGAAGTTAGTTGATCCCAAGTGTAGGGTGACGCCGCTCTAAGCCGCGCCACACTAACACAGCGCTACACAGAAGTTAGTTGATCCCAAGTGTAGGGTGACGCCGCTCTAAGCCGCGCCACACTAACACAGCGCTACACAGAAGTTAGTTGATTCCAAGTGTAGGGTGACGCCGCTCTAAGCCGCGCCACACTAACACAGCGCTACACAGAAGTTAGTTGATCCCAAGTGTAGGGTGACGCCGCTCTAAGCCGCGCCACACTAACACAGCGCTACACAGAAGTTAGTTGATCCCAAGTGTAGGGTGACGCCGCTCTAAGCCGCGCCACACTAACACAGCGCTACACAGAAGTTAGTTGATCCCAAGTGTAGGGTGACGCCGCTCTAAGCCGCGCCACACTAACACAGCGCTACACAGAAGTTAGTTGATCCCAAGTGTAGGGTGACGCCGCTCTAAGCCGCGCCACACTAACACAGCGCTACACAGAAGTTAGTTGATCCCAAGTGTAGGGTGACGCCGCTCTAAGCCGCGCCACACTAACACAGCGCTACACAGAAGTTAGTTGATCCCAAGTGTAGGGTGACGCCGCTCTAAGCCGCGCCACACTAACACAGCGCTACACAGAAGTTAGTTGATCCCAAGTGTAGGGTGACGCCGCTCTAAGCCGCGCCACACTAACACAGCGCTACACATAAAGAATAACTTGTATCAGGTTTTTTGAAAATCGACCCTTAACGGGGTAATACGAAATCCACACGGGCTAAGTCGCGCGGGAAGTGCTAGTAACATTTTCGAGAGGTTGAATATGTGAGTTTGTATGTGTGAGTGTGGGGGGGGGGGAGTATTGCCGAGAGTCATGGGATGTTTTATGTTAATACAAGAAATATCATGCAGGTGAAGCCGCGAGTTGAATCTGAAGCTAGGAGCTAATAACGACATTTTTGAAATGAGAAAAAGATTGCTGTTTTTACGAATAAATTAAAAAGTTATTACTAAATAAATGTTATTATATCATAAATGCATATTTAATTGACAAATGTATAGAACTGACATGATTATATAAATTAATAAAAAAAAATTTTTTGATTAAAATAATAATTAAGTAATAAATTGTTACCTTAGATTATATTTAGAATAAGTTAGTTGCATGTATACCTAAATATGTCCTCTTCCTTCAAACTTTTCTTTTGCTGTGCCCGACAGGGTCCACGATTGTTTCAGCAAATGTTTACTTACCACCTAAGCATATACATTGTGGAATGCAATAAATGATTGAGTATTGAGTATTGAGTATTGAGTATTGAGTATTGAGTATTGAGAATTTTTTGATGTGAATACTTCTTTAGGCGCGTTGAGCACTTTTTGGTAGGGGAAAATCTTATGGGTGTACGACATGCGACATACGCCAACGAGGTCAACGACTCAATGCTAGAGGGCGCTGTAACCAAATTCCTCTATGTTACACGCTAATGTCTTTGAAATAGATGTCATATTCTCATGCAACTGTTAGTTTTACGTTTACACTTATGACGGCAGTCCCCATGTTTTTTTTTTCCAAAATAAAAACGTGGTTTTTAAAAAGAAGTTAAATATCTGAACCACTTAATGCTATTATGTGACGTAGGTACTATGACGTATATTTATGTTGCTTACTGTACTGCACTGTTAGCCAACGGTTAGCCGACGGAAGCAGTCAGGTGAGCTAGTCCACATTTAACTGTTTCGACTATTCATTGCAGGTTGTTCTACTCTGGCTGCTAAGTTTCTCGTGTCTACCCAGACTTACTCTCTTAGTAAAAAGAAGACGCGCGTTTGACGCAGTTGGTAGCGTGGACATGAAGTCGGCAAGTACCTAGTTGTAATGAATTGGGCAGCGCCCCGTCCTCCCCCGCCCCGCCGTGACCCCCGCTGCTCCTCGTTATCGCCGTTCATGTCGTTCCAATGTCCATTGTCATCACACGTCTGTTTATAGCTCATTGTTTGTCGCCGCGGTGTTGCCGCTAGAGGCGTGGGGAGCGGGGAGCTTACACTCGACCGGTTCCAGCACCAAGTTACAGTTTACATAATGACTGGGTCACTGTCAGTGCTCACGTTGTGGTGGCGGTATACATTTAAATAGTCGAATACAATGTATGCGATACCTGCGACGCAGCGAAAGTCAGCTGTTGAATTGTATTAAGGTAGAGATTTAATTGTAAGATCAGTCAAGGTCAAGACTCAGTGCGGTGCATACATAAGACCGGTAATACACTTGTGTAAACTTGTGTAAACTACCGATACTAACAAATGCTAGCTAAGTTGCGGTTTAGGATGACATTCATGTTATAGTCGTAGTGTGTCAATATAGTCGTAGTGTGTCAATATAGTCGTAGTGTGTCAATATAGTCGTAGTGTGTCAATATAGTCGTAGTGTGTCAATATAGTCGTAGTGTGTCAATATAGTCGTAGTGTGTCAATATAGTCGTAGTGTGTCAATATAGTCGTAGTGTGTCAATGCCTCTTTAGGTTAATATAATAATCCTTTCAATGTCTACAGTAGTAACATTGTTCCTTCTTCTCCCGAGGGCCAAGAATGTTAACTCAAATTAACATGTTTTGTATATTATATTTTAATAATTGTTAGCTGTAAGTTTGTATTCCATAACTATAATGATATTTTATCTGTATTTTGTATTGAGACTTGAATTCCTTACTTGCAACACTGCACACTGGTTCCAAAGTTCGATTCATTGTAACTCTAGAGTTAAGCAAGTAGCACATACTTGCTCATGGTCGCTCGTTCTCAACAAACTTGATTCAACGCAGCTCTTGCTCATAAACTGAATTAAAAGTGTTAGTGGTTATTCATCTATATGTATCTATATATATAAAAGGAGAAACTGACTGATTGACTGACTGACTGACATATCAACGCACAGCGATAGTATGTTCTATTGTTGCACCCCGGCAGCGATAGTATGTTCTATTGTTGCACCCCGGCAGCGATAGTATGTTCTATTGTTGCACCCCGGCAGCGATAGTATGTTCAACAAGCAACAAAGATATTCAACGGTTCGTCCATTAGACAACAGCAGTGAAGTCACTACTCAAATCACAAGTTAAAAAAGCGGCCAAGGGCGTGTCGGACCACGCACAAGAGCGTGTCGGACCACGCACAAGGGCGTGTCGGACCACGCTCTAGGGCGTGTCGGACCACGCACAAGAGCGTGTCGGACCACGCACAAGGGCGTGTCGGACCACGCTCTAGGGCGTGTCGGACCACGCTCTAGGGCGTGTCGGACCACGCACAAGGGCGTGTCGGACCACGCACTAGGGCGTGTCGGACCACGCACAAGGGCGTTTCGGACCACGCACAAGGGCGTGTCGGACCACGCACTAGGGCGTGTCGGACCACGCACAAGGGCGTGTCGGACCACGCACTAGGGCGTGTCGGACCACGCACAAGGGCGTGTCGGACCACGCACTAGGGCGTGTCGGACCACGCACAAGGGCGTGTCGGACCACACACTAGGGCGTGTCGGACCACGCACAAGTGCGTGTCGGACCACGCACAAGGGCGTGTCGGACCACGCACAAGGGCGTGTCGGACCACGCATTAGGGCGTGTCGGACCACGCACAAGGGCGTGTCGGACCACGCACTAGGGCGTGTCGGACCACGCACAATGACGGGTTACGTAGTTGGGATGAAAAAAGAAGAGACTTAATTCCAAAAACAAACATAACAATGCAGTTGACAAAGATGTTCTCCCAAACATTCCAACTGCAAATGTAAGTTTGTACGAACAATAGTGAGAGTTATTTTAAGACCATAGACTTCTTATAAGTTTTTCTGTAATCTGTAGGTATAGAACTGTTTTCTGTATTTTTTTCCAAAATTTTTGGCTCAGTAGTTTCGGAGATAAGGGAAGTATGGTCAATCTTCGTCTATTTTCTTAAATAACTTTAAAAATATTTATTTTTAATTATAAATTCATTTGATATCTCACACGGTAGAGTTTGCAAAACTTTCGTTTTAACTTTCCTACTTGCCTACAACCGACCGCCATATTCAAAATTTATTTATTTACTTAACACGTCCGTGTTTGGATCACAGAAATTGATATGTGTACCAAATTTTAACTCAATAGCTCTATTAGATTCAGAGATAACGGCTGTGACAGACAGACAAACACACGAGTGATACTATAAAGGCACAAAGGTTTTGTTTTTCCTTTTCAGGTACGGGATACATGGTTGTTACCGGAAACTGCAACTGGCTGCATGGGCCGGGAGCCGACGCAGACCGACTGCAACTGGCTGCATGGGCCGGGAGCCGACGCAGACCGACTGCAACTGGCTGCATGGGCCGGGAGCCGACGCAGACCGACTGCAACTGGCTGCATGGGCCGGGAGCCGACGCAGACCGACTGCAACTGGCTGCATGGGCCGGGAGCCGACGCAGACCGACTGCCACCATTGTTTTCTTGTTTTTTTTTAATTATATATATAATATAAGAACTGTGCTTTCATATATTAATGTAACATACTTTTATGTCAATAAAATATTATTAAATAAAAATATGCATTTAGTAAAAAGCTATTATATTGACATTACGAACAGACACTTCAGTTATATTTATTTGTATAGATATACTTACTAAGGTAGTGTTTATTTCCTGTTCTATGCTTTTGACCTTCAATTACCTACTAAAATAGCAGCGACTGAATATAACCGATTAAATAAATCCTAAGGATCTCTGAAAAATACTAAGTATTTTGTTGTAAAAGTGGACATTATATATTAATATCACCTCCACTTGTGGTGTTACTGATGGGAGACGTCCAGGGTCACTGGTCACTGGTAGATGCGGAATCCCTAAACTTTGCAGAAACGACCTTGAGTCGGACAGTAAGCAGCACGTGAAGAGGAGCACTGGCGCGTTGCGTCGTGCTGTGTAATGCACAAGAGGAGCACTGGCGCGTTGCGTCGTGCTGTGTAATGCACAAGAGGAGCACTGGCGCGTTGCGTCGTGCTGTGTAATGCACAAGAGGAGCACTGGCGCGTTGCGTCGTGCTGTGTAATGCACAAGAGGAGCACTGGCGCGTTGCGTCGTGCTGTGTAATGCACAAGAGGAGCACTGGCGCGTTGCGTCGTGCTGTGTAATGAAATGTGTAATTGTAGGCATTTTAGAAAGATATGATGATATCTATTAAAGAACCTTAGTGTACCTTAGTGTCGGTAATAGTATCCGGTATCAAACTATCAGGAGAACGAAAGAAAAATGTAATGCCGTAGAACAATATATTTGTTTTTATGCAAGATGGTTGTCATGGACACTAATACTTCGAGTCACGTGTCCGGCGCACGTGAACCTGAAACGACTAAATTAACATTTAAGTTACGAGCTTCATTTTCTTTTGTTTCTTCTAATATATATCTATATGCACATGCATATACAATGAATATAATACTTAGTTTAAAACAAAGTAGCTTTTCGTGTCTGTGTGACACTATGGACGGTCACACTCACACAGGACAAAAACGACATGATAATCACGTTCGGATGCTGCGAGGGAATAAAGAATCCCACATGAAGTCGACCGTCCGCTGCTAAGTAGCGCTGGCGGCTTCAGCCTTACACCTGGCTTTTTTTTTTTTTTTTTTGTGGATGGGAAATCATCAAATGACTTCTCCCGCTCTGGGTGGAGCGGGAGGGCGAATCAGACTTTTACTGACTAAAACCCACCCGTGTTCCTTCTGTTGCCTGTGCCGGGGCCACGGTAACTCTTTCGAACATCCCGCAACCCTAGCTGGCATCGGCCCTAGCGGACCCCGTCAGCCTTGCACCTGGCTGAGGCGCCGATAGGAACAAAATGCCCAGTTGCGAGTCGGAGTCGCGGACTTAGGGTTCCGTAGTATGGAAATTTATATTCAAGTACAGTAGGTACTTGAATATCAATTTCTTTGTTGTTTTCTAGCCACAAAAATGTCCCAAACCACTCTAGTGACCTTGAGCGAAAACTTTGAAATGTCCCAAGCCACTGGAGTGGCATGGTCTTTTGCGATTTTTTTTTTTGTTGATGGCGCACTCTGTTTATATTTTTTTTTAATGCAGCGACAGCTTTCGTTTTTGTATTGACACAAAGCCATTGAAATTCATACACTGCGCTGTGGCCCAAAGCGGCCCAAAGCGGCCCAAAGCGGCCCGATGCGGCCCAAAGCGGCCCGATGCGGCTGTCGTGTTGGCGTCCTTTAAAGCTAAGCAGTTTTAAAGGACATTAGCGAACATTAAGATACTGATTATGTGAATGTAACAATGCAGGGCAATAGCTAGCTAAGAGGTTAAAACAATCTCTCAGTGAGCAATACTCATCACGTGGCCTTGTGTCCACAGCTTTATGTTGTCTTCAGGTAATACTCATCACGTGGCCTTGTGTCCACAGCTTTGTGTTGTCTTCAGGCAATACTCATCACGTGGCCTTGTGTTCACAGCTTTGTGTTGTCTTCAGGCAATACTCATCACGTGGCCTTGTGTCCACAGCTTTATGTTGTCTTCAGGCAATACTCATCACGTGGCCTTGTGTCCACAGCTTTGTGTTGTCTTCAGGCAATACTCATCACGTGGCCTTGTGTCCACAGCTTTGTGTTGTCTTCAGGCAATACTCATCACGTGGCCTTGTGTCCACAGCTTTGTGTTGTCTTCAGGCAATACTCATCACGTGGCCTTGTGTCCACAGCTTTATGTTGTCTTCAGGTAATACTCATCACGTGGCCTTGTGTCCACAGCTTTGTGTTGTCTTCAGGTAATACTCATCACGTGGCCTTGTGTCCACAGCTTTATGTTGTCTTCAGGTAATACTCATCACGTGGCCTTGTGTCCACAGCTTTGTGTTGTCTTCAGGTAATACTCATCACGTGGCCTTGTGTCCACAGCTTTGTGTTGTCTTCAGGTAATACTCATCACGTGGCCTTGTGTCCACAGCTTTATGTTGTCTTCAGGTAATACTCATCACGTGGCCTTGTGTCCACAGCTTTGTGTCGTCTTCAGGTAATACTCATCACGTGGCCTTGTGTCCACAGCTTTGTGTTGTCTTCAGGCAATACTCATCACGTGGCCTTGTGTCCACAGCTTTGTGTTGTCTTCAGGCAATACTCATCACGTGGCCTTGTGTCCACAGCTTTGTGTTGTCTACAGGCAATACTCATCACGTGGCCTTGTGTCCACAGCTTTATGTTGTCTTCAGGTAATACTCATCACGTGGCCTTGTGTCCACAGCTTTGTGTTGTCTTCAGGTAATATACTAATCACGTGGCCTTGTGTCCACAGCTTTATGTTGTCTTCAGGTAATACTCATCACGTGGCCTTGTGTCCACAGCTTTGTGTTGTCTTCAGGTAATACTCATCACGTGGCCTTGTGTCCACAGCTTTGTGTTGTCTTCAGGCAATACTCATCACGTGGCCTTGTGTCCACAGCTTTGTGTTGTCTTCAGGTAATACTCATCACGTGGCCTTGTGTCCACAGCTTTGTGTTGTCTTCAGGTAATACTCATCACGTAGCCTTGTGTCCACAGCTTTATGTTGTCTTCAGGTAATACTCATCACGTGGCCTTGTGTCCACAGCTTTATGTTGTCTTCAGGTAATACTCATCACGTGGCCTTGTGTCCACAGCTTTGTGTGGTCTTCAGGTAACGGTTGCTGTTCCGACAGTGTGTAAGGCAACAATACTCATTACGTGGCCTTGTGTCCACAGCTTTATGTTGTCTTCAGGTAATACTCATCACGTGGCCGTGTGTCCACAGCTTTATGTTGTCTTCAGGTAATACTCATCACGTGGCCTCGTGTCCACAGCTTTGTGTTGTCTTCAGGTAATACTCATCACGTGGCCTTGTGTCCACAGCTTTATGTTGTCTTAAGGTAATACTCATCACGTGGCCTTGTGTCCACAGCTTTATGTTGTCTTCAGGTAATACTCATCACGTGGCCTCGTGTCCACAGCTTTGTGTTGTCTTCAGGTAATACTCATCACGTGGCCTTGTGTCCACAGCTTTATGTTGTCTTCAGGTAATACTCATCACGTGGCCTCGTGTCCACAGCTTTGTGTTGTCTTCAGGTAATACTCATCACGTGGCCTTGTGTCCACAGCTTTGTGTTGTCTTCAGGTAATGGTTCCTGTTCCGACAGTGTGTAAGTCAACAATAATCTCATGTCATTCTCAAATTATTTATTGAATACTTAACAAGTTAACACATATCTATTTATTTATTTATTGAATACTTAACAAGTTAACACATATCTATTTATTTATTTATTGAATACTTAACAAGTTAACACATATCTATTTATTTATTGAATACTTAACAAGTTAACACATATCTATTTATTTATTTATTGAATACTTAACAAGTTAACACATATCTATTTATTTATTTATTGAATACTTAACAAGTTAACACATATCTATTTATTTATTGAATACTTAACAAGTGAACACATACCTATCTATTTATTGAATACTTAACAAGTTAACACATATCTATTTATTTATTTATTGAATACTTAACAAGTTAACACATATCTATTTATTTATTTATTGAATACTTAACAAGTTAACACATATCTATTTATTTATTTATTGAATACTTAACAAGTTAACACATATCTATTTATTTATTTATTGAATACTTAACAAGTTAACACATATCTATTTATTTATTTATTGAATACTTAACAAGTTAACACATATCTATTTATTTATTTATTGAATACTTAACAAGTTAACACATATCTATTTATTTATTTATTGAATACTTAACAAGTTAACACATATCTATTTATTTATTGAATACTTAACAAGTTAACACATATTTATTTATTTATTGAATACTTAACAAGTTAACACATATCTATTTATTTATTGAATACTTAACAAGTTAACACATATCTATTTATTTATTTATTGAATACTTAACAAGTTAACACATATCTATTTATTTATTTATTGAATACTTAACAAGTTAACACATATTTATTTATTTATTGAATACTTAACAAGTTAACACATATTTATTTATTTATTGAATACTTAACAAGTTAACACATATCTATTTATTTATTTATTGAATACTTAACAAGTTAACACATATCTATTTATTTATTGAATACTTAACAAGTTAACACATATCTATTTATTTATTTATTGAATACTTAACAAGTTAACACATATCTATTTATTTATTTATTGAATACTTAACAAGTTAACACATATTTATTTATTTATTGAATACTTAACAAGTTAACACATATTTATTTATTTATTGAATACTTAACAAGTTAACACATATCTATTTATTTATTGAATACTTAACAAGTTAACACATATCTATTTATTTATTTATTGAATACTTAACAAGTTAACACATATCTATTTATTTATTGAATACTTAACAAGTTAACACATATCTATTTATTTATTTATTGAATACTTAACAAGTTAACACATATCTATTTATTTATTGAATACTTAACAAGTTAACACATATCTATTTATTTATTTATTGAATACTTAACAAGTTAACACATATCTATTTATTTATTGAATACTTAACAAGTTAACACATATCTATTTATTTATTTATTGAATACTTAACAAGTTAACACATATCTATTTATTTATTTATTGAATACTTAACAAGTTAACACATATCTATTTATTTATTGAATACTTAACAAGTGAACACATACCTATCTATTTATTTATTTAATTACAAACAAAGTTCGTTCAACAGTACTGAGGTTGACCTCTCCTTTTAAGTGTGAAAACACTTGTGCCAGGAAAGGCCGCTCTCCCTTAACTTGATTACATTTATATATATTTATAACTTTAATGTCTAACTGGCTTTCTGTCAATACAATAAATAAAATTGAAGTGTCTGTTTGTAATGTTAAAATAACAACGTTTTACTAAATGCATAGGAAAATATAAACCGTTCTTATAACAAAAAAGCAATTTTTATCATTTTTGTCTGTCTGGCTGTCTGTTTGTTCCGGCTAATCTCCGAAACGGCTTGACCGATTTTAAGGGGACTTTCACTGGCAGATAGCTGATATTACGGCGCGTAACTTAGGCTACTTTTATTTTAGAAAAATAATTAGGGTTCCGCGCAAAAAAAAATGAAAACCCTTGAAATTATGAACATAAAGTCGGATTTGAAAAAATCTTTTTGCATTTGGTAGCCTAATTCTTGAAGATACTTATAGGCTATTTAACATACAACACTAAGGAGCCGAGCAAAATGAAAAAGTCAGAAAGAACACTAAGCGAAAACGATGTTGCTGACTACGTGGATAAACAAGTTAAGTTACGATGAAGTAGAGAATCTTTTATCAAATATAAAATAAACCCGTTTCCGTATAAAACAACCGCACACATACACACACACACCCCTACACATAACACACACACACACACACCCACACACACACAAGCACGCACACATATATACACACACACACACCAACAGACTAATTATAATAATCAATAAAATTATTCTTTCATAAACCTTAACTTTAGTAGCATGTTTACACCAATTGCGAGATAAAAAAGAGCGGCGCCTCCTGGCACAGGCATCTATATGCTTCAAAGGAGACGCCTCCAACTGTGTAATGTATAAATGTGTGATAATGAAATAAAACATTTTTGATTTTAGATTTTTGATTGATTTTTGAAACGAAGTAATAGCGCGGGCGGGCGATTCAACGCGACGGCACAGATTACCACATAAATCACTACCACGGTAATATCATCTATACAGTATTGTAACTCGGCCGTGTCTTTGAAATAAATGCCTACAGCCGCGCGGTACGTAAACATGCGCTAGGGCTGCCGCCTCCAGCATTTTAATTACATTTGCCTACTTTGTGTTTCCATTTAGTTTTGTGATTGTAAATATACTTTTTTTATATAAACAAATAAAATAATTTGTGAATTGAATAGGAAGTGTTCAATAAAAATGCGTGTTGTTTTTTGATTGGTAGATTTAATTAAAAAACCATGTTTATGTTTGAATTACAAATCGGTC
This sequence comes from Fissipunctia ypsillon, assembly GCA_947568875.1. Lineage (NCBI taxonomy): Eukaryota > Metazoa > Arthropoda > Insecta > Lepidoptera > Noctuidae > Fissipunctia > Fissipunctia ypsillon. The sequence continues at coordinate 153,022 of OX387652.1, forward strand.
TTATAAATTTGCGCCGAGGTTTTAACACAAACGTACCTACCGTATCATGATTCAGGAACCGCCTATAACTACCTATTTCACTCGTGTCAATCACTTTCCTTTATTCACTTTATTTATTAATCCAGACATCTTTTTTTTTCGGGAGATAAAAGGAAATACTTATCCATTAAAAAGACACACATTATATACTTACCTACTAGTAAGTAAAATTATTTTATAGTCTTACCTTTCAGTTTCCAGGTAATCAAAAAAAAGTTATCTCTGGATGCGTTATTGACGAATTCATACAACCAAAAACAGCACAATATATCCTACTCGTCACATTAAATATGTAAATATGTACTTGAACTTATTTTTAGTGAAAAAGTCGCGCGGTTATTGTTAAAAAAACAACACACCGTCCGTTCGTCACTGCGGCACAGTCGCGACTGTCTGCATGCCGAGCGCATGCCGAGATCGAGGCGCGTAGGCATAGCTCGCGCTTCGTCCGTTTGAATGAAGTTGGAATACTGTATAGATAATATTACCGTGTCACTCCATACAAAATTTTCAATACCTACTGCTACAATAGCATACACTTTCGAGTCGCTAGACGCTGCAAACGAAAATGTACCTAACCTTACAAGCGGAAAGTGAGTTTTGTTTTGTAGCTGCGCGCCGCCGCGTGGTTATTGCGAATTGCCAGGGCTGCCTTTTTCGATAAAGATGTCAGTAGGTATTTATAGTACACTTTATGAAATAAAATAAAATGTTTTTAATGTTTAATTGTTAAAAATACTTATGAAAGACCGAGGAATATTTTTATGCTACGTAACTATTTAGTATTCTGTGACCACGCCCCGAAACTGCAATTGTAAGACAAGTAAGACACATCAATTGACATCGTACGCAACGTGTAGTATCTAACTATTTAATAATCAGTGACCCACTCCGCATGGCCACGAATACGAGTGAAATACGAAATGGAGGAAACTGAAAACACGATTAGTTGATTTGTTCGTTCATTTACACAATTAGCGTAATAGGCATAGAAATATAAAAAAAACAGGTAATAGGTAACTACTATGCTGCTACACTATGAACAAACCTGCGCTGGCGCCATATTGTGACGTCATGCACGCTTTTAAATCTATACTAATATTATAAAGCTGAAGAGTTTGTTTGTTTGGTTAAACGCGCTAATTTCAGGAACTACTGGTTCGAATTGAAAAATTCTTTTATTGTTGGATAACGCATTTATCGAGTAAGGCTATAGGCTATATAACATTACGCTACGACCAATAGGAGCGGAGCATCAATGAAAAATGTTGTAAAAACGGGGAAAATTTATTCCTTTTGAGAGCTTCCGTTGCTTGCGGTGCGTAAACGGTTAAAGTTACTGCAGCATAACTCTGCATGTCAAAACTTTTTGGTTCTTTATAATCAACCTTTTTTCCGTTTGCATTTGAGCCTGGTCGATTTTTATCTTTTTATTTCGTGATTCGAATTATTTTTCTTCTGACAGATGGGTCCCCATTTTTTTCTTAGTTGCAAAAGTTGAATCTATTGATACGGACCCAGTTTGTGGAAAATTAACGAGTTTTTTTCAAGTGAACCAGACTATCTCAGCCGTCCTATTAATACCTTATGGCAAAATTATATTGAGAATGGTATATTAAGTATTATTCTAAGCATTCATCTTTATTTTTTCTGGTACGTATCTTTTAACAGTTTTCCTCAATCGGAAGTTCAGTCTGATCACGCTGGTCTAACCCTAATTCATTTTGTCTTAGGATTGAACAGCTTTGAACAGGCCGCCTTTCGACCTCCAGGTTTTGGCCTAAAATTACGCTGGACGTCCTTGGCCAACGTCGAGAGTTGGACCGCATTTAGACCACTGAAGGTTTCACAAACAACGCCAGTTCCTGAACCTGCGACAATCTACAGTCTACGTCACCTCGCCGGACGCAATTACTTATGCCACGGTTTTTTTTATGATAATTTTACGTACAAATTTAATAGTGTAGATAGTACGAGATTTTTTTAATTCATTAACTATTTAATTTTATTTGTAAAATGCGAGATACCTTGGTTCTCAATTTTTTTTATAACGATATGTTTTGGTAGCGTTACTAATTAGTGATTGCAATCGACTAGTTAGTACGTTTATTTTCTCGTTCGTTATTCGCGTACCTATCGGACCAAAGTTCTCTATTTGATTCCCTTCACACAAGACAACCTGCAACTTTTTTATACAATAATATTCATTTTTTTTACCTTTTAATGATATTTTTTATTTTTATTTTAAAAACTAAATTAAACGTGTCGTAGTAGAAAAGTGAATTTTCCGTCTTTTTATTTTTTTTTCGCTACATTACGTAAAAATCATATATGACGGGATGGTTCCTCTCAAAAAGTTCTAATAAAAAGTCCGAGATAGCATATGTCTATCTTTTAAGGGTGGGTCATTATAATATTTTAATGGTAATCGAATTTGTTATAAAATAATGCATTATTTGCGAAGGTGTTTTCATAAACATGGTATTAATCCTTTTCCAAATAAATAGTTTCATCATCAAGGTTGATTAAGTACATGTAAATTCCTTTTTAAATTATTCAATTCGGACTTTTGAACAAGAAATTTTACGCGGACGAAGTCGCGGGCGGAAGCTAGTTTGGGTAATAAGAGTAAATGATGAGGTTCGTTTATCGCTTACTTAGAGGTGGTTATCACCTGCCGCTGAGTCGTGGGGCGCTCGTTAGGGCCGGCTGCCGGCGAGCACGCCGAGCGCTCGGGGCCGGCTGCCGGCGAGCACGCCGAGCGCTCGGCGCCGGCTGCCGGCGAGCACGCCGAGCGCTCGGGGCCGGCTGCCGGCGAGCACGCCGAGCGCTCGGGGCCGGCTGCCGGCGAGCACGCCGAGCGCTCGGCGCCGGCTGCCGGCGAGCACGCCGAGCGCTCGGGGCCGGCTGCCGGCGAGCACGCCGAGCGCTCGGGGCCGGCTGCCGGCGAGCACGCCGAGCGCTCGGCGCCGGCTGCCGGCGAGCACGCCGAGCGCTCGGCGCCGGCTGCCGGCGAGCACGCCGAGCGCTCGGGGCCGGCTGCCGGCGAGCACGCCGAGCGCTCGGGGCCGGCTGCCGGCGAGCACGCCGAGCGCTCGGCGCCGGCTGCCGGCGAGCACGCCGAGCGCTCGGGGCCGGCTGCCGGCGAGCACGCCGAGCGCTCGGCGCCGGCTGCCGGCGAGCACGCCGAGCGCTCGGCGCCGGCTGCCGGCGAGCACGCCGAGCGCTCGGGGCCGGCTGCCGGCGAGCACGCCGAGCGCTCGGCGCCGGCTGCCGGCGAGCACGCCGAGCGCTCGGCGCCGGCTGCCGGCGAGCACGCCGAGCGCTCGGCGTGCTCGCCGGCACGCACGCGGCACGAGCGGGTGAGCTCGGCGACACGCGGCGCCGCGGTCGCAGCACGCGGGTCTGCTCGGATACCTATAACTTCCGTATGCGACATACGACCAACATCCAGGGCTTACAGAATCTGTCTGACGACAACAATCAGATGACTAGAACTTAACATGAAACATATAAAGTGTACGTACCTAGGGTACACAATATGGTGTTTAGAATAAACTACCCTTACTTGACAATAAACTGTCTTGTCTGTATCGTGCCACTGCAGGACAGAGGCCTCCCACTAGTGCCACTGCAGGACAGAGGCCTCCCACTAGTGCCACTGCAGGACAGAGGCCTCCCACTAGTGCCACTGCAGGACAGAGGCCTCCCACTAGTGCCACTGCTTTAACTGTTCTTGGCTAACGCGGACCGCGCTGTATCGCCCCCTTTGGCAGATCCCAAGCTCTCCCACACTCCTAGCACTCCTAGCTAAACATGCTTGTGCCTCAATTTGTATTTAACACCCTTGTATACCATGTTTTACGCAATAAATATTCTATTCTATTCTAGATAGAAAAAAGAAAAACAGTAGCAGCCCGGAGTCTGGATTTGTGCCCGGTAGATGGCAATAGGCTCGCCCCCTATTACATGGGACTTAAACATAACTGGCGAAATGTGGGTGTACTTTAGGTACACCTCTGCCTAACCCTTCGGGGAAACAAGGCGTGATGTTATTCTATTCTATTCCCGCCATCTAAGATCTGCCGACGTCGGGTGGCTCTTTTAGCCCAAAGCTCATCAGATATGCGGCAGACAGTGCGCCACAAGCTCAGCAGCTCTCTGGGTATGGGTGGCAGCTGTAACTTGACGATACTTTTTATCCCATATAAGGGAAAAACCGAAACTCCACAACAGATTACCTAATGGAATCAAATCAAATCATTTATACGTTTGCAAACATGGGTATTTAGATTGTGGTGAAAACTCCGCCGTAAGTGATTAGCATAGAACGGAATCTTGGGTGCTATTACTATCAAAAGTATGGACATGACCAAACGTTCTCGGGAATCGGTACTTCGGTCACGGATATTAAAACATTACTAGAACTGATGATTATTCTACTTATATACTTACAACGTTTTTCTCTACACATATAATTAATATTTCACTCAATATACATATACATATTAAATTGTTTTTTTAATAAGTACTTAAATGAAACATGTACCAATCATGTACCAGTCTTACCAAGGGGTATCGTATTACCCAGTTACTGGGTTGTGGAGGTCAGATAGGTAGTCGCTCCATGTAAAATACTGGTATTCAGCTGCATCCGGATAGACTGGAAGCCGACCCCAACATAGTTGGGAAAAGGCTAGGCAGATGAGGACTTAAATGAAACAATCATTTAATACTGAAAGTACATTTTTATAATAAAAAAACAAGTAATATAACAGGTCCATATAAACAATTTTACAAAAACCAACAATAAACATAATCTAAAACATTATAATGTTACTGGGTAAACCGAATATCAGTTTATTCTCCAAACTAGTTTGCACGAGCGCAGCGTTCATACAACCCGATTCCTATCGGCTTCCCTTCGGAACCACCTCTCCTCTTAATGCCTACTATTGCCAAATAATATGGTACACCTGTGTGTGTAACTGTACATCACATCACATTACATATATTTAATACCAGTTTAATACAGTTATCATAAGATTAAAAACATTACAAAAATGTCTATTATATTTATCTGAGTTTATTAGAATTGAACAATTTTTTCTTCGGCTTCCCTCTAATGATAATTGTAGCTCCGCCTCTGCTAGTTTATCCATATTAGTGATATCGTCTCAAACAGCGCCCAAGTTCCGATCAATGGTGATTAGATAGATTTGGTGACATTATGTAGTATATAGTACATAGGAGGTACCTATCACAAACCCATTACGATGAAGACTTGATGCCCCGTAGGCAAAGACCCATAGTCACAGCAGAGCTGCAGCAGTAGCCGCTGCGCGGGAGCGCGGGGCACAGGCCCGCGGGGCAAGGGCCGCGGGGTCAGAGCCGCGGGGCACAGGGCCGCGGGGCACAGGGCCGTGGGGCACGAGCCGCGGGGCACAGGGTCGCGGGGTCAGAGCCGCGGGGCACAGGGCCAAGGGGCACAGGGCCCGGGGGACCGGGCCGAGGGGCACAGGGCCGCGGGGCACAGGGCCGCGGGGCAAGGGCCGCGGGGCACAGGGTCGCGGGGTCAGAGCCGCGGGGCACAGAGCCGCGGGGCAAGGGCCGCGGGGCACAGGGTCGCGGGGTCAGAGCCGCGGGGCACAGGGTCGCGGGGTCAGAGCCTTGGGGCACAGAGCCGTGGGGCAAGGGCCGCGGGGCACAGGGTCGCGGGGTCAGAGCCGCGGGGCACAGAGCCGCGGGGCAAGGGCCGCGGGGCGCAGGACCACGGGGAACAGGGCCACGGGGAACAGGGCCACGGGGCACAAGGCCACGGGGCACAGGGCCACGGGGCACAGGGCCACGGGGCACAGGGCCACGGGGCACAGGGCCACGGGGCACAGGGCCACGGGGAACAGGGCCGCGGGGCCGCAAACAATATGTTTGTGTCACGTTAAGTGCTTATCACATTTATTGCCGCTTGCCGCTCGATACGGTGCATTCAGGTTTGTTATCCGTATCGCTAGAGGTTAGGGCTAGAGGTTGCTTACCTCATTGTCTTCCATTTTAATTAACTGACTTTGGCCCTGCCGGTGGATGTTGCAACAACTTGGGCTCTGCTGGAGGATGTTGCAACAACTTGGGCTCTGCCGGAGGATGTTGCAACAACTTGGGCTCTGCTGGAGGATGTTGCAACAACTTGGGCTCTGCCGGAGGATGTTGCAACAACTTGGGCTCTGCCGGAGGATGTTGCAACAACTTGGGCTCTGCCGGAGGATGTTGCAACAACTTGGGCTCTGCCGGAGGATGTTGCAACAACTTGGGCTCTGCCGTAGGATGTTGCAACAACTTGGGCTCTGCCGGAGGATGTTGCAACAACTTGGGCTCTGCCGGAGGATGTTGCAACAACTTGGGCTCTGCCGGAGGATGTTGCAACAACTTGGGCTCTGCCGGAGGATGTTGCAACAACTTGGGCTCTGCCGGAGGATGTTGCAACAACTTGGGCTCTGCCGGAGGATGTTGCAACAACTTGGGCTCTGCTGGAGGATGTTGCAACAACTTGGGCTCTGCCGGAGGATGTTGCAACAACTTGGGCTCTGCCGGAGGATGTTGCAACAACTTGGGCTCTGCCGGAGGATGTTGCAACAACTTGGGCTCTGCCGGAGGATGTTGCAACAACTTGGGCTCTGCCGTAGGATGTTGCAACAACTTGGGCTCTGCCGGAGGATGTTGCAACAACTTGGGCTCTGCCGGAGGATGTTGCAACAACTTGGGCTCTGCCGGAGGATGTTGCAACAACTTGGGCTCTGCCGGAGGATGTTGCAACAACTTGGGCTCTGCCGGAGGATGTTGCAACAACTTGGGCTCTGCCGGAGGATGTTGCAACAACTTGGGCTCTGCCGGAGGATGCTGCAACAACTTGGGCTTTGCCGGAGGATGCTGCAACAACTTGGGCTCTGCCGGAGGATGTTGCAACAACTTGGGCCCTGCCGGGGGATGTTGCAACAACTTGGGCTCTGCCGGAGGATGTTGCAACAACTTGGGCCCTGCCGGGGGATGTTGCAACAACTTGGGCTCTGACGGAGGATGTTGCAACAACTTGGGCCCTGCCGGGGGATGTTGCAACAACTTGGGCTCTGCCGGAGGATGTTGCAACAACTTGGGCTCTGTCGGAGGATGTTGCAACAACTTGGGCTCTGCCGGAGGATGCTGCAACAACTTGGGCTCTGCCGGAGGATGTTGCAACAACTTGGGCTCTGCCGGAGGATGCTGCAACAACTTGGGCTCTGCCGGAGGATGTTGCAACAACTTGGGCTCTGCCGGAGGATGCTGCAACAACTTGGGCTCTGCCGGAGGATGCTGCAACAACTTGGGCTCTGCCGGAGGATGTTGCAACAACTTGGGCCCTGCCGGAGGATGTTGCAACAACTTGGGCTCTGCCGGAGGATGTTGCAACAACTTGGGCCCTGCCGGGGGATGTTGCAACAACTTGGGCTCTGACGGAGGATGTTGCAACAACTTGGGCCCTGCCGGGGGATGTTGCCACAACTTGGGCTCTGCCGGAGGATGTTGCAACAACTTGGGCTCTGTCGGAGGATGTTGCAACAACTTGGGCTCTGCCGGAGGATGCTGCAACAACTTGGGCTCTGCCGGAGGATGTTGCAACAACTTGGGCTCTGCCGGAGGATGCTGCAACAACTTGGGCTCTGCCGGAGGATGCTGCAACAACTTGGGCTCTGCCGGAGGATGTTGCAACAACTTGGGCCCTGCCGGGGGATGTTGCAACAACTTGGGCTCTGCCGGAGGATGTTGCAACAACTTGGGCCCTGCCGGGGGATGTTGCAACAACTTGGGCTCTGTCGGAGGATGTTGCAACAACTTGGGCCCTGCTGGGGGATGTTGCAACAACTTGGGCTCTGCCGGAGGATGTTGCAACAACTTGGGCTCTGTCGGAGGATGTTGCAACAACTTGGGCTCTGCCGGAGGATGCTGCAACAACTTGGGCCCTGCCGGGGGATGTTGCAACAACTTGGGCTCTGCCGGAGGATGCTGCAACAACTCTGTCGCGGATCATGTTCTCCAAATGCAAAGTGTGTGACTGAGCGCCGAGCTCCGGAGCGCTTTTGAAATTGTTGGGACTCAAACGTCATTTGTCACAACGAGATCTCGAGATATTATCGACAAAAAACTTTAAGATTATAATTTTTTGTGTCCTAAAAGTAGGTATACAGAATAGTAAACGCAAACTTTTCGAACAATCTTGCCTGCGGTCTGCGGTCTGCGGTCTGCGGTCTGCGATGTGAGATCACGACACGTGTTCCAGTATACTGAAGTTTTCTCCGGTATATGATTGCAATTTTCTCTTTCTTTCAATATTTTTTTAGCCTCTAATGTATTAATCTGTATTGTATTTGCTTCGATTAGTTGCTCTGTTGTGTGTTTATGCTGTGTTTCAAATTGCTTGTATTTGCCTACTAGACTATACGTCCGATGGTCTGTTTTTGTAGTTTTTGATGGTGACAAATATCTGATACATTTGAGGAAATGGGTAGATAAAATAAAAACCATAAATGCTATAAAATTATCATGCATTATAGTAACTCAGGTTTTTGCAGGATTGTCAGAACCGGGTCATGCTTTATATACGTACTTAAAAATGCATTCACGTAATATCACTTTGTTCGTTTCACTTGTAACATCCCCGGTTCTAACTTTTGGCAGCCTGCCCGATTGTATAATTTTAGATCAATATAATATAAATGTGTATAATGAACTTGGTTTTATGTGTGCTTTGTACTTGTTAGCGCGTTGCCTTAGCGGTACATTTTATAAACTATTACATGTATTTTTCAAACTATTTCTACCGCAACTAGCGGATATTATGCTATCTATTAAACCTGTTAGTAACCTGCTTACTGGGTTATATCTTAAATGCGTCTATTGCTGTATCGTCAGAGTTCAGTGCTGCTGTATGCCTGGTGTCATTTTTATTTTAATAATTGATAAACATTATTTTTGCTTAACTATTATACTCTTTATTGAGCATTACACGTATGAATGCCTGTTGCTTGAGCTTGTATTGCTGGTAATTCTTATGTTAGTGCACCTATTATCTAGTGACGAGCAATAAACATCTATCCATATACTACCAGAACTGTAGAGGCATCCGTACAAAATTGCACACGTTTTATTCGAACATTCTGAATGGTAACCACGACATCATCGTACTCACGGAAACCTGGTTAATTCCGGAAATTGGCAATAGTGAGTTTATTGATCAACGCTATGTTGTGTACAGGTGTGATCGTGATCGTGTTGCTACAAAAAAACTAGATGGTGGCGGAGTGTTGGTGGCGTTTCTGCGAACACTTAAATCATCTGAACTTGATATTTCGGTTACTCCTACTAATGCACAATCTCGCAATCTTATCGAACACATCCTTATAGAAGTGCCAAGTGCACTACCGTCCAAGCGTCATGTCATCAGTGCCGCATACATACCTCCCAGAATGGCTACCTCTGTATATGAGCAACATTTTGAAATCCTGCAGCAGGTACTGGGTGATCGCAGTGTTGACTGTTTCTACATATTAGGCGACTATAATCTCCCAGAATTAACTTGGGTCACACTGGGCCAAACTGGAGCTCCTGTCGGCTGTGGGCTGGGAATGGGTGCTTCCATAACTTGTAGCCAGTTAAATAACTTAATGTCTTTACTCGATGCTTTACAATATAATGTAGTGGAAAATAATAATGGCAACATTCTTGACTTGCTTATATCCAACCACCCTTGTAAGGTATCGGCTGCGTCGTTTCCTCTGCTTCCAATCGACATGTATCACCCACCTTTTATTTGTGAAATAAGTCTAAATGTTCATGTTCAACCTATGAAAAAGCGACCGCTACAAAAGTACAACTTTTATAAATCAGATTATGATAAAATTAACCGCAAAATTCAGGATATTGACTGGACGGACCTTCTTGCCCCTTTGGGATCCGAAGAGGCACTTGGCACATTTTACAATAAGCTTGATGATATAATTAAACATCACACACCACTAGCAGCATCCAGGACTGCTGGTTATCCGGTCTGGTTTTCAAAAACATTAATTAGCACACTCAATAAAAAACAAAAGGCATGGGCTAAATGGAAGAAATTTGGCAAAATTGCAGATTATGAAAAATTCTCTCAGCATAGAGCCTTTTTTAAGGAAAATTGTAATAAATGCTTCTCTAAATACATACAGTCGATTGAGGATAGTATACATAAAAATATTAAAGATTTCTGGATATACATTTCCAACCGCAAAGACAAACCCGGTATACCGGCAAAAGTTCAATATAAAAACGATGTATCCAACGACCCTCAATCGATTTGCAACATGTTCTCTGACTTCTTTTCTTCTATGTATGAACCTGCTTCATCTACACTCTCTCAATGGGAGTTACCTTCTGAAACAATGACTAACGACATTGTTGTTTCTAGCCTACACTTCAGGGAGGAATCGGTACTTGCTGAACTGAAATCCCTTGATCCATCTAAGGGACCAGGTCCTGATGGGCTTTCCGCGTTTTTTCTTAAAAATACTGCTACTTCCATGTGTAGGCCCCTAACTATAATCTACAATAAATGTATCACAGAAGGTGTTATGCCAACGGTGTGGAAGCAGGCTAATATCACACCTGTACACAAAAGTGGATCGAAGCGTTGTGTCGAGCAGTACCGACCTATTTCTATTTTGTCTGTCTTGTCGAAGATTTTTGAGAGGCTGATACATAACGAAGTGCACCCTGTCCTTCATAATACTATTATACAGCAACAACATGGTTTTGTGAAAAAGCGATCCACGACAACAAATTTATTGGAATTTACTAGTGACCTATTTAATAACATCGACAATCGTATACAGGTTGACGCAGTGTACACGGACTTTCAGAAGGCCTTTGACAAGGTGGACCATAAATTGTTGCTGAGCCGAATAGCTTTCAATGGTATTCGTGGTAACTTGTTGCGATGGTTCATTTCGTACATCACTAACCGATGTCAACGGGTTGTTATTAATGGATACCACTCTCATACTACTCGTGTTACATCTGGTGTTCCACAAGGGTCTATTCTCGGTCCTCTCTTGTTCATTATCTTTATAAATAATATTGGTAACTGTTTTCATCATTCCAAATTTTTGTTATACGCCGATGATCTCAAAGTATACAGACCTATTCATAGCATTCAGGATTGCTATCTTCTCCAAGAGGACTTGGACCGACTGACGGACTATTGTTACTCTAGTAAGCTCCACCTGAGCATTCCCAAGTGCAACTACCTAAATTTTACCAAAAATAAAAACATCATAAGGTTTTCATACTCATTGTGTGGTGCTTTATTGAATAAAGTGAGTTCGATTCGTGATCTTGGCGTATTGCTCGACTCCAAACTCTGCTTGGATTTGCATATCGACCAAATCGTAAATAAAGCATATAAAATGTATGGGTTTATTATGAGATCCACTCATGACTTTAAGCGGACCTCTTCGTACCTCTGCCTGTATAAAACACTAGTCCGTCCCCAGCTCGAATATGCTGTTTCCATCTGGAACCCGTACTATGGCAAGTACACTGACATGATAGAAAACGTCCAACGTAGATATCTTCGTGCAATGCACTACAGGTGTCACAAAACCTATTTAGAGTATAATCAGTTACTCAGTAAATACAGACTTTTGACACTGAGCTCTAGACGTAGGCAATTAGAGGCAATAACATTGTATAAAATTGTTAATGGCAATTTTGACTGTATAGCTTTAAATAATGTATTGTGCTATGCAGTTCCCAGAACTGTCCATAGAAGGCGGGTGCGTGCGGGCAAACTCTTTGTAGTAGGTACTTGCCGATCAAACACTTGTCTCCGTTCACCAATTCGGCGAATGGCAGCAACCTATAACGAAGCATTCGAACACGTAGACATATTTGCATGCACTTTGAAAAGGTTTCGTAGTCTTTTGTATGAGGCACTTGAACTCAAAGACTAAATTTTTAAATTTTTGTTATTGTTTTTAAATACAATTTTTTTTTTTTTATTGCTTTCGTAACATTAGTGTAACTGTCACGCATGAACAGTTCACCTCCTAGTGACTGTAAGGTTTTATTTATTAATGGTAATCTGTGGACAGCGCTGTGGGCTACATTATTACTTAATTTATTTATGTTTTTCTGCTTGTAAAATTACATTTTGTAGCTGTTTGTTGTTCCTATCTAATAAAATAAAATAAAATAAAATAAAATAAAATAAAATAAAATAAAATAAAATAAAATAAAATAAAATAAAATAAAATAAAATAAAATAAAATAAAATAAAATAAAATAAAATAAAATAAAATAAAATAAAATAAAAATGATAATGTGACTAATGTTTGTAACCCGACTGCCCAGGACGGTCCTAATGTTTTTGTCGAGTGCAACTGTTGACAAAGCGTTGCGTGGCGTTAAGTGGTTCGTGCCATCGGCTCTGTTTTCAATAATATTGCTTCCCTGGTATTGTTATGCCATCATTACTAACTACCATTACGTTACAGACGACAGCTCGCCGTGGCGCGATGGCGGGCGCCCTTCGGTACCTTGCAGCCGGTTTGGTTGGGTAACATCAGTGCACACTGTTCTAATTAAAAATTGCCGTCTTAATTCTTTGACATATTATTATTGTTATTTACTATTAGTGTTTGGCATGAATTTGTGACATGTACTTACCTTGACTTTATTTTATTTTAGTTTTGTTAAAACATTAAAGCATACAAACATTACATTAATTATATTAATTAAGTATATAAGTATGTATGTATCTGTGTATCTATTATAGTATATTGTACTTATATACATTTTATTTGCACCAAGAACAACCCCATTTAATGTCCAGAAAATCACTGTCCATTCCAAGGTTGCCTGGAAGAGATCGCAGGATGCGATAAGGCCGCCAATTGTATATTTTGTAGTTTAATATGTATCTTTATGTAATGTACAAGTATAATCTGGTGAACAATAAATTATATACAAATAAATAAAAATCATAATTATACAATTTTGTATGCCTTCTGGCGGGACGTAGTATGGACCAACATTTCTTTGTAAAACATCTGTATAATTTTTACCCTATGTTCACAAAATTAATAAATGAATTGAATTGAAAAAGACATTTGGCTACAGAACCTTCAAAACACAAACATACATACATCATACATATGTGTACATGTACCTATTTAAATAAACTCACGCCTTTGTCCCATGGGGGCAGGCAGACACTACAGAACGCCACCTGTTACAGACAGGCCCAGAGTGTGCGAAGACGTGCCCCAGTCGTCTTCTTCACCGCGTACAAGGTTACATTCCGCTGGTGTTCCAGTTTTGTCGACGTGTACAATGTTGCACACTCGAACTGTAAGCGATTAGATAAGAAGAGTGGGGGCGTCTTCTTAGACGGCACTCAAGGCACTATCTGTACCGTCCTTACATGCTCCTATTGCTTCTTGGACGGCACTCTAGGCACTATCTGTACCGTCCTTACATGCTCCTATTGCTTCTTGGACGGCACTCTAGGCGCTATCTGTACCGTCCTTACATGCTCCTATTGCTTCTTGGACGGCACTCTAGGCACTATCTGTACCGTCCTTACATGCTCCTATTGCTTCTTGGACGGCACTCTAGGCGCTATCTGTACCGTCCTTACATGCTCCTATTGCTTCTTGGACGGCACTCTAGGCACTATCTGTACCGTCCTTACATGCTCCTATTGCTTCTTGGACGGCACTCTAGGCGCTATCTGTACCGTCCTTACATGCTCCTATTGCTTCTTGGACGGCACTCTAGGCACTATCTGTACCGTCCTTACATGCTCCTATTGCTTCTTGGACGGCACTCTAGGCGCTATCTGTACCGTCCTTACATGCTCCTATTGCTTCTTGGACGGCACTCTAGGCACTATCTGTACCGTCCTTACATGCTCCTATTGCTTCTTGGACGGCACTCTAGGCACTATCTGTACCGTCCTTACATGCTTTATTGCTTCTTGGACGACACTCAAGGCACTATCTATAGGTCCTTACATGCTCCTATTGCTTCTTGGACGGCACTCAAGGCACTATCTGTACCGTCCTTACATGCTCCTATTGCTTCTTGGACGGCACTCTAGGCACTATCTGTACCGTCCTTACATGCTCCTATTGCTTCTTGGACGGCACTCTAGGCACTATCTGTACCGTCCTTACATGCTTTATTGCTTCTTGGACGACACTCAAGGCACTATCTATAGGTCCTTACATGCTCCTATTGCTTCTTGGACGGCACTCTAGGCACTATCTGTACCGTCCTTACATGCTCCTATTGCTTCTTGGACGGCACTCTAGGCACTATCTGTACCGTCCTTACATGCTTTATTGCTTCTTGGACGACACTCAAGGCACTATCTATAGGTCCTTACATGCTCCTATTGCTTCTTGGACGGCACTCAAGGCACTATCTGTACCGTCCTTACATGCTCCTATTGCTTCTTGGACGACACTCAAGGCACTATCTATAGGTCCTTACATGCTCCTATTGCTTCTTGGACGGCACTCAAGGCACTATCTATACCGTCCTTACATGCTCCTATTGCTTCTTGGACGGCACTCAAGGCACTATCTATAGGTCCTTACATGCTCCTATTGCTTCTTGGACGGCACTCTAGGCACTATCTGTACCGTCCTTACATGCTCCTATTGCTTCTTGGACGGCACTCAAGGCACTATCTATAGGTCCTTACATGCTCCTATTGCTTCTTGGACGGCACTCTAGGCACTATCTATAGGTCCTTACATGCTCCTATTGCTTCTTGGACGGCACTCAAGGCACTATCTGTACCGTCCTTACATGCTCCTATTGCTTCTTGGACGGCACTCTAGGCACTATCTGTACCGTCCTTACATGCTTTATTGCTTCTTGGACGGCACTCAAGGCACTATCTATACCGTCCTTACATGCTCCTATTGCTTCTTGGACGGCACTCTAGGCACTATCTGTACCGTCCTTACATGCTTTATTGCTTCTTGGACGACACTCAAGGCACTATCTATAGGTCCTTACATGCTCCTATTGCTTCTTGGACGGCACTCAAGGCACTATCTGTACCGTCCTTACATGCTCCTATTGCTTCTTGGACGGCACTCTAGGCACTATCTGTACCGTCCTTACATGCTCCTATTGCTTCTTGGACGGCACTCAAGGCACTATCTGTACCGTCCTTACATGCTCCTATTGCTTCTTGGACGGCACTCTAGGCACTATCTGTACCGTCCTTACATGCTCCTATTGCTTCTTGGACGGCACTCTAGGCACTATCTGTACCGTCCTTACATGCTTTATTGCTTCTTGGACGACACTCAAGGCACTATCTGTACCGTCCTTACATGCTCCTATTGCTTCTTGGACGGCACTCAAGGCACTATCTATAGGTCCTTACATGCTCCTATTGCTTCTTGGACGGCACTCAAGGCACTATCTGTACCGTCCTTACATGCTCCTATTGCTTCTTGGACGGCACTCAAGGCACTATCTATAGGTCCTTACATGCTCCTATTGCTTCTTGGACGGCACTCAAGGCACTATCTGTACCGTCCTTACATGCTCCTATTGCTTCTTGGACGGCACTCAAGGCACTATCTGTACCGTCCTTACATGCTCCTATTGCTTCTTGGACGGCACTCAAGGCACTATCTATACCGTCCTTACATGCTCCTATTGCTTCTTGGACGGCACTCAAGGCACTATCTATAGGTCCTTACATGCTCCTATTGCTTCCTGGACGGCACTCAAGGCACTATCTGTACCGTCCTTACATGCTCCTATTGCTTCTTGGACGGCACTCTAGGCACTATCTGTACCGTCCTTACATGCTCCTATTGCTTCTTGGACGGCACTCAAGGCACTATCTATAGGTCCTTACATGCTCCTATTGCTTCTTGGACGGCACTCTAGGCACTATCTGTACCGTCCTTACATGCTCCTATTGCTTCTTGGACGGCACTCAAGGCACTATCTATAGGTCCTTACATGCTCCTATTGCTTCTTGGACGACACTCAAGGCACTATCTATAGGTCCTTACATGCTCCTATTGCTTCTTGGACGGCACTCTAGGCACTATCTGTACCGTCCTTACATGCTCCTATTGCTTCTTGGACGACACTCTAGGCACTATCTGTACCGTCCTTACATGCTCCTATTGCTTCTTGGACGGCACTCAAGGCACTATCTATAGGTCCTTACATGCTCCTATTGCTTCTTGGACGGCACTCTAGGCACTATCTGTACCGTCCTTACATGCTCCTATTGCTTCTTGGACGGCACTCAAGGCACTATCTATAGGTCCTTACATGCTCCTATTGCTTCTTGGACGGCACTCTAGGCACTATCTATAGGTCCTTACATGCTCCTATTGCTTCTTGGACGGCACTCTAGGCACTATCTGTACCGTCCTTACATGCTCCTATTGCTTCTTGGACGACACTCTAGGCACTATCTGTACCGTCCTTACATGCTCCTATTGCTTCTTGGACGGCACTCAAGGCACTATCTATAGGTCCTTACATGCTCCTATTGCTTCTTGGACGACACTCTAGGCACTATCTATACCGTCCTTACATGCTCCTATTGCTTCTTGGACGGCACTCAAGGCACTATCTATAGGTCCTTACATGCTCCTATTGCTTCTTGGACGACACTCAAGGCACTATCTGTACCGTCCTTACATGCTCCTATTGCTTCTTGGACGGCACTCTAGGCACTATCTGTACCGTCCATCTATAGGTCCTTACATGCTCCTATTGCTTCTTGGACGGCACTCTAGGCACTATCTGTACCGTCCTTACATGCTCCTATTGCTTCTTGGACGACACTCAAGGCACTATCTGTACCGTCCTTACATGCTCCTATTGCTTCTTGGACGGCACTCAAGGCACTATCTGTACCGTCCTTACATGCTCCTATTGCTTCTTGGACGGCACTCTAGGCACTATCTGTACCGTCCTTACATGCTCCTATTGCTTCTTGGACGGCACTCAAGGCACTATCTGTACCGTCCTTACATGCTCCTATTGCTTCTTGGACGGCACTCTAGGCACTATCTGTACCGTCCTTACATGCTTTATTGCTTCTTGGACGACACTCAAGGCACTATCTGTACCGTCCTTACATGCTCCTATTGCTTCTTGGACGGCACTCTAGGCACTATCTATACCGTCCTTACATGCTCCTATTGCTTCTTGGACGGCACTCTAGGCACTATCTGTACCGTCCTTACATGCTCCTATTGCTTCTTGGACGGCACTCTAGGCACTATCTGTACCGTCCTTACATGCTCCTATTGCTTCTTGGACGACACTCAAGGCACTATCTATACCGTCCTTACATGCTCCTATTGCTTCTTGGACGGCACTCAAGGCACTATCTATAGGTCCTTACATGCTCCTATTGCTTCTTGGACGACACTCAAGGCACTATCTGTACCGTCCTTACATGCTCCTATTGCTTCTTGGACGGCACTCAAGGCACTATCTATAGGTCCTTACATGCTCCTATTGCTTCTTGGACGACACTCAAGGCACTATCTGTACCGTCCTTACATGCTCCTATTGCTTCTTGGACGGCACTCTAGGCACTATCTGTACCGTCCATCTATAGGTCCTTACATGCTCCTATTGCTTCTTGGACGGCACTCTAGGCACTATCTGTACCGTCCTTACATGCTCCTATTGCTTCTTGGACGGCACTCTAGGCACTATCTGTACCGTCCTTACATGCTCCTATTGCTTCTTGGACGGCACTCAAGGCACTATCTGTACCGTCCTTACATGCTCCTATTGCTTCTTGGACGGCACTCTAGGCACTATCTGTACCGTCCTTACATGCTCCTATTGCTTCTTGGACGGCACTCAAGGCACTATCTGTACCGTCCTTACATGCTCCTATTGCTTCTTGGACGGCACTCTAGGCACTATCTGTACCGTCCTTACATGCTTTATTGCTTCTTGGACGACACTCAAGGCACTATCTGTACCGTCCTTACATGCTCCTATTGCTTCTTGGACGGCACTCAAGGCACTATCTATAGGTCCTTACATGCTCCTATTGCTTCTTGGACGGCACTCAAGGCACTATCTGTACCGTCCTTACATGCTCCTATTGCTTCTTGGACGGCACTCTAGGCACTATCTGTACCGTCCTTACATGCTCCTATTGCTTCTTGGACGGCACTCAAGGCACTATCTGTACCGTCCTTACATGCTCCTCTTGCTTCTTGGACGGCACTCAAGGCACTATCTATAGGTCCTTACATGCTCCTATTGCTTCTTGGACGACACTCAAGGCACTATCTGTACCGTCCTTACATGCTCCTCTTGCTTCTTGGACGGCACTCAAGGCACTATCTGTACCGTCCTTACATGCTCCTCTTGCTTCTTGGACGGCACTCAAGGCACTATCTATAGGTCCTTACATGCTCCTATTGCTTCTTGGACGGCACTCTAGGCACTATCTGTACCGTCCTTACATGCTTTATTGCTTCTTGGACGACACTCAAGGCACTATCTGTACCGTCCTTACATGCTCCTATTGCTTCTTGGACGGCACTCAAGGCACTATCTATAGGTCCTTACATGCTCCTATTGCTTCTTGGACGGCACTCAAGGCACTATCTGTACCGTCCTTACATGCTCCTATTGCTTCTTGGACGGCACTCTAGGCACTATCTGTACCGTCCTTACATGCTCCTATTGCTTCTTGGACGGCACTCAAGGCACTATCTGTACCGTCCTTACATGCTCCTCTTGCTTCTTGGACGGCACTCAAGGCACTATCTATAGGTCCTTACATGCTCCTATTGCTTCTTGGACGACACTCAAGGCACTATCTGTACCGTCCTTACATGCTCCTATTGCTTCTTGGACGGCACTCAAGGCACTATCTGTACCGTCCTTACATGCTCCTCTTGCTTCTTGGACGGCACTCAAGGCACTATCTATAGGTCCTTACATGCTCCTATTGCTTCTTGGACGGCACTCTAGGCACTATCTGTACCGTCCTTACATGCTCCTATTGCTTCTTGGACGGCACTCAAGGCACTATCTGTACCGTCCTTACATGCTCCTATTGCTTCTTGGACGGCACTCAAGGCACTATCTGTACCGTCCTTACATGCTTTATTGCTTCTTGGACGACACTCAAGGCACTATCTGTACCGTCCTTACATGCTCCTATTGCTTCTTGGACGGCACTCAAGGCACTATCTATAGGTCCTTACATGCTCCTATTGCTTCTTGGACGGCACTCAAGGCACTATCTGTACCGTCCTTACATGCTCCTATTGCTTCTTGGACGGCACTCTAGGCACTATCTGTACCGTCCTTACATGCTCCTATTGCTTCTTGGACGACACTCAAGGCGCTATCTGTACCGTCCTTACATGCTCCTCTTGCTTCTTGGACGGCACTCTAGGCACTATCTGTACCGTCCTTACATGCTCCTATTGCTTCTTGGACGACACTCAAGGCGCTATCTGTACCGTCCTTACATGCTCCTCTTGCTTCTTGGACGGCACTCTAGGCACTATCTGTACCGTCCTTACATGCTCCTATTGCTTCTTGGACGACACTCTAGGCGCTATCTGTACCGTCCTTACATGCTCCTATTGCTTCTTGGACGACACTCAAGGCGCTATCTGTACCGTCCTTACATGCTCCTCTTGCTTCTTGGACGGCACTCAAGGCACTATCTGTACCGTCCTTACATGCTCCTATTGCTTCTTGGACGGCACTCAAGGCACTATCTGTACCGTCCTTACATGCTCCTATTGCTTCTTGGACGGCACTCAAGGCACTATCTGTACCGTCCTTACATGCTCCTCTTGCTTCTTGGACGGCACTCTAGGCACTATCTGTACCGTCCTTACATGCTCCTATTGCTTCTTGGACGACACTCAAGGCGCTATCTGTACCGTCCTTACATGCTCCTATTGCTTCTTGGACGACACTCAAGGCGCTATCTGTACCGTCCTTACATGCTCCTCTTGCTTCTTGGACGGCACTCTAGGCACTATCTGTACCGTCCTTACATGCTCCTATTGCTTCTTGGACGACACTCAAGGCGCTATCTGTACCGTCCTTACATGCTCCTATTGCTTCTTGGACGACACTCAAGGCGCTATCTGTACCGTCCTTACATGCTCCTCTTGCTTCTTGGACGGCACTCTAGGCACTATCTGTACCGTCCTTACATGCTCCTATTGCTTCTTGGACGACACTCAAGGCGCTATCTGTACCGTCCTTACATGCTCCTGTTGCTTCTTGGACGACACTCAAGGCGCTATCTGTACCGTCCTTACATGCTCCTATTGCTTCTTGGACGACACTCTAGGCACTATCTGTACCGTCCTTACATGCTCCTATTGCTTCTTGGACGACACTCAAGGCGCTATCTGTACCGTCCTTACATGCTCCTCTTGCTTCTTGGACGGCACTCTAGGCACTATCTGTACCGTCCTTACATGCTCCTATTGCTTCTTGGACGACACTCAAGGCGCTATCTGTACCGTCCTTACATGCTTTATTGCTTCTTGGACGACACTCAAGGCACTATCTGTACCGTCCTTACATGCTCCTATTGCTTCTTGGACGGCACTCAAGGCACTATCTATAGGTCCTTACATGCTCCTATTGCTTCTTGGACGGCACTCAAGGCACTATCTGTACCGTCCTTACATGCTCCTATTGCTTCTTGGACGGCACTCTAGGCACTATCTGTACCGTCCTTACATGCTCCTATTGCTTCTTGGACGACACTCAAGGCGCTATCTGTACCGTCCTTACATGCTCCTCTTGCTTCTTGGACGGCACTCTAGGCACTATCTGTACCGTCCTTACATGCTCCTATTGCTTCTTGGACGACACTCAAGGCGCTATCTGTACCGTCCTTACATGCTCCTCTTGCTTCTTGGACGGCACTCTAGGCACTATCTGTACCGTCCTTACATGCTCCTATTGCTTCTTGGACGACACTCTAGGCGCTATCTGTACCGTCCTTACATGCTCCTCTTGCTTCTTGGACGGCACTCTAGGCACTATCTGTACCGTCCTTACATGCTCCTATTGCTTCTTGGACGACACTCAAGGCGCTATCTGTACCGTCCTTACATGCTCCTATTGCTTCTTGGACGACACTCAAGGCGCTATCTGTACCGTCCTTACATGCTCCTATTGCTTCTTGGACGACACTCAAGGCGCTATCTGTACCGTCCTTACATGCTCCTATTGCTTCTTGGACGACACTCAAGGCGCTATCTGTACCGTCCTTACATGCTCCTATTGCTTCTTGGACGACACTCAAGGCGCTATCTGTACCGTCCTTACATGCTCCTCTTGCTTCTTGGACGGCACTCTAGGCACTATCTGTACCGTCCTTACATGCTCCTATTGCTTCTTGGACGACACTCAAGGCGCTATCTGTACCGTCCTTACATGCTCCTATTGCTTCTTGGACGACACTCAAGGCGCTATCTGTACCGTCCTTACATGCTCCTATTGCTTCTTGGACGACACTCAAGGCGCTATCTGTACCGTCCTTACATGCTCCTATTGCTTCTTGGACGACACTCAAGGCGCTATCTGTACCGTCCTTACATGCTCCTATTGCTTCTTGGACGACACTCAAGGCGCTATCTGTACCGTCCTTACATGCTCCTCTTGCTTCTTGGACGGCACTCTAGGCACTATCTGTACCGTCCTTACATGCTCCTATTGCTTCTTGGACGACACTCAAGGCGCTATCTGTACCGTCCTTACATGCTCCTATTGCTTCTTGGACGACACTCAAGGCGCTATCTGTACCGTCCTTACATGCTCCTATTGCTTCTTGGACGACACTCAAGGCGCTATCTGTACCGTCCTTACATGCTCCTATTGCTTCTTGGACGACACTCAAGGCGCTATCTGTACCGTCCTTACATGCTCCTATTGCTTCTTGGACGACACTCAAGGCGCTATCTGTACCGTCCTTACATGCTCCTCTTGCTTCTTGGACGGCACTCTAGGCACTATCTGTACCGTCCTTACATGCTCCTATTGCTTCTTGGACGACACTCAAGGCGCTATCTGTACCGTCCTTACATGCTCCTATTGCTTCTTGGACGACACTCAAGGCGCTATCTGTACCGTCCTTACATGCTCCTCTTGCTTCTTGGACGGCACTCTAGGCACTATCTGTACCGTCCTTACATGCTCCTATTGCTTCTTGGACGACACTCAAGGCGCTATCTGTACCGTCCTTACATGCTCCTGTTGCTTCTTGGACGGCACTCTAGGCACTATCTGTACCGTCCTTACATGCTCCTATTGCTTCTTGGACGACACTCAAGGCGCTATCTGTACCGTCCTTACATGCTCCTCTTGCTTCTTGGACGGCACTCTAGGCACTATCTGTACCGTCCTTACATGCTCCTATTGCTTCTTGGACGACACTCAAGGCGCTATCTGTACCGTCCTTACATGCTCCTGTTGCTTCTTGGACGACACTCAAGGCGCTATCTGTACCGTCCTTACATGCTCCTGTTGCTTCGTTTACTTTCATATATCTGGTAATACCGCCAGTTGCCAGTACTACGCTTCTGATCATTCTGAAGAACATCACCATCATCTGGCGTGACACAAATTAATGCAGTAATAGTACCGAGGAAACTTACATCTGACCAATTTGAAAACAAAATCCAGTGCACACGATGAAAACATCTGTTATCAAGCGTTACTATGGGGGCCGAGCTCTGCAAGCAAGAATAGTCCTTACGGTGTTCGTTCTCCCGTGGTACCCACAAGGAATGAGCGAGGTAGCAGTTGCGTCTTGTTGCCGCCATCGCCAGCCCGAGCCGCGTGGTACCAAACAGCTTCTACTTAGTTCCAGCCGAACTGCTCCGGGCCAGTCGGCGGCGTCGGCGAGGCTCTTGGAAGTTGTAGGCATTTTGTATGCTGGAGAGCAGCAATGCGTTCCACACCTTTCCTGCTGAACTGGATGTAAGTGTTTGGCACATTTAGGTTAGCTAGTAACATCAATTCAATGCAACAATTCTTATTTAGATGTCAAATCCCTGAAGGCAACATAATATGAAACATTTTACAGCAACTGGTAGAATGTTATCACATACGACCTCCACCAGGCAGCGGTTCAAGTCTCCGTTGCCTCCCGCCAGCCGCGTGCGCCGCGTGCAGCTGTCTTTGTTATGTAATACATGTGCCAGCTAGCGCTATCAGTTTATTGCCATTGCCTCCCGCCAGCCGCGTGCGCCGCGTGCGCCGCGTGCGCCGCGTGCAGCTGTCTTTGTTATGTAATACATGTGCCAGCTAGCGCTATCAGTTTATTCACCTGTCCGGCCGCTACCGGAGCTACGTGAGAAGCGTTATCAGCTCTGCGGACGGATGGCTAAACACTCCCTTTGTTATCGTTCGACTTGAAAACGTCACACAGCCGAGAATCTGTCAAGTGTTAAATGAGCGGCGGTTTGTCTGCACGATAGGTGCGATACGCCGCGATACGCCGCGATACGCCGCGACAGGAGACTAGATTAGCGTACTTACGTGAATGACATATCAATGTCGACGCACGGCACATTCATCCGCGCACCTCTCAAGATAATGCTTACTAACTCGGAAGGTATTGATAGATTACAGAGTCCTTGACGCAGCTCGGCGACGATAAGCTCACGTCCAGCCGCCGGCCGGGCTGGCCCGCGTTACAACTACAGGTCCATGCCCGTGCTTTCCATAACTCCTTCCGTAAAACATCAAATTCGGCCCGATAGATTAATTGTGACTATGTAAACCTCACCAGCCCCCCCCCCCGCGCCCGCACTCACACTGCACTTCCATAGTCACTATTCATATGTCACTGGTACAGAGCGTACCAGTGACTATGTAAGTAGGTACCTACGTCCTCTACCAGTGACTATGTAAGTAGGTACCTACGTCCTCTACCAGTGACTATGTAAGTAGGTACCTACGTCCTCTACCAGTGACTATGTAAGTAGGTACCTACGTCCTCTACCAGTGACTATGTAAGTAGGTACCTACGTCCTCTACCAGTGACTATGTAAGTAGGTACCTACGTCCTCTACCAGTGACTATGTAAGTAGGTACCTACGTCCTCTACCAGTGACTATGTAAGTAGGTACCTACGTCCTCTACCAGTGACTATGTAAGTAGGTACCTACGTCCTCTACCAGTGACTGTGTAAGTAGGTACCTACGTCCTCTACCAGTGACTATGTAAGTAGGTACCTACGTCCTCTACCAGTGACTGTAAGTAGGTACCTACGTCCTCTACCAGTGACTATTTAATAATTTACAGTTCAGTACTCTTTCCATAACCTTGCACAGAACGGAGGTAATGGCGATCGGACGGTAATGGGCAGGGCCTGCACGGTCGCCCTGTTGGGCACTGGTTGCACATTAGGTATAAATAACCTATAAGTAAAATAATGGAAACGTCACAAAAGACTTTTCAAAAATTGGCTACAAAACAATCTATTAACGTTAAATTAACTGAATTTATTATATTTGAAATGAGAAAAACTAACGCGATGCTTACTAACCAAAACCTTCACGCGCACATTGTAATATATTCGCTGACACATCATGCACTTGTCCCACTTTAACTAAAGTCGACCATATCAAATGCTAGGCGTCACCATTGACAAGAATCTAAATTTCCGTAAACACATCGATTTATTATGTACTAGAGTACGTAAACTAATATACATTTTTAACAATTTACGGGACATGGCCGACTTTAAATTAATTCAACAGGTATACTTGGCATCGGGTCAATCTATTCTTACCCACTGTATAACTTCCTGCGGTGGTGCCGCAAAATCAAATTTAATACTCCTAGAACGTGCTCAAAGCAATTCTAAAAGTCGCCACCTATCGCCCATTCCGATTTATATGGCACACCAGCTTTATATGGCACACCAGCTTTATATGGCACACCAGCTTTATATGGCACACCAGCTTTATATGGCACACCAGCTTTATATGGCACACCAGCTTTATATGGCATGCGAGGTGCTAACCGTCACGACCCTAACTCACACACCAGCTTTATATGGCACACCAGCTTTATATGGCACACCAGCTTTATATGGCACACCAGCTTTATATGGCATGCGAGGTGCTAACCGTCACGACCCTAACTCACACACCAGCTTTATATGGCACACCAGCTTTATATGGCATGCGAGGTGCTAACCGTCACGACCCTAACTCACACACCAGCTTTATATGGCATGCGAGGTGCTAACCGTCACGACCCTAACTCACACACCAGCTTTATATGGCACACCAGCTTTATATGGCATGCGAGGTGCTAACCGTCACGACCCTAACTCACACGCCAGCTTTATATGGCATGCGAGGTGCTAACCGTCACGACCCTAACTCACACACCAGCTTTATATGGCACACCAGCTTTATATGGCATGCGAGGTGCTAACCGTCACGACCCTAACTCACACACCAGCTTTATATGGCATGCGAGGTGCTAACCGTCACGACCCTTACTCAGACACCAGCTTTATATGGCATGCGAGGTGCTAACCGTCACAACCCTAACTCAGACACCAGCAGTGGCGTGCACTCCATACATGCAAATAAGCTCTGCATACCCTGTAGTCCTACACATACATGCCCCTCTCAATGATAAATAACTATAATTAAAAAAAAATCACGGTAATTTAGCTTACGCGCCATCTATTACTTTTTTTGGAACTAACTCGTTGGAGCGGCGAACATCCACCGCCGCGCGCACCGCGCAGTCAGCGCTCCCGTGGGCAAAAGCATAACTACGCCTTGCTTATTCTTCATACAACGCATCTCGTGTAGTACACAGCAAAAGTGTGACTGTGTGCGTGAAAATGTGTGCGCGTGTTGGAGTTTTAGAAGCATAGCTTACATTGCAACCCGTCCAAATTGAGAAGCCGTAAAAGCACCGCTTAATTGTTCATTGCAGAGGGTCGACTTTTTTAGTCGGATTGACCAAATGACCGACTACCTAATTCATTCTTTCGTATTAGTTCGTAATGTAATAAATTGCAGTTTTTTCGCCATATTGTTTTTCTTGGCGCAAGTGATTGACTGTCGAGTAATTATTTAGCAAGTTTATTGTAAAATATGGAAAATTATACCTGTGAGACCTGTGCTGGCGAAGTGTGTATACATAAGTTAAAATCCGCCGCGTTTTCGTCGTTATCTTTTGAGGAAAAAGTTAGATTGATTGCAAAGGGAAGGTGTGTACCCGGGTTAGATTTAACTCAAAGAAAAGGTAATACTACTCGTTATTTTCATAAAAAGTTTTATGATAACTATTACTGGCTAACTGGTTGTGTACACACAAACACATTGTATTGTTTCCCTTGCATTTTGTTTACTAATCAAGATAAAAAGAATGTTTGGACCTATAGCGGGTACTCAGATTTAAATAATTTTCACAAAGCGGCTGCTAAGCATGATTCTTCTGAAAAACATCTAGAATCCTGCTTAAAGTTCCAAACTTTTGGTAAAGGAAGAATAGAGACTAGTTTGAATAGCCAGTTAAAGTTAGATATTGAAAGGCACGACGCGAAAGTTGAAAGAAATAGAAACATTTTCAAACGGTTGATTGATGTAATTTGTTTTCTAGGTAAACAAGAATTAGCATTCCGTGGTCATTACGAATCCAGCTTGTCGTTTAATAAAGGCAATTTTCTGGAACTTGTAGATTTGTTGGCTAAATATGATGGGAATTTGATAACCCACTTAGGGTAGGTACAACAAGTTGAAACTGGTAAGTTTTTTTTTTCTTGTGCATACCCTGTCTAAAATCTCTGTGCACGCCACTGGACACCAGCTTTATATGGCATGCGAGGTGCTAACCGTCACGACCCTAACTCACACACCAGCTTTATATGGCACACCAGCTTTATATGGCATGCGAGGTGCTAACCGTCACGACCCTAACTCACACACCAGCTTTATATGGCATGCGAGGTGCTAACCGTCACGACCCTTACTCAGACACCAGCTTTATATGGCATGCGAGGTGCTAACCGTCACAACCCTAACTCAGACACCAGCTTTATATGGCATGCGAGGTGCTAACCGTCACGACCCTAACTCACACACCAGCTTTATATGGCATGCGAGGTGCTAACCGTCACAACCCTAACTCAGACACCAGCTTTATATGGCATGCGAGGTGCTAACCGTCACGACCCTAACTCACACACCAGCTTTATATGGCATGCAAGGTGCTAACCGTCACGACCCTAACTCACACACCAGCTTTATATGGCATGCGAGGTGCTAACCGTCACGACCCTAACTCACACACCAGCTTTATATGGCATGCGAGGTGCTAACCGTCACGACCCTAACTCACACACCAGCTTTATATGGCACACCAGCTTTATATGGCATGCGAGGTGCTAACCGTCACGACCCTAACTCACACGCCAGCTTTATATGGCATGCGAGGTGCAAACCGTCACGACCCTAACTCACACACCAGCTTTATATGGCACACCAGCTTTATATGGCATGCGAGGTGCTAACCGTCACGACCCTAACTCACACACCAGCTTTATATGGCATGCGAGGTGCTAACCGTCACGACCCTTACTCAGACACCAGCTTTATATGGCATGCGAGGTGCTAACCGTCACAACCCTAACTCAGACACCAGCTTTATATGGCATGCGAGGTGCTAACCGTCACGACCCTAACTCACACACCAGCTTTATATGGCACACCAGCTTTATATGGCATGCGAGGTGCTAACCGTCACGACCCTAACTCACACACCAGCTTTATATGGCATGCGAGGTGCTAACCGTCACGACCCTTACTCAGACACCAGCTTTATATGGCATGCGAGGTGCTAACCGTCACAACCCTAACTCAGACACCAGCTTTATATGGCATGCGAGGTGCTAACCGTCACGACCCTAACTCACACACCAGCTTTATATGGCATGCGAGGTGCTAACCGTCACAACCCTAACTCAGACACCAGCTTTATATGGCATGCGAGGTGCTAACCGTCACGACCCTAACTCACACACCAGCTTTATATGGCATGCGAGGTGCTAACCGTCACGACCCTAACTCACACACCAGCTTTATATGGCATGCGAGGTGCTAACCGTCACGACCCTAACTCACACACCAGCTTTATATGGCATGTGAGGTGCTAACCGTCACGACCCTAACTCAGACACCAGCTTTATATGGCATGCGAGGTGCTAACCGTCACGACCCTAACTCAGACACCAGCTTTATATGGCATGCGAGGTGCTAACCGTCACGACCCTAACTCAGACACCAGCTTTATATGGCATGCGAGGTGCTAACCGTCACGACCCTAACTCACACACCAGCTTTATATGGCATGCGAGGTGCTAACCGTTACGACCCTAACTCAGACACCAGCTTTATATGGCACACCAGCTTTATATGGCATGCGAGGTGCTAACCGTCACGACCCTAACTCAGACACCAGCTTTATATGGCATGCGAGGTGCTAACCGTCACGACCCTAACTCACACACCAGCTTTATATGGCACACCAGCTTTATATGGCATGCGAGGTGCTAACCGTCACGACCCTAACTCACACACCAGCTTTATATGGCATGCGAGGTGCTAACCGTCACGACCCTAACTCACACACCAGCTTTATATGGCACACCAGCTTTATATGGCATGCGAGGTGCTAACCGTCACGACCCTAACTCACACGCCAGCTTTATATGGCATGCGAGGTGCTAACCGTCACGACCCTAACTCAGACACCAGCTTTATATGGCATGCGAGGTGCTAACCGTCACGACCCTAACTCACACACCAGCTTTATATGGCATGCGAGGTGCTAACCGTCACGACCCTAACTCACACACCAGCTTTATATGGCATGCGAGGTGCTAACCGTCACGACCCTAACTCACACACCAGCTTTATATGGCATGCGAGGTGCTAACCGTCACGACCCTAACTCACACACCAGCTTTATATGGCATGTGAGGTGCTAACCGTCACGACCCTAACTCACACACCAGCTTTATATGGCACACCAGCTTTATATGGCATGCGAGGTGCTAACCGTCACGACCCTAACTCACACACCAGCTTTATATGGCATGCGAGGTGCTAACCGTCACGACCCTTACTCAGACACCAGCTTTATATGGCATGCGAGGTGCTAACCGTCACAACCCTAACTCACACACCAGCTTTATATGGCACACCAGCTTTATATGGCATGCGAGGTGCTAACCGTCACGACCCTAACTCACACGCCAGCTTTATATGGCATGCGAGGTGCTAACCGTCACGACCCTAACTCAGACACCAGCTTTATATGGCATGCGAGGTGCTAACCGTCACGACCCTAACTCAGACACCAGCTTTATATGGCATGCGAGGTGCTAACCGTCACGACCCTAACTCAGACACCAGCTTTATATGGCATGCGAGGTGCTAACCGTCACGACCCTAACTCACACACCAGCTTTATATGGCATGCGAGGTGCTAACCGTCACGACCCTAACTCACACACCAGCTTTATATGGCATGCGAGGTGCTAACCGTCACGACCCTAACTCACACACCAGCTTTATATGGCATGCGAGGTGCTAACCGTCACGACCCTAACTCACACACCAGCTTTATATGGCATGTGAGGTGCTAACCGTCACGACCCTAACTCAGACACCAGCTTTATATGGCATGCGAGGTGCTAACCGTCACGACCCTAACTCAGACACCAGCTTTATATGGCATGCGAGGTGCTAACCGTCACGACCCTAACTCAGACACCAGCTTTATATGGCATGCGAGGTGCTAACCGTCACGACCCTAACTCACACACCAGCTTTATATGGCATGCGAGGTGCTAACGGTCACGACCCTAACTCACACACCAGCTTTATATGGCATGCGAGGTGCTAACCGTTACGACCCTAACTCAGACACCAGCTTTATATGGCACACCAGCTTTATATGGCATGCGAGGTGCTAACCGTCACGACCCTAACTCAGACACCAGCTTTATATGGCATGCGAGGTGCTAACCGTCACGACCCTAACTCAGACACCAGCTTTATATGGCATGCGAGGTGCTAACCGTCACGACCCTAACTCACACACCAGCTTTATATGGCATGCGAGGTGCTAACCGTTACGACCCTAACTCAGACACCAGCTTTATATGGCACACCAGCTTTATATGGCATGCGAGGTGCTAACCGTCACGACCCTAACTCAGACACCAGCTTTATATGGCATGCGAGGTGCTAACCGTCACGACCCTAACTCAGACACCAGCTTTATATGGCATGCGAGGTGCTAACCGTCACGACCCTAACTCAGACACCAGCTTTATATGGCATGCGAGGTGCTAACCGTCACGACCCTAACTCACACACCAGCTTTATATGGCATGCGAGGTGCTAACCGTCACGACCCTAACTCACACACCAGCTTTATATGGCATGCGAGGTGCTAACCGTCACGACCCTAACTCAGACACCAGCTTTATATGGCATGCGAGGTGCTAACCGTCACGACCCTAACTCACACACCAGCTTTATATGGCATGCGAGGTGCTAACTGTCACGACCCTAACTCACACACCAGCTTTATATGGCATGCGAGGTGCTAACGGTCACGACCCTAACTCACACACCAGCTTTATATGGCATGCGAGGTGCTAACCGTCACAACCCTAACTCAGACACCAGCTTTATATGGCATGCGAGGTGCTAACCGTCACGACCCTAACTCACACACCAGCTTTATATGGCATGTGAGGTGCTAACCGTCACGACCCTAACTCAGACACCAGCTTTATATGGCATGCGAGGTGCTAACCGTCACGACCCTAACTCAGACACCAGCTTTATATGGCATGCGAGGTGCTAACCGTCACGACCCTAACTCAGACACCAGCTTTATATGGCATGCGAGGTGCTAACCGTCACGACCCTAACTCACACACCAGCTTTATATGGCATGCGAGGTGCTAACGGTCACGACCCTAACTCACACACCAGCTTTATATGGCATGCGAGGTGCTAACCGTTACGACCCTAACTCAGACACCAGCTTTATATGGCACACCAGCTTTATATGGCATGCGAGGTGCTAACCGTCACGACCCTAACTCAGACACCAGCTTTATATGGCATGCGAGGTGCTAACCGTCACGACCCTAACTCAGACACCAGCTTTATATGGCATGCGAGGTGCTAACCGTCACGACCCTAACTCACACACCAGCTTTATATGGCATGCGAGGTGCTAACCGTTACGACCCTAACTCAGACACCAGCTTTATATGGCACACCAGCTTTATATGGCATGCGAGGTGCTAACCGTCACGACCCTAACTCAGACACCAGCTTTATATGGCATGCGAGGTGCTAACCGTCACGACCCTAACTCAGACACCAGCTTTATATGGCATGCGAGGTGCTAACCGTCACGACCCTAACTCAGACACCAGCTTTATATGGCATGCGAGGTGCTAACCGTCACGACCCTAACTCACACACCAGCTTTATATGGCATGCGAGGTGCTAACCGTCACGACCCTAACTCACACACCAGCTTTATATGGCATGCGAGGTGCTAACCGTCACGACCCTAACTCAGACACCAGCTTTATATGGCATGCGAGGTGCTAACCGTCACGACCCTAACTCACACACCAGCTTTATATGGCATGCGAGGTGCTAACTGTCACGACCCTAACTCACACACCAGCTTTATATGGCATGCGAGGTGCTAACGGTCACGACCCTAACTCACACACCAGCTTTATATGGCATGCGAGGTGCTAACCGTCACAACCCTAACTCAGACACCAGCTTTATATGGCATGCGAGGTGCTAACCGTCACGACCCTAACTCACACACCAGCTTTATATGGCATGCGAGGTGCTAACCGTCACGACCCTAACTCACACACCAGCTTTATATGGCATGCGAGGTGCTTACCGTCACGACCCTAACTCACACACCAGCTTTATATGGCATGCGAGGTGCTAACCGTTACGACCCTAACTCAGACACCAGCTTTATATGGCACACCAGCTTTATATGGCATGCGAGGTGCTAACCGTCACGACCCTAACTCAGACACCAGCTTTATATGGCTTGCGAGGTGCTAACCGTCACGACCCTAACTCAGACACCAGCTTTATATGGCATGCGAGGTGCTAACCGTCACGACCCTAACTCACACACCAGCTTTATATGGCATGCGAGGTGATAACCGTCACGACCCTAACTCAGACACCAGCTTTATATGGCATGCGAGGTGCTAACCGTCACGACCCTAACTCACACACCAGCTTTATATGGCATGCGAGGTGCTAACCGTCACGACCCTAACTCACACACCAGCTTTATATGGCATGCGAGGTGATAACCGTCACGACCCTAACTCAGACACCAGCTTTATATGGCATGCGAGGTGCTAACCGTCACGACCCTAACTCACACACCAGCTTTATATGGCATGCGAGGTGCTAACCGTCACGACCCTAACTCACACACCAGCTTTATATGGCATGCGAGGTGCTAACGGTCACGACCCTAACTCACACACCAGCTTTATATGGCATGCGAGGTGCTAACCGTCACGACCCTAACTCACACACCAGCTTTATATGGCACACCAGCTTTATATGGCATGCGAGATGCTAACCGTCACGACCCTAACTCAGACACCAGCTTTATATGGCATGCGAGGTGCTAACCGTCACGACCCTAACTCACACACCAGCTTTATATGGCATGCGAGGTGCTAACCGTCACGACCCTAACTCAGACACCAGCTTTATATGGCATGCGAGGTGCTAACCGTCACGACCCTAACTCACACACCAGCTTTATATGGCATGAGAGGTGCTAACCGTCACGACCCTAACTCACACACCAGCTTTATATGGCATGCGAGGTGCTAACCGTCACGACCCTAACTCAGACACCAGCTTTATATGGCATGCGAGGTGCTAACCGTCACGACCCTAACTCACACACCAGCTTTATATGGCATGCGAGGTGCTAACCGTCACGACCCTAACTCAGACACCAGCTTTATATGGCATGCGAGGTGCTAACCGTCACGACCCTAACTCACACACCAGCTTTATATGGCATGCGAGGTGCTAACCGTCACGACCCTAACTCACACACCAGCTTTATATGGCATGCGAGGTGCTAACCGTCACGACCCTAACTCACACACCAGCTTTATATGGCACACCAGCTTTATATGGCATGCGAGGTGCTAACCGTCACGACCCTAACTCAGACACCAGCTTTATATGGCATGCGAGGTGCTAACCGTCACGACCCTAACTCACACACCAGCTTTATATGGCATGCGAGGTGCTAACCGTTACGACCCTAACTCAGACACCAGCTTTATATGGCACACCAGCTTTATATGGCATGCGAGGTGCTAACCGTCACGACCCTAACTCAGACACCAGCTTTATATGGCATGCGAGGTGCTAACCGTCACGACCCTAACTCAGACACCAGCTTTATATGGCATGCGAGGTGCTAACCGTCACGACCCTAACTCACACACCAGCTTTATATGGCATGCGAGGTGCTAACTGTCACGACCCTAACTCACACACCAGCTTTATATGGCATGCGAGGTGCTAACCGTTACGACCCTAACTCAGACACCAGCTTTATATGGCACACCAGCTTTATATGGCATGCGAGGTGCTAACCGTCACGACCCTAACTCAGACACCAGCTTTATATGGCATGCGAGGTGCTAACCGTCACGACCCTAACTCACACACCAGCTTTATATGGCATGCGAGGTGCTAACCGTCACGACCCTAACTCACACACCAGCTTTATATGGCATGCGAGGTGCTAACGGTCACGACCCTAACTCACACACCAGCTTTATATGGCATGCGAGGTGCTAACCGTCACGACCCTAACTCACACACCAGCTTTATATGGCACACCAGCTTTATATGGCATGCGAGATGCTAACCGTCACGACCCTAACTCAGACACCAGCTTTATATGGCATGCGAGGTGCTAACCGTCACGACCCTAACTCACACACCAGCTTTATATGGCATGCGAGGTGCTAACCGTCACGACCCTAACTCAGACACCAGCTTTATATGGCATGCGAGGTGCTAACCGTCACGACCCTAACTCACACACCAGCTTTATATGGCATGAGAGGTGCTAACCGTCACGACCCTAACTCACACACCAGCTTTATATGGCATGCGAGGTGCTAACCGTCACGACCCTAACTCAGACACCAGCTTTATATGGCATGCGAGGTGCTAACCGTCACGACCCTAACTCACACACCAGCTTTATATGGCATGCGAGGTGCTAACCGTCACGACCCTAACTCAGACACCAGCTTTATATGGCATGCGAGGTGCTAACCGTCACGACCCTAACTCACACACCAGCTTTATATGGCATGCGAGGTGCTAACCGTCACGACCCTAACTCACACACCAGCTTTATATGGCATGCGAGGTGCTAACCGTCACGACCCTAACTCACACACCAGCTTTATATGGCACACCAGCTTTATATGGCATGCGAGGTGCTAACCGTCACGACCCTAACTCAGACACCAGCTTTATATGGCATGCGAGGTGCTAACCGTCACGACCCTAACTCACACACCAGCTTTATATGGCATGCGAGGTGCTAACCGTTACGACCCTAACTCAGACACCAGCTTTATATGGCACACCAGCTTTATATGGCATGCGAGGTGCTAACCGTCACGACCCTAACTCAGACACCAGCTTTATATGGCATGCGAGGTGCTAACCGTCACGACCCTAACTCAGACACCAGCTTTATATGGCATGCGAGGTGCTAACCGTCACGACCCTAACTCACACACCAGCTTTATATGGCATGCGAGGTGCTAACTGTCACGACCCTAACTCACACACCAGCTTTATATGGCATGCGAGGTGCTAACGGTCACGACCCTAACTCACACACCAGCTTTATATGGCATGCGAGGTGCTAACCGTCACGACCCTAACTCACACACCAGCTTTATATGGCATGCGAGGTGCTAACCGTCACGACCCTAACTCAGACACCAGCTTTATATGGCATGCGAGGTGCTAACCGTCACGACCCTAACTCACACACCAGCTTTATATGGCATGCGAGGTGCTAACTGTCACGACCCTAACTCACACACCAGCTTTATATGGCATGCGAGGTGCTAACGGTCACGACCCTAACTCACACACCAGCTTTATATGGCATGCGAGGTGCTAACCGTCACGACCCTAACTCACACACCAGCTTTATATGGCATGCGAGGTGCTTACCGTCACGACCCTAACTCACACACCAGCTTTATATGGCATGCGAGGTGCTAACCGTTACGACCCTAACTCAGACACCAGCTTTATATGGCACACCAGCTTTATATGGCATGCGAGGTGCTAACCGTCACGACCCTAACTCAGACACCAGCTTTATATGGCTTGCGAGGTGCTAACCGTCACGACCCTAACTCAGACACCAGCTTTATATGGCATGCGAGGTGCTAACCGTCACGACCCTAACTCACACACCAGCTTTATATGGCATGCGAGGTGATAACCGTCACGACCCTAACTCAGACACCAGCTTTATATGGCATGCGAGGTGCTAACCGTCACGACCCTAACTCAGACACCAGCTTTATATGGCATGCGAGGTGCTAACCGTCACGACCCTAACTCACACACCAGCTTTATATGGCATGCGAGGTGCTAACGGTCACGACCCTAACTCACACACCAGCTTTATATGGCATGCGAGGTGCTAACCGTTACGACCCTAACTCAGACACCAGCTTTATATGGCACACCAGCTTTATATGGCATGCGAGGTGCTAACCGTCACGACCCTAACTCAGACACCAGCTTTATATGGCATGCGAGGTGCTAACCGTCACGACCCTAACTCAGACACCAGCTTTATATGGCATGCGAGGTGCTAACCGTCACGACCCTAACTCACACACCAGCTTTATATGGCATGCGAGGTGCTAACCGTTACGACCCTAACTCAGACACCAGCTTTATATGGCACACCAGCTTTATATGGCATGCGAGGTGCTAACCGTCACGACCCTAACTCAGACACCAGCTTTATATGGCATGCGAGGTGCTAACCGTCACGACCCTAACTCAGACACCAGCTTTATATGGCATGCGAGGTGCTAACCGTCACGACCCTAACTCAGACACCAGCTTTATATGGCATGCGAGGTGCTAACCGTCACGACCCTAACTCACACACCAGCTTTATATGGCATGCGAGGTGCTAACCGTCACGACCCTAACTCACACACCAGCTTTATATGGCATGCGAGGTGCTAACCGTCACGACCCTAACTCAGACACCAGCTTTATATGGCATGCGAGGTGCTAACCGTCACGACCCTAACTCACACACCAGCTTTATATGGCATGCGAGGTGCTAACTGTCACGACCCTAACTCACACACCAGCTTTATATGGCATGCGAGGTGCTAACGGTCACGACCCTAACTCACACACCAGCTTTATATGGCATGCGAGGTGCTAACCGTCACAACCCTAACTCAGACACCAGCTTTATATGGCATGCGAGGTGCTAACCGTCACGACCCTAACTCACACACCTGCTTTATATGGCATGTGAGGTGCTAACCGTCACGACCCTAACTCAGACACCAGCTTTATATGGCATGCGAGGTGCTAACCGTCACGACCCTAACTCAGACACCAGCTTTATATGGCATGCGAGGTGCTAACCGTCACGACCCTAACTCAGACACCAGCTTTATATGGCATGCGAGGTGCTAACCGTCACGACCCTAACTCACACACCAGCTTTATATGGCATGCGAGGTGCTAACGGTCACGACCCTAACTCACACACCAGCTTTATATGGCATGCGAGGTGCTAACCGTTACGACCCTAACTCAGACACCAGCTTTATATGGCACACCAGCTTTATATGGCATGCGAGGTGCTAACCGTCACGACCCTAACTCAGACACCAGCTTTATATGGCATGCGAGGTGCTAACCGTCACGACCCTAACTCAGACACCAGCTTTATATGGCATGCGAGGTGCTAACCGTCACGACCCTAACTCACACACCAGCTTTATATGGCATGCGAGGTGCTAACCGTTACGACCCTAACTCAGACACCAGCTTTATATGGCACACCAGCTTTATATGGCATGCGAGGTGCTAACCGTCACGACCCTAACTCAGACACCAGCTTTATATGGCATGCGAGGTGCTAACCGTCACGACCCTAACTCAGACACCAGCTTTATATGGCATGCGAGGTGCTAACCGTCACGACCCTAACTCAGACACCAGCTTTATATGGCATGCGAGGTGCTAACCGTCACGACCCTAACTCACACACCAGCTTTATATGGCATGCGAGGTGCTAACCGTCACGACCCTAACTCACACACCAGCTTTATATGGCATGCGAGGTGCTAACCGTCACGACCCTAACTCAGACACCAGCTTTATATGGCATGCGAGGTGCTAACCGTCACGACCCTAACTCACACACCAGCTTTATATGGCATGCGAGGTGCTAACTGTCACGACCCTAACTCACACACCAGCTTTATATGGCATGCGAGGTGCTAACGGTCACGACCCTAACTCACACACCAGCTTTATATGGCATGCGAGGTGCTAACCGTCACAACCCTAACTCAGACACCAGCTTTATATGGCATGCGAGGTGCTAACCGTCACGACCCTAACTCACACACCAGCTTTATATGGCATGCGAGGTGCTAACCGTCACGACCCTAACTCACACACCAGCTTTATATGGCATGCGAGGTGCTTACCGTCACGACCCTAACTCACACACCAGCTTTATATGGCATGCGAGGTGCTAACCGTTACGACCCTAACTCAGACACCAGCTTTATATGGCACACCAGCTTTATATGGCATGCGAGGTGCTAACCGTCACGACCCTAACTCAGACACCAGCTTTATATGGCTTGCGAGGTGCTAACCGTCACGACCCTAACTCAGACACCAGCTTTATATGGCATGCGAGGTGCTAACCGTCACGACCCTAACTCACACACCAGCTTTATATGGCATGCGAGGTGATAACCGTCACGACCCTAACTCAGACACCAGCTTTATATGGCATGCGAGGTGCTAACCGTCACGACCCTAACTCACACACCAGCTTTATATGGCATGCGAGGTGCTAACCGTCACGACCCTAACTCACACACCAGCTTTATATGGCATGCGAGGTGATAACCGTCACGACCCTAACTCAGACACCAGCTTTATATGGCATGCGAGGTGCTAACCGTCACGACCCTAACTCACACACCAGCTTTATATGGCATGCGAGGTGCTAACCGTCACGACCCTAACTCACACACCAGCTTTATATGGCATGCGAGGTGCTAACGGTCACGACCCTAACTCACACACCAGCTTTATATGGCATGCGAGGTGCTAACCGTCACGACCCTAACTCACACACCAGCTTTATATGGCACACCAGCTTTATATGGCATGCGAGGTGCTAACCGTCACGACCCTAACTCAGACACCAGCTTTATATGGCATGCGAGGTGCTAACCGTCACGACCCTAACTCACACACCAGCTTTATATGGCATGCGAGGTGCTAACGGTCACGACCCTAACTCACACACCAGCTTTATATGGCATGCGAGGTGCTAACCGTCACAACCCTAACTCAGACACCAGCTTTATATGGCATGCGAGGTGCTAACCGTCACGACCCTAACTCACACACCAGCTTTATATGGCATGCGAGGTGCTAACCGTCACGACCCTAACTCACACACCAGCTTTATATGGCATGCGAGGTGCTTACCGTCACGACCCTAACTCACACACCAGCTTTATATGGCATGCGAGGTGCTAACCGTTACGACCCTAACTCAGACACCAGCTTTATATGGCACACCAGCTTTATATGGCATGCGAGGTGCTAACCGTCACGACCCTAACTCAGACACCAGCTTTATATGGCTTGCGAGGTGCTAACCGTCACGACCCTAACTCAGACACCAGCTTTATATGGCATGCGAGGTGCTAACCGTCACGACCCTAACTCACACACCAGCTTTATATGGCATGCGAGGTGATAACCGTCACGACCCTAACTCAGACACCAGCTTTATATGGCATGCGAGGTGCTAACCGTCACGACCCTAACTCACACACCAGCTTTATATGGCACACCAGCTTTATATGGCATGCGAGGTGCTAACCGTCACGACCCTAACTCAGACACCAGCTTTATATGGCATGCGAGGTGCTAACCGTCACGACCCTAACTCACACACCAGCTTTATATGGCATGCGAGGTGCTAACCGTCACGACCCTAACTCAGACACCAGCTTTATATGGCATGCGAGGTGCTAACCGTCACGACCCTAACTCACACACCAGCTTTATATGGCATGCGAGGTGCTAACCGTCACGACCCTAACTCAGACACCAGCTTTATATGGCATGCGAGGTGCTAACCGTCACGACCCTAACTCACACACCAGCTTTATATGGCATGCGAGGTGCTAACCGTCACGACCCTAACTCAGACACCAGCTTTATATGGCATGCGAGGTGCTAACCGTCACGACCCTAACTCACACACCAGCTTTATATGGCATGAGAGGTGCTAACCGTCACGACCCTAACTCACACACCAGCTTTATATGGCATGCGAGGTGCTAACCGTCACGACCCTAACTCAGACACCAGCTTTATATGGCATGCGAGGTGCTAACCGTCACGACCCTAACTCACACACCAGCTTTATATGGCATGCGAGGTGCTAACCGTCACGACCCTAACTCAGACACCAGCTTTATATGGCATGCGAGGTGCTAACCGTCACGACCCTAACTCACACACCAGCTTTATATGGCATGCGAGGTGCTAACCGTCACGACCCTAACTCACACACCAGCTTTATATGGCATGCGAGGTGCTAACCGTCACGACCCTAACTCACACACCAGCTTTATATGGCACACCAGCTTTATATGGCATGCGAGGTGCTAACCGTCACGACCCTAACTCAGACACCAGCTTTATATGGCATGCGAGGTGCTAACCGTCACGACCCTAACTCACACACCAGCTTTATATGGCATGCGAGGTGCTAACCGTTACGACCCTAACTCAGACACCAGCTTTATATGGCACACCAGCTTTATATGGCATGCGAGGTGCTAACCGTCACGACCCTAACTCAGACACCAGCTTTATATGGCATGCGAGGTGCTAATCGTCACGACCCTAACTCAGACACCAGCTTTATATGGCATGCGAGGTGCTAACCGTCACGACCCTAACTCAGACACCAGCTTTATATGGCATGCGAGGTGCTAACCGTCACGACCCTAACTCAGACACCAGCTTTATATGGCATGCGAGGTGCTAACCGTCACGACCCTAACTCACACACCAGCTTTATATGGCATGCGAGGTGCTAACCGTCACGACCCTAACTCACACACCAGCTTTATATGGCATGCGAGGTGCTAACCGTCACGACCCTAACTCACACACCAGCTTTATATGGCATGCGAGGTGCTAACCGTCACGACCCTAACTCACACACCAGCTTTATATGGCATGCGAGGTGCTAACCGTCACGACCCTAACTCACACACCAGCTTTATATGGCATGCGAGGTGCTAACCGTCACGACCCTAACTCACACACCAGCTTTATATGGCACACCAGCTTTATATGGCATGCGAGGTGCTAACCGTCACGACCCTAACTCACACACCAGCTTTATATGGCATGCGAGGTGCTAACCGTCACGACCCTAACTCACACACCAGCTTTATATGGCATGCGAGGTGCTAACCGTCACGACCCTAACTCACACACCAGCTTTATATGGCATGCGAGGTGCTAACCGTCACGACCCTAACTCAGACACCAGCTCCTCACATTGCTCACAAAACAAATATTATGTAAAACTTAGAATAGGCTTATCATTGTGAGGAAAATAAAGAATATTGATTGATTGATTGATCCTCTAAATTGTAAGATGCTTTTTTACAAAGAGTGTACTTTTAAGATGAGATTTAAATTTCCTTTCGTTTAATTGCAATATATCACAAGATATTTTGTTGTAACATTTAACACAGTAGGTACCCCATAAAAGATAAGATAGATAATCTGAAAAATTGGTGATCTATTTTATCTTTATTTCTAGTAATAGTTATTTATTTCTCACCACAATATCCTTATAAAATAATAACAAAAAACAATATTGTCCAGTCATGGACTTATAGAAAACTACTGCGGGAGACTGGTGCCTTTAAGCTAAGCCAAAGCCACCACCACCACCAGTTTCAGGCCACCAGATCCCCGCCCCCAAGTACATCATTTTACTATGGTTTCCCGTATACGAAAACTAGACAACGATTTAAATTTTACTTAAAGGAAGGAGTGTTCGTGTGGAGTGTGTGGGTGTGTGAGTGTGAGTGATGAAAAAATTGGTGCATGTTAAACTTAAAATTAAAAAGAAAAAAAAAATTAATATGATACTCAATACTCAATATCTTTATTGGTTTACCATAATGTGTACTTAGGTGGTAACTATAGTATATATTGAGATCATTATGGACCCTGTAGGGCACAGCAAAAGGGTAGGAGAGCTCTGTTTTAGGAGATCATGAATAATAATGATGTCTGTCACATATTTTATTAAAAAGACTAGCTTTTGCCTGCGGCTTCACCCGCGTGTATGTCGGAGTATATCAAATTAGTATCTACCCTACGTGTTAATCCAGGTAATAAACCATCTGTATGCCAAATTTCCTCTAAATCTGATCAACCGTTCTTGCACCAATCCGGAACATAATAATATATCCCGACAAACAACAAACGGAAAAAAAATCTAAAAACTATAGTGTCGGCCTCAGACTCGTTCCCACACCTCGTAGCAATACTATAGTGTCGGCACCAGACTCGTTCCCACACCTCGTAGCAATACTATAGTGTCGGCACCAGACTCGTTCCCACACCTCGTAGCAATACTATAGTGTCGGCCTCAGACTCGTTCCCACACCTCGTAGCAATACTATAGTGTCGGCACCAGACTCGTTCCCACACCTCGTAGCAATACTATAGTGTCGGCCTCAGACTCGTTCCCACACCTCGTAGCAATACTATAGTGTCGGCCTCAGACTCGTTCCCACACCTCGTAGCAATACTATAGTGTCGGCACCAGACTCGTTCCCACACCTCGTAGCAATACTATAGTGTCGGCACCAGACTCGTTCCCACACCTCGTAGCAATACTATAGTGTCGGCCTCAGACTCGTTCCCACACCTCGTAGCAATACTATAGTGTCGGCACCAGACTCGTTCCCACACCTCGTAGCAATACTATAGTGTCGGCCTCAGACTCGTTCCCACACCTCGTAGCAATACTATAGTGTCGGCACCAGACTCGTTCCCACACCTCGTAGCAATACTATAGTGTCGGCACCAGACTCGTTCCCACACCTCGTAGCAATACTATAGTGTCGGCCTCAGACTCGTTCCCACACCTCGTAGCAATACTATAGTGTCGGCACCAGACTCGTTCCCACACCTCGTAGCAATACTATAGTGTCGGCACCAGACTCGTTCCCACACCTCGTAGCAATACTATAGTGTCGGCCTCAGACTCGTTCCCACACCTCGTAGCAATACTATAGTGTCGGCCTCAGACTCGTTCCCACACCTCGTAGCAATACTATAGTGTCGGCACCAGACTCGTTCCCACACCTCGTAGCAATACTATAGTGTCGGCACCAGACTCGTTCCCACACCTCGTAGCAATACTATAGTGTCGGCCTCAGACTCGTTCCCACACCTCGTAGCAATACTATAGTGTCGGCACCAGACTCGTTCCCACACCTCGTAGCAATACTATAGTGTCGGCACCAGACTCGTTCCCACACCTCGTAGCAATACTATAGTGTCGGCCTCAGACTCGTTCCCACACCTCGTAGCAATACTATAGTGTCGGCCTCAGACTCGTTCCCACACCTCGTAGCAATACTATAGTGTCGGCACCAGACTCGTTCCCACACCTCGTAGCAATACTATAGTGTCGGCACCAGACTCGTTCCCACACCTCGTAGCAATACTATAGTGTCGGCCTCAGACTCGTTCCCACACCTCGTAGCAATACTATAGTGTCGGCACCAGACTCGTTCCCACACCTCGTAGCAATACTATAGTGTCGGCACCAGACTCGTTCCCACACCTCGTAGCAATACTATAGTGTCGGCCTCAGACTCGTTCCCACACCTCGTAGCAATACTATAGTGTCGGCACCAGACTCGTTCCCACACCTCGTAGCAATACTATAGTGTCGGCCTCAGACTCGTTCCCACACCTCGTAGCAATACTATAGTGTCGGCCTCAGACTCGTTCCCACACCTCGTAGCAATACTATAGTGTCGGCCTCAGACTCGTTCCCACACCTCGTAGCAATACTATAGTGTCGGCCTCAGACTCGT
Organism: Fissipunctia ypsillon; assembly: GCA_947568875.1. NCBI lineage: Eukaryota > Metazoa > Arthropoda > Insecta > Lepidoptera > Noctuidae > Fissipunctia > Fissipunctia ypsillon. The sequence goes on from OX387652.1 coordinate 196,730, forward strand.
TCCCACACCTCGTAGCAATACTATAGTGTCGGCCTCAGACTCGTTCCCACACCTCGTAGCAATACTATAGTGTCGGCCTCAGACTCGTTCCCACACCTCGTAGCAATACTATAGTGTCGGCATCAGACTCGTTCCCACACCTCGTAGCAATTACTTCTTTTCAAAAATATTCAATTGACTTCGTTACTATTTTAACCGACTTAAAAAAAATGAGGAGGTTACCAATTCGGTTGTATGGTTTTTTTTAATGTTTATTACCTCAGTACTCCGTCATGTATACTAATATTATAAAGAGGAAGAGTTTGTTTGTTTGGTTGAACGCGCTAAAGATACCCAAAAATCATGTACGACGGATTTGTTCCTTTTAAAAAATTCGAAAAAAAAAATTGAAATACCATATGTCTATCTTTTAAGGTTGGCTCACTATAACCTTTTTAATGGTAACCAAATTTGTTATAAAATAATGCTTTATTTTCGAAGGTGTTTTCATAAACATGGTATTAATCCTTATCCAAATAAAAAGTTTCATAATCAAGGTTGATTAAGTACATGTAACTTCCTTTTTAAATTATTCGAATCGGATCTTTCGTTTAGAAATTACGACGGGTATAAAAATGCTTACAGTAAGAGAAATGCGCTTAGTCTATTAGTTACCTACACATTTTATTTTTTATTGACTGTTTGAACGCGCTAATCTCTGTCACTAGGTACCAGTCGGATTTAAAAAAATATTTTTGCATTTTATAGCGCAAGTCTTGATGAGGAAGGCTTCATCAACAAATCAAGCATTTGCATTCAAAAAGTATCATTTGGTGAAGTGGAGCTGACGAAGAAGACCACAGGTGGCGGGATTGACGGGTACTCCTCAAGGATAAGTATTTCACGGGTGGCGATAAGATATCTCGATTAAGATAGTGAAACGACTATGACGAAGCAAATTTAAATAAATGCTTCTGATGAAAATGGTACCATTGAACTGATGATGATAAATCAATAAATCCTGGCCGTGTTTGGGCTTATTAGAATTGTCATAAGATGCACTCTGGCTATAAATTTATTTTTAACCGACCTCAAAAACGAAGGAGGTTCTCAGTTCGTCGGAATCTTTTTTTATGTGTGTCCCCGATTTCTCGAAGACGGCTGGACCGATTTGGAAAATTCTTTTTTCTTTGAAAGGGTAGGTATACTTTCCAGGTGATTCCATTGTCATCACATCAGGATCTGATCATGGGATCCTGGACAAGTCGAGGGAACTCTTCAATATAGGCACACCTATAGCGATTTGGGTATTTTTTATAGTATCTTGTGTATTTGCTCACGGATAGCACCATTTGGTGAAGTGGAACTGATGACGAAGACCACAGATGGTAAGATGGCCACCGGAACATCTTGACAATAAGTATTTCACGGATTGCGATTCGATTACTTTAAAATCAGTGCTAAGCAATTTAAGCTCGTCATAATGCATATGGTGAAGTGGAGCTGATGGTGAAGTACCAGGAGAACTCCTTAACAATTAACATCCCTGTATCGGGAAAAGCAATGTGTTGTAAAACGTGATGGGCAGTTGTCATTAGGCTATTGTAACTTAGATAAATTACAAACCGACCCACTAGGAACATGCCGCGCCTCCCCCTGTAGCACCTCCCGGGGGGCGGCTTCTAAGAGCCTGGCCAGGTCCGCTCGAAGCAACCTCAGGAACAGGCCGCGCCTCCCCCTGTAGCACCTCCCGGGGGGCGGCTTCTAGGAGCCTGGCCAGGTCCGCTCGAAGCAACCTCAGGAACATGCCGCGCCTCCCCCTGTAGCACCTCCCGGGGGGCGGCTTCTAGGAGCCTGGCCAGGTCCGCTCGAAGCAACCTCAGGAACATGCCGCGCCTCCCCCTGTAGCACCTCCCGGGGGGCGGCTTCTAGGAGCCTGGCCAGGTCCGCTCGAAGCAACCTCAGGACACCCGTTCCTGAGTGTATCCCCTCTTTTCACCACCACAGGGGTAGAATTTCGAAAAATCTTTTCGGATTTTTCCATAACTTGAATCAAAGATTCCTGATACCAATTTTTGAGTTAGTCAAGCCATACAGTAAAAAAATCCCCAATCTAATTACCTCTTTTCACCCCGTTAGGGGTCGATTTAAAAAAAAAACGATTTTCTGTCAAAAGTATCAATACTGAGTTTCGAGTTAATCAGACTGCGCGTGAAAAAATCATTATTAAAATTAAAATTTATCCAAACAAAATTGAACACCCCAAAACTCCCCTTTGAGGGGTAGTTTTGAAAAACCAATAGTGAGAAACTTTATTGCTTATTTAGACAAATATTCATGCAGTTTCAAGTTTATCAACCAAATGTTTAAGATTTTTCATATAAACTATATCCCCACTTTTCACCCCCACAGGGGTGAAATTTAAAAAAATCGTTTAGGATATTTCCAAAACATGACTCAAAGATTATTTATACCACTTTTTAAGATAATCAAGTCACTGACAGTCAATAATCAAGTCGTTTTATAAAAAAATACAATTTTCTGTCAAAAGTATCAATACTGAGTTTCGAGTTTCGAGTTATCAGACTGCGCGTTAAAATACATCCATACATAATTTAACACCCTAAAACTCCCCTTTGAAGGGTAGTTTTGAAAAACCAATAGTGAGGAACTGTATTGCTTATTTATACAAATTATTCATGTAAAATTTCACCCCTGTGGGGGTGAAATTTTAGAAAATCGTGTAGGACATTTCCAAAACATGGCTCAAAGATTATTTATACCAATTTTCGAGATAATCAAGTCACGCAGTAAAACCCTCCCCTGTAAAATTAACAACCCCTTTTCATCCCGTCCGGGGTTGATTTTAGAAAAACCTTGATACATGTTATTTTTTACTTTTATTCTTAGGTATAAATACTGAGTTTCGAGTTAATCGGACTGCCTGGTAAAATTCTTCCATACAAACTTTGCCACCCCCCAATCTTCCTCGTGGAGGCAGTTTAGAAAAACAAAAAATTACAAAGTTAATAATTTACTTAGATAATATAAGTATTCGTGCCAAGTTTCAAGTCTATTAACTCAAGGAATAAGATTTTTCATACAAACTTTCATCCCTTATTTTACTCCCTTAGGAGTAGAAATTCCAAAATCTTTCCTTATTCCTTGTCTACATGATAAAGGGAACCTTCGTGCAAAATTTCAGCTTTCTAGGTCCAAGAGTTTGGGCTGGGCGTTGATGAGTCAGTCAGTCAGTCAGGACTTTTCTTTTTATTTATATAGATAGATAGATGTAGATTTTTTCTTACATACATAATATTTTCTTAAATTAATTGGCAAGGTACCGTCATAATATTAATCCTTTTAAATAGTTCCCTGAGAGATTCGCGGTGACGTAGATTATAAATGGCTCTGAATACTCTCTTTTGCAAAATAAAGATTGATTCAATGTCAGCTGCCCGACCCCACAGTAAAATGCCATACGACATAATGCTGTGCAAGTAGCTAAAATAGACCAATCGCGCGGTTTCTACATCTGTTAACTGTCTTATCTTTCCAACAGCATAAGCGGCCGAGCTTAGCCACCGCAAGAGGACCAATCTTGGACCTGAAGAATAGAGTTATTCTCGTCGTCACGATTTTGTGACCGTCGGTTTATTTTAAAGATCAATGATGTGTCATCTGCAAATAACACCATCTTCGGTTGATTTTGAAGTAATTGGGGTAAATCATTAATGTAAACTAAAAAAAGGAATGGACCTAATATCGAAACTTGAGGAACGCCCATTGCCATTTCAGACCCTAATGAGTATCTCCAACACATATTAAAGATCCAGCACAACAGACTTGCTACCACCCCGTCACCCTTCAGCATTTCAGCAGACATTCTGTCGTACCCCGCAGCTTTCACAACTTTCATCTCTTTCAGCGCTCTCACAATCTCATCTATTTCTATTTCATTCTCTTCATCTACATCTGAGCTTGGGTCTTCAAAACTGGCGTCTGCCTAATTACCCACTCCTTGCACACTATCCTTACACCTAAATAAACTTTCAAAGTATCCCTTCCAGCGTTCCAAGACCTTACATTCTTCGCTTAGTAAATATCCATCTTCTGCTCTTATAACATTCATACTCGATGTTCCTGTCACTCTGCGAGCCAATCTTACCTATTTCCAAAACAGCTTAATATTGGCCCTGAAGTTTTCAGAGAACTTCCTGTTATACTTTTCTTCCTGTTCATCTTTCTTCATTTTTACCATCACCTCTTTCACTTTTGTTTTCATTTCGGATTATTTCTTCTTCACTCTTTCCAAATCATCTATCACATTTTTTGCCTGCATCAACCTATTTTGGGCCTTACAGGCTAACACATTAAACCAGTCCTCTTTCTTCTTCCCCATAACCTCTTCTACTTCACCTTCTACCTCAGAGTCATTCGTTCTACTACCACATTTCCTCTGCGTCAGATCATATACTTTTGTGGCCACTTGCACCATACTATTTCTCGCTATATCCCATACTTCTTCTAGACTGTAATCATTCATATCATCAAATATTTTATCCGTCTTCACTTTTACTTCCCTCTTATATTCCTCTTTTACTTTCAAATCTTGCAGTTTTTCTACTTTTATTCTCTCTAGAGCAGTCCCAGGAACTTGAACTTGAGGACGTTCAATGCCTTAACAAACCACCCATCCGACACATAACTAGAAATGAGCAGTCCCTACTTTAACACCCCGATATGTTCTAGTATCTGTCACTTTATAATATTTCATCCACAATCACAAAGTTCTTGACTTTGAAAAGTCTTGGCTTTCCCACGTGTACCTGTGAACCTTCTATGATTAAACATAGTGTTCATAACAGACAAATTCTTATCTACACATATCTCTAGTAAATTGTCCCATTCTCATTCACTCTATCATCCCCAAATGCACCTAATACTTTTTCGTACCCATTCCTCATCACACCAACCCAAGCAATAAAGTTTTTTTATTTTTTTTTTTATTTGAGATAGGTTTGTTCTTGACTCTAGTCTAGGTCAGAGATGACAGAGACAAACTAGACGATGGAGCGAGCTTACCCAGAAGAAGCCTGTTCACTCTCACTTTGAAGAGATCGGGGTTGTATGCGTTCGGAAACACAGACGCAGGCAGAGAGTTCCACTCCTTTGCTGTGCGCATCACAAAAGACATTTGGAAACGCTTAGTGCGAATTTGTGGGATAGCAACTAGGTAAGGATGGTAACCTGCAGTGCGTCTAGATGTCCGATGGTAGAAAGGGGCCAGCGGAATGAGGTCGTGGATTTCTTGAGCACACTCACCAAAGTATAATCTGTAGAAGACCGACAAGCAGGCACCTTGCGGCGATGACCCAAGCTGTGAAGCTTGGCATTCACCAGTCTTACGTCACCAATGAGCCTCTTAGCTCTGCGTTCCACCGAGTCAAGCGCGGCAAGTTGGTATTTAGCTGAGCCATCCCAAAGGTGGCTGCAATACTCCATGCAGGATCGGACTTGCGCTTTGTAGAGAGTTAAAAGCTGTCCAGACGTAAAAGTAAGTAAAGCCTTCAATCATAACAATATTCTCATTTGACCTACATCTATTTACTAAATCCCTTATACTGCCCCAAAATTCGTCCTTCTCCGAAGGTGAACTTCCCATATCGGGTGCATAAACGCATTAAATAAAGATAGAGTTTAAGCCCACATTGGATCTTATCCATAGAATCTTGGGATTCACACAAACATACTTAATCTTTCAGACATTTCATCATCCGCTCGGAGAAGACAACCCTCGCCCCCTGACAGGCCCTATGTGTCTCTCGAACACCGAACCAGATAGCGGTCAGAGAACCGTGTTTGTATGTCCACTCCCTTTCTTTTCGTCTCATTCACACATAACACATCTATCCTTTTATCCTTCACGATCTCACACACTTCATCCATCTTATCTTTTATAGCTCCCTGCACATTCAGCGTAGCTAAGCGACATTCCGCAGCTCGCTTTTCGCCCCGTGGTAACAACTGACGTGGTATGTGGCGAGCATCACCGCCGCCTCCGAGTTGAATAAAATTTGAAAACTCATTTAGTTCCCACGAAAAGCAGAGGAAAAATCTGTCAACACTCTACAGAGCCCCGCATGTAGACGTAAGGCTTGTTAGTGCCTGGGGACGCCCGATCCCAGACAACAGGCACGCTCGCGACTAGGCTCCCCCCTAGCCATGCAGCTCTCGGCACGGCAACCTTAGCAAGGGTGTGTGCTGTTCATAGTACACAGAGGAGAACAAAAGAATCCTCCAACTGTTCCCTTATTCGCCTTTTACGACGCCCACTGGTGAGATGGTTTGGATCTATTCTACTACCTGGCAACCACACGGGGAAAATAATTAAACTGACTTGTATTAGTTAAGATATGCAGCTTATCACTTATTTATATCCAATGATTAATTCAAAAAGCGTGGAGCGCTTCTTCGTTGTGCGTACTTGTAATTAATTTTAACAAAGCGCTTCACGCTTTTCGCTTTTGTGGACCAAATGTAGTGGTCTGTTGTGGTTTCTGCTTATGCACGTCCATCCGCTACCAGTCGTTACAAACTTGCCACAGCTAATACCAACGTCTACCCATGGCCTGTTCAGTCGCCAGACTTGCATTCCATTGAACACGTGGGATATGCTTCAAAGAAGAGCTCTGCCAATTATGGATGCCGTACACACACCAGAAAATCTTTTTCGCCTGTTACAAGGGACGTGGGCGGCCATTCCGCAACGTGGTTTGGATGAACTCATATTGAGTGTGCCGCCGAATTGCTGCAATTGTACGATTGATCGAATACGCGTACCGACCGAAATACACACTACTAATTTTTTATTTTACGCAATAAAAACCTTTAAATTCTTTTTATCTTTTTATCACATTTTAATGTCAGGATTAACTCCAGCATTAGCAAAAATCGCGAAAAGCAGAGAGTACACATACGAAAACATTTTAATAGACATTTTTATTTTATTTCAATAGGCAATAAAATATTTTTTTAAATACCTACCTTGATCCCTTATACGCAGATTGGCGCGCGACCGTCGACGGCGACACACGTGCGATTTGCACTGCGTTGCATTGGAACCGCCGTTGTCGTGTTTATTCCGTGTGTTGTGTAGTGAGTTTGTAACTGTGTTGTAAAAATACGAGAGACTTGACTCTGATTGCGCGATGCAGGATTTTGCGTGACGTCAGTGTGACGCGTTCCGTTGTGGCGATGTAGATATGCCGCCACAACTTATTTGGTGAGAGCGTTCCTTTATAGCTTGTTTTGTTCCTACCAGTTTAATTAGTTATATGTGCTAAATAGGTACATACCTAACTTTAAAGTATACTAAGTGTGTGACAAATTATTATAATATTATTTGCAGTGCAATGCAGTGATTTAGTGTTCCAAAATCGTTTGTTTTTGTGAATGCACAATCTATTTGTAGACATTAACATAGACGAGCTGCAAGCGGTCGACTCAGGTAGTACCCAACCCCCTGCAGAAAAGGGTCCGATATTCCTTTTGGTTCGGTGAATTCCGAATAAGACGTCCTTATATTTTGCCAACTTCGACTTGCCAAATCTAAGAAAGTTCTATTTACGCATGGAATGACAACCCAAAATAGGACATGACACCTTGACAAGGAAATGAATTTTTGGATGGATACGGCTGAAGACCGATATAAGATCAAGAAAGCTGCTAGCGAGACTTACAAGAAACCTGAAACAGATAGTAGCGAGACCTCAGACGAAGACTGGAAACAGCAACATGTAATACAGCATAGCAGTAACTCCGCCAAAAGTCTCACCGGTGAAGCCGGACTTGAAACGACTTGGCGGCGACGTCGTTACAAGATGCCCATCTACAGATAAATATTACCCGTCTCTCCACTATTCCATTGCCTACTTTAGGATACATATCCGGTACGGCGCTAATAATCCTTCCATATCCTAAGGGCACGTCTTCCCTACCATTACCGCGCCCCCCAGTCTACTCCTTGATATGCAATGTCCTCTGTTGCACCATGAAACATGAGGCTGCAGGGGCTAGTGTGAATCTCTGGGTTCATTCGAGTAATCGAGTCTGGTTAAACCACGCTGGGGTCGGTGCATTTCATTAATTCATTCATTCATACCTACCTTGATCCCTTAGACACTTGATGCGTGTTTATGGAGCTAGTTAATTAAAATGTGTTTATTAGAAGGCTCGCCTCAACCATTACAATAATAGCTGAATTGCTTTTTCATTTTTGTCTATTTCAGGGTTGGCCTATAGCAAAAGTAGTTCATGATGATGAGTATCTACGATCGACGGGCCCGGCGTCGCTCCGACACCGTCTAGCTGGTCACTCAGCGCCACTGTTCCCGCTGCGGCCAGGGGGGCGGGGCGGTACTCGCTCGGTATCTTAGCAAAAGTAGTTCATGATGATGAGTATCTACGATCGACGGGCCCGGCGTCGCTCCGACACCGTCTAGCTGGTCACTCAGCGCCACTGTTCCCGCTGCGGCCAGGGGGGCGGGGCGGTACTCGCTCGGTATCTTAGCAAAAGTAGTTCATGATGATGAGTATCTACGATCGACGGGCCCGGCGTCGCTCCGACACCGTCTAGCTGGTCACTCAGCGCCACTGTTCCCGCTGCGGCCAGGGGGGCGGGGCGGTACTCGCTCGGTATCTTAGCAAAAGTAGTTCATGATGATGAGTATCTACGATCGACGGGCCCGGCGTCGCTCCGACACCGTCTAGCTGGTCACTCAGCGCCACTGTTCCCGCTGCGGCCAGGGGGGCGGGGCGGTACTCGCTCGGTATCTTAGCAAAAGTAGTTCATGATGATGAGTATCTACGATCGACGGGCCCGGCGTCGCTCCGACACCGTCTAGCTGGTCACTCAGCGCCACTGTTCCCGCTGCGGCCAGGGGGGCGGGGCGGTACTCGCTCGGTATCTTAGCAAAAGTAGTTCATGATGATGAGTATCTACGATCGACGGGCCCGGCGTCGCTCCGACACCGTCTAGCTGGTCACTCAGCGCCACTGTTCCCGCTGCGGCCAGGGGGGCGGGGCGGTACTCGCTCGGTATCTTAGCAAAAGTAGTTCATGATAATGAGTATCTACGATCGACGGGCCCGGCGTCGCTCCGACACCGTCTAGCTGGTCACTCAGCGCCACTGTTCCCGCTGCGGCCGGGGGGGGCGGGGCGGTACTCGCTCGGTATCTTAGCAAAAGTAGTTCATGATGATGAGTATCTACGATCGACGGGCCCGGCGTCGCTCCGACACCGTCTAGCTGGTCACTCAGCGCCACTGTTCCCGCTGCGGCCAGGGGGGCGGGGCGGTACTCGCTCGGTATCTTAGCAAAAGTAGTTCATGATGATGAGTATCTACGATCGACGGGCCCGGCGTCGCTCCGACACCGTCTAGCTGGTCACTCAGCGCCACTGTTCCCGCTGCGGCCAGGGGGGCGGGGCGGTACTCGCTCGGTATCTTAGCAAAAGTAGTTCATGATGATGAGTATCTACGATCGACGGGCCCGGCGTCGCTCCGACACCGTCTAGCTGGTCATTCAGCGCCACTGTTCCCGCTGCGGCCAGGGGGGCGGGGCGGTACTCGCTCGGTATCTTAGCAAAAGTAGTTCATGATGATGAGTATCTACGATCGACGGGCCCGGCGTCGCTCCGACACCGTCTAGCTGGTCATTCAGCGCCACTGTTCCCGCTGCGGCCAGGGGGGCGGGGCGGTACTCGCTCGGTATCTTAGCAAAAGTAGTTCATGATGATGAGTATCTACGATCGACGGGCCCGGCGTCGCTCCGACACCGTCTAGCTGGTCATTCAGCGCCACTGTTCCCGCTGCGGCCAGGGGGGCGGGGCGGTACTCGCTCGGTATCTTAGCAAAAGTAGTTCATGATGATGAGTATCTACGATCGACGGGCCCGGCGTCGCTCCGACACCGTCTAGCTGGTCACTCAGCGCCACTGTTCCCGCTGCGGCCGGGGGGGGCGGGGCGGTACTCGCTCGGTATCTTAGCAAAAGTAGTTCATGATGATGAGTATCTACGATCGACGGGCCCGGCGTCGCTCCGACACCGTCTAGCTGGTCACTCAGCGCCACTGTTCCCGCTGCGGCCGGGGGGGGCGGGGCGGTACTCGCTCGGTATCTTAGCAAAAGTAGTTCATGATGATGAGTATCTACGATCGACGGGCCCGGCGTCGCTCCGACACCGTCTAGCTGGTCACTCAGCGCCACTGTTCCCGCTGCGGCCGGGGGGGGCGGGGCGGTACTCGCTCGGTATCTTAGCAAAAGTAGTTCATGATGATGAGTATCTACGATCGACGGGCCCGGCGTCGCTCCGACACCGTCTAGCTGGTCACTCAGCGCCACTGTTCCCGCTGCGGCCAGGGGGGCGGGGCGGTACTCGCTCGGTATCTTATCAAATGAAGCTCTACGACTGAGATATTTGCTAAGTTGTTATTACACTATAGTAACTTGTGTTATTGTACCTACTTATCTATCTGAGAGATAAGCTGACTTCTGTTTGTACTCTGCCTGACGCACAGATAGGTACCTAAACGAGACAGATACCCAGGTAGCCAGGACCCGGAGGAGGACATGGGTTACCTACTTTTCATCCTGGATATTTGTAGATTTAAAAAAAGCGTCCGGACTGCGCACAGTGAAGGGTTCCGTGGTCGGGTAGTATTCACGCACGCCATTAGGTATTCATTGTATGGGCCGCAAAAATAAGTTTGTACCTATTTCATGACAAAACTACAAAAACTAAAGTTATTTCTGTGGTTGTAACCGAAAATATCCCACATATATCTCAAAAACTTAATTACTTAAATAGCAAAGTCACTTAGAACCATCATAATGTTTTAACTTATGGATTCCCACAATACGAGGCGACTTACTACGCTGGTTTGCCTCATACGTCACTAATAGAACTCAGAAGGTAGTCATTAAAGGCTTTGAATACACATCTATACATGTCACATCCGGGGTACCCCAAGGTTCAATTTTAGGTCCTCTCCTATTTGTTATTTTTGTTAATGACTTGAATCAACGTTTCAAATATTCAAAAATTTTACTGTATGCCGATGATCTTAAAATTTTTAGAATTATTCAAAATAAAACTGATTGTTTTTTTATTCCAAGACGATTTGGATACATTCTCGGCGGATGTATTAAAAATAAGTTAAACATCCTAAAGTGCTCATCTATAACATTCACTAAAAACAAAAATATTACAACTCACACGTACAATCTAAATACACCTCATTGCATAGAGTATTTGTAATCAGGGACCTTGGGGTACTTCTGGATAGTAAACTTCACCTGGGTCAACACATTGATAATATTATTAGTAACGCGTTCCGCATGTGTGAGAAGCGTGACCGACTATATGAACGTGCTCACACGTACATTCATGTATATAAATATTTGGTTAGGTCTCAATTAGAGTATGCTGTAATGGTATGGAAACCCTTGTACAAAAAATACATAAATTCCTTAAAGCCACACATTATCGTTGTTTCCGAAACAAAACATCCTACCTTAATTTATTGAAATATTACAGACTTTAAAGAAGAGACGCATTTTAGTGGAAACTAAATTTCTATAAATGATCTGTGTCATAACAAGTAGGTACGACTGCTCGGAGTTAACAAACAAATTGCGTTATATAGTACTAGCTAGAACTGTTCTGCGGCTGGGGTGCGAGGATGCGCGCTATTTGCAGTGTCCTCTTGTCGCGCCGGTGCGGGAGTCCGCGCACCTCTACGTTTAGCAAACAAATATAATACCCTCTTCTCGGAACGAGAATTATTTTCTTTGTCAGCTAACAAAATTCGCATTGAGTTACTTAAAATGACTTAAAAAGCAGAAGATTAACCTATTTTCATATTGTATTAATTTTAGTATTCTAAGAGTAGGACTTACTAATTTGTATGATTAATTAGTAATGTTGTACTCGCGCTCACCCTATCAATTAGTTAGTAATGTTGTACTCGCGCTCACCATATCAATTAGTTAGTAATGTTGTACTCGCGCTCACCCTATCAATTAGTTAGTAATGTTGTACTCGCGCTCACCCTATCAATTAGTTAGTAATGTTGTACTCGCGCTCACCATATCAATTAGTTAGTAATGTTGTACTCGCGCTCACCCTATCAATTAGTTAGTAATGTTGTACTCGCGCTCACCCTATCAATTAGTTAGTAATGTTGTACTCGCGCTCACCCTATCAATTAGTTAGTAATGTTGTACTCGCGCTCACCATATCAATTAGTTAGTAATGTTGTACTCGCGCTCACCCTATCAATTAGTTAGTAATGTTGTACTCGCGCTCACCCTATCAATTAGTTAGTAATGTTGTACTCGCGCTCACCCTATCAATTAGTTAGTAATGTTGTACTCGCGCTCACCCTATCAATTAGTTAGTAATGTTGTACTCGCGCTCACCCTATCAATTAGTTAGTAATGTTGTACTCGCGCTCACCCTATCAATTAGTTAGTAATGTTGTACTCGCGCTCACCCTATCAATTAGTTAGTAATGTTGTACTCGCGCTCACCCTATCAATTAGTTAGTAATGTTGTACTCGCGCTCACCCTATCAATTAGTTAGTAATGTTGTACTCGCGCTCACCCTATCAATTAGTTAGTAATGTTGTACTCGCGCTCACCCTATCAATTAGTTAGTAATGTTGTACTCGCGCTCACCCTATCAATTAGTTAGTAATGTTGTACTCGCGCTCACCCTATCAATTAGTTAGTAATGTTGTACTCGCGCTCACCCTATCAATTAGTTAGTAATGTTGTACTCGCGCTCACCCTATCAATTAGTTAGTAATGTTGTACTCGCGCTCACCCTATCAATTAGTTAGTAATGTTGTACTCGCGCTCACCCTATCAATTAGTTAGTAATGTTGTACTCGCGCTCACCCTATCAATTAATTAGTAATGTTGTACTCGCGCTCACCCTATCAATTAGTTAGTAATGTTGTACTCGCGCTCACCCTATCAATTAGTTAGTAATGTTGTACTCGCGCTCACCCTATCAATTAGTTAGTAATGTTGTACTCGCGCTCACCCTATCAATTAGTTAGTAATGTTGTACTCGCGCTCACCCTATCAATTAGTTAGTAATGTTGTACTCGCGCTCACCCTATCAATTAGTTAGTAATGTTGTACTCGCGCTCACCCTATCAATTAGTTAGTAATGTTGTACTCGCGCTCACCCTATCAATTAGTTAGTAATGTTGTACTCGCGCTCACCCTATCAATTAGTTAGTAATGTTGTACTCGCGCTCACCCTATCAATTAGTTAGTAATGTTGTACTCGCGCTCACCCTATCAATTAGTTAGTAATGTTGTACTCGCGCTCACCCTATCAATTAGTTAGTAATGTTGTACTCGCGCTCACCCTATCAATTAGTTAGTAATGTTGTACTCGCGCTCACCCTATCAATTAGTTAGTAATGTTGTACTCGCGCTCACCCTATCAATTAGTTAGTAATGTTGTACTCGCGCTCACCCTATCAATTAGTTAGTAATGTTGTACTCGCGCTCACCCTATCAATTAGTTAGTAATGTTGTACTCGCGCTCACCATATCAATTAGTTAGTAATGTTGTACTCGCGCTCACCCTATCAATTAGTTAGTAATGTTGTACTCGCGCTCACCCTATCAATTAGTTAGTAATGTTGTACTCGCGCTCACCCTATCAATTAGTTAGTAATGTTGTACTCGCGCTCACCCTATCAATTAGTTAGTAATGTTGTACTCGCGCTCACCCTATCAATTAGTTAGTAATGTTGTACTCGCGCTCACCCTATCAATTAGTTAGTAATGTTGTACTCGCGCTCACCATATCAATTAGTTAGTAATGTTGTACTCGCGCTCACCCTATCAATTAGTTAGTAATGTTGTACTCGCGCTCACCCTATCAATTAGTTAGTAATGTTGTACTCGCGCTCACCCTATCAATTAGTTAGTAATGTTGTACTCGCGCTCACCCTATCAATTAGTTAGTAATGTTGTACTCGCGCTCACCCTATCAATTAGTTAGTAATGTTGTACTCGCGCTCACCATATCAATTAGTTAGTAATGTTGTACTCGCGCTCACCATATCAATTAGTTAGTAATGTTGTACTCGCGCTCACCCTATCAATTAGTTAGTAATGTTGTACTCGCGCTCACCCTATCAATTAGTTAGTAATGTTGTACTCGCGCTCACCATATCAATTAGTTAGTAATGTTGTACTCGCGCTCACCCTATCAATTAGTTAGTAATGTTGTACTCGCGCTCACCCTATCAATTAGTTAGTAATGTTGTACTCGCGCTCACCCTATCAATTAGTTAGTAATGTTGTACTCGCGCTCACCCTATCAATTAGTTAGTAATGTTGTACTCGCGCTCACCCTATCAATTAGTTAGTAATGTTGTACTCGCGCTCACCCTATCAATTAGTTAGTAATGTTGTACTCGCGCTCACCATATCAATTAGTTAGTAATGTTGTACTCGCGCTCACCCTATCAATTAGTTAGTAATGTTGTACTCGCGCTCACCCTATCAATTAGTTAGTAATGTTGTACTCGCGCTCACCCTATCAATTAGTTAGTAATGTTGTACTCGCGCTCACCCTATCAATTAGTTAGTAATGTTGTACTCGCGCTCACCCTATCAATTAGTTAGTAATGTTGTACTCGCGCTCACCATATCAATTAGTTAGTAATGTTGTACTCGCGCTCACCCTATCAATTAGTTAGTAATGTTGTACTCGCGCTCACCCTATCAATTAGTTAGTAATGTTGTACTCGCGCTCACCCTATCAATTAGTTAGTAATGTTGTACTCGCGCTCACCCTATCAATTAGTTAGTAATGTTGTACTCGCGCTCACCCTATCAATTAATTAGTAATGTTGTACTCGCGCTCACCCTATCAATTAGTTAGTAATGTTGTACTCGCGCTCACCCTATCAATTAGTTAGTAATGTTGTACTCGCGCTCACCCTATCAATTAGTTAGTAATGTTGTACTCGCGCTCACCCTATCAATTAGTTAGTAATGTTGTACTCGCGCTCACCCTATCAATTAGTTAGTAATGTTGTACTCGCGCTCACCCTATCAATTAGTTAGTGACGCGCTGATATTCCTAGATTATAAGCGAATGTGAACCATGTATAGTGCGCAATTGTTTGTTTTCCTTAATAAATAAAATGACATATTAATATGTGATGTATTAGGGCTTCCAATCAAATATACAAAATTTATAGGTGTATGTATATTTGTATGTATGTTTGTCCACGCATTTCTCCGAAACTATTAATCAGATTATAAACAATTTTTTTTATTGGCTTACATTTTCTTCAACTTAGAGAATGACCATTCCCTAAGTAAAAATAACTGAACCGATTTTGATGAAACTTGACTAAGTTTAGAGACTTAGATGCAATCAAAAAGTGGTCTGATAGTTTTGGGGTGTCAGTGAACCCCTCAAAGTGTCAGTGTCAGGCCATTGTAATTGGAAGCTCGCGCATGATGGGTAGGGTGACGCTTAGCTCTCTTCCTCCTCTCATTTTCAATGGTACCGTCATACCCATTACCCCTACTGTGAAAGATCTCGGTTTGCATCTTGACTCGACGCTTAGTTGGCAGCGCCAGGTCTCTAATGTTAGTCAAAGGGTCAACGGTACTCTGCGATCCCTGTATCGTCTGAGAAACTTTTTGCCCGCTAAGACGAAAACTATGCTTGTGCAGACTTTGATTTTCCCTATCATTGACTATGGTGACGTGTGCTACTTTGACTTGAATGCGGTGTTGCTGGATAAGCTTGACAGACTGCTTAAGAATTGTATCCGGTTCATATTCAACCTCAGAAAATGTGACCATGTGTCGAGCTACAGGTCTGAGCTCAAATGGATGCCCATTCGCCAGAGAAGAAATTTGCGTGCTTTGACCACGCTTTTCTCCCTTCTTAACTCTCCCACTCCTCCTTCTTATCTAGTGTCTCACTTCCAATATCTATGTTCTTCACACGCTAAGAATCTTCGTTCTTCTAACAATCTTCTCCTACTCTGCCCTTCTCATACTTCTGACTTTGTTCATTCTTCCTTTCATATTCAGTCCATTCTTCTTTGGAATGCGCTACCTCTTGACATCAGGACGGCCACCAGTCGGTATGCATTTAAGCGGAGATTGCGGAGTTATTTTCAAAATAAATAGCGTAGAGTCATCTCAAAACCTCTCTCTTGAATTTGTATATGATATATCTATATATATAAAAGGAGAAACTGACTGACTGACTGACTGACTGACTGACTGACATATCAACGCACAGCCGAAACTACTGGGACTAGGAACGTGAAATTTTGCACACGGCTTCCTTTTATAATGTAGGGGAGCACTAAGAAGGGGTTATTGGAAATTCGACCTTTAAGGGGGTGAAAAGGGGGTATTTCGTTTGTATGAAAAATCTTATTCCTTGAGTTAATAAACTTGAAACCTGGCCCAAATACTTACCTTAGTAAATTATGAACTTTGTAATTTTTGGTTTTTCTAAACTACCCCCACGAGGGGGATTGGGGGGTGTCAAAATTTGTATGGAAGAATTTTAACACGCAGTCCGATTAACTCGAAACTCAGTATTTATACCTAAGTCCAAAAATAAAGAATAACCTGTATCAAGGTTTTTCGAAAATCTACCCCGAATGGGGTGAAAAGGGGCTGTCAATATTACAGGGGAGAATTTTACTGCGTAGCTTGATTAACTCGAAAATTGGTATGAATAATCTTTAAGTCAAGGTTTGGAAAAATATCCTAAACGATTTTTTAAAATTCCACCCCTGTGGGGGTGAAAACCGGGGATATAGTTAAGATGAAAAATCTTATTCATTTGGTTAATAAACTTGAAACTTGGCCCAAATACTTATCTTAGTAAATTATGAACTTTGTAATTTTTGGTTTTTCTAAACTACCCCCACGAGGGGGATTGGGGGGTGTCAAAATTTGCGTGGAAGAATTTTAACAGGCAGTCCGATTAACTCGAAACTCAGTATTTATATTTAAGTCCAAAAATAAAGAATAACCTGTATCAAGGTTTTTCGAAAATCTACCCCGAATGGGGTGAAAAGGGGTTGTCAATTTTACAGGGGAGAATTTTACTGCGTAGCTTGATTAACTCGAAAATTGGTATAAATAATCTTTGAGTCAAGTTTTGGAAATATCCTAAACGATTTTTTTAAATTCCACCCCTGTGGGGGTGAAAACCGGGGATATAGTTTAGATGCAAAATCTTATTCATATGGTTAATAAACTTGAAACTTGGCACGAATATTTGCCTAAATAAGCAATAAAGTTTCTTACTATTGGTTTTTTAAAACTACCCCTGACGGGGTGAAAAGGGGTACTTAGATTTTTAAGAGGAAGATTTTACTGTGTGGCTTGATTAACTCAAAAATTGGTATAACAAATCTTTGATTCAAGTTATGGAAATAAATTAAACTATTTTTTTAAATTCCACCCCTGTGGGGGTGAAAAGCGGGGATATAGTTTAGACGAAAAATCTTATTCCTTTGGTTAATAAACTTGAAACTTGGCACGAATATTTGCCTAAATAAGCAATAAAGTTTCTTACTATTAGATTTTCAAAACTACCCCTGACGGGGTGAAAAGGAGTGATTAGATTTTTAAGAGGAAGATTTTACTGTGTGGCTTGATTAACTCAAAAATTAGTACAAATTTTTTTTTATTTTATTAATGGAAAAGTCCGAAACGGTTTTTCGAAATTTGACCCCTGTGGGGTCGAAAAGAGGGGATACAGATTATATGAAAAATCTTATTCCTTTTGTTAATACACTTGACACTTGGCAATATTTGCCTCAGGAAATAATAAAAATCGTCAGTTTTAGTTTTTTAAAACAAGTAAGTAAGGAATACTAGGACCGTATGAACAGTAAGGAAAATTTTTAACGCACTGTCATATTAACTCGAAACTCTGTACTAATACTTTTTCGGAAGTCGGTGTCTTTGGATCTGTATTTTAGGTTTTTGCCACTGACTTCCGAAATTGAAGTTATTTTTCAATTTGTAGTGTTTGTTTTGGAACTCGGTTGTTTTTATTTTTCACTTTTTAGTGTCTGTTTGTAATTTATCTGAGTTACAATAGCATAAAGACAACTGCTCATCACCTTTTACAAAACATTGCTTTCCCCGATGCAGGGACGTTAATTGTTGAGGAGTTCTCTTGGTACTTCACCATCAATTCCACTTCACCATATGCATTGTGACGAGCTTCTATTGCTTAGCAATAAATTTTAAAGTAATGGAATCGCAACCCGTGAAATATTTATTATTGAGTTGTTGCAGTGGCCATCTTAGCATCTGGGTACTTCTACGAGTTCGTGCAAATTCGCTATTTGTAGTTATAAAAAAAATAAAAATCACTTTGAGTGTGTGCTTTCTATCAGAACGAAATAGTATAGTATTAAACTATAGCCATACGATAACGTGAATTGGTATTTCCAATGGGTTTAATAAATATTTTACAAAAATATGCTAAAAATCATCTACCTTCAGTGTCCGATCGTGAGTATTGCCGAATAGGTGTTTCAATTCTAATGCTGCGTTACTACAGTCAATCACTAAGTGAATAAATATTATTACATACATTACAAAGAATCTGTAGTCATGTTTTTTACAAACTTAAACTGTATAATTAATTTGAATAGAAAAAACAAACTTTTGTCACGCAAAATTGATCATTACCAGCGGCAAAATTAGAAAGTACAAAATATCAGTATATTTTACTCTGTGGTTTTATTCCCTTCGCCCCGCATTTTACTCGCCAGCCAGTTGAGCCACAGGCACGGGAAAGGAAGGCTGCGCGTCTGGGTTGGTGAATTATCGAACATTGAATACTCGAAATTTTACTTTGTCACGAAATATTTGTCTTTACCGTCGCCTAAATTGTGGGGTAAGTAATAAGATTTTATTTATGTTTGATCTTTAAAAAGGAAGCTCACTAGGATTATTAATGTTCTTGTTGCTTTAATAATTGGCATATTTACGGATATAGGATTACAGACTGAAAATGTCCTAAAATGTCATTACCCTCAGCATCATCACCTTCTTTTACCTTCAGCTTTGAAACTGAAGGTAATGATCCTAAACGGAAGGTAGTGATGAAATTATTTAATTTTTTAAATTTACTTTTTAAATCTCTATATTATATTAGATTTATATAGCTCTGAGAAGGTACTTAAATCGTTTCAATTACTCGGTACGTTAATGTAGTATATAGGTATAGTATAGTGTTATTTTTTACATGTTCTATGCTGTGTCTTGTGTTGGATTTTTCTTAAGAACTCTGGAGTTATCATATTTATGGACATTATCGTGTACTTTTTTTTTGATAAACACATACTTTATAACTTCTATAGAAAATATTTATATTTATAAAGGTTCACTGTCACGGCAGAGTGAACTTAAAGTAAGCTAAGTATTCTTTAGTTAAATAGATAATTAATTACAGTGTTTTATTTACAGGAACAAGAATCATGGCGAAACCGAAGGCGAAGAAAAAGAAAACTACCGAGGAAAAGTTAGCTCAACAAAGACTTCATAAAAGACAAAAGTATGAAGAAATAAAAAAAAGATCCAGAAAAATATGCTGCTCAAAAAGAAAAAGAAAGGTTACGATATTTGAAACGCAAAGAACAGAAAAAAATAAAGTCAGTTAAAAGTCCTAACGTGGCCGACAACAAAGACCGAAAAGAAAACAATGGAGAGAAAATCGTCAACGATACATAGAAAAGAAGAAAAAGCAATAGAGCAAATGCTTGTTGATAATTCTCCACCTACCAGCGATGATGAAACAATAGACTGTCAAGTGCCTCAAGTTAGTGAAGTTGACCCACTGGAGGGCCCGTCAACTTCTCAGATCGAAGTAAAAAAGAATAAAAAAAGAAATTCAGAAGGAACAAAATGAGAAGAGAGAGCTGAAAAAAATGGTAGATAGGCTCCTAAGAGAGAATATAAAAACTAAAAAAGAAAATCCATCGACTGAACAGAAAATTGAAAGTTTAATAGATAAAATACATAAAGGCAACAAAGAAGAAGTGAAAAAGAAGTTGATATTTGGTGAAGTTATTTCTAAACAGCTGAAAGAAGGGTTCAAGACCCTAAGAAAAACAGATAAACGTAAATTCAGTGATGTTATTGTAAAAGACAAAGAAAGTTTCAAAAAACACAGAATAACGACAGCAATAATGCCATTTACATTAAAAACCCAGTACGATCGTATCACTCCGTCTTCCCTGTTGTCATTACCATCACTATCAAAGTCTTTACCAGTTCGAAAAAAAAAATAAAACCCTTATAA
Organism: Fissipunctia ypsillon; assembly: GCA_947568875.1. Taxonomy (NCBI): domain Eukaryota; kingdom Metazoa; phylum Arthropoda; class Insecta; order Lepidoptera; family Noctuidae; genus Fissipunctia; species Fissipunctia ypsillon. The sequence goes on from OX387652.1 coordinate 217,112, forward strand.
CTTCTAAGTTTATGTGTGCAATTGGCTATTAATTGGCAAAATCATAAAGAATTATGCATATTTTAGAAATAAAGGTCTAGTTTTGAAGTAAAAAAAAATCTCTCATTTTCGCCAAATTTGCACGAAATGGAAGAATTACCCATCTGCGGTCTTTGTCATCAGTTCCACTTCACCAAATGTTGCTTTTCGAGAGCAAATGCACAAGTTACTATAAAAAATACCAAAATCGCTATAGGTGTGCCTATATTGAAGAGTTCCCTCGATTTATCCAGGATCCCATCATCAGATCCTGACCTGATGACAATGGGACCACCTGGAAAGTATACCCTTTCATACAAAAGAAGAATTTTTCAAATCGGTCCAGCCGTCTTTGAGTAATCGGGGCACCATAAAAAAGATTCCGAAGAACTGAGAACCTCTTCCTTTTTTCAAGTCGGTTAAAAGTAATTTATAGCCAGAGTGCATCTCATGACATTTCCAATAAGCCCCAACAGGACTAGGATACATTGTTTTATTACTATCTTAATCGAGATATCTTATCGCCACCCATGAAATATTTATCATTGATGAGTTCCTGTGGCCATCTATGGTCTTCTTCGTCAGTTACCTACACTTCACCAAATCATACTTTCTGAATGCAAATGCTTGATTTGTTGATGAAAATACCAAAATCAATGTGTCAGTGTTTGCCAATAATATTTGAGGATTTCCCTCAATTCCTCATGGATCCTATCATCAGAACTGGATTTGGATAAAAATGGGATCAATCTGGAAGTCCAATCCTTTCAAATAAAAAATATTTTTTTAAATCGGTTTATAAATGACGGAGTAACGGTAACAAACATTAAAAAAAAACCATACAACCGAATTGATGACCTCCTCCTTTTTTTGAAGTCGGTTAAAAATAGTAACGAAGTCAGAACTGTGCATTGCATATATTTAAAAAGAAGTGATTGAACGAGTCTGTTGCGCACACTATAGTTTTTAGAATTTTTGTCCGTTTGTTGTTTGTCGGGATGTATGTTCCGGATTGGCGCAAAAACGGTTGATTGAATTTAGAGGAAATTTGGCATACAGATGTTTTAGATCCTGGATTAACACGTAGGGTAGGTACTAATTTGATATATTCCAACACACGTGGGCGAAGCCGCGGGCAAAAGCTAGTATATATATAATATAGGTATATATTATAGTAAATATGTATGTATGTGTATTATAAGTTTATGACTTATTTATGTATAAATTGTTCCATTCCTAACAGAGCACCTGCCATCTAATCTCTTCACCACCCTTGGTTGACTGGTAGAGAATGCCTAAGGCATTAAGTCCGCCTTTGTACTTTTTTAAGTGTGAAAAGTTTAAATAAATAAATAAATAAATAAGTTTCATCAAAATCGGTTCAGTCATTTTTAAGATACGTACTAATACATGTGAGTGTGACGGGCTGGCTTCAATAAGCCAGGCCGTCACACTCACATGTATTAGTTAATCATTTCCGAAATGTCATATTTACAAAAAAGTTAATTGGTAATATCCGTTTCTATGGAAAATTAAAAATCGTTCGAATTTAGCTGTAACACTAGTGTTCGAAAATGTACTTAACTAACTTTTTAGACCTATGTATCCAGCTCATGCGTATGAAGTTTCATTAAAATCGGTTCATTCATTTCGAAACACAAGGACTTGAAAGTTTGTATGAAATGCAGTAAGTACATCGTAAACGCTCTTGAAGAAATTAAATTGACTTCAAAAAGAATAATTCAAAATTATGAAATACTTAACTTTAATGAAATACCCCGTGTGGTTGTCTATGGTTGTCTATGCATGAAGCTGAGGTTGCCGTTATTCTAGTCGCTTCATTAAATATACATTTTAAATTGAATGATAGTAAACAATGATAATTATAAGCTTACATTTATCCGGTGAATTAACTAATAGATCAATATTTAGGTCACCGCAGACAAAAACTAATTTATTATCTTTAAAAAGTTTATTTAGTATTTCTTCCATAGTGATTAAAAATGATGACAAGTTTGAGACTGGTGGTCTATAAACACACAAGATAGTATGGCCCTCCACCTCCGCACATGCTACCTCACATATGCGATCGACAGAGCAAGCAGTGATATCCTTCCTTTCCTTTTGTTTGAGACTGGTGGTCTATAAACACACAAGATAGTATGGCCCTCCACCTCCGCACATGCTACCTCACATATGCGATCGACAGAGCAAGCAGTGATATCCTTCCTTTCCTTTTGTTTGAGACTGGTGGTCTATAAACACACAAGATAGTATGGCCCTCCACCTCCGCACATGCTACCTCACATATGCGATCGACAGAGCAAGCAGTGATATCCTTCCTTTCCTTTTGTTTGAGACTGGTGGTCTATAAACACACAAGATAGTATGGCCCTCCACCTCCGCACATGCTACCTCACATATGCGATCGACAGAGCAAGCAGTGATATCCTTCCTTTCCTTTTGTTTGAGACTGGTGGTCTATAAACACACAAGATAGTATGGCCCTCCACCTCCGCACATGCTACCTCACATATGCGATCGACAGAGCAAGCAGTGATATCCTTCCTTTCCTTTTGTTTGAGACTGGTGGTCTATAAACACACAAGATAGTATGGCCCTCCACCTCCGCACATGCTACCTCACATATGCGATCGACAGAGCAAGCAGTGATATCCTTCCTTTCCTTTTGTTTGAGACTGGTGGTCTATAAACACACAAGATAGTATGGTTATAAAATATTAGTCTTCTGTAATTCTCTTATGTATTAATTTAATTTTCTTTTTCAAAAGGAAACGAAATATTAAATACTGTCATAATTTGTTATGTGAATACATTATGAATGTGAATACATACATTCCTTAAATCAAAGTGGTGGAAGAATGGAGTGTGCTAATACAGGCATTTATTTGCTTAAAAGGACACTTCTACCACTAAGTATATCTAAGATCACTTGCTACGAGTATGTCGGACAGTATATCTAAGATCACTTGCTACGAGTATGTCGGACAGTATATCTAAGATCACTTGCTACGAGTATGTCGGACAGCATATCTATGATCACTTGCTACGAGTATGTCGGACAGTATATCTAAGATCACTTGCTACGAGTATGTCGGACAGTGTATCTATGATCACTTGCTACGAGTATGTCGGACAGTATATCTATGATCACTTGCTACGAGTATGTCGGACAGTATATCTATGATCACTTGCTACGAGTATGTCGGACAGTATATCTAAGATCACTTGCTACGAGTATGTCGGACAGTATATCTATGATCACTTGCTACGAGTATGTCGGACAGTATATCTAACATCACTTGCTACGAGTATGTCGGACAGTATATCTAACATCACTTGCTACGAGTATGTCGGACAGTATATCTAAGATCACTTGCTACGAGTATGTCGGACAGTATATCTATGATCACTTGCTACGAGTATGTCGGACAGTATATCTAACATCACTTGCTACGAGTATGTCGGACAGTATATCTAACATCACTTGCTACGAGTATGTCGGACAGTATATCTAACATCACTTGCTACGAGTATGTCGGACAGTATATCTAAGATCACTTGCTACGAGTATGTCGGACAGTATATCTAAGATCACTTGCTACGAGTATGTCGGACAGTATATCTAAGATCACATGCTACGAGTATGTCGGACAGTATATCTAAGATCACTTGCTACGAGTATGTCGGACAGTATATCTATGATCACTTGCTACGAGTATGTCGGACAGCATATCTATGATCACTTGCTACGAGTATGTCGGACAGCATATCTATGATCACTTGCTACGAGTATGTCGGACAGTATATCTATGATCACTTGCTACGAGTATGTCGGACAGTATATCTATGATCACTTGCTACGAGTATGTCGGACAGTATATCTAACATCACTTGCTACGAGTATGTCGGACAGCATATCTAACATCACTTGCTACGAGTATGTCGGACAGCATATCTATGATCACTTGCTACGAGTATGTCGGACAGTATATCTAACATCACTTGCTACGAGTATGTCGGACAGTATATCTAACATCACTTGCTACGAGTATGTCGGACAGTATATCTAACATCACTTGCTACGAGTATGTCGGACAGTATATCTATGATCACTTGCTACGAGTATGTCGGACAGTATATCTAACATCACTTGCTACGAGTATGTCGGACAGCATATCTATGATCACTTGCTACGAGTATGTCGGACAGTATATCTAACATCACTTGCTACGAGTATGTCGGACAGTATATCTAACATCACTTGCTACGAGTATGTCGGACAGTATATCTAACATCACTTGCTACGAGTATGTCGGACAGCATATCTATGATCACTTGCTACGAGTATGTCGGACAGTATATCTAACATCACTTGCTACGAGTATGTCGGACAGTATATCTAACATCACTTGCTACGAGTATGTCGGACAGTATATCTATGATCACTTGCTACGAGTATGTCGGACAGTATATCTAACATCACTTGCTACGAGTATGTCGGACAGTATATCTAACATCACTTGCTACGAGTATGTCGGACAGCATATCTAACATCACTTGCTACGAGTATGTCGGACAGCATATCTATGATCACTTGCTACGAGTATGTCGGACAGTATATCTAACATCACTTGCTACGAGTATGTCGGACAGTATATCTAACATCACTTGCTACGAGTATGTCGGACAGTATATCTAACATCACTTGCTACGAGTATGTCGGACAGCATATCTATGATCACTTGCTACGAGTATGTCGGACAGTATATCTAACATCACTTGCTACGAGTATGTCGGACAGTATATCTAACATCACTTGCTACGAGTATGTCGGACAGTATATCTAACATCACTTGCTACGAGTATGTCGGACAGTATATCTAACATCACTTGCTACGAGTATGTCGGACAGTATATCTAACATCACTTGCTACGAGTATGTCGGACAGCATATCTAACATCACTTGCTACGAGTATGTCGGACAGTATATCTAACATCACTTGCTACGAGTATGTCGGACAGTATATCTATGCTCACTTGCTACGAGTATGTCGGACAGTATATCTAACATCACTTGCTACGAGTATGTCGGACAGTATATCTAAGATCACTTGCTACGAGTATGTCGGACAGCATATCTATGATCACTTGCTACGAGTATGTCGGACAGTATATCTAACATCACTTGCTACGAGTATGTCGGACAGTATATCTATGCTCACTTGCTACGAGTATGTCGGACAGTATATCTATGCTCACTTGCTACGAGTATGTCGGACAGATCTTGTTAAAGAAATAAACTATTTGTATTTGTTGCGGTTTCGTGTTGATCAGATTAAAAATTAAATATTCCATTGAGATAATATCGTGACTAGTATTTGACAAGTTCTTAGTTCCAAGGTCTGATAAACGATTGCGTAGATAAAGATAAATGAGGATTCGCCTCGTGATACAGTTGGCTGTAGCGAGTAATCTACGCAACTGTAAGAGAGTAAACAACACGTTGTGTAGCGGACGTGGCGGAGCAGGCTGCAGAGCCGCGCGCGCGTGCGCAAGTCAGTGTAGGTACTGAGCACGAGTGGACGACCTGACCGGGCCTGAGTAGGTACTGCTACTGAGGTCGACGTTCAGGTCAATTGTATGACGTAGGACCTGCATCAGGTATTTCAAAAATAAGGAAAGAGGTCTTGCGACAGATAAGCAACTTTATGCTTCGTCATTTCGAAACTGGTTGCGGGGACTTTTAGCTGCGCGTAGTCACCTCTACCCACTCACTTACCGAACAGGTAACGTCGGGTGTTGCCAAGCGCAGTGCCTACCTACTACTTAGTACCTACCGGAGTTGCTCAGTTTTGTTTTCCCTCACACTGATTAATCAGCAAGAGATATTATCCATCTAAGAACATGTTGATTAATTGCAACGTTTACTGGATGATGGTGAAACGGTATTAAGGCGAGGTTACCCGGATAAACGTCGTTTTGTATTGTGTATTATTCGTAGATAACACGAATTTAAATTGAGGTGTATACACCTAAAAAAAAGGAAAATCCCTTACTCCTTCCTCCTTCCTTAATCTAAAGGAGAGTATACACCTCAAAATTTTGAAAAAAAAATATGTTCATACTTCGATCTAAATGTTTCGGCCGCGCGATACACGATCACTTGCACTTTACTGCATCCAATTAAATCGCAAAGACAGGTCTAAATTATAGTCTAATTATTGTTTCATTTCAGTTATTATATTAGGCTTTTAACAATAAAATTCGTAAAAAATTTGATATAACCCGGCCGACATAAAATGAAATATCAAAATACCTATACCTACCACTAATTCTAAAATCAAGGATTTCATCTTTTCATGCACTCGCCCGAAGACTACAATATAATATGTATAATAGGATATAAACAGGCAGCTCTCCTCTCTTTCAATTTACAGCACAAAGCGCCATCTAGTAGTCAGATAACCAAAACTATTGCCTATAGCTATAGATCTACAGTATATTGTATGTATAGGTAGGTAGGTACTATAGTACTATAGTCCCTCTTTGGTCAGGCATAGGTAGGATTAAAGCAGCGTTTGTCTCAATATTCGTTTCCTATGGTTAAAATGGGGCACCCTGGTAGCCCAATGTATCCAGTGGGGGCGTAGTTGATGTAGAGGCCTTAGTTGAGCCTGCCTTCCGCATGAATCCTCTTTGGATTATGACACTGGCTGATAAGACAAACGCTGGCTTCAAATGGAATTTAGAATAGGTGAAAAACTATGACATAAAGTCATATTGTTCTATGTCGAGTCAGTGTAACATTAGCTCTACTAATATAATGTATTATTGCTTTCACATAAGCAAATAAATCAGATTGACAGTGCAACCGTGTTCCCATAAGAACCCCCGAACACACCTCGAAGTCGAGACCCCACAGACAAACTACGTAGTGACCTGCCTGTGTATCGTGGCTGGTCACTATAGTACCACTGATTGTTTTGAAATTTTTACATTGGCATATAAAATTATTGTTTACTATTAATGCTTTTCTACCAATTATGTAAATCGAATGTATTAAGTAATCATTAGAAAAGCATTCATAATAAACAATAATTTATACGCCAATGCAAAAATTCCCTGATTTTTACCTGCATATACGTAGGTATGAATGGAAAAAAACTGGGAATTATGAATAAAATGCAGTTTATTCTTTTTACAAATTAATTTTGCAGAATGTCTAAAAAATTTGACAAAATTTTGACATTATTTCCTTTTTCTCCCTTTATTTTAAGAGTAGTGGCTGTGAGCTTTTTCCTTCATAGCGTCGTTTTTATCCCAAGAGGTTATTTAGCCAGAAAGGATACTGTTGATCTCTTTGCACCAAATAAGAAACTTGGTTGATTTATTTATTTATTTTAAAAAATGATAAATAATTTTTTGTACAACTCAGGGTATAAAGTTTAAATTTATATGAATATTGTTACAATTAATTTATTCTATCTATATTTTTTGGCTATGGTATTAGATTAGATTAGATTAGATTAGATTAGATCATTATTGTGATCATTGTTGTTGGTCATGATTGTTATTTGTCCAAAACATAAGTATACACACCCATGGCATGCAAGATGTTACATAAAATCATAGCACACTCATGTTTTGCCTTAACGGCGTACAAATATAAACAGGTAGGTCATTTTTATTAGTAGGTTTGCCCATTATTCAAAACAATTAACATATCAAATGAGAAAAAAATAAATAAAAAAACAATCAAATTATAACAAATATACCACAGAACAGTATCATCAACTCGTCATCGAAATGTATAATAAAATTATAACAAATATACCACAGAACAGTATCATCAACTCGTCATCGAAATGTATAATAAAATTATAACAAATATACCACAGAACAGTATCATCAACTCGTCATCGAAATGTATAATAAAATTATAACAAATATACCACAGAACAGTATCATCAACTCGTCATCGAAATGTATAATAAAATTATAACAAATATACCACAGAACAGTATCATCAACTCGTCATCGAAATGTATAATAAAATTATAACAAATATACCACAGAACAGTATCATCAACTCGTCATCGAAATGTATAATAAAATTATAACAAATATACCACAGAACAGTATCATCAACTCGTCATCGAAATGTATAATAAAATTATAACAAATATACCACAGAACAGTATCATCAACTCGTCATCGAAATGTATAATAAAATTATAACAAATATACCACAGAACAGTATCATCAACTCGTCATCGAAATGTATAATAAAATTATAACAAATATACCACAGAACAGTATCATCAACTCGTCATCGAAATGTATAATAAAATTATAACAAATATACCACAGAACAGTATCATCAACTCGTCATCGAAATGTATAATAAAATTATAACAAATATACCACAGAACAGTATCATCAACTCGTCATCGAAATGTATAATAAAATTATAACAAATATACCACAGAACAGTATCATCAACTCGTCATCGAAATGTATAATAAAATTATAACAAATATACCACAGAACAGTATCATCAACTCGTCATCGAAATGTATAATAAAATTATAACAAATATACCACAGAACAGTATCATCAACTCGTCATCGAAATGTATAATAAAATTATAACAAATATACCACAGAACAGTATCATCAACTCGTCATCGAAATGTATAATAAAATTATAACAAATATACCACAGAACAGTATCATCAACTCGTCATCGAAATGTATAATAAAATTATAACAAATATACCACAGAACAGTATCATCAACTCGTCATCGAAATGTATAATAAAATTATAACAAATATACCACAGAACAGTATCATCAACTCGTCATCGAAATGTATAATAAAATTATAACAAATATACCACAGAACAGTATCATCAACTCGTCATCGAAATGTATAATAAAATTATAACAAATATACCACAGAACAGTATCATCAACTCGTCATCGAAATGTATAATAAAATTATAACAAATATACCACAGAACAGTATCATCAACTCGTCATCGAAATGTATAATAAAATTATAACAAATATACCACAGAACAGTATCATCAACTCGTCATCGAAATGTATAATAAAATTATAACAAATATACCACAGAACAGTATCATCAACTCGTCATCGAAATGTATAATAAAATTATAACAAATATACCACAGAACAGTATCATCAACTCGTCATCGAAATGTATAATAAAATTATAACAAATATACCACAGAACAGTATCATCAACTCGTCATCGAAATGTATAATAAAATTATAACAAATATACCACAGAACAGTATCATCAACTCGTCATCGAAATGTATAATAAAATTATAACAAATATACCACAGAACAGTATCATCAACTCGTCATCGAAATGTATAATAAAATTATAACAAATATACCACAGAACAGTATCATCAACTCGTCATCGAAATGTATAATAAAATCAAATTAGCCAGTCAATAGTCAAAGTAATTAGGATTAAAAAAAATATATATAAAAAATGTTAAAACAGAATGTTAATAAAACTACATCAATACTTTGTCTGTTAAAAACTCGGAAATATTATAATAGGCTTTTTGAATTAGAAAGATGTTTAATTTTTTCTTAAATAAGTTAACATTCAGTTCTTTAATGTGTGGCGGAGTGTGGTTGAATATCTTTGGCGCCATGCAGGAGACACTGTTATGCATCAGTGCTGTCTTGGACTGTCTGACACACAATGTACTATAGTCCCGTCGACTTCGGGTATTAGTATCTGATAGCTTCCTGAAAAGATTTGGGTTTGTTTTAACGAAGACCGCAACCTCACCTAACCACCTACGTTCTTTAATACCTGAACCTATGTTCTTTAATATTTCTATAAAAATGTGTTTCACTTGGGCAAAAAAATCAAACAGAGCCCTAGTAGGATAGCACAACCATTTTTTATTTTCATATTCATTCATTTTTATATATTTATGAAAATCTAATGTTTTCTGCTTCTAAAGCATGCCTACAAATGACACAGTTTTGGTACACATTTGTTTTTGCAGTTTGTGCTATCCAGCCGCTGCACTAACCAATAGCGGCGCTTGTTGCTATCCGTTGGAGTTCTACTCATTAACATCGCATCTGTACTTAAAAGGTCGATACACATATGAGCAGAGTCTATTTCATCTTCACATTCGTTTGCTGTGTTGTTGTCTCCAGGATTCATTGTAACACGGCCGGCACGGCGACATGGAGGGGAACAGAGGTTCAACTGACGAGGTTAGCAGATGCACTTGAGAAACAACCAGAATTTAATTGCGAAAACCAAATCCCCACGAGGAACGGAAAAACCGGTACTCCAGCGCAGGCAGACATTTGCAATAAAAGCGTTGCCATTGCAATTAAAATAAATTCCCATTATGAAAAGTCAACTAAAAATAAAATACTTATTTCACATTCCAGAACGATATAACATATCCATATATACTTTACATTACTTTATTATTTTATTATATTATATATTATACGTACTTGGTTTTATGCTCGTCTTATTTTTGTCATTTATTGTCCAATGTTTTGCGATAATTCTTTTATTTATGTGTTTCTGTTTTAACTCCATCTCCCAGCATCATCATCACATATATATAATATTGCAGCAACACAGTAATTTTATTTCGGCTAACTATGCGATAGATGGCGCTGTACTCTATAATAAAAGTGAAATGTCCCTATGTTCCTAGCAGTGGTCTCGAACCTACCGATTTTTCGGTATTTCTACCGATATGGGCTCTGTTCTGTAAGTTTTTGTTTTCAATAAATAAACGAATTTGATTGAATATTGTATATTTTTGTCAAATACCGATTTTGGGTACAAATATACCGATTTTAGTTTGCAGCTCTACCGATCTCGCTCTATGACGTTCGAGACCACTGGTTCCTAGTTTCCATAGCATGCGCTCGCCTCGTGTCCTTTAGTAATGAGCGGAACGTGTTGGAGGTCGGACGTGTGACATTTTTTTCGAACCCGCCATCCCGCTAAGTTCTGTTACCGGCTGAGCCAAAAATAGCTTGTAAAAAATAATAAATAAGTAAATAAAATTAATTTATTTCAGGCAAGTTTTTACTCATACACCCATGTAATAGAAAATTAAATATGTAAGTTAGTACTGTAATTAAGTAAAGATGTATTTGCTTGGATTGTAGGTACAGTAAATAAGATGTGACAGTTAAATATGTTACCCTTGTACAATTATTACAATTATTAGGCTTGTAACATTATTATAAAATGAGTGAATTAATATTACTTTAGTAAAATGAAATACAATGATGACATTATTTTTGAGGTACTTGTGTTACAGTTGAACGGTAGTCGGCATGGTACATTCATACGAGTATGTATAATAAAACATTAATTTAAATATACGATACATTAGGTGTCATTTATAATTGTGTCATTTTTTATGATGTTAGGTATTTTATTATAAATTATTGGGCCTGTACTAATAACACTTTTTCTTTGAAAGCAGTATTACTACAGTACAACTGGCAACATGTAGTAAATATTTATACTGACTTCTTAAAGGCCTCTTTCTATCTTTTGACACCGCAGTGAAAAGGTTAAGGTTACATTTAACGAAAATTGCGACTTTTACAATGTACCTACATACATAGCCGGAAAAGTCAATAGTTTGAGGGATCTAAACACAGGAACGCAACTATCCGTTACTTTCATATTTAGTATTGACCTTAAGCAACGTTTTTGGGCCTTGAACACTTGTTCTCGTAGAGTACAGTTTCCCAGAAGATTATTCCGTATCTTAAAATGGACGTGACTAGACCATGGTATGCAACTACTGTTGTGGTGATGTTAACCTTTTTCGCTAGATTGTATAAGACATACGCGGATACGTTTAACTTTTTACAAACCTCTTCTGCTCTAGGTTTCCAAGTCAACTGACTGTCTATCAATATACCCAAAACTTTTTCCAGCTTGTACGTGGTCTATATGACAGTTATTGTGTTCTATTGTTACATTTGGTCAGTTTACATCAGTGATGTGCATTGATAAAAATTCATAACGTTCGTCTTTTGCAGGTTAATTACTAAATTATTTTCGTCAAGCCAATTTACAATGTCTTTAAGAGCCTTTTTATTGATATTTTACTATTGACATAATTTAAAACCTAACAATCTTAAAATAATAATAATAATATGTACAAGTATATAAAAAAGGAGGGGAAATAATCAGAGGGCAACAAAAAATTCATCCGCATCGCTGTCAACAGGAAAAGTGCCCAAAAGGCTGGCAGCATTGCCACGTTGTATGGCAACGCTGATTCTTTGGCCAAAAAATAAGCCCGCCCTCTGGTCACGTGTGGAGTCAACCAACCGCCTGGCGATGTCTCGAAAAACTAAGTGGGCACTCGGACCCCATGGCCCAAGTGTTTCAACCCCAAACGGCTCGAATATATAAGTCCCAATAAGATTGGAGTATTTGCGCCGTTTGAGGTTTTCCGCACCCGCAGCAGCCGCTCCAGCACAGCCTGCCGTGCTAGGAAGATGGGATGGCGCAAGGGTGTCGACACACGTTGCATCCCACACCAAAGGCCTACCTACCTTCCAAGGCATTATGGTCATTCCGTCTGGTCTCTTCCCATCGTCGCGTGCTAAGCCATTGGGTTCTAAAACAGCCGGCACCCCGGCGGTGACAAGAGCACGACGGATGATGTCATTGATGCTGGCGTGCCGTGCTATCCGGCCTGCGCTCTTACGGCAGGATAGGCCATAGGCTTTAAGAGTATTATTTATGTCATGTTCGTATTTATATACATTTAATTAGGGCGGTGCTGTCGTCAGCGAATAAGATCATTGGGTGTTCAATGTGGTGTGGTAAGTCATTTATGTATAGCAAGATAAAAGTGAGCTAAGAAGTCCACCCTGAGGTACACCATGTCTGATAGCTCTTGTATCGGATATGTATTTCTTCTCACGCCTAGTGATTATACAAACTTTACATATTTCGGTATATTGTTTACGGTCACTTAAATATGATTTAATAAGATTAAGTACGCTTCCTCTTATCCCATACATGTTAAGTATATCAATCAGGGTTGCGTGATGGACACAATCGAAAGCTTTTGTTATATCTGTAAGGATTACGCGAATTGGCAATTTTTTATCAACATTTCCCATTATTATACTAAGAAAGTCATAAATAGTAATATTTATACCTTTGTTCTTTCTAAATCCTTTTTGTTCATCACATAAAATATTATATTTATACAAATTTCTTGGCATAAATCCTGATGGCTGCCTTTACATGGAATCCTGATGGCTGCCTTTACATGGAATCCTGATGGCTGCCTTTACATGGAATCCTGATGGCTGCCTTTACATGGAATCCTGATGGCTGCCTTTACATGGAATCCTGATGGCTGCCTTTACATGGAATCCTGATGGCTGCCTTTACATGGAATCCTGATGGCTGCCTTTACATGGAATCCTGATGGCTGCCTTTACATGGAATCCTGATGGCTGCCTTTACATGGAATCCTGATGGCTGCCTTTACATGGAATCCTGATGGCTGCCTTTACATGGAATCCTGATGGCTGCCTTTACATGGAATCCTGATGGCTGCCTTTACATGGAATCCTGATGGCTGCCTTTACATGGAATCCTGATGGCTGCCTTTACATGGAATCCTGATGGCTGCCTTTACATGGAATCCTGATGGCTGCCTTTACATGGAATCCTGATGGCTGCCTTTACATGGAATCCTGATGGCTGCCTTTACATGGAATCCTGATGGCTGCCTTTACATGGAATCCTGATGGCTGCCTTTACATGGAATCCTGATGGCTGCCTTTACATGGAATCCTGATGGCTGCCTTTACATGGAATCCTGATGGCTGCCTTTACATGGGGTTTTTTTTCTTTGTTATTATTATTAGTGGTCTCACTGGTTACTATTTTAATTAAAAGCTTTATTTGCTATTTCATGTTTTGAATTCATGTCCAATATAGATTTTTCGTGGCTAAGTAATAACAGCCGCACGGGTCGATCCATCAGGTTAAGCTACGCTTGCCGGGGTTGTCCGTGGATGGGTGACCATCTTTACATACCGAGACTCCTCCGTGCCTCGGAAAGCACGTTAAGCCGTTGGTCCCGGCTGTCATTCGTAGATCTTTGACAGTCGTTACGGGTCGTCAGAAGCCCGAAAGTCTGACAACCAGTCTTAGAAAGGGGTATCGTATTACCCAGTTACTGGGTTGTGGAGGTCAGATAGGCAGTCGTTCCATGTAAAATACTGGTATTCAGCTGCATCCGGTTAGACTGGAAGCCGACCCCAACATAGTTGGGAAAAGGCTAGGCAGATTGATTGATAGATTTTTTTTTAACTCCGTATTTTCTAGTGACAGGTTGTTAATTTCCTGGTGAGCTGAAGACAATTCTAATTTGAGCTTCGCTATTTGATCTTTGAGATCAGTTATCTGTTTATCATTTCCGTCACCAGATAGGTTTGGCTAACTGTTACTAGTGCCATCTAGCGTCAAATTGTTGCAACTATTAATGGTATCATTGATTGACGATGGCCGGATACGAGGCATGTTTTGAGATTTTGTCTTCCGATTTCTAAATGTGACATTCCCTAAGAAATCCATCATTATAAATTCATCGAAAATATTTGGAAAAAGTACGCTGTTGAACTTTGGTTTGAACCCACGGTCATGAAGTAGGTATATTTTGATGCTCCAAAAAACCAACGTTCTTATAACAAAAAATTAAAAAAATAAAAATAAAAATTCTGTATTGTCGCCAGTTAATACATTAGAGAAATCCAACATAATATATGCATCGTATTTATGTATTGCACAAAAGATACTGCTACTGATTCCTAAACTAAGCTTGAGCTTGTATTTTGTGAAACAGTGTTCAGCCGCAGAAAGTACACTTAATAAATAAAATACATTGGTTTGAATGTCGCTGCAGTAGAATTACAATATTGTTAGGGTAACTTTCTGTAATTTTTATTCTTATTCTAATTTTTAATTTAAATTTTTAATTTTATTTAGGTTTAGCAGATAAGTGCGATCTCTCTGTGTGTGTGTGGGAGGTGTTGGGGTGTGTGTGTGTGGTGTGAGTGTGTGTATGTGAGAGTTTGTTTACAGGTATTGTATGAAATATGTTACGCAGTACTTGCCAATAGGTCTTCCGTCTTCTGATAGTCTAATAGATGAAGCCATTCAGAAACTTTACCTTTAAGTTCGTGTCTGCTAAGAGAAGAAATGTTGAGATGTTTGTTTATGGTGTTGTATAGCTTACAACTCAAGACCTTGTACTGTCTCCCTGGAAAGGAGGTCTTGCATGGAACGGTAGGGCACGCAGGCATTTTGCTGCGTCTATTGGGGTTGGGTAATGGTACGCTTTGATCTTTCCTGAGAATAGCTCTGAGCACAAAAAGTTGGCGAACTGTTAGGACCTTACATTCAGAGTACAGCTGGGATGTTGGATGTCTGTAGGACTTTCTTGCCGTCACTTTCATTACCGCTCTTTGTGCTCTTTCTAAGCTCAGTAGATGCGTCTTTGCGGCCCCTCCACATAAAGTAATGCAATATTGTACAATGGATTGACATAAGGCCAAGTAGGTATACAAGTCTGAGTTGTTCCATAGTTGCATTGTCCCTAAGCGTTTTAAATACATGAATGAGTCGTCTTACTCTGGAATTAACCGTACTTATGTGTTTATCCCACCTCAATCCAGTATCCATGTGTACTCCACATTCCGTACGAATGATTTCTTGACAATTGCAGTTGGCTTGTGAAATGTAAGTGTGTGCTTGTACGGTAAACCCTTTTTTTTTTTTGTGGATGGGAAATCATCAAATGACTTCTCCCGCTCTGGGCGGAGCGGGAGGGCGTGTCAGACTTTTACTGACTAAAACCCACCCGTGTTCCTTCTGTTGCCTGTGCCGGGGCCACGGTAACTCTTTCGAACATCCCGCAACCCTAGCTGGCATCGGCCCTAGCGGACCCCGTCAATAGTGCTGACATCTCTTTGAGACGCGCGTGGAACACGACGCGCCGTCGACTTGGGCTTGGTCCTTACCGGACGGCGAGCTACCCATTGCTCGCCGTCCGCAAGCCCGCGCCTACGGTGGCCGGGAATCGGCTGCCAATTCCCGACGCCCAGGGCGTCTCCTGCGGCGACTAGGGGCGTGAGGGCGCAAAGCTTGCCTCTCCCTCACGCCTCCCGCCTCCTCCTTCACGAGCATTACTGCTTCGCAGAAGGAGGTAATGGCTTCCCATGTACTCTCGCTCCGTATCATGGCCTGGACCAGGGCCGGACGCGAGAGATCGCCGCCGCCGATCGCTTCCGCGAGGACACGGCGGTGCTCCGCCCAAGCCGGGCAGACCTCCACCGTATGCTCCACCGTGTCCTCCGGGCGATCCACACAGTGGTGACGGTAAACCCTTGCGGTGGAGTCTTAATTTTGTTGATGGAGAAGGGACCAAATTGCGTTATGACTAGGTTTAGGGTTAGAAGATTTTGAATCAGCCAATTTTTCACATTGGATAGTGCGAATTCTGCTCTCTCCTTAACTATGTGCCAGTTTGGACCCCAGACAAATATGGCGGTGTCGTCTGCATACGTGAAAATGCGAGTGTAAGGGAGGGACATTGTGCAGAGGTCATTAATATAAAGCTGGAAGAGGGTGGAACCCAAGACACTCCCTTGTGGAACACCGTAGGAGACGGTCTCCTCATCACTCATGTAATCCCCAGTTAAAATACGTTGCTTTCTGTTCATGAGGTAGTCTTTAAAGATTTCGTAGCTTATGCCACGCACCCCCAACGTCTCGAGCTTGGATAGAAGTATGGGGACAGAGACTGTGTCAAACGCTTTGTATAGATCAAGGTAGATACATAAGTAATTATCTTTAGCGTCTAATGTTTTTACCAGGAGATTACTCAAATCCATTACTGCGTCTTCGGTGGAGAGGCCTGATGGAAAACCATATTGATTATCGGCTAGAATATCAAATTTGTATAGAAACTTTTTAAGAGAGTAATTATCTAAGTATTTTTTCTAATATTTTAGATAGGGTAGAAAGCACTGATATGGGGCGATAATTATTGTCACACACAGTCTCGGTCCCCGTTCTTGAAGATCGGGTAAATGACTGCCTTTTTGAAGGCTTCAGGGAAGACACCTGTAGCTATGGCTCGGTTACATATATGAGTGATAGAGGGGATCAGCTCCTTCCGACATTGCCATACTATCTGGGATGAGATCCCATCCCAACCTGTAGCACAGTCTGGGCGGAGCCGTAAAATGATGGATTCAACATCCGTTTGAGTCACCTCAGTAATGACCAGGGAGTTTGGCGGACTTTTAATATGCGTGTAGGAGTTTGATGTTGTGTAGGGGGCATTTGCATTAACAGTACTTGAAGCAAGAATTTTAGCAACTAATAATAATAATCAGCAAGAGATTTTCCTACGTCTGTGAAAAATTTGCAGATATAATTAGCAGACGTCTTTGGGGTATTTGTGGTTTGTAATAGTTTAACTGGACTGGTATTGCTTTTCCGAGTATTTGTTATTGTTTTGATAGCTTGCCAGAGGGCCTTTGGATCGTTACCTGCTTTTTCTAGTTGTGCTTTTTCGTGGGCTTTTTTTAGCTTACGCAATAGGCGATTACAATAATTGCGATACCTAGTGTAAGTAATTTTATGAGTCATATTAAGTGGGGATTTATTGGATTTTATGTGCAGCTTATTTCGATTCCTGATACATCTAATTAAACCGGGCGTCATCCATGGTTTCAGAATTTGGTTTTGCTTGTTGATTTTGGTTGTAGTTGTTTGAGAGATAATTGTGTGAGAGATCATAGATACAAACATATTCTTATCCACTACGCCAAACGTTCAAAGGACTACATTGTGAAATAAGTTTATACATTCTAATAATTACTTATTCAAGTTTTAATAAGACGGTTATTTTTCTCGATTTCAAAAAATTGCACTGTAATTGTTTTGTGCAATTTTTGTGACGAAAACTTGAAACCTCTTGGTTGCACTTCACTATTTCACTCAAGTCCGAGTTTTTGCAAGGAAACACTACGTTTTAGTTATTATTTAACTTTTGTGGCGGCATATCTACATCGCCACAACGAAACGCGTCACACTGACGTCACGCAAAATCCTGCATCGCGCAATCAGAGTTTACCGCGCGACTAGCATATATACAACATCCCGACATCAACCGTCGGGCAGTAGCCCACCAGACACAATACCCGTCTGGTCGGAGGATCCTCCCTCTTCATAGAGGATGAGTGAACTTTACTCCCTGTTCCTCATGCCTCTATACTGGTGACCCCGAACATGAACGTCAGCGCAGCCTTCGTGCAACTACTACAGCGTGACGTCATCAACATCACTTCCTCGAGCTTTCGAGCAGCGAGTCACACAGCCAGCCAGCACCCATGGCTTCAACGGGTATCCTGACCACCAGCATGCAGCGACCGCGCATACCTGGTCATCACCCTCAGCCTCATCAGCAACCTTGGCACAGCACACTGCACTCTCGGCCGGTCAACAAGCAGAGCCCTTCGAACCTCTCCTGGTCGACGCCAGCAGTCAGCCTCAACCCGGCGCTGTACCACATCCGACGCACTGGAGCATAACGCAGCGCCACCCCGACTCACTGGGGGCATCTCCGCAGACAGTTCCGACTCACCGCGAACTATGCGGCACCCGGTTCCGACTCACTGGAACCTCAACTGGCCCTGGCAAGCATCGCAAGATACACGACTCTGCCCACTATCGACCTCCGGTCTCCGGAGGGGAGTGATGTGGCGGCATACCTACATCGCCACAACGGAACGCGTCACACTGACGTCACGCAAAATCCTGCATCGCGCAATCAGATTTTACCGCGCGACTAGCATATACAGGCTGACTTTGAAAACATGCGACAAAATTTAAGGGGGTGATCTACCCATCAATATGAACAACTTTTACTATGGGACCAACTATAAATTCGCAAAAAAGATCGACCTTCCCGTATAAAAGTAGATACCCGATTGGACCATTTGGTCTAAGAAAATCGATTTTTTTTTTGCGAATTCCGAGTTGGTCCCATAATAAAACTTGTTCATATTGATGGGTAGAACTCCCCCTTAAACTTTGTCGCATCTATTCAAAGTCACCCTGTATATAACATCCCGACATCAACCGTCGGGCAGTAGCCCACCAGACACAACACCCGTCTGGTCGGAGGATCCTCCCTTTTCTATGGAGGATGAGTGAACTTTACACCCTGTTCCTCATGCCTCTATACTTTGATTTCAAAATGATCACATCGTTATTGTTTTTACTCGTAACTTTATTATTCATTTGTGACGAAAACTTGAAAACTTGGCTGTTTGATAACAATTTCATTTGGTTATTGGCGCACATTATCGATATTACACTACTTATTAGCAATTAAAAACGATTAGGCTTATTTTAAAATATTGTAAATTACGGAGCTGATGTTGTCGTTGGCACTAGAGTCTGACCAACGAAAGCTGTCCAAGAAAAAAGCAAATTGCGGCAATTGGCGGGAATTTAAAAAAAACAAGAGCTGTCAACTCTGGCTATACAGTGCTTAAACGGAGTTGATACTTTATTATTCAATACATATTATGCGATATTTAGATCAGTATTTCATATTTATGTACTTATTTTATTTATTTATTTCAACCAACTTTGGATCATACAATTTAAACTACATTACAAAAATTATTAATGATTAAAAAAATATTATAAATTATTCATCAAATTCAAGAATTACATAAAAATTTAAAATGAAATTTATACATTTATATTAGAATTGATAATAGATAAATTAAATTAAAAAACTTAGACCATAATAACCTTATTACCAATTATATTTACTTGGAACTGTTAAACTACCATTATGTATTCGCGCAATGGTGGACAGGCAAGTTAGCGTTACAATATTTCGGCGTGAGGATGATCATTATCAGTACAAAGTTAAGCTCTAAACGAAACTAGCTTGGCGTTTTTTAACTTCTGCACATTGAAGTTCACAGCTCAACTTTCTTTTTTTTTTTTTTTTTTTTTTGTTTCGGGGTGGAAAATCCTCATGGATGTCCTCCGCCCTGGGGCGGGCGGAGGGGTCTGTCAGACTCTTACTGACTAAAAACCACCCCGGTATTCCATCTCACACCTACGCCGAGGGTCGCGGGAACTTAGGATCCTTCCGCAACCCCCGGCTGGTGCCGGCCCGCCACGGCAGGCCTCTCCTCGTGTCGAGGGGGGGAGTGAGGTGTTTGACTCCCCCCGCGACGTCTAAGAGGGGCGCGCGTGGAACACTACGCGCCGCCACCCCGGGTCCGATGTATGGGGGGCGACGGACGTCCCCGAGTCCGTCGCCCCTGGACCCATTTAGGGGGGCTGGAAGAGAGCTCAACTTTCCTGGCACAGCCTTATACAGAAAAGGTTGAATTAAACAAAAAGTTATTACTATACATTTATTTAATGGAATAGAGACCACTGATGTGATGAGGACGAAACAATAAAATCAAAACAAAACATAGGGGTTATGAGTCATAGTCGAAATCGGATTCCAAAAACTCTACACCTGATAATATTGAATCAGCTTAATTGCATTCTTCGCTGCTACTGCTACTGTCCCCAACATTTATTATGAATCGTTCAAGTTCGTTTTCAACAATACGGTCCCTTAATTTGTGCTGATGTTCAACATTTAGTAGATGATCAGTGTACTTCTTCCAGTCATCAGCAGATACGGATAGAAAACATTATTTTATTAAATTTTGCATTTCAGACCCTGGTATTCCTATATTTTTGCTTGCTACTTTTCTCTTCGCCTGACTCCATACAAGCTCAATTGCATTGAGGTCGCAATGATACGGTGGCAGCAACAAAATTTCGTGATTGTGGGTGTGATTGTGTTTTTTTAGAAGTACTTCTGCTTTATAAACAACAGCAGGTTTAATATCTTTCATCAAACACATTAATTCAGCTTTGGTATGATATTCTTCAAAATTAATATTTTTAGTAGTGACACCACTTGTTGAAGGCCCTTGCTTTATAGTTCTGATGTACAGACGCCAGCACATCAAGCTACTACAGTCTGTCAAATGTCTTTAATAGATTTTCGACTTTATTGCTAAAGGTCCAAGGTTGATTGGGAAATTTTGACAGTTTCGGGTAGCTTGATGTGCTGGCGTCCATACATACTACTTATGTCTCATCAAGGTAAACAATCTGTTTACCTTCTAGCCTCTTCTGATTTATTGTCCTCAAGAATCTGTGTCTCCATGCCGCAATATCATATTTTTCTGTAAGTAAAGCCAGTTCATTTTTATTGTTTTGAAACTCAAACCCGCTCTTGTGTAAATTTTTTCTAAGGGTTTCACGGCATCCCGTAAATTCAATTGCTTCCTTCAGCTCATTTTGCAGGCTTCTCAGTGTTGGGACTTCTTTTTCACTCCATAAAATTCGTTTATTTTGTTTCTTATAGCCGAAATATCAAAATTATCCAAATTGGAAACTGACAATTTTGACAGTCCTAAAATATTGCCATACTAAAACTTTTGAAAATAATTCGTGGTCAGCTTTCGTTGGCCAAACTCTAGGTGGCGGCAGCACTCTGTCCGAATATGAAATAGATATAGAAACAAATCAATTTTTTTTTTCTTTGATATTTCTCGAGACCCTGGGGTGCCGGACCTTTGGAAGGCGTGTGAGGGGCCGAAGCCAACTCGCAGAGGCCCGTTAGACGCTTTCAATGAAAATGAAGCACCAACCGACGATTATCCCTGTTCGCACTATGCAAGTGCACCCAAGGACAACCCCCGGTTGGTGTAGGACTATTGCAGGATATGAAAACAAAGATATTGGATTATGGGAACTGGTTATCTAGAACTATGGAAAGACTATAGCCCCTGCCTGACCAATGTTTTATTTAAAATACATAGACAAAATTGCAGGGAGTGACTTGCACACTCAATAATGGGCCCCCGAAAACGGTCGCTAGCACTGTCTTACCGACAAGGGGGCAACATGTCCTGAGATGCTTATGAGGAGAGAACAGGTATTCCACGGCTATCAGAACAATCCTGCAAGTACGGTCAAGATCCCTACCAGCATTTTACTGGAATACTTCTTTCCTCCGAGCACGTTTGCTCTTGCGGATCTCCACTCAAGCCGGCCAATAAAGGCAAGAATGAGGTGGGGGCTCTGTTCCTCGTCACTCCAGCTGGTCAATTAAGGCAAGCCAGAGATGAGAAACAAGACTTCTCCCGGGAGATAGGGTCCGTGGGGTCGCTACTGCCCAGCAGCTCGCCACATCCTGCCCTGCGGGTTTCTGTATCTCTCTTGGTCTGGCTCCTCACCCTAGACCTGTTCCGGCAAAGTAAACTCTACCGGTACACACTTAAAACACTTTTACACGTCAAATTATAGTTTTCATATAAATGTCAGGTAGGTTTAATTTAGGTTTAAGTTCAAACAGTCATACTAAAATGAAATACTTAGTGGTCATGTAAATGGTGCGAAATACAGTAGTCACGATGCTATTTTTACACTTAATCAGTCTCAGGTGAAATGATGCTTTGAGCCTACGCAATACAGCATAAAAATCGTCGACCCTGCGTTCGGCAAACATAGGTACCAGACGCGCTGCACCGCCAAGGTAGATTAAGCATGGCCCGGAGCGCGTTGTTGTATTGTACACGGAGAGTATAGTAAACTAAGTACTCTTCGTGTACTTGTACCAGAGCTGGCCGGTGTAGAACGCCTGGCAGTATGCCTTAAACAGGGTCACTTTAGCCTGTCCTGAACAATATGCAAATCGTCTGGCGAGCATATTACTTTTACAAGCAAGGCTTCTCCTTTGCCTTTCAACCAGATTATCACTTACGTCATCGGTAACAATGTGACCTAGATATTTAAAGTTGTTTACAATTTAAGAGGACACACAAGTCAATAAACAAGACATGTTCTGGCCCTTCACCATATTTAAAAATCAATATTTCCGATTTATTTACATTATATGTCGGACTATGAGCGGCGGCATAGCGCTCGCAGATCGCATTAAATTTCCACAATCCACCAGCAGAGGGGCTGAGCAGAACCATATCGTCGGCGTAGCTGAGGTTATTAAGGATTCGCCTCGTACATGGCACCCGACTCTGGTTCGGCTCAGCTCCTCCAGTCGCTCATTATATAAATTAAAAAGCACCGTAGAAGGCAGCCCGCCCTGCCTTACCCACATTCCAATCTATATGTTTTCAATAAGCTGCTACCCCATTTATTATTATTATTAGCCATTTATTTCGGACAGAATCCATTTAACTTGGTTTATTTGGTTTGAGTACCAATATTCTAAGATATTTATTACGATAGGCGGTACTTTTGAATTTCTTAACTTTTCCCATAGTATTCTATAATTAATTGAGTCAAAAACACGGCTCAGGTCAAGAAAGCAAAAACAGAGATGCTTCTTCGAGTATAGCTTCGTACCGTGTGTTTCAATGCAAATATTGGGAGATCGGTAGATAAGCCGCGTCTAAAGCCGAATGGAGCCTTACTTATTGGAATATTATCTTCGTCACAAACAGCTGTTAATTATACGTTCAAATATTTTAGATAAAATTGTTGCGTAATTAAACAAGCAGGAGTCGTCACCGATTTGGTTTTTAGTTATTGGTACCTACCACATTAGTTTTCATAAATTCTATCGGCAGGTAGCTGTGATCAATACATGCACTCAAAAAGTAAGCAAGTTTCTCATACAGCGATGGCCCCGCATACAATATGTATTCAACACTAAGCCCGTCGTGACCCGGGGCCTTGCCTCGTTTCATTCGCCGCACGTGTTCTAACAAATCATCAGATGTAACATGAAATGTACTAGTATCGCACGCGATCGACGCGTGCGCATTAATGGTCGGCGCCGGCGTCGAGTCGCCGCCTCCACCCTCACTGGCGGCCGCGGCGCACAGCGACGGTGATTCACACAACAGTGGCGACGTGAAGGGGCAGTCCCCGCATCACCCCGGGCCCCGCATCGCTCACCAGCACGCTCCGTCAGGGAGTAGAACTTACTCACGAACATGTTAGCATTTTCCACAGGATTCTGACTATTATTAACAGATAAAGGAAGACATGCCCTAGACTTAAGTTTGTTTCTTTCCAAAATTTGCCAAAATCTTTATTCTGCCTATGATTGGCAATTATGTCCATTTTTACTTTTTGTTAATTTTTCTGGCACCATCTTATTTTGCGTTTAAATAGCCTACGACTGTTAGTCATGTCGTCATAGATCCTACCCTCCGTCAGACGACCACATAGTAGCCAAAGTTAGTCATGTCGTCATAGATCCTACCCTCCGTCGGACGACCACATAGTAGCCAAAGTTAGTCATGTCGTCATAGATCCTACCCTCCGTCGGACGACCACATAGTAGCCAAAGTTAGTCATGTCGTCATAGATCCTACCCTCCGTCGGACGACCACATAGTAGCCAAAGTTAGTCATGTCGTTATAGATCCTACCCTCCGTCGGACGACCACATAGTAGTCAAAGTTGATAACATTGCCTGGCAGTCACATGCGCCTCCCTCACGGGATAGTTCAGCCTATAATCTGTTTATTCCGGATCTGACTTTTACCACGATAAGATCGAATTGAAGCTGTAGTCATACAATCGATAATTCTATTGTAGTATTCATTTATGCGATTATCGTGACGTTCGTCATCACACGAGGTACCGGTACATGGAATATCTGGTCAAATACCTGAATCAATATATTGTTACATAAATTAGCAAAGTTACACTGTTGTACATAATTTCGGTTTCCCCATATTACTTTTTTGATGGTATGCATACATTGAATATCTATTTTTGGTACTATTATATCAAAATCACAATTTACTACTAATGGAAAGTGATCTGACCAGTTTACATCATTCAACATATTCACATCTTTTATCATACTCAGCGCAGACGCTGTAACCACACAGTGGTCCAGCCAGCTAGTAGTCCCATGAGGTTCACTAAGATATGTGTAAGTATTAGAAGACAGTACACAGACAGACAGTAGGTTAAGGTCTGCTCACGTCCACGTTTGCACGCTACAGTAATCAAGCAGCTCACTCGCAAATATCCTATTAGAGCGCGATACCTCCGCATTAAAGTCACCAAGCGATATGCCACATTCGTCACCAAGCGATATGCCACATTCGTCACCAAGCGATATGCCACTATTAGAGCGCGATACCTCCGCATTAAAGTCACCAAGCGATATGCCACTATTAGAGCGTGATACCTCCGCATTAAAGTCACCAAGCGATATGCCACTATTAGAGCGCGATACCTCGGCATTAAAGTCACCAAGCGATATGCCACTATTAGAGCGCGATACCTGCGCATTAAAGTCACCAAGCGATATGCCACTATTAGAGCGCGATACCTCCGCATTAAAGTCACCAAGCGATATGCCACTATTAGAGCGCGATACCTCCACATTAAAGTCACCAAGCGATATGCCACTATTAGAGCGCGATACCTCCGCATTAAAGTCACCAAGCGATATGCCACTATTAGAGCGCGATACCTCCGCATTAAAGTCACCAAGCGATATGCCACTATTAGAGCGCGATACCTCCGCATTAAAGTCACCAAGCGATATGCCACATTCGTCACCAAGCGATATGCCACATTCGTCACCAAACGATATGCCACATTCGTCACCAAGCGATATGCCACATTCGTCACCAAGCGATATGCCACATTCGTCACCAAGCGATATGCCACATTCGTCACCAAGCGATATGCCACATTCGTCACCAAGCGATATGCCACATTCGTCACCAAGCGATATGCCACATTCGTCACCAAGCGATATGCCACATTCCACTGAACTGTTTTCGGTAACTGCACTAATGACGCCTAAGCATTCCGTGAAAAAAGGCAGATTATCCATAGCCTCGGTAGGCATATATCTCAAACTCAAACTCAAAGCATTTATTTCAATTAAACCAATTACAGGCACTTTTGAATTGTCAAAGAGTCGGTCAGTTAGTCAGAAAATTGAAGCTAGTCGCCCATTCCAAAACGTAGATCTCTATGGAGAAGAATGGGCAAGAAACTCCATGGACACTCTTTTAAATCAAAATTGTTACAAAATCCTGGGTACATTGTTATTGTTCTTGTTGCTTCTATATGTGAGAACAATGTAAAAAATAGATAATTAAAACAATTTAAAATATAAGATTAAAAATAAGCCCTGGCAGCTAAGAGATGACCAGTCTCCACTGACGGCGCCCGTTCACGAACATGACGCGTGGATCAGCACCATCCAGCTCAACCATTTTGTAGGGAACCGAATGATCCAACACACGCGCCACCATCAGCGAGACATTTAAGTGAGCATGACATACTCTCAACTGCCATACTCTTTCAAGTCAACATACCTACATCATAACATAAAACCGCTCCATGGTACTCACATTTACAAAATTGAAAAGATGCTTCTAATTTATACAAAACTATAGTTTGCAATGATTGTATTAAAAGATTAGTAAACACTAAATCTATAGTCTATATACAGGGTGACAGGGAAAGTCGTACTGAATATTAAAGGAGGTTATTATTCAGGTCATTTCTGATGATTTTGATTCTGAAATAAAATGTCCGAAACTTAACCGTTATGGAGATATTAAATTTTAAAGATTATTTTTAAAAATCCATTATTTTTTGGCTTTTAGTCGTTTTCTTTGGGATTAGAGCTCCTAGAGTCGGTTTTTTTGATGTATCTAGTTAGAAGACATGTCCATTAATAAAAATGATCAATAGAAACTGAACCTACTACTAACAGCTTAAAAAACTGCTCGACAACGGTTAGCATTATGAATTTTCTAATAGAGTGTTCTTAACTTTGATGGGCTTAAAAAAAAATGTATGGAACTTATTCTGCGAATAACTTTACAAAGTTCTACTTCTCTTTAGCTATTCAAAAAGGTATATCATCTACTAGGTTTGTTCATAAAATCATAAAATAATGTCATTAGAATAGGCCCATCTGGTAGTACAACATAACAGAATTTCGATACAAAAGAATCCGGCTTACTACCTGGCACTTTTAAACAATGAAAAAACGTTTGGGTAGACATTGTTTGTGCCCGGGAGACGTGCGGTGACAGGTATCTATTTATGTCATTTTAAATGTCTGAATTGTCAAATCGTGGATCGTGGTGTTTGTTTAGTCTGCTCATGCGATTCTTCCATGGTAGATGTGTTATCCGTGCCCTCCGATTTTTTTTGTAAAAACGCGACTTGGCTTGGATTTTTGGACTGTTTCATCTTCTAACTGTGTGACGTGGCTTGTAACTGGACTTTGATTTGTGTTGTGAACATGGCAACATTTACCAACAAGGAATATGCTGACATCCTAATGTGTTATGGATTTTGCGAAGGAGTGTCGTTGCGTGCACGCAATGAATACATGCTAAGGTATCCTACTCGCCGAGTACCTGATATTGGCGTATTTGACAGAGTTTATCGAAGACTACGAGAAACTGGTTCTGTGCTAGTACGTCGGACTGACATGGGACGACCTCGTGTTCTTGATGACGACGACGAAGATAATGAAATACGACGTCTCTTTGAAGCCGACCCAACCACGTCAACAAACGTTGTCGCTCGACGGCTTGGTATTTCCCAGTGGAAAGTCTGGTTCGTAATGCACAGTTCTGGGCAATACCCTTACCATTACACGCCAGTGCAAGTAATTGAAGAAGGGGATCCATTGAGACGACTAGACTTCTGCAGATTTATGCTCAATGCCGATAATGAAGATCCGGATTTTTTAAAGAAAATCATGTGGACAGATGAGTCGAAATTTGACAAAGACGGCATCACAAACTATCATAACACCCATTATTGGGCTCCCAAAGCGCAAGGTAACCCCAAGAAAAAAAGACCAAAAGGGTCACAAAGGAGATTCAGTCTTAATGTGTGGATGGGTATAATATCAAATAACTTGATAGGGCCATACTTCCTGCCCGATAACTTGAATGGCGAGACATATGAAAACTTTTTGAGGGAGGAGTTACCCTCTTTAATGCAAGACTTGCCTATTGCATTGAGACGAGACATGTTCTTTCAACATGATGGCTGCCCAGCGCACTACAAAAGAAGTGTTCGAGCATGGTTGGACGAGAATTACCCAAACCAATGGATTGGAAGAGGCGGACCCATAGCATGGCCGGCGAGGAGCCCCGATTTAACGCCGATGGATTTTTATGTGTGGGGTCATATGAAAAGCCTAGTATGCGACCAAATGACACCGATCGCAAATGTCGATATTCTAAGACAAAAAATTATTGATGCGGCTGAGGAAATGAGGCGGAACCTACGAACTTCTGTCGTGAAAAGTAATTTAAGAAAAAGAATGAGACTTTGTGTAAGAAATAGCGGCGGCCATGTAGAACATGAATTATAAAAATATTGCTAAAATTTTTGTCTTTTTTTTACGTATTTTAGCTACTTTTACCTCAAACTAAAAATGTACCCTCTCCTAACTTAACTGTTATTTGGGCAATGTTTTGCCTATTTAATAGCAAGTGCTATACCTTTTTGAATAGCTAAAGAGACGTAGAACTTTATAAAATTATTTTCAGAATAAGTTCCATACAATATTTTTTATTAAAAGCCTGTTAAAGTTAAGAACACTCTATTAGAAAATTCATAATGCTAACCGTTGTCGAGCAGTTTTTTAAGCTGTTAGTAGTAGGTTCAGTTTCTGTTGATCATTTTTATTAATGGACATGTCCTCTAACTAGATACATAAAAAAAACCGACTCTAGGAGCTCTAATCCCAAAGAAAACGACTAAAAGCCAAAAAAAAAGGATTTTTAAAAATAATCTTTAAAATTTAATATCTCCATAACGGTTAAGTTTCGGACATTTTATTTCAGAATGAAATTCATCGGAAATGACCTGTCATCCTTTAATATTCAGTACGACTTTCCCTGTAACCCTGTATACAGGGCTATTGACTATAGTCAATAAGTCTATAGGAATAACATAATGTCAGAAAAAAAGGGACGCATTTCTTCCAAACAAAAAAAAAAAAATTTAACAAAGCCCAAGTGGCTGTGGAGCAGGACCAGCATTTAGCCAAGCATTTTTATCTATGATATAATCATTCAACCTATAATATGCTTGTCTACATAGTGTGCGTTTAATGCATGTTTTAAATTGCTTCTCATTTAGTTGAAGAATATCGAGAGGTAATTTATTATAACATTTTACACAGTACCCCATAAAAGAAGTGTGTACCTTAGATAATCTGAAACGTGGTTGATCTAATTTGTTCCTATTTCTAGTGTTAAAATTATGCCGATCACTTATCTTACTAAAAAGATGTAGATTTTTTCTAACATACATAATATTTTCATATATACATATATTGACAAGGTACCGTCATGATGTTAATTTTTTTAAACAGTTCCCTTAGAGATTCGCGACTGCGGAGGTTATAGATGGCTCTGACAGCCCTCTTTTGCAGAATAAAGATAGAATCAATATCTGCAGCCCGTCCCCATAACAAAATACCGTAAGACATGACGCTATGAAAGTAACTAAAATAGACCAGTCTCGCGGTATCCACGTCTGTTAACTGGCGGATTTTCCAAACAGCGTAAGCAGCCGAGCTTAGCCGCCCTGCTAGTGATGTTAAATGAGGACTCCACTGCAGCTTTGAGTCCAGCGTAATTCCCAGGAAAACAGTCTGTTCGACGAATTGTAGTATTTCCTTATTCAATACTACGTGACATTCACTACTTCTAACATTTGGTAACGCGAATCTTATGCATTTAGTTTTCTTCCCATTTAATACTAAATTATTTACAGTGAACCAATTATGGACCTTAAGCATAGCGTTATTTACGTCGTCGAGCTCTTGTGCATGTCTGTTAACTTTAAAAATTAGTGATGTGTCATCAGCAAATAACACCATTTGTGGTCGGTTTTTCAGTAAATGAGGTAAATCATTTATATATACTAAAAAGAGGAACGACCCTAATATAGAGCCCTGCGGTACACCCATTTTGACTTTTAATCCCAATGAATTCACACCGTTTATTTGAACTTGCTGCATATACCGACACAACCACACAGCTGCGGCCAGCGAGCTGTGTACACACAGCCGCTGCGCACGTCGATCCCGTCTCAATTGGCGAGACATTTATAAACAGAGTTTTCCTCCACATTATTGCCACACCTCCATAGGGTCGTCCTTTCAGGGTACCCGTCATCGTATCTACCGCCGAGACACCATGGTAGGCAAGTTCAGGATATATTTCATTTATGTACTCTGTCATCAGGTAGCAGCAGGTGCTCTTGAAGTGCAGTCACATTATGATTCTTGCATAGGTCTCTGATATAACCACAGGAACGCTTCACAGATCTGCTGTTGAACGAAACGAGACTAATTTTCATTGTTACCATCACTGGTATCAAAGGTAGCCCCGCCCAATGCCCGTTTCAATGTGCCTGATAATACCTGTATAGTTTTAGTTTTTAAATAGTTTTAATAATATAGCTATTTTTTTGGAACGAAGGGTAGGAGTTGACTCGTAGAAATCGCCACTTAACGAAAAAGTTTACATACACGTTATGCGACTCCATGCGACTTTCTACTTTCAAATAGAATTTGGTCCAAGATGGCGGCTGCGAAAATTTTCAAATTTTTGATCATGGGAGTCGTTTTCATAGTTTTCGAGGGTGCTAAAGCCGATAGTGAGGTCAAAATGTAAATCAAAGATGGCGGCTGCAAACATTTTAAAATTTTTCAATGTGGGTATCGTTTTCTATCTAGGTATCGTTTTATCATTTGTTGATGCCCCCTGGCTACTAACTTTGCCTTCTTGGTTGCATCTTATTCCTGCTTAAATATCCACTTTGTTTCTACTGCTTTGCTTCCTTTTGGTCAATTAGATAAATGATTTTATTTCTGTAAGTAGGTTTATACAAACACTTTTACATGTCAAACATTTTTTTTTTTTAAACTAGATGAGGCCGGCGTTTCCTATCTGACTACTCTGAGAAGAAAGGCCGAAACAAACTCAGAGGTCACAGTCTCTCTTAAAGTCCAGACATAATCTTGGTCAGATCATGTGAAGACCATGTAGGTTGGTGTCTGAAATGGTCTTTTGAGGAAAGAACCACACAGATTGAGTGGACCTGTCCAGTCAGTGCAAGCATCTGTCAGTAATCGTACAGCTCAACATAAAAGTTAAGGAGCTCAACGATTGGACGAACAATACCAAAGAAAGGACATTTGGGTAGGCCGCATAATTTACTCAAACTGGCAAACTATGATTAAAGCTGAGAGAAAAGAAAAAGAAAAAAACAAGGACCCACATAGTCTTCACATTCACAGTAATTAAAATAATATTACATTTTACAAAGTAAATATTCATGTCATTGTATATATAAAATTCATCAATGACAATGTGTATATAAGAAAAAAAAATTGCAAAAAGAAATGAACAAAAAAAATCAGTATGTATATTAAAAAAAAATATTGTTGGAGCAGCTCAATCCCACGCCTAGATACTTCCCAAGTTTGTAATTTCTTGTGTAAGTCCAGCTCTTTCTTTATTGCTTGTTTCCATTATTTATCTTGTATTGCATCTTCCTAGTTTACTGGTTCTCCTGCACAATAGGCTATGTTTCGATCATATTCTTCTTCTGCGCGATTCTACTAGTTGCCCGTCGGAGCAACGGGACCCACAAGCAATCGCGCACGCCGCGGGCATAAATCACATCGTGTTTACTATCTACATTTCCATGTGCTACGTGTTGGTACGAGTGAGACGGTCCCACCACCGCGACGGGCGCCGGTGAAAATCGCTCCGTGAGTTCTTAGCCTAAGTCTTTTGGTTTTAGATTTTTCTTCCTGATTACAGTGGTGGCCGTGGCTTTTTAAATGCGAAGACCCTCCACAACCGCGAGGTGTGCAGCCTCAGGGAATATTTTTCACGGTCACGGCCCCGACTTACGAGTTGTAGGTCGTGAGTTCGAACCCTGACAGGCGCTTTACTTTGTGTAAATATTTTCATCACCACTATTCTTAAAATGGTGAAGGTACCTAAACACCGTGAGAAAACCGGCATGTTCTAGAACCTGTGTCCCAGCAGTGGGAAAATTATAGGCTGATTATGATTATGCTTATGCTATTCTTTCAGCAACTCCGTTGGATTGTGGACTGTAAACAGTAGTAAAGGCTTGTTTTGTCCTCCCTTGTCACTACAAGATGTGTAAAGCTTTTATTTATTTTTAATTTCTACTCTATTATCACTTCTTATTTTCTTCCTTTACTTTATTTCCTGTCTGTCTTTCACAATGTGATTTATTAACCAATTAGCTGCTTCGCTTTTTCTTTTTAGTAAATATACTACTGTGAATTGTGAAAAGTCATCTTTTATTGAATGATAGTATACTTTACCCTCACTAGTTTGTGTGGCCCCAGGTCCTGGTAGGTCTGCACATGGAACAGTTCCTTAACATATTTGATAAGTCTGCACATGGAACAGTTCTCCAATATATCTGATAAGTCTGCACATGGAACAGTTCCCTAACGTAGCTGATAAGTCTGCACATGGATCAGTTCCCTAACATATTTGATAAGTCTGCACATGGAACAGTTCTCCAATATATCTGATAAGTCTGCACATGGAACAGTTCCCTAACGTAGCTGATAAGTCTAAACATGGAACAGTTCTCGAAACGTAGCTGATAAGTCTGCGCATGGAACAGTTCTGCAATATATCTGATAAGTCTGCACATGGAACAGTTCCCTAACATAGCAGATAAGTCTGCACATGTAACAGTTCTCTAACGTAGCTGATAAGTCTGCACATGGAACAGTTCTCCAATATATCTGAAAAGTCTGCACATGGAACAGTTCCCTAACGTAGCTGATGAGTCTGCACATGGAACAGTTCCCTAACATATTTGATAAGTCTGCACATGGAACAGTTCTCCAATATATGTGATAAGTCTGCACATGGAACAGTTCCCTAACGTAGCTGATAAGTCTGCACATGGAACAGTTCCCTAACGTAGCTGATAAGTCTGCACATGGAACAGTTCCCTAACGTAGCTGATAAGTCTGCACATGGAACAGTTCTCCAATATATCTGATAAGTCTGCACATGGAACAGTTCCCTAAGATAGCTGATAAGTCTGCACATAGAACAGTTCCCTAACGTAGCTGCTAAGTCTGCACATGGAACAGTTCTCCAACGTAGCTGATAGGTCTGCACATGGAACAGTTCTCCAACGTAGCTGATAAGTCTGCACATGGAACAGTTCTCCAACGTAGCTGATAGGTCTGCACATGGAACAGTTCTCCAACGTAGCTGATAAGTCTGCACATGGAACAGTTCTCCAACGTAGCTGATAGGTCTGCACATGGAACAGTTCTCCAACGTAGCTGATAAGTCTGCACATGGAACAGTTCTCCAACGTAGCTGATAGGTCTACACATGGAACAGTTCCCTAACGTAACTGATAAGTCTGCACATGTAACAGTTCTCCAACGTAGCTGATAGGTCTGCACATGGAACAGTTCTCCAACGTAGCTGATAAGTCTGCACATGTAACAGTTCTCCAACGTAGCTGATAGGTCTGCACATGGAACAGTTCTCCAACATAGCTGATAAGTCTGCACATGGAACAGTTCTCCAACGTAGCTGATAGGTCTGCACATGGAACAGTTCTCCAACGTAGCTGATAAGTCTGCACATGGAACAGTTCTCCAACGTAGCTGATAGGTCTGCACATGGAACAGTTCCCTAACGTAACTGATAAGTCTGCACATGTAACAGTTCCCTAACGTAGCTGATAAGTCTGCACATGTAACAGTTCTCTAACGTAGCTGATAAGTCTGCACATGGAACAGTTCTCCAATATATCTGAAAAGTCTGCACATGGAACAGTTCCCTAACGTAGCTGATGAGTCTGCACATGGAACAGTTCCCTAACATATTTGATAAGTCTGCACATGGAACAGTTCTCCAATATATGTGATAAGTCTGCACATGGAACAGTTCCCTAACATATTTGATAAATCTGCACATGGAACAGTTCTCCAATATATGTGATAAGTCTGCACATGGAACAGTTCCCTAACGTAGCTGATAAGTCTGCACATGGAACAGTTCCCTAACGTAGCTGATAAGTCTGCACATGGAACAGTTCCCTAACGTAGCTGATAAGTCTGCACATGGAACAGTTCTCCAATATATCTGATAAGTCTGCACATGGAACAGTTCCCTAAGATAGCTGATAAGTCTGCACATAGAACAGTTCCCTAACGTAGCTGCTAAGTCTGCACATGGAACAGTTCTCCAACGTAGCTGATAGGTCTGCACATGGAACAGTTCTCCAACGTAGCTGATAAGTCTGCACATGGAACAGTTCTCCAACGTAGCTGATAGGTCTGCACATGGAACAGTTCTCCAACGTAGCTGATAAGTCTGCACATGGAACAGTTCTCCAACGTAGCTGATAGGTCTGCACATGGAACAGTTCTCCAACGTAGCTGATAAGTCTGCACATGGAACAGTTCTCCAACGTAGCTGATAGGTCTGCACATGGAACAGTTCCCTAACGTAACTGATAAGTCTGCACATGTAACAGTTCTCCAACGTAGCTGATAAGTCTGCACATGTAACAGTTCTCCAACATATATGATAAGTCTGCACATGTAACAGTTCTCCAACGTAGCTGATAAGTCTGCAAATGGAACAGTTCTCCAATATATCTGATAAGTCTGCACATGTAACAGTTCTCCAACATATATGATAAGTCTGCACATGTAACAGTTCTCCAACATATATGATAAGTCTGCACATGTAACAGTTCTCCAACATATATGATAAGTCTGCACATGTAACAGTTCTCCAACATATATGATAAGTCTGCACATGTAACAGTTCTCCAACATATATGATAAGTCTGCACATGGAACAGTTCTTCAACATATATGATAAGTCTGCACATGTAACAGTTCTCCAACGTAGCTGATAAGTCTGCACATGTAACAGTTCTCCAACGTAGCTAATAAGTCTGCACATGTAACAGTTCTCCAACGTAGCTGATAAGTCTGCACATGTAACAGTTCTCCAACGTAGCTGATAAGTCTGCACATGTAACAGTTCTCCAACATATATGATAAGTCTGCACATGTAACAGTTCTCCAACATATATGATAAGTCTGCACATGGAACAGTTCTCCAACGTAGCTGATAATTCTGCACATGTAACAGTTCTCCAACATATATGATAAGTCTGCACATGTAACAGTTCTCCAACATATATGATAAGTCTGCACATGTAACAGTTCTCCAACGTAGATGATAAGTCTGCACATGTAACAGTTCTCCAACGTAGCTGATAAGTCTGCACATGTAACAGTTCACCAACGTAGCTGATAAGTCTGCACATGTAACAGTTCTCCAACGTAGCTGATAAGTCTGCACATGTAACAGTTCTCCAACATATATGATAAGTCTGCACATGTAACAGTTCTCCAACATATATGATAAGTCTGCACATGTAACAGTTCTCCAACGTATATGATAAGTCTGCACATGGAACAGTTCTCCAACGTAGCTGATAATTCTGCACATGTAACAGTTCTCCAACGTAGCTGATAAGTCTGCACATGGAACAGTTCTCCAACATATATGATAAGTCTGCACATGTAACAGTTCTCCAACATATATGATAAGTCTGCACATGTAACAGTTCTCCAACATATATGATAAGTCTGCACATGTAACAGTTCTCCAACATATATGATAAGTCTGCACATGGAACAGTTCTCCAACATATATGATAAGTCTGCACATGTAACAGTTCTCCAACATATATGATAAGTCTGCACATGGAACAGTTCTCCAACATATATGATAAGTCTGCACATGTAACAGTTCTCCAACGTAGCTGATAAGTCTGCACATGTAACAGTTCTCCAAAGTAGCTGATAAGTCTGCACATGTAACAGTTCTCCAACGTAGCTGATAAGTCTGCACATGTAACAGTTCTCCAACGTAGCTGATAAGTCTGCACATGTAACAGTTCTCCAACGTAGCTGATAAGTCTGCACATGTAACAGTTCTCCAACATATATGATAAGTCTGCACATGGAACAGTTCTCCAACATATATGATAAGTCTGCACATGGAACAGTTCTCCAACGTAGCTGATAAGTCTGCACATGTAACAGTTCTCCAACATATATGATAAGTCTGCACATGGAACAGTTCTCCAACATATATGATAAGTCTGCTTATGGAACAGTTCTCCAACATATATGATAAGTCTGCACATGTAACAGTTCTCCAACGTAGCTGATAAGTCTGCACATGTAACAGTTCTCCAACGTAGCTGATAAGTCTGCACATGGAACAGTTCTCCAACATATATGATAAGTCTGCACATGGAACAGTTCTCCAACGTAGCTGATAAGTCTGCACATGTAACAGTTCTGCAACGTAGCTGATAAATCTGCACATGTAACAGTTCTCCAACGTAGCTGATAAGTCTGCACATGTAACAGTTCTCCAACATATATGATAAGTCTGCACATGGAACAGTTCTCCAACATATATGATAAGTCTGCACATGGAACAGTTCTCCAACGTAGCTGATAAGTCTGCACATGTAACAGTTCTCCAACGTACCTGATAAGTCTGCACATGTAACAGTTCTCCAACATATATGATAAGTCTGCACATGTAACAGTTCTCCAACATATATGATAAGTCTGCACATGTAACAGTACTCCAACATATATGATAAGTCTGCACATGGAACAGTTCTCCAAAATATATGATAATTCTGCATATGGAACAGTTCTCCAACATATATGATTTTTCTGCACATGTAACAGTTCTCCAACATATATGATAAGTCTGCACATGTAACAGTTCTCCAACATATATGATAAGTCTGCACATGTAACAGTTCTCCAACATATATGATAAGTCTGCACATGTAACAGTTCTCCAACATATATGATAAGTCTGCACATGTAACAGTTCTCCAACATATATGATAAGTCTGCACATGTAACAGTTCTCCAACATATATGATAAGTCTGCACATGGAACAGTTCTCCAACATATATGATAAGTCTGCACATGGAACAGTTCTCCAACATATATGATAAGTCTGCACATGGAACAGTTCTCCAACATATATGATAAGTCTGCTTATGGAACAGTTCTCCAACATATATGATAAGTCTGCACATGTAACAGTTCTCCAACGTAGCTGATAAGTCTGCACATGTAACAGTTCTCCAACGTAGCTGATAAGTCTGCACATGTAGCAGTTCTCCAACATATATGATAAGTCTGCACATGTAACAGTTCTCCAACATATATGTTAAGTCTGCACATGTGACAGTTCTCCAACATATATGATAAGTCTGCACATGGAACAGTTCTCCAACATATATGATAAGTCTGCACATGGAACAGTTCTCCAACATATATGATAAGTCTGCTTATGGAACAGTTCTCCAACATATATGATAAGTCTGCACATGGAACAGTTCTCCAACATATATGATAAGTCTGCACATGTAACAGTTCTCCAACATATATGATAAGTCTGCACATGGAACAGTTCTCCAACATATATGATAAGTCTGCTTATGGAACAGTTCTCCAACATATATGATAAGTCTGCACATGTAACAGTTCTCCAACATATATGATAAGTCTGCACATGTAACAGTTCTCCAACATATATGAGAAGTCTGCACATGTAACAGTTCTCCAACATATATGATAAGTCTGCACATGGAACAGTTCTCCAACATATATGATAAGTCTGCACATGTAACAGTTCTCCAACATATATGATAAGTCTGCACATGGAACAGTTCTCCAACGTTGCTGATAATTCTGCACATGGAACAGTTCTCCAACGTAGCTGATAATTCTGCACATGTAACAGTTCTCCAACATATATGATAATTCTGCACATGTAACAGTTCTCCAGCATATATGATAAGTCTGCACATGGAACAGTTCTCCAACGTAGCTGATAATTCTGCACATGTAACAGTTCTCCAACATATATGATAAGTCTGCACATGGAACAGTTCTCCAACGTAGCTGATAATTCTGCACATGGAACAGTTCTCCAACGTAGCTGATAATTCTGCACATGGAACAGTTCTCCAACGTAGCTGATAATTCTGCACATGGAACAGTTCTCCAACGTAGCTGATAATTCTGCACATGTAACAGTTCTCCAACATATATGATAAGTCTGCACATGGAACAGTTCTCCAACGTAGCTGATAATTCTGCACATGGAACAGTTCTCCAACATTTCTGATATGTCTGTACATGTAACAGTTCTCCAACATTTCAGATATGTCTGTACATGTAACAGTTCTCCAACATTTCTGATATGTCTGTACATGTAACAGTTCTCCAACATACCTTGATCTTGGTCTGGGTGTTATTAAGAATAACCAGCAGCCTAATTGCGTAACACACTATCAATCGGAATCTGAATCATTTTGAAACAAATTGCTAATCCATTGCTTCATAAGTTCGAAAAAATTATCTGCTCAACACGTAAATAACGCAATGAATGTTGTTGTTCTGTCAAAATGAAACCGATTCCGATTGGTAACGTGTTACGCAATTGCCCCGCTGTCTTTTTGATTTTCTTTCTAGACACGGTCTGCATGGTTTCTCAGAGCTAAGTAAGTTCAGTATTCTTAAATGTTTTCTATTAGCATGCCCTATCATTTTGTGCCACAGATCTTTATCATTAACAACTGAACAACATTTTCCCAAATTTAGTTTCAGGTAATTGCATACAGGCTGCCAAACATTTTACCATAATATTGAACGTGGCTTGGAAGTTTATTATAAAAACGTATACATTGACATCTGAACGAGCCACCTATTTTCTTGAGCCTTGTTGTAGGTACGACAAATTTGTGTTTGTTCCTAGTGTTCATATTATGGATATCACTGTATTTTTTAAACAATTTTATATTTTTATGGGCATATAAAAGATTTTCAAAAATATACTGACAAGGCACAGTCATTATATTAATCTCCTTAAATTTCTCTCTGAGAGAGTGTCTTGGACTTAATTTATAAATTAATCGAACAGCTCTTTTCTGCAAAACAAAGATAGTCTGAATGTCGGCGGCATTTCCCCACTACAGAATACTGTATGACATTACACTATGAAAATGGCTAAAGTACACTAAACGGGCTGTCTCTATGTCAGTTAAATTACGAATTTTTCTAACAGCGTATGCTGCAGTGCTTAGCTTTTTTGACAATTTATCTATATGTGGGCCCCACTGAAGCTTAGCATCCAAAGTTAAGCCCAAGAAAACTGTGCTATCTTCAGGATTCAATTCTCCGCCCTTTATCAACACCTTAGTTTTCACCTGCCTAACGTGAGGCAGCGTAAACTTAAGGCATTTGGTTTTATTTTCATTGAGAAGTAAATTATTATTATTGAACCAGTGAACTACTTTTGAGATCGCGCTATTTACATCGTCAGTAACCAGCTGCTGACGTTTAGGTTTAAACAAAAGTGAAGTGTCATCCGCAAACTACACTATATCATGATCGTCTTTTACGAGGTTAGGCAAGTCGTTAATATAAATAAGAAACAAGAAAGGTCCAAGAATTGAGCACTGCGGGACTCCCATTTTTACTGTAGATCCGAGAGATCTTTTCCCATTAACGTCAACGCACTGAATCCTATTACTCAAGTATGAAGTAAGAAGATCCAGAGCGGTGTTCCGGATCCCGTAGTGGCGAAGTTTCCTGATTAACGTTTCATGAAGAACGCAATCGAATGCCTTGGACAAATCACAAAAGATGCCCAAGGCATGGCATTTATCTTCCCATGCATTATAAATATATCCTAAAAGTTCAACACCAGCATCAGTAGTTGAACGACCCCTTGTAAAACCGAACTGTTTGTTATGTAATAATTTATGTTTATTAAAAAATCTTTGCAATTGTTCTAAAATTAATTTCCCAAAAATTTTACTAAAGGTAGGTAGTACTGAAATAGGTCTATAATTTGTGGGGCCGAATGTACTACCTGATTTAAACCAAGGTATTATTTTACTATTTTTCATAAGGTCAGGAAACTCCCCACAGTCGATACAATTATTAAAGATAATAGCTAAAGTAAGTGCTACAATGTCAATAATAGACTTGGCAACTTCTACAGAATTACCCCACAGATCTGCTGTCTTTTTTACATTTAAAGTGTGAAAGGTTTTAATTATATCTCTACAGGTAATATGTTGTTTGTGTATGTGATATGGTGAATGAGTGAGTGTGAGAGTGGTGTCTATTTGTGAGTATGTGAGTGTGCTTGTGATTTTATGAGTGAACACATGAATTAGTGAGATACGCGGATATAGTGAATATGTATTCATTAGTTATGTATATATTATTTCCACACCATTACAGATATGTCCATAGATAACACATCTTCACTAGCTACAAAAGATATGTGATTTTGAGGAAAATCACATATCAAGTGCTACATGTAAGGACACATAGCACTTGTTCCTTGTCCTCAGTTCGATCCAGGGTCTCTTGATGAGCCTCGTTGTCCTCTTGAGTAACCTCTGAAGCTTCCTCGTCGTTTGTTATGATTCTGTCCTTTCCAATGTCCACTTTTGTTATGATTCTGTCTTTTCCAATATCCACTTTTGTTATGATTCTGTCTTTTCCAATGTCCACTTTTGTTATGATTCTGTCTTTTCCAATGTCCACTTTTATTATGATTCTGTCCTTTCCAATGTCCACTTTTGTTATGATTCTGTCTTTTCCAATGTCCACTTTTGTTATGATTCTGTCCTTTCCAATGTCCACTTTTGTTATGATTCTGTCCTTTCCAATATCCACTATTGTTATGATTCTGTCTTTTCCA
The DNA here is from genome assembly GCA_947568875.1 of Fissipunctia ypsillon. Taxonomy (NCBI): domain Eukaryota; kingdom Metazoa; phylum Arthropoda; class Insecta; order Lepidoptera; family Noctuidae; genus Fissipunctia; species Fissipunctia ypsillon. The sequence goes on from OX387652.1 coordinate 258,215, forward strand.
ATGTCCACTTTTGTTATGATTCTGTCTTTTCCAATGTCCACTTTTATTATGATTCTGTCCTTTCCAATGTCCACTTTTGTTATGACTCTGTCCTTTCCAATGTCCACTTTTTTTATGATTCTGTATTTTCCAATTTCCACTTTTGTTATGATTCTGTCCTTTCCAATGTCCACTTTTATTATGATTCTGTCTTTTCCAATGTCCACTTTTTTTATGATTCTGTATTTTCCAATTTCCACTTTTGTTATGATTCTGTCCTTTCCAATGTCCACTTTTGTCATGATTCTGTCTTTTCCAATGTCCACTTTTGTTATGATTCTGTCCTTTCCAATGTCCACTTTTGCTATGATTCTGTCCTTTCCAATGTCCACTTTTGTTATGATTCTGTCTTTTCCAATATCCACTTTTGTTATGATTCTGTCTTTTCCAATGTCCACTTTTTTTATGATTCTGTATTTTCCAATTTCCACTTTTGTCATGATTCTGTCCTTTCCAATGTCCACTTTTATTATGATTCTGTCCTTTCCAATGTCCACTTTTGTTATGATTCTGTCTTTTCCAATGTCCACTTTTGTTATGATTCTGTCCTTTCCAATGTCCACTTTTGCTATGATTCTGTCCTTTCCAATGTCCACTTTTGTTATGATTCTGTCTTTTCCAATATCCACTTTTGTTATGATTCTGTCTTTTCCAATGTCCACTTTTTTTATGATTCTGTATTTTCCAATTTCCACTTTTGTCATGATTCTGTCCTTTCCAATGTCCACTTTTATTATGATTCTGTCCTTTCCAATGTCCACTTTTGTTATGATTCTGTCCTTTCCAATGTCCACTTTTGCTATGATTCTGTCCTTTAAAATGTCCACGTTTTTATGATTCTATCCTTTCCAATGTCCACTTTTGTTATGATTCTGTATTTTCCAATGTCCACTTTTGTTATGATTGTGTCCTTTCCAATGTCCACTTTTGTTATGATTCTGTATTTTCCAATGTCCACTTTTGCACTGGATGGCTTTGTGTCCCAGTTTTCCACAATTGTAACATATCAGGAACGCTGTTTGTGGATGTTATTTTTCTTCACAATTTTGTTCTTTCACCTCTACATCCAATAATCTTGCTTTTACAAAATCTATATCAATTTATTTATCCGTAGTAACTATTTCAATACTACTTGTTATGACGTCATCATACTGTGTGGGCACAGAAGATAGTAGGTAGCATACTTTATGACGTCATCATACTGTGTGGGCACAGAAGATAGTAGGTAGCATACTTTATGACGTCATCATACTGTGTGGGCACAGAAGATAGTAGGTAGCATACTTTATGACGTCATCATACTGTGTGGGCACAGAAGATAGTAGGTAGCATACTTTATGACGTCATCATACTGTGTGGGCACAGAAGATAGTAGGTAGCATACTTTATGACGTCATCATACTGTGTGGGCACAGAAGATAGTAGCTAGCATACATTATCCACTTCTCCTATAGTAGGTACATCCTGTGGCTGTCTTTATTTAAATAATCCTGCAATTTGTCACTCTCTCCGCATTGCAAGCCTCCATTGTCCACACGTTCCTGAAAAAAGGGTTTTCACAGACTGCCAGACATAGTGACAGATAGACAGATAATGAAGTGATCCTATAAGGGTTCCGTTTTTCCTTTATAGGTACGGAACCCTAAAAAATCACAGTCAATATAAATAGAGTATTAAGTAGTTACACCTATGTACGTGAAATAGAGTTCAACACTATATTAGAGTACGGTCGGCAACCCTTTGCGTGCCCCGACACAGCACACGAGACAGCAGACTAGGCAGCGCCGGCGCACATGTGCGCAACAGCAGTGGGAGCACGTGATCGTGTCGGACGCGCGTCGAACATAACAACAAAGCATACTAATGTATTGTAACATGTTTAAGTCACGTACGGCGAGCGCGCGCATCCAGCTGATGCATTTGTTAGTGCACGTCTTGAATATAAAACAACTACGGCACTCCCGTGACCTGAGGGCTGACTGTTACCTCGGCCAGAGGCTCAGCAGTGCCGTACAACGTGGCAATGCCGCCAGTCTCTTGGGAACGTTACCAGTCGACAGCGATGCGGAAGAATTTCTCGACGCCATATTTTAGTTTATTAGTAGTTTTAGTTAGTTTAGGATATCATATTTTTATATTAATAAACTGTTTTAAATAATTTACATTTTTACCTATACGGAATTTATTTATAATTCTTAATTACTACATAGGTACAAGATAACACTAATAAAAAAAGATAAAAAAGGGGGAAGAGCTCATTGGGCATCAAAAAATTCGTCCGCATCGCTGTCAATGGGTAAAGTGCCCAAAAGGCTGGCCAGCATTGCCACGCTAAATGGCAAATGCACCATGGCGTATCCTGCAGCAAGAGCGCTGGTCGTATGGCACGGCACACCAGCATTAACTTTGTGAGATGGTCGGGGTCGCTATCGGTTGAGTACGGGTTGGAGTATGGTGTAAGGCAAGGCGGGCTAACCTCGCCGACTCTCTTCAACTTGTATATTGACCGTCTGATCCGTGAACTCGGTAGCACCGGTGTGGGATGTTCGATTGATGGTGTGCTGCTGAGTCCATCGATCAGTACCCTTCGACGACTGATTTCGGTCTGCGAGAGGTACGCGGTGGCCCATGGGCTCAGATATAACGCCATTAAAAGTGAGCCCATGGAGTTTAAGGCGGGATCTAAAACGTATGATACTGTCCCACAGGTCATGCTGGATGGCAGTGTCCTTAAAAGAGTCCCGCAGCTCAAGTATCTGGGCCACTGGGTCACTGAGACCCTTGTAGATGATATTGATATAGAGAGGGAGCGCAGGGCTTTGTCTGTTAGAGCTAATATGCTGGCTCGTAGCTTCGCGCGCTGTACTGCGGAGGTAAAAGCTACGTTGTTTAGGGCATTTTGCCAATCGTTTCACACGTGCAGCTTATGGGTCAAGCATACGAAAAAAACGTACGACACCCTGCGTGTTCTCTACAACAACGTACGACACCCTGCGTGTTCGCTACAACAACGTACGACACCCTGCGTGTTCTCTACAACAACGTACGACACCCTGCGTGTTCTCTACAACAACGTACGACACCCTGCGTGTTCGCTACAACAACGTACGACACCCTGCGTGTTCTCTACAACAACGTACGACACCCTGCGTGTTCTCTACAACAACGTACGACACCCTGCGTGTTCGCTACAACAACGTACGACACCCTGCGTGTTCTCTACAACAACGTACGACACCCTGCGTGTTCGCTACAACAATGTCTTCAGGGCGCTGCACGCTGATGAAGTGCCTCGCTACTGTAGCGCATCGGGGATGTTTGCGGACGCAAATATAGATGGTTTTTCGGCGATTATTCGCAAAAGAGTTGACTCCCTGATGAACCGCATATGAGGCAGTTCCAACAGCTACCTTCAGCTGTTCGCATGGAGGATGGATCTGGATCTGGATTGCCCAATAATGCGATACTGGACGAGGTTGCATGCATGTCTTGTTTTGCACCTAAACAGTCACAATTCTATAAGCGAGGCACAATAACATCGGCTATACGAGTACCAAGGGCGGGCGCTGACACCTGTAATTACAAGATATTAAGTTATCTCAGCTCAGGTATTGGCTGCAACTATAATATACAACTTTATGTACCTCTAGGCCTATTTTTATTGTAAACCTTATTTTTACTTGAAGGTGTAAAATAAACTATTTTTATTTTATGTTGAGCACTCCGGATCCAGAGCTAAATATAGACTAAGATGACGATAGTGTGTGTGTAATCTGTTTGTGTTTGTAAAATTGTAATTTATAATGTTTTGATTTTTGTTTAATGTGTGTGTTGTGTAATATTTTTCATTGTTATATTTTAATTTATTCTTGTGTTTAAAAATGTACTTATGGTGTATTTATTATTATTTATTTATTTATTAACGACATCATCCGTCGGGCTCTTGTCACCGCCGGAGTGCCAGCTGTTTTAGAACCCAATGGCTTGGCACGCGACAATGGGAAGAGGCCGGACGGAATGACCATAATGCCTAGGAAGTTGGGTAGGCCTTTGGTGTGGGATGCAACCTGTGTCGACACCCTCGCGACATCCCGTCTTCCTAGCACGGCGGGCTGTGCTGGGGCGGCTGCTGCAGGTGCAGAAAATCTTAAACGGCGCAAATATAAGAACCTCATTGGGAGCTATATGTTTGAGCCGTTTGGGGTTGAAACACTAGGGCCGTGGGGTCCAAGTGCTCATCGATTATTTCGGGACATCGCCAAGCGTTTGGTCGACTCTTTACGGGACCAGAGGGCTGGCCTGTTTTTAGCCCAAAGAATCAGCATTACCTATTAAATTATTGTTACTATTGACAAAAAATAAAAAAACTAGGTAGTATGAGCAATATGTCCCAGCTTCTTCACCTGCTCGGCTCATGACCATTTGCATCCTACTCATCTTAATGACTTTAATATACCTAGGTACTGAAAATATGAAAATTAACGTAATTAATTTATGCCTTTCAACAGCTTGTATTTTCATTTAGTAAATTCACACAGAAAATCTAAAACCACGTATCCAAGTCAGGGTGCTCCAATTTCCGAGCTCGCTACGCTCGCTCTTGTAATTTTTTTTATTAAAATCACGATGACAGCTTAACTTAGTATCGCAGTCAGGATGCTCCAACTTTCGAGCTCGCTTCGCTCGCTCTTGCGTTCTCTTAGTAAAATTATAACGCTATCTCACTTCGTTCGTTCTTGCATTCTCTTAGTAAAATTACAGGAAACTTAACCTTCTTCCAAGCCAGTTCGCTATTTAGTAAACAAACTTTTGGCAGTTCGCCGCACTCGAGTAGAAAGGGAAGTAACACATGTTGATACAGAGCCACTTTGTGACTAGCTACGCCACTGAATAGGTACATGCCGACGTGTGACTACAGTTGAAAGGGCTGTTGACTTCTAAGACTCCTAGCAGCTCTTATATCCCCGCATATTCTGCGACGGCAAATTCTGTCCAGACACTCGAAAGTGCCTGGACAGAATATACACTCGTCCAATCATACCATTTGGCGGTATAAACTCATTTGACAATGCGATAATGTATGAATAGAATTAGGGAGCCGCAACGCCAAGGCACCTTTCGCCACATCATTTGATCCACACCTTGACGTAACTTTTAAACATCTGGTGAGTACAGTGCTTCTATTTTTAACCGACTTCAAAAAGGAAAAGGTTCTCAATTCGGTTGTATGTTTTTAACACTCTTTTATTAGCTTCACTTGTAACAACCAACTAAGTTACAAGCAATGTAAAAACATCTTTTTTTTTTGTGGATTGGAAATCATCAAATGACTTCTCCCGCTCTGGGCGGAGCGGGAGGGCGTGTCAGACTTTTACTGATTAAAACTACACTACACGGCCACTAAAGGCGTCAAAATGAGGGGCCCGTTCTTGCGGGCCACTGTATAGCTTCCGCGGGCGGGGGGCTAAGCCCCGGCACCGCTAGGCGCGCCCCCTGACGGGGGCGTAGCGACATCCCAATGAGTTTTTTGTGTTAAAGTTCTGTATCTAGATAAACTCTAATATACTGTGATAGTGCTTTATTATACGAATTTCATTGAAGACATTGGGTTGGAGTTTTTACAAATATATAAGGCTAAACATGATTGGACTATAGTGAATGGGATGAGAGCTCTTGTGCTCTCACTTCTACTCTTGTGCGCTGGGTTGGAGGAGACCACTTGGTTCAATGAAAACTCCTTGTTGCTTGAAGACTATTTATTGGAACTGTTCACAATCTTGATCTGAACAATACAAATGCTTGCATAAAACTGAACATTGATCTGAGCAGAACATTGATAAAACTGAACATTGAAATCCCTGTGCGTGGATGTCGCTACGTCCCCGTCAGGGGGCGCGGCTAGCGGTGTCGGGGTTTACCTCCCTGCCCGCGGAGGCTATACGGTGGCCCGTAAAGACGGGCCCCTCATTTTGACGCCTTTAGTGGCCGGCATCAGTTGGGCATGAGTCACGCCCATGTGAGTGGTTGCTATGAGTTTTTCTGTAGGCGCGTTACGACGCTGTCCCACAACGCCGCTTGCTTCACGACACCTCGGCGGTCAGCCCCCGCCAGAAGAGACCTCCAGTTACCTGGGGGTGGCCCGACGAGGACGACCAGCGACAGAGGTGCCGACTCTACGCTCCTACGGAATAAGGTGACTAGCCCCCGCCCGTCCTGATCTCAGAGCTAGCCGATCACAGTCCGGGCTAAGAGGCTGTCGTGTGTGTGAGGACGGTATTGTATTGTGTAACACCGTCCGGTGTCTACGCGAATCGCAGCCCGCACCGCGCCTTCGCGTGTGAGTTTGGGTGCCTGTATAGAGGTGAATGTCTATTGTTTGTTACGTAACGCGCCTATATTAACCTAGCACGCACTACGCAACAGATGCATGTATTATGTGAAGTCTGTTGTCACAAGTATGCCGCGTGTAGACTGAAGCGGCATACTCGGAGGTCAATCCGGTGGGTGGACGGGGTCATGGTCGCGGGGGAGGGGTCTCGCGTCGGGGGGGCGCGCATGCCAGGGCGCTAACTGCTTAATATGAGGCCAAGCGGATGCGTCGGCACGCGCGAACATTCCCTTCGCGAGGTGCCCAGCAAATTCATCCAGGCTCTCGATCCCGAGGTCCCGATGCAGGACATCGTTCCTCACGAAGCGAGGAGCGTCACCTATGGTGCGCAGCGCAAGGTTTTGCTGCGCGCGGAGCAACTTCCGGCTCGACTCGCTCGTGAGGGCGAACCAAGCGGGGGCGGCGTACATCAAGATTAGGCGCACGTACAGTTTGTACACGCCCAACTTGACGCGCGCCGGGAGGCGGGACGAGAGCACCGGCTTAAGGAGGTTGCGGGCGACCCTCCCCCGTGCGGCGACCGCGCGGACGTGTGGCCCCATCGTGAGCCGACGATCGATGGTGACACCCAGGTACTTGACCCGGGGCGACCATTCGACGTCAGCTCCTTGCAGCTTTAAGGGTGGTGGGAGGCGCGCGGCTCTGGTAACCATCGCCTGCGTCTTACCCACGTTCACCGATAGCCACCACTTCGACAGCCACTCGGGAAATAGATCGAGGGCGCGCTGCATTTTGACCGCCGCGTGCTTCGCATTAAGCGAGGTGGTAATGTACGCGGCGTCGTCAGCATACAGTGCTAGCGTCGCATCGGGCGTAGTGGGGATGTCGTCGGTGTAGCGTGAGTAACACGCCGGCGAGACGCAGCTGCCCTGCGGCACACCGGCCAGCACCGGGCGGGCGCTGGATAGCGCTCCGTCGACCACCACCCTGAAGGTCCTGTTTGAAAGGAAAGTAGAAACCACCTTTACGACGCGACGGGGCGCGTCTGAGGTGGCCAGCTTGTAGGTCAAGCCTTCGTGCCACACGCGGTCGAAGGCCTCCTCCACGTCGAGGAGTACTGCCACCGAGTACTGCCACCGAGTACTGCCACCGAGTATTCCGTTTTGTTGTGTGCAGCTGCGAGGTTATATGTAATTAATTTTATTTTCTATGTAAATTGAATTTGACATTTCTCTTAATGTGAGCCCTTTTGGTTTTTCTTATTTTCTATTTATTGCGCTAGAGGGAAAGTAATAATAATTAGTAATTATGTTAATTATATTGAACAGCTAGTTTATATGTGATTATTGTATGCCCTACGGGCGGGACATAGCTGATCATAATTTCCAACTATTTGAGAACTGTACCTACCTATGATCCACAATAAAATATTTTGAATTTGAATTTGAATTTGAGGTGGTGCAGTACCCTCGACAGCTGGAGCGTCGTGCTGTGTTCCGCCCGAAACCCAAACTGCTCGGGCCGTGGAGTGACGTGCGGTTGGAGGTGTCGCAGCAGGAGTGCTTCGAACACCTTGGAGATTGTCGGCAGCAGGGTGATCGGCCGATAGCTCTCCGGCTTCAGAATGTTCTTCCCCGCCTTGGGCAGCATAATGACGCGCCCTTCCTTCCACGAAGCGGAAAAGGTCCCCGTGCGCAGTATCCCCGTAAACAGGCGCGCCAGCGCCACGACCATTCGGTACGGCAGGTGGTGTATTAGTGTCAGCACCGGGGGCCTTCCTAGGCTTCGTTCTCAGGATGGCGCGTCTGACTGCCCCAGGCGAGAAGAAGATGGGGTCTTCCTGGGGAGCTATCGGCGTAGCGAAGTAGTCTCCGCCCGGTCCTCTGCTACGTATTTTAGCGCCCCGTCGCTGTTGAGCAGCGAACGCACCGGGGCTGGAGTGTTCGTGAGCTGGCGGCAGAGTTTGTGGACCGACGGCCAACTGTCAGCAGTGGCGTCGATGCGTTCCTCCCAGCCCGCGGCGGTGTGTGCCTTAAGCTCGGCCTTCACCTTCTCCGCGAGACGGTTAAGCTGCGTTTTCAGAGTTGGGCAGCGTAGCTGTTGCCACTGCTTGCGGAGGCGCCTCTTCACGGCGATCATCGCGCTAATGTGCGCCGGCAGGGGCAGCAGTAGCCCTCTCCCCTGCGGCTGCGTTGTAGTCGCCGCTTCCAAAGCGCTTTGTATGCAAGCAGTGACGTCCTCCGTAGTCCGATCTACGTCCGCGGAGGTAAAGATAGGCCGAGTTGGCACGGTGGCTTCTACTTTCTCTTCAAAGGTAGTCCAATCCGTTAATCGGCGTGGCGCTAGTGGCTTCAGTCGGGTCGGCATCCCCGATAAGACGACGAGTACTGGTTGGTGGTCCGACTGTAACTCGTCGTCTATCACTTGCTGCGTGATCTGGCAGTGCAGCCCTCGGTGAGCTACGATTTTTTTTATTTTTTTATTTGTAAACATAGGTAGAGTTACACAGTGTGTGAGATGTTATAAAAATTAAATAGGTTCTCTATGTTTTGCCATTAGGCGTACAAATATTATTAACAATTATTATTTAAATTAAAATTAATTAAGTACTAATGATTATTATAAATTATACAAAGAACTAGAGTAATGAATCGATATTTTTTCCAGAATGTCCACAATAATTTAAATGTTAATAAAGCATAGATCCGATGTTAAATGTCAAAAAGTACAAGAATGTCAAAGCAGGCCAGGTGACTTAATGTTTAGGAGGAGGAATTATAGAATTGTCATCCAAATAGTCCTTTAACGAATAGTAACATTTATTGATTAAAATTTTTCCTAATACACTTTTGAATTTGTCCAGATTTAACAATGTTAATGTGTCAGGCAGCTTGTTAAATATTCTTGTCGCCATACAGAAAGTACTTTTGTTCATTAAGGCTGTTCTACCATTTAAAGTTTCGAGCTCTAGCTTATTTTTGTCACGCAGTTTTCTATAGTGACTTTTGAAAGCTGTTTTGTATTGGGAAATGTGTGTTTTTACAAATACACTAGTTTCATAGATATATAACGACGGTAGGGTAAGGATTTTTAAGCTTTTAAACAACGGTTGACAACTGTCGGTGCTATTTATTCCACACATGGCTCTAATACACCTTTTTTGAGCTCTAAATACAAGTTCTCTATCAACTGAGTTGCCCCAATACATTATTCCGTACCTAAGTGTGGATGCAACATAACCGTGATAAGCCGTTAGAACCGATTCCAGGCTGATAGTCTTAGATAGTTTCCAAAGAACGTACGCAAATTTATTAATTATTTTACAAATTTCGTCTGTCTGGGGTCTCCAGGTCAAATTATTATCTATTATGATGCCAAGAAATTTAGTGATAGTAGTTCGAGTATTCGTATTCGAGTCCCTAAGTAATGAATGTCAAGGATGTTACTTGGAATTCTCTGGTAGAAATGCATAATTTTAGTTTTTTCTAAATTTATAATAAGATTATTTTTGTCAAACCATGACATAATAGTATTCAATGTCATATTTATTTCATTTTCATAAGTCATAGGATCGTCACATTTAATTACTACTGTGCTGTCGTCAGCAAATAGTACCATAGGATAGTTTATCTATCTGGGAAGGTCATTAATATACAGCAAGAAGAGGGGCGGTCCGAGGACGCTGCCCTGAGGCACGCCGTATTTGATTGTCCTATGTGTGGATCGATATTTCTTCTCGTAACCGGTATTTGAGCATATTTGCGTGATTTCTACAAATTGTTTTCTATTAGTCAAATAGGATTCTAACAGTTTAAGTGTATTCCCCCTTATACCATATTTTTCAAGTTTATTTAACAGTATTGCGTAGTCTACATAATCAAAAGCCTTGGTTAGATCCATATAGATAGCACAAACAGGATATTCTTTTGTCCACGGTTGATAGAATAGGCAGAAGAAGGTCATGTATGGCCATATTAATTGTCTTCTGTTTACGAAATCCCTTCTGTTCTTTGACTAATATATTTGACTTCTCGAGGTATGTATAAAGGGATTTATAAATGACTTTCTCGAATATTTTTGAGAAAATTGGTATCAAGGCAATAGGCCTGTAGTTTGCCATAAGTTGCCTATCCTGTTTTTTGTGCAATGGTACAATTATGGAAGTTTTTAGTCCTTCAGGAAAGATTCCAACAGATATACTCATGTTTATTATGTGACTGAGATGTGGAGCTATGAATTGAGCCGATTCTTTCACAACCTTAGTGCGAATTCCGTCACAACCAACACTATTTGTATTTTTAGTGAGTTAATATGGTAAATTATGTCTTGCGGTATAGTTGGTTCCATAAATAAATAACCACAGGTGTTTGAGTGTATAGGAATGTCCAGCACGTCCGGCATATGTTGCGTGGCGTCCGGGTAGTGGGTCGGCGTCTCTGGGCCGGACACCGTATAACCGAAGGCTTCCGCGTCCGCTAAGAGTCGTCTCCCCTCGGTATTTGTGTTGAGAGAATTCCACGCTGGGTGTTTACAGTTAAGATCACCGGCGAGGAGGGTTGCGTGTGTGGGCGTGTACAGCACGGCCCGCAGCTCTGACAGGTCCAGGTGGGCCGCGGGTGGCTTGTAACACGCATAGATGTTAATGTCCTCGCCGGCTAAGTGCAGCTAAACACTCAGCGCGTAAAACGAGTTGAGTGACGGCAAGGGGAGTGCTTGGTGGACGACTCTTCGCTTCACAAGTACCGCCAGACCACGGTACCTAATGTGATCCAACCTTTCGTCCTTCTTGTAAGTGAGATATCCCGGGAACCTATTCCTGTCTGAGGACACCTCACCTGTCGGAGGACCTGAGGGTCCCAGGAACGTCTCACTTATGAGCGCCACGTCGATGTTCTGTTCCCGCAGGAGATGGCGGAGGGGTGTGACCTTGTCCCGAAGGCCGCGGGCATTCCAGTGAATCACCCTCAACGACTTAGCCATTGTAAAGTGTCAACAGATTGGCCAGGCCATCGAGGATGATTGTCTCAACATCTTCGCCCTGCTTAATGGCCTTTATAAGGTCCATTAATAACCTAATGGCATAGGCTGTGAAGTCCTTTTTCATTGTTTTAGACGTAGCGCCGGTGGCGCCGCCATGCGTGTCTTTAGTGAACCTAAGTCAGTCCACTTTCTGCCGCTTCTCGGTGGCGGCGCTGGCAGCGACAGTGGTGTCACTGTGCAGCTCTCTGGCAAACTCCTTTTTGAACATTGAAATCGCTTATTTTTTTTTTTTTCCTATCAATGGCATCTCGTAGTTGGCCAAGAGTGGCCGTGACTACTTAACCGGTCAATCCTGTGGCTGCCTTAAGCGAACTCAAAGCCTCCAGCCAGGGGCATGTTTCTTATATTACTAAGTGACTGCGCGCTAAGGGCACCCCCTGCGGGGTACGAACCTCGGCTTAGGGCGTCACTGGGGGGACAGCAAGTTGGGACAGGCTGGATCAAACTTGGATGATTATTATTGTCTGGGGAATTTAAAGCTACAGGCTCAGCTTCGGCGCGGGCTGGCGCTTCTTCGAGCAAGGGACGGGGGGAATTATTTATTCGGGATTTTCGCGATGGACCTCGGCGGCGAGGTCGGAATGTCGGTTTTCTGTTTTTGTATACTGTACTAGAGGCCCTATTGCTTTCTTGTAGGAGAGTAATGGGGTCATCTGGGTCTAAGAGTGTATGCCTCGGACGGCGGACTTTACTTATGCTAGAGGGGGTATAACTAGCGGCCTCGACAACTAGAGGGTTGCGATGTTTGACGGCGGTGTCAAAGAAACGCTTGGAGTTACGTTTCATGAATTGGTGGATGGTGGGGATTTTGAGGTCGAGTTGGAGGATTTCGTTACGGACGTAATATGGGAATCCCGTAATCATACAGAGGGCGCGGTTTTGGAGGGTCTGCATCCTATGGATATGGTGGGGTTTTGCATGTGCAAAGACTGCACAGGCGTAAGTCATAATGGGGCGAATGCACGCCGTGTAAATGCGCAACTTGCACTTTAGTGACAATTTGCTTTTTGCATTCATTATGAAATGGAGTCTACCGAGAGCGAAAGCGGCGCGCGAACGAACGTTCTTTATGTGCTCTGCGAAGGTGAGGTGCTCATCAAGAATCACACCTAGGTATTTGGCTCGCTTCTCCCAAGGGATAGGCTTACCGAACATGGTGATTGGTCGGGGGGGAGTGGGGCTATGGCGCGGTTTTGAATAAAGAACCGCTTGGCTTTTGTCGGGATTCACTTCGATTCTCCACTTCCTGAACCAGTCGCCAAGTTTGTTGACTGCTCTTTGGAGAGTGAGAGAAATCAGGGTTTGTTTTTGGCCTGAGCAGTAAATGGCCGTGTCGTCTGCGAACAGAGCCAACTGTGCCTTTTTGCTCCGGGGTATATCGCTGGTGAACAGCGTGAAGATGAGGGGGGCAAGCACAGAGCCCTGGGGGACGCCTGCGCGGATAGGGTGGGGGAAGGATCGTGCTCCTTCGATGCGATAGCGGAAAGTGCGGTTTGACAGGAAGTCTCGTAAGATGAGTACGAGACGGTCCGGCACACCAAGTTGGTAGAGCTTATATAAAAAGCCGTTGTGCCAGACTTTGTCTCGCTATGTCGAAGTATACAACACCCGTCATCAAGCCACGCTGGAAGGCAACGTTTATGTGTTCGATGATGCGGTGGGCCTGATGCACACAAGAGTGCTGGGTTCGAAAACCAAACTGTTCATTTGGGATGAGGCCTTTTGTTTCGGCATAGTCTCTGAGACGCTTATAAATAAGCTTCTTATAGACTTTGCCGAGGACATTGAGCAGACTGATGGGGCGGTAGCTCGTGGGCTCAGATTTGGGCTTTCCAGGCTTGGGGATGCCGATGACAGTGGCCTTTTTCCATGCTTCTGGGAAGATGTTATTGCTCATGGCACCATTGAAGATGGTGGCCAGTAGCATTATTAGGTGGGCAGGGAATAGTTGTATAACCCTGTTTGTGATACCGTCTGAGCCGGGAGCTTTACGGGGCTTTAGACCCTTGATGATATCGTACACTTCGTCTGGAGTGACGGGAGGCAGAGGATAGTCAGGGTTTTCGACAGGGGGAAGGGAGGCTCTACGTTCGACTTCAGCGTCAACTTTTGACAGGTGAGCTTGGTCTACTGGTTGGGAGCTGGGAGAGCATTGAGCCTCAAGGCTATCGGCCAGGCATTCGGCCTTGTCTGCATCGTTGAAAGCGATGGTCTTGTCAGGGCGGAGTAGGGGGGGCATGGAGACTACTTCTTTAGACTTAAGTTTCCTTTGGAGTTCCCAGAAGGCCTGATGAGTGGGCTCTAGGTCGTTTAGCATCCTGTCCCAGCCAGCGGTACGCAGCTCCGCTAGGCGTGTCATTACAGCTCGCTGTAAGTGGCGCATATGGGCTTTGTTCGCGAGGCAGGGGAAGTTGCTGTATGCACGGACAGCCGCGTTCTTCTCGCACAACAGTTCACGCACGTCGTCCGGCAATCTCCAGCGACGGTCGTCCTCCGCTGGAGTTACCTTTGAACAGTCGTTCAGGACTGATTGTACGTGCTCAGTGAGCGAGTCGATCGCGGCCGTCGTGTCAGCGACAGAGTCGAACTGATCAGGGATGGAGTCCAAGTGGTGGGATGAAGTGGATTTCAGGCTTTTTCTTACTTTCCTCCAATCTGTGACTATTTTGGTGAGAGGGGGTTGAGTGGGGTCATGGAGACCGACACGGGGGGCCAGTTTTATGACCACTGGTCGGTGGTCAGAGGAGAGCTCTTGTACCGCCTCTATAGAATCCAACCGTAGGTTGATATTTTTTAGAAGCGCTATGTCGAGGACGTCGGCGGTATGGTTGGGGTTGTGAGGAAAATGGGTTGGAGTCATCGGGGCGATGACATCGAAATTTAATATGGGGCAGAGTCCGAACAATTGTCTTCCTCTGGCTGAGGAGGTGCTGCTATTCCAGGCAGGGTGTTTGGCGTTGAGGTCACCCGCTATGATAACAGAGTCACTGAGGCCGAATAGGGCAGAGAGGTCGTCAGATATCATCTGGGGATTTTCTGACGAGTTTTGGGGGGAGAACATAGGCCGATACTAGCGTGATCGGTTGGTGGCCTGACATGCCTAGCCGACATACAGACACTTCTAATTTGGATAGGGGGGAGGGTCCATAGGGATGCAGTGTAGAATCTTTCTGTAATAGATAAGAGTACCGCCCTTGTGACACCGAGACCTGTCGTTGCGAACTACGCAGTAGTTGGCAATTTACGGGTTACGGTTGTTGGGCTTAAGGAATGATTCCTGTATGAGGAGAATATCAATTTGGTGGTCACGGAGGAACTCGGCGATCTCATCGCGTTGTCCGCGAGTGCCGTTGGCATTGAAATAGCCTAATTTGAAGGATCGGGGCTTAGTTCTCCCTTTGGCTTCTTTATCCATAGTTGGGATTGGGAAGGTTGCCGAAGGAGGTCAAGGCTTGCGTGATCTCAGGATACGCATTATAAATTTCCAGAATTTGTAGAAGGTTGCCGGCATTTCTGGCAGCAACTATTTCGTTTGCCATTTTCCTGGCGCGTGGGGTGAGGAAGGCCGTGAAGGTACCCGATATTATGTTGAAGGGGTCCATGGGGTTTGGGCCAACCACGGGGGTGGTCGGTGAGTGGGGGGGATGCAGTACCGGCTGCGGGAGCGGATTTTGGCGCTTGCACAGGTCTCGGGGGAAGGGCGGGGGTGGGCGCGGCGGCGCGGTTTCGGGGGTCCATCAGTGCTGGGATGGATGGAGGTGGGGGGCTGTTTTTCGCCAGGGCCGGGAAAGCCCTTTGGTGGTTTAATGCTGTCCAGGGACTAGGCCTTTGGGGGCTTAGCCGTTCTGGCATTTGAGTCGAAGGGGTGGGGGGCCCGTTGAGGGGGGCTGCCCTTTGCTGGCGGGCGTCTGCGCGCTTGGCCAGTTTAGGGGATAATTTCGGGGCTTTAGGGCAGCCCCAGTAATTGGCTGGGTGACCTGACTCACCGCATAGTACACAGCTAGGTGGCTCAGTGCACAGGGTGCGGTCCTTTGGACAGGGGCAGTCCGAGGTGCCGTGCTCGCCCAGGCACTTGACGCACCTGGGTTTGGCGTGGCAGTTCTTTTGGGCGTGGCCATATAGCTGGCATCGGTGACATTGGCCGATGAAGCCATATTTGTTGGGCTTCTGTATTTCGAATTGAAATCCACGTGGATGTCGCTACGTCCCCGTCAGGGGGCGCGGCAGGCGGTGTCGGGGTTACCCCCCCTGACCGCGGAGGCCATACGGTGACCCGTAAATACGGGCCCCTCATCGTAGTGCCATCTTGGCGTTGGATGGATGGGCGCAGCAACTACGTGCGCCCATGTGTGTGATTGCTATGTGTTTTTCTGTAGGCGCGTTACGACGTTGTCCCACAACGCCGCTTGCTTCACGACACCTCGGCGGTCAGCCCCCGCCAGGTGAGAACCCCAGTTACCTGGGGGAGGCCCAACGAGGACGACCAGCGACAGAGGTGCCGACTCCACGCTCCTACAGAGTAAGGTGATTAGCCCCCGCCCGTTCTGATCTCAGAGCTAGCCGATCACAGTCCGGGCTAAGAGGCTGTCGTGTGTGTGAGGACGGTATTGTATTGTGTAACACCGTCCGGTGTCTACGCGAATCGCAGCCCGCACCGCGCCTTCGCGTGTGAGTTTGGGTGCCTGTATAGAGGTGAATGTCTGTTGTTTGTTGCGTAACGCGCCTATATTAACCTAGCACGCGCTACGCAACAGATGCATGTAATATGTAGCGTCTATTGTCACAAGTATGCCGCGTGTAGACTGAAGCGGCATACTCGGAAGTCAATCCGGTGGGTGAGTGGGGTCATCGTCCGCAACCAGGTCACGGGGTAGGGGCCTCGCGTCGGGGGGGCGCGTATGCCAGGGCGCTATCTGCTTGACATGGGGCCAAGCAGATGCGTCGGCACGCGCGAACATTCCCTTCGCAAGGCGGCGCGCAAACTCATCCAGGCTCTCAATCCCGAGGTCGCGCTGGATGACATCGTTCCTCACGTAGCGAGGAGCGTCCATTATGGTCCGCAGCGCAAGGTTTTGCTGCGCGCGGAGCAACTTTCGGCTCGACTCGCTCGTGAGGGCGAACCAAGCGGGGGCGGCGTACGTCAATATCGGGCGCACGTACAGTTTGTACACGCCCAACTTGACGCGCGCCGGGAGGCGGGACGAGAGCACTGGTTTGAGGAGGTTGCGGGTGACCCTCCCCCGTGCGGCGACCGTGCGGACGTGTGGCCCCATCGTGAGCCGACGATCGATGGTGACACCCAGGTACTTGACCCGGGGCGACCACGCGATGTCGACTCCCTGCAGCTTCAAGGGTGGTGGGAGGCGCGCGGCTCCGGTGAGCATCGCCTGCGTCTTACCCACATTCACCGACAGCCGCCACTTCGACAGCCACTCGGGAAGTAGTTCGAGGGCGCGCTGCATTTTGACCGCCGCGTACTTCGCATTAAGCGAGGTGGTGATGTACGCGGCGTCGTCAGCATCCAGCGCTAGCGTCGCGTCGGGCGTAGTGGGGATGTCGTCGGTGTAACGTGAGTAACACGCCGGCGAGACGCAGCTACCCTGCGGCACACCGGCCAGCACCGGGCGGGCGCTGGATAGCGCTCCGTCGACCACCACCCTGAAAGTCCTGTTAGCAAGAAAAGCAGAGACCACCCTAACAACGCGACGGGGCGCGTCGGATGTGGCCAACTTATAAATAAGGCCGTCGTGCCACACACGGTCGAAGGCCTTCTCCATGTCGAGGAGTACTGCCACCGAGTATTCCTTCCTATTTAGCGCAGCTGCGAGTAGGTGCAGTACCCTCGACAGCTGGAGCGTCGTGCTATGCTCCGACCGAAACCCGAATTGCTCCGGCCGTGGCGCTATATGAGGTTGGAGATGTCGCAGCAGGAGTGCTTCGAACACCTTGGAGACTGTCGGCAACAGGGTGATCGGCCGATAGCTCTCCGGCTTCAGTATATTCTTCCCCGCCTTGGGCAGCATAATGACGCGCCCTTCCTTCCACAAAGCGGGAAAGGTCCCCGTGCGCAGTATCCCCGTAAACAGGCGCGCCAGCGCCGCTACCATTCGGTACGGCAGGTGGCGCAGCACTGTGTTGGTGATACCGTCAGCACCGGGGGCCTTCCTAGGCTTCGTTCTTAGGATGGCGCGTCTTACCGCCCCAGGCGAGAAGAAGATAGGGTCCTCCTCGGGAGCTATCGGCGTGGCGAAGTAGTCTCCCAGGTGTTTCTCGACTGCCGCGACATGCTCGGAGTCGCTGGTCGGGTTTGGTTGGAACTGACGCTCCAGGTGCTCAGCGAAGACCTCCGCCCGGTCCTCCGCTACATACTTGAGCGCCCCGTCGCTGCTTAGCAGTGGGCGCACCGGAGCTGGGGTACTCGTAAGCTGTCTGCAGAGCTTGTAGACAGACGGCCAGTCATCTGTCGTGGCGTCTATTCTTTCCTCCCAGTCTGCGGCGGCCTGAGCCTTGAGCTCGGCCTTTACCTTCTCCGCGAGACGGTTTAACTCTGTCTTTAGAGTGGGGCATCGGAGTTGTTGCCACTGCTTGCGCAGGCGCCTCTTCACGGCGATCATAGACTTGATGTGCGCCGGCAGGGGCGGCAGTAGCCCTCTCCCCTCCGGCTGCGTAGTAGTCGCCGCTTCCAAGGCGCTTTGAATGCAAGCAGTGACATCGCCCGCCATCTGGTCCACGTCCGCGGAGGTAACGATAGGCCGAGTTGGCGTGGTGGTCTCTAGCTTCTCTTGGAAGGATGTCCAGTCCGTTTGTCGGCGTGGCGCTATGGGCTTCAGTCGGGTCGGCATACCCGAAAGGACGACGAGTACAGGTTGGTGGTCCGACTGTAACTCGTCGTCTATAACTTGCTGCGTGATCTGGCAGCGTAGCCCTCGGTAGACTACGATGTCCAGCACGTCTGGCGTGTGCGTCTGTGCTTCGGGGTAATGTGTCGGCGTCTCTGGGCCGGACACCGTATAGCCGAAGGCTTCCGCGTCCGCGAAGAGCCGTCTCCCCTCGGTATTCGTAAGGCATGAATTCCACGCTGGGTGCTTGCAGTTTAAGTCACCGGCGAGGATGGTTGCCTTCTGTGATGTGCTAATAAGGGCCCGCAGCTCCGACAGGTCCAGATGGGCCGCGGGCGGCTTATAGCAGGCATACAGGTTGATGTCCTCGCCAGCCATGTGCAGCTGTACACCCAGCGCGTAGAAGCTACTGAGCGACGGCGAGGGGATTTCCTGATGGACGACTCTGCGCCTCACTAGTACCGCCAGACCACGGTAACGGGAGTTATGAGCCGACCTTTCATCCTTCCTGTAAACGAGATATCCCGGGAACCTAACCCTGTCTTCGGGTCCCAGGAACGTCTCGCTTATGAGCGCCACGTCGATGTTTTGGTCCCGCAGGAGGTGGCGGAGGGGGGCGACCTTGTCCCGAAGGCCGCGGGCATTCCAATGGATCACCCTCAACGACTTAGCCATGGTATAATCTTAAAAGTTCGGCCAAGCCGTCGAGGATGACCGTCTCTATGTCTTGACCCTGCCTTATAGCTTTTATTAAATCCATTAACAATTGTATAGCGCAGGTTGTAAATTCTTTTTTGGACGTTGGTGTCATCATTTGGGCGCCGGTGGCGCCACCACTCGCGTCCTTGGTGAACTTACTAGTTGCAGCGTTCTGCCGCTGCGATGTGGTGGCGCTAGCCGCGCCAGTGGCGGTGCTGCGTATTACGGTAATCGACCGCTGCGCTATGCCAGCGCTAGCGGCCGACTCCTTGCCTCCACTCATTACAACCTGCGCTCCTTTCAAGGCAGGGTCGGCCTCTGGGACCTCTTCTTGGGTCGCCGCAGGGGTGGGTTTGGCCTTCTTGCCTTTACCCTTCCCCCCGCGTCTGTGTTCCTTCCTCCGCCTAGAGGAGGTGGCTTGCCTATCTGTGGGCCCGTTGGCCGCCGCCATTAGCGACGCGCCTTGTGCCTCTTCTGGCATCACTTGTGGCCTCTCGGTGGCCACTGTGGGCCGGCGTGAAGCGGCCGTGATGGCGGCGGTCCCCGCTCGCTTGTTCCTTATCTCGTGTTGGAACACGGGGCACTTGATGTTGCACGCGGGGTGCGGGCCACCGCAATTGACGCAGGTGGCCGGCTCCTCCCGCGGGCGCGGGCAGTCACGTGCCGCGTGCTCGCCTCCGCATCGCACACAAGCGAGCGGGCGGTGACACTGGTGCGAGCTGTGTCTGAACTTCTGACACCGGTGGCACTGCGCGGGCCCACGTTTCCCTCTCCAGGCTTCTATTTTGACACCACGCATGTACATAAATACCGTGGTGTCGTATATGGCCCGGACGTCGGGGGTCTTCTTTAAAACTGCGTGGAACACACAGCCGGGTCGTCCTTGCGCACCCTTTATGTGGCGCGCATACACCGGCTGGTATCCCAGCGCCCGGAGCTCCTCCTCAATCTCCTGCGGGTCGGTGTCCGCTGGTAGCCCCCGTATCGCTACCTTCATATTCTTCTCCGCTGGCAGTAAATAGGCGAACCAAGACACGCCGCTCTCCTTCTCAAGGCCAGTCAAGTAGCGCTGGACCAGCCTATACTCATCCTCAGTTTCGGGGGAGAATTTCACCCCCGTCGCGTAAGGACGCGCGTTAGGAGGCCGGCCCAGCTTGGCGGCGATGGCCCTGAAATGGGCGGCCCAGTTGGGTAACCTTTCCACTACCAGCGGTGGGTAGCGTGGCTTCTTCGCCTGCTTCTGCTTCGTCGTCGTTGCGGCGCCGGGGGCAGTGGCAGGGGGTGGGGTCGATGTAGTAGCGACAGGGGGGGCAGGGGGTAAATTTAAAACACTTACCCCTGCTGTGGTCAAGTCCGGTGTTGGTGACGGCGACGCTGGTGGTGTGCGCCGCGCCGCGTCGGCGAAGGTAGGCGACGTTGGTGTGTCCCGACCCCGCGGCGCGCATTCACGCTGTTGCCGCGGCGGGTCAAGGCAGTACCGCTTCGCCTCCTCCGACGCGGTCTCGTCAGAGCTCCTCCTTCGTCGCTGGGGTCTTGGCTCGAGTTGAAACTCAAAGTCGAACCCCAGCGGCGGTGCTGGTATTCCTCCCACGTTGGGCCGCGATCCGAGTCGCGGGGTCGCATCCGGAGACACGTCACCGCGACCGGACACGGCCGAGCCCGCAGATGCGAGCGACATGTTCGACCCCGCACGTGAGGAGCATGCCGACAGCATGGCGGGCGAGTCGTAGGCGGAGATCCGAGGGGGTGCCGGTGAATCGGGCACCCTTGGTGTCGTAGGTGCTGGCCGCTCTCGCTCAGCCTTCGCCGGTCCCGCCAGTGAGAGGCGGGGACCAGCTGTGGCGGTGCGCGAAGCTGGCACAGCATGAGGCTTCGTCTCGTCAGTGGGCGCAGGTGGCGACGCAAAACGCGGCAGTAGCGCAGAGGTGCGTGCGGGCGGTGCACTGGGGCGCACGGATGCAGTGTGTGCAGCGGTGCGTGCGGCAGGCGCGGCAGCACGCGCGGCAGCATGCGCGGCGGGCGTGACAACACGCGCGGCCGGCGCGGCGGCATGCGCGGTCGGTGCAGCGGCATGCGCGGCGGGCGCGGCAACGCGCGCGGCCGACGCAGCGCCGCGCACGGTCGCGGGTGCGCGCGCGGGCGGCGCGGACGATGTGGTGGCGCGCACATGTTGTGCACGGCCGGCATTCACGGCAGGCCCCGGCGCCTGTATGGGTACCGGGCGGAACGCGGCGGGGCGGACGGGTACCGCATGCTGTCGACCAGACGACGGCGCCGGCGCAACGCGCGCAGGCGCCGACGCCGCCGGTGGGCCGGCGGCTGCAGCGGCGCTAGATCCCCCTCCTCTTCCTTCTTCTCTCCTCCGTTGGGTTGGCCCTGCTAGCGGAGCACCGGCCGACGCGTCACCGATGTTCGGCATCGACGTCGCCCGGTCCAACGCCGGAGGGTCATCCTGGGTCCCGGCATCGCGGCCCAACGAGCCGCGCTTGCCGGGTTTCGGCATCTTGTTGGGCGTAGCCTCCGCGACCGCACCGATGACGACTCACCGGGCAGCACGGGGTGCTCCCCCTGTGTCTACACAAGTGCCGGCTAGGTTACTTGTGCACACACAGAGGCAACGATTAAAATTTTGCGGTCCGCGCGGACAGAACACTAATAATAAAACTAGGATTAGTGCTCGTTAGGCCACGAGCCAATCCCCGAATTGAAATCGCTTTTTTTTTTTTTTTTTTTTTTTTTCCTATCAATGGCATCTCGTAGTTGGCCAAGAGTGGCCGTGACTACTTAACCGGTCAATCCTGTGGCTGCCTTAAGCTAACTCAAAGCCTCCAGCCAGGGGCGTGTTACTTACATTACTAAGTGACTGCGCGCTAAGGGCACCCCCTGTGGGGTACGAACCTCGGCTTAGGGCGTCACTGGAGGGACAGCAAGTTGGGACAGGCTGGATCAAAACTTGGATAATTATTATTATCTGGGGAATTTAAAACTACAGGCTCAGCTTCGGCGCGGGCTGGCGCTTCTTCGAGCAAGGGTCGGGGGGAATTATTAACTCGGGGTTTTCGCGCTGGACCTCGGCGGCGGGGTCGGAATGTCGGTTTTTTGTGTTTGTGTACTGTACTGGTAGCCCTATTGCTTTCCTGGAGGAGAGTAATAGGGTCGTCTGGGTCTAATAGTGTGTGCCTCGGACGGCGGACTTTACTAATGTTGGAGGGGGTATATTTAGCGGCCTCGACAACTAGGGGGTTGCGATGTTTGGCGGCGGTGTCAAAGAAACGCTTGGAGATACGTTTCATGAATTGGAGGATGGTGGGGATTTTGAGATCGAGATGGAGGATCTCGTTCCGGACATAGAAGGGGGATCCCGTGATCATTCGGAGGGCACGGTTCTGGAGGGTCTGCATCCTATGGATGTGGTGGGGTTTCGCGTGAGCAAAGACTGCACAGGCGTACGTCATGATAGGGCGTATGCACGCCGTGTAAATGCGCAACTTGCACTTTAGTGACAACTTGCTTTTTGCATTCATAATCGAGTGGAGTCTACCGAGAGCGAAAGCGGCGCGCGAACGAACCTTCTTTATGTGCTCTGCGAAGGTGAGGTGCTCATCGAGAATCACACCTAGATATTTGGCTCGCTTCTCCCAAGGGATAGGCTTACCGAACATGGAGATTGGTCGGGGGGGGGTGGGGCTATGGCGCGGTTTTGAATAAAGAACCGCTTGACTTTTGTCGGGATTCACTTCAATTCTCCACTTCCTGAACCAGTCGCCAAGTTTGGTGACCGCTCTTTGGAGAGTGAGAGAAATCGAGGCTTGTTTGGTGCCCGAGCAGTAAATGGCCGTGTCGTCTGCGAACAGAGCCAACTGTGCCTTTTTGCTCCTGGGTATGTCGCTAGTGAACAGCGTGAAGATGAGGGGGGCAAGCACAGAGCCCTGGGGGACGCCTGCGCGGATAGGGTGGGGGGAGGATAGTGCTCCTTCGATGCGATAGCGGAAGGTGCGGTTCGACAAGAAGTCTCGTAAGATGAGTACGAGACGGTCCGGCACACCGAGTTGGTAGAGCTTATATAATAAGCCGTTGTGCCAGACTCTGTCGAACGCTTTCGCTATGTCGAAGTATATAACACCCGTCATCAAGCCACGCTGGAAGCCAGCGCTTATGTGTTCGATGATGCGGTGGGCCTGATGCACACAAGAGTGCTGGGTTCGAAAACCAAACTGTTCGTTTGGGATGAGGCCTTTTGTTTCGGCATAGTCTCTGAGACGCTTATAAATAAGTTTCTCATAGACCTTGCCGAGGACATTGAGCAGACTGATGGGGCGGTAGCTCGAGGGCTCGGATTTGGGCTTTCCAGGCTTGGGAATGCCGATGACAGTGGCCTTTTTCCATGCATCTGGGAAGATGTTATTGCTCATGGCACCATTGAAGATGGTGGTCAGTAGCATTATGAGGTGGGCAGGGAATAGTTGTATTACCCTGTTTGAGATGCCGTCTGAGCCGGGAGCTTTACGGGGCTTTAAACCCTTGATGATATCGTGCACTTCGTCTGGAGTGACGGGAGGCAGAGGATAGTCAGGGTTTTCAACGGGGGGAAGGGAGGCTCTACGTTCGACTTCAGCGTCGACTTTTGACAAGTGAGCTTGGTCTACTGGTTGAGAGCTGGGAGAGCATTGAGCCTCAAGGCTGTTGGCTAGGCATTCAGCCTTGTCTGCATCGTCGAAGGCGATGGTCTTGTCAGGGCGGAGTAGGGGGGGCATGGAGACTACTTCTTTGGACTTTAGTTTCCTTTGAAGTTCCCAGAAGGCCTGATGAGTGGGCTCTAGGTCGCTTAGCATCCTGTCCCAGTCAGCGGTACGCAGCTCCGCTAGGCGTGTCTTTACAGCTCGCTGTAAATGGCGCATATGGGCTTTGTTCGCAAGGCAGGGAAAGTTGCTGTATGCACGGACAGCCGCGTTCTTCTCGCGCAACAGTTCACGCACATCGTCCGGCAATCTCCAGCGACGGTCATCGTCCGCTGGAGTTACCTTTGAACAATCGTTCAGGACTGATTGTACGTGCTCAGTGAGCGAGTCGATCGCGGCCGTCGTGTCCGCGACAGAGTCGAACTGATCTGGGATGGAGTCTAAGTGATGGGAAGAAGTGGATTTCAGGCTTTTGCTTACTTTCCTCCAATCTGTGACTATTTTGGTGAGAGGGGGTTGAGTGGGGTCATGGAGACCGACACGGGGGGCCAGTTTCATGACCACTGGTCGGTGGTCAGAGGAGAGCTCTTGTACCGCCTCTATAGAATCCAACCGTAGGTTGATATTCTTCAGAAGCGCTATGTCGAGGACGTCGGCGGTATGGTTGGGGTCATGGGGAAAATGGGTTGGAGTCATCGGGGCGATGACATCGAAATTTAGTATGGGGCAGAGACCGAACAGTTGCCTACCTCTGGCTGAGGTGGTGTTGCTGTTCCAGGCAGGGTGTTTGGCGTTGAGGTCGCCCGCTATGATAACGGAATCACTCAGGCCGAAGAGGGCAGAGAGGTCGTCAGAAATCGACTGGGGATTTTCTGACGAGGTTTGGGGGGGAACATAGGCCGATACTAGGGTGATCGGTTGGTGGCCTGACATGCCTAGCCGGCATACAGACACTTCTAATTTGGATAGGGGGGGAGGATCCATAGGGATGCAGTGAAGAACCTTTCTATAGTATATGAGGGTGCCACCCTTGTGACACCGAGTCCTGTCGTTGCGAACTAGGCAGTAGTTAGCAATTGACGGGTTACGGACGTTGGGCTTGAGGAAGGATTCCTGTAAAAGGAGAATATCAATTTGATGATCACGGAGGAACTCGGCGATCTCATCGCGTTGTCCGCGAATGCCGTTGGCATTGAAGTAGCCTAATTTAAGGGATCGGGGCTTAGTTCTCCCTTTGGCTTCTTTATCCATAGTGGGGGTTGGGAAGGTTGGCGAAGGAGGATAAGGCTTGCGTGATCTCGGGATATGAGTTATATATCTCCAGAATCTGCAGAAGGTTGCCGGCATTTCTGGCAGCAACTAATTCGCTTGCCATTTTCCTGGCGCGTGGGGTGAGGAAGGCCGTGAAGGTGCCCGAAATAATATTGAAGGGGTCGAGGGGGTTGGGGCCAACCGTAGTCGGCGAGTGGGGGGGTGCATTACCGGCTGCAGGGGCGGTTTTAGGCGCTTGCACCGGTCTCGGGGGGAGGGTGGGGGCGGGCGCGGCGGCGCGGTTGCGGGGGTCCATCAGCGCTGGGATGGATAGGGGTGGGGGGCTGGTTTTGGCCAGGGCCGGGAAAGCCCTTTGATGGTTAAGGGCCGTCCAGGGGCTAGGCCTTTGAGGGCTTAGCCGTTCTGGCATTTGAGTCGAAGGGGCGGGGGCTTCCCTTTGCTGGCGGGCGACTGCGCGCTTGGCCAGTTTGGGGGATAATTTCGGGGCTTTAGGGCAGCCTCGGTAGTTTGCTGGGTGACCTGACTCACCGCATAGCACACAGCTAGGTGGCTCGGTGCACAGGGTGCGATCCTTGGGACGGGGGCAGTCAGAGGTGCCGTGCTCGCCCAGGCACTTGACACACCTGGGTTTGGCGTGGCAGTTTTTCTGCGCGTGGCCGTATAGCTGGCATCGGTGACATTGGCCGATGAAGCCATATTTGTTGGGCTTCTGGATTTCGAAGCCCACGAGATGACAAATGGTTTTTACACCAAAGATAGGGTGATGCCCTTCAGTTGGGGGACAGACAACGAGGACCATGTCGAATGCATGGCCGCCTCTGGCGCGGTGCATACGGTGGACCTCTGCAACCGGAATATGTTGGGCCTCTAGATCGGCCTTGATGGCGTCAGTAGGGATTTCTTTCGGAATCCTACGAATTACCACTCGGGTCTGGCGCTCTTCGGGAAGAGTGTAGGTGTGGAAGGACACACCTCTCGCCCGAAGGAGCCTGGTGAGCTCCCTATAGTCCTTGGACGTAGGGATGCTCACTTTGATACCCTGCTGGGTGGAGCGGGCGTTGGTGAAGCCGATCTTATGCTCGGTGCACCATTGGGACACATCTGTCCACTTTGCCTTGTCCTGAATGAACACAGGCGGGGGGGGTGCCAGCTTCTTGGGGGCAGAAGAGGCAGGAGTCAGGGCGGGGGGGGCATCCTGCGAGGAGGATGTGAGGGCGCTATTTTTTGCCGCGGAGGCAGGGGTAGGGGATTCAGGCTTACCGGCCTGGGAAGGACTGGCCGAGATGGGTGCCGTGGGGACAGAGGCAGAGGAGGAGGTGGAGGCTGGGGCGGCAGGGATGGCTGCCGCCAGAGGCTTTTTGGCCTTGCCGGCCTTTGAGGAGGCGCTCTTCTTCCTCTTCCCTCCCTTTCCGACGACTTGATAGTCGTCCGAGGAGGAGGAGGAGGAAGTGAGCGATATGGCGTCCTCTGATTCAGAGTCCGAAGGAGGGGTGGAGGTGTCCATCACCTCGGGCTGGGGGGAGACTACGGACGGCATCGAAACCGCCGTAGGAGGGGTGCCCCTGTCTGCTATAGGGGGGGAAAGCGGGCTCTCGAGAGCCTCGCTTGGGTCGACGTGGCGACTACGCCAAGCCTTCCCGTATTTCAGCAAGAAGTCGGGGTCCTTAAAAAGGACCTCCCTTGCGAAGGCTACGATGTCTGCGTCAGACATCGTAGCAAAAGGGAAAAAAGAAAATAGAACAGTAAGGGGACCTAATGATCCTACTCCTACTCCCCGGGTGGATGGGCCCGGGGATGTGTGGCCCTCCCTGTCGGGTGCAGACAGGGAGGTGTGTACCTACTTGTGAGCCCTAGAGCTGAAACCTGTCGCCAATCTTAATGTGCGACAGGGCCCTGACCAGTCTAGCGCGAAGGGTGTAGACACACCCTAAAGACACTAGGTGAGTAACTGTGGAAGGAAAACTGTCACCAGAGCCGACTAGGAGACCCCCCAAGGCCGGTTAACTCTGGGACCCGTCCAATTGACTGCCTTACCCTGAAGGGGCTCAGCGGGTGTGTTGGGTCAACACCCCCTTGACTTGGTTGTCACCGTGAGGTATCCGTCAAGGACCACGAAACTGTGGTTTTTTCCCTGAGGGGGTCAAGGAGACACGCCGAACGTTTATGAGACGGACGACGTCAAAGAAACAATTTGTCAACGATCGCCTTGAAAAAGGCAATAATTGATAATGGGTGCAGTCAGAGACTACTGGAGTCGGAGCGTGACGTGGCGTCACGAGCGAGCTTCGATGGCGGTGAGTCAGCGGTGAGTCAGCGGTGCAGCGAGCGGGATGCGTCAGCGGCACGACCGTCCACAGCGGAGTCGAGCGAGGGAATCGATTGAAATCCACGTGGATGTCGCTACGTCCCCGTCAGGGGGCGCGGCAGGCGGTGTCGGGGTTACCCCCCCTGACCGCGGAGGCCATACGGTGGCCCGTAAATACGGGCCCCTCATAATGTTGCCATCTTGGCGTTGGATGGATGGGCGCAGCAACTACGTGCGCCCATGTGTGTGATTGCTATGTATTTTTCTGTAGGCGCGTTACGACGTTGTCCCACAACGCCGCTTGCTTCACGACACCTCGGCGGTCAGCCCCCGCCAGGTGAGACCCCCAGTTACCTGGGGGAGGCCCAACGAGGACGACCAGCGACAGAGGTGCCGACTCCACGCTCCTACAGAGTAAGGTGATTAGCCCCCGCCCGTTCTGATCTCAGAGCTAGCCGATCACAGTCCGGGCTAAGAGGCTGTCGTGTGTGTGAGGACGGTATTGTATTGTGTAACACCGTCCGGTGTCTACGCGAATCGCAGCCCGCACCGCGCCTTCGCGTGTGAGTTTGGGTGCCTGTATAGAGGTGAATGTCTGTTGTTTGTTGCGTAACGCGCCTATATTAACCTAGCACGCGCTACGCAACAGATGCATGTAATATGTAGCGTCTATTGTCACAAGTATGCCGTGTGTAGACTGAAGCGGCATACTCGGAAGTCAATCCGGTGGGTGAATGGGGTCATCGTCCGCAACCAGGTCACGGGGTAGGGGCCTCGCGTCGGGGGGGCGCGTATGCCAGGGCGCTATCTGCTTGACATGGGGCCATGCAGATGCGTCGGCACGCGCGAACATTCCCTTCGCGAGGCGGCGCGCAAACTCATCCAGGCTCTCAATCCCGAGGTCGCGCTGGATGACATCGTTCCTCACGTAGCGAGGAGCGTCCATTATGGTCCGCAGCGCAAGGTTTTGCTGCGCGCGGAGCAACTTTCGGCTCGACTCGCTCGTGAGGGCGAACCAAGCGGGGGCGGCGTACGTCAATATCGGGCGCACGTACAGTTTGTACACGCCCAACTTGACGCGCGCCGGGAGGCGGGACGAGAGCACTGGTTTGAGGAGGTTGCGGGTGACCCTCCCCCGTGCGGCGACCGTGCGGACGTGTGGCCCCATCGTGAGCCGACGATCGATGGTGACACCCAGGTACTTGACCCGGGGCGACCACGCGATGTCGACTCCCTGCAGCTTCAAGGGTGGTGGGAGGCGCGCGGCTCCGGTGAGCATCGCCTGCGTCTTACCCACATTCACCGACAGCCGCCACTTCGACAGCCACTCGGGAAGTAGTTCGAGGGCGCGCTGCATTTTGACCGCCGCGTACTTCGCATTAAGCGAGGTGGTGATGTACGCGGCGTCGTCAGCATACAGCGCTAGCGTCGCGTCGGGCGTAGTGGGGATGTCGTCGGTGTAACGTGAGTAACACGCCGGCGAGACGCAGCTACCCTGCGGCACACCGGCCAGCACCGGGCGGGCGCTGGATAGCGCTCCGTCGACCACCACCCTGAAAGTCCTGTTGGCAAGAAAAGCAGAGACCACCCTAACAACGCGACGGGGCGCGTCGGATGTGGCCAACTTATAAATAAGGCCATCGTGCCACACACGGTCGAAGGCCTTCTCCATGTCGAGGAGTACTGCCACCGAGTATTCCTTCCTGTTTAGCGCAGCTGCGAGTAGGTGCAGTACCCTCGACAGCTGGAGCGTCGTGCTGTGCTCCGACCGAAACCCGAATTGCTCCGGCCGTGGCGCTATGTGGGGTTGGAGATGTCGCAGCAGGAGTGCTTCGAACACCTTGGAGACTGTCGGCAACAGGGTGATCGGCCGATAGCTCTCCGGCTTCAGTATATTCTTCCCCGCCTTGGGCAGCATAATGACGCGCCCTTCCTTCCACGAAGCGGGAAAGGTCCCCGTGCGCAGTATCCCCGTAAACAGGCGCGCCAGCGCCGCTACCATTCGGTACGGCAGGTGGCGCAGCACTGTGTTGGTGATACCGTCAGCACCGGGGGCCTTCCTAGGCTTCGTTCTTAGGATGGCGCGTCTCACCGCCCCAGGCGAGAAGAAGATAGGGTCCTCCTCGGGAGCTATCGGCGTGGCGAAGTAGTCTCCCAGGTGTTTCTCGACTGCCGCGACATGCTCGGAGTCGCTGGTCGGGTTTGGTTGGAACTGACGCTCCAGGTGTTCAGCGAAGACCTCCGCCCGGTCCTCCGCTACATACTTGAGCGCCCCGTCGCTGCTTAGCAGTGGGCGCACCGGAGCTGGGGTACTCGTAAGCTGTCTGCAGAGCTTGTAGACAGACGGCCAGTCGTCTGTCGTGGCGTCTATTCTTTCCTCCCAGTCTGCGGCGGCCTGAGCCTTGAGCTCGGCCTTTACCTTCTCCGCGAGACGGTTTAACTCTGTCTTTAGAGTGGGGCATCGGAGTTGTTGCCACTGCTTGCGCAGGCGCCTCTTCACGGCGATCATAGACTTGATGTGCGCCGGCAGGGGCGGCAGTAGCCCTCTCCCCTCCGGCTGCGTAGTAGTCGCCGCTTCCAAGGCGCTTTGAATGCAAGCAGTGACATCGCCCGCCATCTGGTCCACGTCCGCGGAGGTAACGATAGGCCGAGTTGGCGTGGTGGTCTCTAGCTTCTCTTGGAAGGATGTCCAGTCCGTTTGTCGGCGTGGCGCTATGGGCTTCAGTCGGGTCGGCATACCCGAAAGGACGACGAGTACAGGTTGGTGGTCCGACTGTAACTCGTCGTCTATAACTTGCTGCGTGATCTGGCAGCGTAGCCCTCGGTAGACTACGATGTCCAGCACGTCTGGCGTGTGCGTCTGTGCTTCGGGGTAATGTGTCGGCGTCTCTGGGCCGGACACCGTATAGCCGAAGGCTTCCGCGTCCGCGAAGAGCCGCCTCCCCTCGGTATTCGTTAAGCATGAATTCCACGCTGGGTGCTTGCAGTTTAAGTCACCGGCGAGGATGGTTGCCTTCTGTGATGTGCTAATAAGGGCCCGCAGCTCCGACAGGTCCAGATGGGCCGCGGGCGGCTTATAGCAGGCATACAGGTTGATGTCCTCGCCGGCCATGTGCAGCTGTACACCCAGCGCGTAAAAGCTACTGAGCGACGGCGAGGGGATTTCCTGATGGACGACTCTGCGCCTCACTAGTACCGCCAGACCACGGTAACGGGAGTTATGAGCCGACCTTTCATCCTTCCTGTAAACGAGATATCCCGGGAACCTAACCCTGTCTTCGGGTCCCAGGAACGTCTCGCTTATGAGCGCCACGTCGATGTTTTGGTCCCGCAGGAGGTGGCGAAGGGGGTCGACCTTGTCCCGAAGGCCGCGGGCATTCCAATGGATCACCCTCAACGACTTAGCCATGGTACAATCTTAAAAGTTCGGCCAAGCCGTCAAGGATGACCGTCTCTATGTCTTGACCCTGCCTTATAGCTTTTATTAAATCCATTAATAATTGTATAGCGCAGGTTGTAAATTCCTTTTTGGATGTCGGAGTCATCATCTGGGCGCCGGTCGCGCCACCACTCGCGTTCTTGGTGAACTTACTAATTGCAGCGTTCTGCCGCTGCGATGTGGTGGCGCTAGCCGCGCCGGTGGCGGCGCTGCGTGCTTCGTTTGTCGACCGCTGCGCTATGCCAGCGCTAGCGGTCGCTTCCTTATCTTCCTTCGTTACAACCTGCGCTCCTTTCAAGGCAGGGTCGGCCTCTGGGACCTCTTCTTGGGTCGCCGCAGGGGTGGGTTTGGCCTTCTTGCCTTTTCCCTTCCCCCCGCGTCTGTGTTCTTTCCTCCGCCTAGAGGAGGTGGCTTGCCTATCTGTGGGCCCGTTGGCCGCCGCCATTAGCGACGCGCCTTGTGCCTCTTCTGGCATCACTTGTGGCCTCTCGGTGGCCACTGTGGGCCGGCGTGAAGCGGCCGTGATGGCGGCGGTCCCCGCTCGCTTGTTCCTAATCTCGTGTTGGAACACGGGGCACTTGATGTTGCACGCGGGGTGCGGGCCACCGCAATTGACGCAGGTGGCCGGCTCCTCCCGCGGGCGCGGGCAGTCACGTGCCGCGTGCTCGCCTCCGCATCGCACACAAGCGAGCGGGCGGTGACACTGGTGCGAGCTGTGTCTGAACTTCTGACACCGGTGGCACTGCGCGGGCCCACGTTTCCCTCTCCAGGCTTCTATTTTGACACCACGCATGTACATAAATACCGTGGTGTCGTATATGGCCCGGACGTCGGGGGTCTTCTTTAAAACTGCGTGGAACACACAGCCGGGTCGTCCTTGCGCACCCTTTATGTGGCGCGCATACACCGGCTGGTATCCCAGCGCCCGGAGCTCCTCCTCAATCTCCTGCGGGTCGGTGTCCGCTGGTAGCCCCCGTATCGCTACCTTCATATTCTTCTCCGCTGGCAGTAAATAGGCGAACCAAGACACGCCGCTCTCCTTCTCAAGGCCAGTCAAGTAGCGCTGGACCAGCCTATACTCATCCTCAGTTTCGGGGGAGAATTTCACCCCCGTCGCGTAAGGACGCGCGTTAGGAGGCCGGCCCAGCTTGGCGGCGATAGCCCTGAAATGGGCGGCCCAGTTGGGTAACCTTTCCACTACCAGCGGTGGGTAGCGTGGCTTCTTCGCCTGCCTCTGCTTCGTCGTCGTTGCGGCGCCGGAGGCAGAGGCAGGGGGTGGGGTCGATGTAGTAGCGACAGGGGGGGCAGGGGGTAAATTTAAAACACTTACCCCTGCTGTGGTCATGTCCGGTGTTGGTGACGGCGACGCAGGTGGTGTGCGCCGCGCCGCGTCGGCGAAGGTAGGCGACGTTGGTGTGTCCCGACCCCGCGGCGCGCATTCACGCTGTTGCCGCGGCGGGTCAAGACAGTACCGCTTCGCCTCCTCCGACGCGGTCTCGTCAGAGCTCCTCCTTCGTCGCTGGGGTCTTGGCTCGAGTTGGAACTCAAAGTCGAACCCCAGCGGCGGTGCTGGTGTTCCTCCCACGTAGGGCCGCGATCCGAGTCGCGGGGTCGCATCCGGAGACACGTCACCGCGACCGGACACGGCCGAGCCCGCAGATGCGAGCGACATGCTCGACCCCGCACGTGAGGAGCATGCCGACAGCATGGCGGGCGAATCGTAGGCGGAGATCCGAGGGGGTGCCGGTGAATCGAGCACCCTTGGTGTCGTGGGAGCTGGCCGCTCTCGCTCAGCCTTTGCCGGTCCCGCCAGCGAGAGGCGGGGACCAGCTGTGGCGGTGCGCGAAGCTGGCACAGCTTGGGGCTTCGTCTCGTCAGTGGGCGCAGGTGGCGACGCGAAGCGCGGCAGTAGCGCAGAGGTGCGTGCGGGCGGTGCACTGGGGCGCACGGATGCAGTGTGTGCAGCGGTGCGCGCGGCGGGCGCGGCAGCACGCGCGGCAGCATGTGCGGCGGGCGCGGCGGGCGCGATGGGCGCGACAACACGCGCGGTCGGCGCGGCAGCATGCGCGGCCGGCACGCGCGGCGGGCGCGGCAACGCGCGCGGCCGGCGCAGCGCCGCGCACGATCGCAGGTGCGCGCGCGGGCGGCGCGGACGATGTAGCGGCGCGCACATATTGTGCACGGCCGGTATTCACGGCAGGCCCCGGAGCCTGTATGGGTACCGGGCGGAACGCGGCGGGGCGGACGGGTACCGCGTGCTGTCGACCAGACGACGGCGTCGGCGCAACGCGCGCAGTCGCCGATGTCGTCGGTGGGTCGGCGGCTACAGCGGCGCTGGATCCCCCTCCTCTTCTTCCTTCTTTCCGTTGGGGTGGCCCGGCCAACGGTGCACCGGACGACGCATCACCGATGTTCGGCAGCGACGTCGCCCGGTCCAACGCCGGAGGGTCATCCTGGGTCCCGGCATCGCGGCCCAATGAGCCGCGCTTGCCGGGTTTCGGCATCCTGTGGACGTAGCCTCCGCGACCGCTCCGGTGACGACTCACCGGGCAGCACGGGGTGCTCCCCCTGTGTCTACACAAGTGCCGGCTAGGTTACTTGTGCACACACAGAGGCAACGATTAAAATTTTGCGGTCCGCGCGGACAGAACACTAATAAAATACTGGGATTAGTGCTCGCTAGGCCACGAGCCAATCCTCGATTGAAATCACTGTGGAAATCGCTACGCCCCCGTCAGGGGGCGCGGCTAGCGGTGTCGGGGTGTACCCCCTTGCCCGCGGAGGCTATACGTTGGCCCGTAAAGACGGGCTCCTCATTTTGTCGCCTTTAGTGGCCGGCGTCAGTTGGGCGTGAATCACGCCCATGTGTGTGGTTGCTGTGTGTTTTTCTGTAGGCGCGTTACGACGTTGTCCCACAACGCCGCTTGTTTCACGACACCTCGGCGGTCAGCCCCCGCCAGGTGAGACCCCCAGTTACCTGGGGGAGGCCCAACGAGGACGACCAGCGACAGAGGTGCCGACTCCACGCTCCTACAGGATAAGGTGATTAGCCCCCGCCCGTCCTGATCTCAGAGCTAGCCGATCACAGTCCGGGCTAAGAGGCTGTCGTGTGTGTTAGGACGGTATTGTATTGTGTAACACCGCCCGGTGTCTACGCGAATCGCAGCCCGCGCCGCGCCTTCGCGTGTGAGTTTAGGTGCCTGTATAGAGGTGAATGTCTGTTGTTTGTTACGTAACGCGCCTATATTAACCTAGCACGCGCTACGCAACAGATGCATGTATTATGTAAGGTCTGTTGTCACAAGTATGCCGCGTGTAGACTGAGGCGGCATACTCGGAGGTCAATCCGGTGGGTGGACGGGGTCATCGTCCGCGACCAGGTCGCGGGGGAGGGGTCTCGCGTCGGGGGGGCGCGCATGCCAGGGCGCTATCTGCTTGACGTGGGGCCAAGCGGATGCGTCGGCACGCGCGAACATTCCCTTCGCGAGGCGCCCAGCAAACTCATCCAGGCTCTCAATCCCGAGGTCCCGATGCAAGACATCGTTCCTCACGAAGCGAGGAGCGTCAACTATGGTCCGCAGCGCAAGGTTTTGCTGCGCGCGGAGCGACTTTCGGCTCGACTCGCTCGTGAGGGCGAACCAAGCAGGGGCGGCGTACATCAAGATTGGGCGCACGTACAATTTGTACACGCCCAACCTGACGCGCGCCGGGATGCGGGACGAGAGCACCGGTTTAAGGAGGTTGCGGGCGACCCTCCCCCGTGCGGCGACCGCGCGGACGTGTGGCCCCATCGTGAGCCGACGATCGATGGTGACACCCAGGTACTTGACCCGCGGCGACCACGCGATGTCGACTCCCTGCAGCTTTAAGGGTGGTGGGAGGCGCGCGGCTCTGGTAACCATCGCCTGCGTCTTACCCACGTTAACCGATAGCCGCCACTTCGACAGCCACTCGGGAAGTATATCGAGGGCGCGCTGCATTTTGACCGCCGCGTGCTTCGCATTAAGCGAGGTGGTAATGTACGCGGCGTCGTCAGCATACAGTGCTAGCGTCGCATCGGGCGTAGTGGGGATGTCGTCGGTGTAGCGTGAGTAACACGCCGGCGAGACGCAGCTGCCCTGCGGCACACCGGCCAGCACCGGGCGGGCGCTGGATAGCGCTCCGTCGACCACCACCCTGAAGGTCCTGTTTGAAAGGAAAGTAGAAACCACCTTTACGACGCGACGGGGCGCGTCTGAGGTGGCCAGCTTGTATGTCAAGCCTTCATGCCACACACGGTCGAAGGCCTTCTCCATGTCGAGGAATACTGCCACCGAATACTCCTTTTTGTTGTGTGCAGCTGCGAGGTGGTGCAGTACCCTCGACAGCTGAAGCGTCGTGCTGTGTTCCGCCCGAAACCCAAACTGCTCGGGCCGTGGAGTGATGTGCGGTTGGAGGTGTCGCAGCAGGAGTGCTTCGAACACCTTGGAGATTGTCGGCAACAGGGTGATCGGCCGATAGCTCTCCGGCTTCAGAATGTTCTTCCCCGCCTTGGGCAGCATAATGACGCGCCCTTCCTTCCACGAAGCGGGAAAGGTCCCCGTGCGCAGTATCCCCGTAAACAGGCGCGCCAGCGCCGCAACCATTCGGTACGGCAGGTGGCGCAGCACTGTATTAGTGATACCGTCAGCACCGGGGGCCTTCCTAGGCTTCGTTCTTAGGATGGCGCGTCTGACTGCCCCAGGCGAGAAGAAGATGGGGTCCTCCTCGGGAGCTATCGGCGTAGCGAAGTAGTCTCCAAGGTATTTCTCGACTGCTGCGACATGTTCGTAGTCGGCAATCGGGTTCGGTTGGAACTGACGCTCCAGGTGCTCGGCGAAGACCTCCGCCCGGTCCTCTGCTACGTATTTTAGCGCCCCGTCGCTGTTGAGCAGCGGACGCACCGGGGCTGGGGTATTCGAGAGCTGGCGGCAGAGTTTATGGACCGACGGCCAACTGTCAGCAGTGGCGTCGATGCGTTCCTCCCAGCCCGCGGCGGTGTGTGCCTTAAGCTCGGCCTTCACCTTCTCCGCGAGACGGTTAAGCTGCGTTTTCAATGTGGGGCAGCGTAGCTGTTGCCACTGCTTGCGGAGGCGCCTCTTCACGGCGATCATCGCGCTGATGTGCGCCGGCAGGGGCGGCAATAGCCCTCTCCCCTGCGGCTGCGTTGTAGTCGCCGCTTCCAAGGCGCTTTTTATGCAAGCAGTGACGTCCTCCGTAGTCCGATCAACGTCTGCGGAAGTAAAGATAGGCCGAGTTGGCACGGTGGCTTCTACTTTCTCTTCAAAGGTAGTCCAATCCGTTAATCGGCGTGGCGCTAGTGGCTTCAGTCGGGTCGGCATCCCCGATAAGACGACGAGTACTGGTTGGTGGTCCGACTGTAACTCGTCGTCTATCACTTGCTGCGTGATCTGGCAGTGCAGCCCTCGGTGAGCTACGATGTCCAGCACGTCCGGCATATGTTGCGTGGCGTCCGGGTAGTGGGTCGGCGTCTCTGGGCCGGACACCGTATAACCGAAGGCTTCCGCGTCCGCTAAGAGTCGTCTCCCCTCGGTGTTCGCGTTGAGAGAATTCCACGCTGGGTGTTTGCAGTTAAGATCACCGGCGAGGAGGGTTGCGTGTGTGGGCGTGTACAGCACGGCCCGCAGCTCTGACAGGTCCAGGTGGGCCGCGGGCGGCTTGTAACACGCATAGATGTTAATGTCCTCGCCGGCTAAGTGCAGCTGAACACCCAGCGCGTAAAACGAGTTGAGTGACGGCAAGGGGAGTGCTTGGTGGACGACTCTTCGCTTCACAAGCACCGCCAGACCACGATACGTAATGTGATCCGACCTTTCGTCCTTCCTGTAAGTGAGATATCCCGGGAACCTAATCCTGTCCTCAGGTCCCAGGAACGTCTCACTTATGAGCGCCACGTCGATGTTCTGTTCCCGCAGGAGATGGCGGAGGGGGGCGACCTTGTCCCGAAGGCCGCGGGCATTCCAGTGAATCACCCTCAACGACCTAGCCATTGTAAAGCGTCAACAGGTTGGCCAGGCCATCGAGGATGATTGTCCCCACATCTTCATCTTTGCCCTGCCTAATGGCCTTTATAAGGTCCATTAATAACTTAATGGCACAGGCTGTGAAATCCTTTTTAATTGTTTTGGACGTAGCGCCGGTGGCGCCGCCATGCGTGTCTTTTGTGAACCTAAGTCGGTCCACTTTCTGCCGCTTCTCGGTGGCGGCGCTGGCAGCGACAGTGGTATCACCGTGCGGCTCACTGGCAAACTCCTTTTGTTTTCCCTCCTGCCGCTGCGTTATGCCGGCGCTAGTGGTAGGATGGTTAATATTCACAGCCTGTGCCTCGCTCGAGGCAGGGCCGGCCTTCGGGACCTCTTCTTGGGTCGCTGGGGGGGTGGGTTTGGCCTTCTTCCCTTTTCCCTTCCCCCCGCGTCGGTGTTTCTTCCTCCGCCCCGAGGAGGTGGCTTGCTTCCTGTCTGTGGGCCCGTTGGCTGCCGCCATCAGCGACGTGCCTTGAGCCTCTTCAGTAGGCGTCGTGTGTAGCCTTTCTGTGGCCACTTGGGACTGGCGTATACTGGCCGTGATGGCGACAGTCCCCGCCCGCTTGTTCCGTATCTCGCTTTGGAAGACGGGGCACTTTATGTTGCACGCGGGGTGCGGGCCACCGCAGTTGGCGCAGGTGGCCGGCTCCTCCCGCGGGCGCGGGCAGTCACGTGCCGCGTGCTCGCCTCCGCATCGCACACAAGCGAGCGGGCGGTGGCACTGGTGCGAACTGTGTCTAAACCGCTGGCACCGGTGGCACTGGGCGGGCCCACGTTTCCCTCTCCAAGCCTCGATTTTGACACCACGCATGTACATAAACACGGTGGTGTCAAATATGGCCCGGACGTCGGGGGTCTTTTTTAATATTGCGTGGAACACGCAGCCGGGTCGTCCTTGTGCGCCCTTGATGTGGCGCACATACTCCGGCTGGTACCCCAACGCCCGGAGTTCCTCCTCTATCTCCTGGGGGTTTGTGTCCGCGGGTAGCCCCCTTATGGCTATCTTCATACTGCGGTCCGCTGGTAGCGAGTAGGCGAACCACGATACGCCGCTGTCTTTCTCAAGGCCGGTCAGGTAGCGCTGGACCAGCCTATATTCGTCCTCGGTGTCGGGGCGGAACTTAACCCCAGTGCCGAACGGACGAGCATTAGGAGGCCGGCCCAGCTTGGCGCTGATGGCCCTGAAATGCGCGGCCCAATCGGGTAGCCTCTCGACTATCAGCGGAGGATAGCGCGGTGTCTTCCCCGGCTTCTGCTTCGTCGTCGTACTCGACGTCGCGGCGCCGGGGGCGGAAGCAGGGGGGGGGGGCGTCGGATTCACAGGGGGCAGAGTGTACATTAAAGTCACTTACCCCTGTTATTGTTTTGTCCGGTTGGGGAGACGGCGACGCTGGCGGCGTGCGGCGCACCGCGCCGGCGAAGGTGGGCGACACTGGAGCACCCTGACCCCGCGGCGCGCTTTCGCGCTGTGGCCGCGGCGGGTCAAGGCAGTATCTCTTCGCCTCCTCCGACGCGGTCTCGTCGGAGCTCCTCCTTCGTCGCTGGGGTCTGGCCTCAAGTTGGAATTCAAAGTCGAACCCCAGCGACGGTGTTGGTGACATCCTACGTAGTGGCGCGGCTTCAGCTCCTCCCACGATGGGCCGCGGACCGGATCGCGGAGTCGTATCCTGGGACACGTCCCCGCGACCGGACGCGGCCGAGCCCACTGATGCCAGCGACATGCTCGATCCCGCGTGCGATGAGCACGCCGACAGCATGGCGGGCGAGTCGCAGGCAGAGATGCGGGGGGGCGCCGGTGACTCGGGCACCCTTGGCGTCATAAGTGCTGGCCGCTCTCGCTCAGCCAACGCCGGTCCCGCCAGCGAGAGGCGGGGGCCAGATGTGGCGGTGCGAGAAGCTGGCACAGCTTGTGGCTTCTTGGAAGCAGGCGCAGCCAGCGTAGCCCCGGCGGGCGCAGGCGGCGAGGCGAAACGTGGCGGCGGCGCCGTGGCGCGCGCAGGCGGCGCGCTAGGGCGCACGGACGCCGTCGGCGCCGCGGCGGGCGCGGCGGCACGCGCGATGTGCGCGGCGGCACACGCAGCGGGCGCGGCGATACGCGCGGCGGGCGCAGCGGGCGCGACAGCGCGCGCGGCCAGCGCAGCACCGCGCGTGGGCGCGGGTGCGCGCGCGGATGAAGGGACCGCCTGCGCATGCGACGCGCGGCCGGGATTCGCGGCAGGCCCCGGGGCCTGTATGGGTACCGGGCGGAACGCGGCGGGGCGGACGGGCACCGCGTGCCGTCGACCAGACGACGGCGTCGGCGCAACGCGCGCAGGCGCTGATGTCGTCGGTGGGCCGGCGGCTACAGCGGCGCTGGATCCCCCCCCTCTTCTTCCTTCGTCTTGGGGCGCTCCGGCCGGCGGCGCACCGGACAACGCGTCGCCGATGTTCGGCAGCGACGTTGCCCGGTCCAACGCCGGAGGGACGTCCTGGGTCCCGGCATCGCGGCCCAACGAGCCGCGCTTGCCGGGTTTCGGCATCTAGTTGGGCGTAGCCTCCGCGACCGCACCGATGACGACTCACCGGGCAGCACGGGGTGCTCCCCCTGTGTCTACACAAGTGCCGGCTAGGTTACTTGTGCACACACAGAGGCAACGATTAAAATTTGCGGTCCGCGCGGACAGAACACTAATACAGATAACTAGGATCAGTGCTCGCTAGGCCACGAGCCAATCCTCGATTGAAATCGCTAAAAATGTTCTACACTTGTACTATTTTACATAGGCGCAAGTAGCGGCTGGGGTAATCTATTATACAGTTCAACATACCAATCACAGCCCTCCCTGCTTGCGCCCCACTCTCGATCCGAGCGCGGTTTGCTTCCAAACCGGTTTGAACTGGTTCTGACTTGTCGATAATGGAGCGCGATCGTATCTACTAAGAATTTATACACTATTATCAATACTATTTACAAATCCGTATGAATAGGCCGTTCTTCATTCATACGGGTGTGGGCGTCCTGCACATATAATGTAATTTATTATCATCTTGCATGCTCTTGTATCTATATAAGTACCATGTTTATACAAATAAATAAATCTTATCTTATAACCAATTT
Organism: Fissipunctia ypsillon; assembly: GCA_947568875.1. Classification (NCBI taxonomy): domain Eukaryota; kingdom Metazoa; phylum Arthropoda; class Insecta; order Lepidoptera; family Noctuidae; genus Fissipunctia; species Fissipunctia ypsillon. The sequence goes on from OX387652.1 coordinate 298,014, forward strand.
TAAAGTAATCAATCGAATAAAAACATCTATCATATAACCAATTATAAAGTCACCAATCGTATACAAACATCTGTCATATAACCAATTATAAAGTCATTAACCGAATAAAAACATCTGTCATATAACCAGTTATAAAGTCATCAACCGAATAAAAACATCTGTCATATAACCAATTATAAAGTCATCAACTGAATAAAAACATCTGTCATATAACCAATTATAAAGTCATCAACCGAATAAAAACATCTGTCATATAACCAATTATAAAGTCATCAACCGAATAAAAACATCTGTCATATAACCAATTATAAAGTCACCAATCGTATACAAACATCTGTCATATAACCAATTATAAAGTCATTAACCGAATAAAAACATCTGTCATATAACCAATTATAAAGTCACCAATCGTATACAAACATCTGTCATATAACCAATTATAAAGTCATTAACCGAATAAAAACATCTGTCATATAACCAGTTATAAAGTCATCAACCGAATAAAAACATCTGTCATATAACCAATTATAAAGTCATCAACCGAATAAAAACATCTGTCATATAACCAATTATAAAGTCATCAACCGAATAAAAACATGTGTCATATAACCAATTATAAAACATCAACCGAATAAAAACATCTGTCATATAACCTATTATAAAGTCATCAACCGAATAAAAACATCTGTCATATAACCTATTATAAAGTCATCAACCGAATAAAAACATCTGTCATATAACCAATTATAAAGTCATCAACCGAATAAAAACATGTGTCATATAACCAATTATAAAACATCAACCGAATAAAAACATCTGTCATATAACCTATTATAAAGTCATCAACCGAATAAAAACATCTGTCATATAACCTATTATAAAGTCATCAACCGAATACAAACATCTGTCATATAACCTATTATAAAGTCATCAACCGAATACAAACATCTGTCATATAACCTATTATAAAGTCATCAACCGAATACAAACATCTGTCATATAACCTATTATAAAGTCATCAACCGAATACAAACATCTGTCATATAACCTATTATAAAGTCATCAACCGAATACAAACATCTGTCATATAACCTATTATAAAGTCATCAACCGAATACAAACATCTGTCATATAACCTATTATAAAGTCATCAACCGAATAAAAACATCTGTCATATAACCTATTATAAAGTCATCAACCGAATACAAACATCTGTCATATAACCAATTATAAAGTCATCAGCCGAATAAAAACATCTGTCATATAACCAATTATAAAGTCATCAATCGAATAAAAACATCTGTCATATAACCAGTTATAAAGTCATCAATCGAATAAAAACATCTGTCATATAACCAATTATAAAGTCATCAACCGAATAAACACTTCTGTCATATAACCAATTAAAATGTCATCAACCGAATAAACACATCTGTCATATAACCAGTTATAGTCATCAACCGAATAAACACATCTGTCATATAACCAATTAAAAAGTCATCAACCGAATAAAAACATCTGTCATATAACCAACTAGCTTTTGCCCGCGGCTTCGCTCGCGTGTATGTCGGAATATATCAAATTAGTACCTACCCTACGTGTTAATCCAGGTTCTAAAACATCTGTATGACAAATTTCCTCTAAATTCAATAAACTGTTTTTGCGCCAATCCGGAACATACATCCCGACAAACAACAAACGGACAAAAATACTAAAAACTATAGTGTGCGCAACAGACTCGTTCAATCACTTCTTTTTAAATATATGCAACGCACAGTTCTGACTTCGTTACTATTTTTAACCGACTTCAAAAAAAAAGGAGGAGGTTATCAATTCGGTTGTATGGTTTTTTTTTAATGTTTGTTACCGTTACTCCGTCATTTATAAACCGATTTTAAAAAATATTTTTTATTTGAAAGGATTGGACTTCCAGATTGGTACCATTTTTATCCAAATCCAGTTCTGATGGTAGGATCCATGAGGAATTGAGGGAAATCCTCAAATATTATTGGCAAACACATAGTGATTTTGGTATTTTCGTCAACAAATCAAGCATTTGCATTCAGAAAGTATGTTTTGGTGAGGTGGAACTAATGAAGAAGACCACAGATGGCTACAGGAACTCATCAATGATAAGTATTTCACGGGTGGCGATAAGATATCTCGATTAAGATAGTTAAACGACTATGACGAAGCAAATTTAAATAAATGCTTCTGATGAAAATGGTACCATTGAACTCAGATCAGTAATAAAACTATGTATCCTAGCCGTGTTGGGGCTTATTGGAAATGTCATGAGATGCACTCTGGCTATAAATTATTTTTAACCGACTTCAAAACAGGAGGAGGTTCTCAGTTCTTCGGAATCTTTTTTTTTATGGTTCCCCGATTACTCGAAGACGGCTGGACCGATTTGGAAAATTCTTTTTTGTTTGAAAGGGTATACTTTCCAGGTGGTCCCATTGACGCCGCAGGAGACGCCCTGGGCGTCGGGAATCGGCAGCCGATTCCCGGCCACCGTAGGCGCGGGCTTGCGGACGGCGAGCAATGGGTAGCTCGCCGTCCGGTAAGGACCAAGCCCGAGTCGACGGCGCGTCGTGTTCCACGCGCGCCTCAATGAGATGTCAGCACTATTGACGAGGTCCGCTAGGGCCGATGCCAGCTAGGGTTGCGGGATGTTCGAAAGAGTTACCGTAGCCCCGGCACAGGCAACAGAAGGAACACGGGTGGGTTTTAGTCAGTAAAAGTCTGACATGCCCTCCCGCTCCGCCCAGAGCGGGAGAAGTCATTTGATGATTTCCCATCCAAAAAAAAAAAAAAAAGGTGGTCCCATTGACATCAAGTCAGGATCTGAGATGGGATCCTAGAGAAATTAAGGGAACTCTTCAATATAGGCGCACCTATAGCGATTTTGGTATTTTTTTATAGAACTTGTGCATTTCCTCTCGGAAAGCAACATTTGGTGAAGTGGAATTGATGACGAAGTCCGCAGATGGTAAGATGGCCACTGGAACAACTCAATAATAAGTATTTCACGGGTTGCGATTCCATTACTTTAAAATTATTGCTAAGCAATAGAAGCTCGTCACAATGCATATGGTGAAGTGGAGCTGTTGGTGAAGTACTAAGAGAACTCCTCAACAATTAACGTCCCTGCTTCGGGAAAAGCAATGTTTTATAAAAGGTGATGAGCAGTTGTCATAAGGCTATTGTAACTCAGATAAATTACGACCAAACCCACTAAAAAGTGAAAAATAAAAACAACCGACTTCCAAAACAAACACTACAAAGTGAAAAATAACTTTAATTTCGGAAGTCAAAGGCAAAAACCTAAAATACAGATCCAAAGACACTGACTTCCGAAAAAGTATAAGTACCGAGCTTCGAGTTAATATGACAGTTAATCTGACAGTTAATATGACAGTTAATATGACAGTTAATATGACAGTTAATATGACAGTTAATATGACAGCGCGTTAACATTTTTCCTTACTTTTATGTTTGTTGACTGTTGGGTGTTTCTTATTTGTTTTAAAAAACTAAGAGTGACAATTTATATTATTTTCTGAGGCAAATATTGCCATGTTTCAAGTGTATTAACCAAATGAATAAGATTTTTCATCTAAACTATATCCCCGGTTTTCACCCCCACAGGGGTGGAATTTTAAAAAATCGTTTAGGATATTTCCAAACCTTGACTCAAAGATTATTCATACCAATTTTCGAGTTAATCAAGCTACGCAGTAAAATTCTCCCCTGTAATATTGACAGCCCCTTTTCACCCCGTCCGGGGTAGATTTTCGAAAAACCTTGATACAGGTTATTCTTTATTTTTAGACTTAAGTATAAATACTGAGTTTCGAGTTAATATGACAGCGCGTTAACATTTTTCCTTACTGTTCCTTACTGTTCTTATGGTCCTAGTGTTCCTTACTTGTTTTAAAAAACTAAGAGTGACAATTTATATTATTTCCTGAGGCAAATATTGCCATGTTTTAAGTGTAATTACCAAAGGAATAAGATTTTTCATATAATTTGTATCCCCTGTTTTCACCCCCACAGGGGTGGAATTTCGAAAAATTCTTTCGGATTTTTCCATAACTGAAATCAAAGATTTCTTATACCAATTTTTGAGTTAATCAAGCCACACAGTTAAATCCTCCTCTTAAAAATCTAATTACCCCTTCTCACCCCGTCAGCGGTAGTTTTGAAAAACCAATAGTAAGAAACTTTATTGCTTATTTAGGCAAATATTCATGCCAAGTTTCAAGTTTATTAACCAAATGAATAAGATTTTTATACTATATCCCCGGTTTTCACCCCCACAGGGGTGGAATTTTAAAAATCGTTTAAGGTATTTCCAAACCTTGACTCAAAGATTATTCATACCAATTTTCGAGTTAATCAAGCTACGCAGTAAAATTCTCCCCTGTAATATTGACAGCCCCTTTTCACCCCGTCTGGTGTAGATTTTCGAAAAACCATGATACAGGTTATTCTTTATTTTTGGACTTAAGTATAAATACTGAGTTTCGAGTTAATATGGCAGCGCGTTAAAATTCTTCCATACATTTTTTGACACCCCCCAATCCCCCTCGTGGGGGTAGTTTAGAAAAACCAAAAATTACGAAGTTCATAATTTATTAAGATAAGTATTTGGGCCAAGTTTCAAGTTTATTAACTCTAGGAATAAGGTTTTTCATACAAACAAAATACCCCCTTTTTACCCACTTAAAGGTCGAATTTCCAAAAACCCCTTCTTAGTGCTCCCCTACATTATAAAAGGAAGCCGTGTGCAAAATTTCACGTTCCTAGTCCCAGTAGTTTCGGCTGTGCGTTGATATGTCAGTCAGTCAGTCAGTCAGTCAGTCAGTTTCTCCTTTTATATATATAGATTAAAAAAGTCATCAACCGAATAAAAGCATCTACCATATAACCAATTAAAAAGTCATCAATCGAATAAAAACATTTGTACGGATGGAAGATGCTAAGAATGTAATTCTGTAGATTTGGCCCTGCATCCATTAAATCGTTTAAGCTATGTTTTGTACTCGTTTTTGCCGAGGCGTTGAACACAACTCTCAGTTTCGTTGTGATAGCGCCTGGTCGCACTACCCCGTGGTGTGGCAGAAAATATTCAATGTTTTTGTTTGTAGTGTTAATTTCGACTTGTTTCATGTGACACATATTTAACACCAGAATTGGAAGTTAAAAAGGTGCATGCAGTTACGTCACAACTAACGAAAACAAAAATAACATTGTAACACAACTCCTTATCGAGAACAGCTGCATTATATAATACGCATCGTCGCTTGGGTATCACGTTTCATAACAAACGCGTCACGGAACAATCGTCATGGAGAAGACGCAACTATGAATCAGGTGAATGACCTGCCAGCTAATTCACGTAACTAAAGAAGTTCAGATGCAGTGCAGTTGCAGTTAAGTTTCGATCAAAACAATGCTTTTCGTATTCTCTACCGCTGACAGATACGCTCGCGTCAAGTTCGCGTCACGCGAGCGCCATAACGGTATTCTACTACTGCGCGTCATTAGTGCGTGATTCTGATTGTAACTTTATCGGTATTCTACTATTTGTTTGACGTATCAAAATCTCAACAAGTATGTGCGGCCGTGTGCTCCTTTCGAAGTGGCTCCGCCGGCGGTCTCGACGGCCTGACACCTCAACATTTGAAGGACCTAATGTGTTCAGGCGCCGGGGAGGCTGGTGAGTCTCTTCTGAAGGAGCTGACGGCCCTCATCAATCACATGCTCTCCGGCAATGTGAACGAATCCGTCATTGATATCTTGTATGGGGCAAATCTGTGTGTCCTGCGCAAGAAGGATGGCGGTATTCGTCCCATTGCCGTAGGGTCCACTTACCGTCGTACCGCAGCCAAAATTTGCTGTGTTTTTTACAGCGAAACACTGGCCAGCAAATTCCAGCCCCTACAGCTGGGCTTCGGGTCGAAAGGGGGCTGTGAGGCTGCGGTACATGCATTATCGACTTACCTCAACAGCGGTAAAGGTGAGGTCATCCTTAAGGTTGACATTAAAAATGCCTTCAATTCCGTAAACAGGGACACCTTGTTGACAGAAGTCCAAAAAGAAATACCCAAAATTTACAGTTTCCTATGTCAATGTTACAGGCACCCCACTAAATTACTTTATAAAGATAACCTTTTGAAATCAGCCGTTGGATGTCAACAGGGTGACCCTCTTGGGCCAGTCATTTTTAGTTTGGCAATAAATCCAATTATTCGACAACTAAATTCTGAATTCAACGTATGGTATTTGGATGACGGAACCCTAGGAGGTGATGTAGACACAGCCTTACAAGATTTAGCTTTTATAAAAGAAAAATTTAGTTCCATCGGCCTAGACCTTAACCTTTCAAAATGTGAAATTTATCTTCCCCAAACCACTGACAGACAGACTACCATAGCAAAATTTAATACAATAGCACGAAATATCAAAATTACGGAAAGAAACTCTCTTCACCTCCTGGGGTCCCCAATTTTTGACGAATCCTTTCCAACGTTTGTTGAGGAAAAAATTCAAAATTTTCATGACGTCTCGGAAAGACTATTCAAAATTAACATCCATTCGGCCTTCACACTAATTCGATACTGCTGCTTTGGACCAAAAAGACCATGCCCATCTGTGCCCCAGAAATGCCCAGATAAAGTAAATTACAACATTAATAAATGAAAACTAGAATTAAGTTGTTAACTTTGAAACCTAACAAGCACTGGATAAAAAAAAAACGAAAAAAAAGACTTGTTTACATTGCAGTGCCTATGATAAATAATGTTTCATTCATTCATTCATGCACTAAAAGTGCAGTTTATTACGGTCTGGAACGGTCTGGAATCACGTCCTTTGGCCGATTTATTCATTCGTTGTGACGGTGTTGTTACTTGTTACCGATGATAACGAATACCTACTATTATATTAGAGTGTTGCGGTTTTATTTGCGTATTATTGATACGACCGGCAAGATAAAACTTCACAAAAAGTAGCCGCATGTGGATTGTAGTAGGTATCCATATTGTGTGCCTTCTATAGTGCTTTGAACATAGATTACGTATTTATTTGAGACTGTCCTATTGAATATTTTTAAATGTTTCGAAAAGTTGAAGTTCCTAGTGGAAAACTAATAGCAATGCTGTCTGTAGACGATAAAATGTATAAACAATACCAGTAGGCAGTTAATGTTTAACGTCCAATAACTTTTCAATCAGTGCTTTATATGACATTAAATCTAGATATCATAAAAATACTGTTAATAAGTTATTGTATGACATAGAGCTGCAATTTGGGCATTGCATGGCATTGCTGACTTTCACCTCCATGTTAATATGGGCATGGTCCTTTACGTATAGCCTTCGCTCCTCCCATCTATGGAAGCATCCACAACTTTTAGAAAAAGTAGACCAAATTATTAGAAACACACTAACTTCTATTCTAAATGTGGCCCTGGACGACCGAGCGTGGCAGCAAGCTACACTTCCCATTCGCCTGGGTGGTCTCGGCGTCCGCAAAATTTCAAGTATAAGTTTACCGGCCTTCCTCTCTTCGGTCCACGGTACCGACAAATTAACCAGGAAAATTTTATCTTCCTCACTGGTCGATTTTGAGGTACCGTGTTTGACCGATGCGTTGAACGCGTGGAAGATGGCTTGTCCCAATACGGATTTACCCGACAACACAGCCTCCCAGAAACGGTGGGACGTGCCGCTCTGCAGTATTATACGAAATACCCTAGTAAATACGTCATTTAATACTGCTGAGCGTGCCCGCCTGCTGGCTGTGGGAGAATGGGAGTCAGGCTTGTGGCTTCAAGCGCTTCCGTCATCCACCATAGGCACTATGATGGATGACTCTTCGTTTCGGCTCGCTACGTGTCTCCGCTTAGGCGCACCTTGTGTTGCTCCGCATCGGTGTCACTGCGGTGAAGCTGTCGACAACCTCGGACACCATGGCCTGTCCTGCTGCAGGAGTGCAGGCCGCATAGCACGACACGCCAGCATTAACGATATTATTCGTCGAGCTCTTGTCACCGCCGGCGTACCAGCGATTTTAGAACTAAACGGCTTGGTACGTGACGATGGGAAGAGACCAGACGGCATGACGTTGTTGCCTTGGAAGGTGGGTAGACCTCTGGTGTGGGACGCAACCTGTGTCGACACCCTTGCGCCATTTCATGTTCCAAACACGGCGTGTTGTGCTGGCGCCGCTGCTGCGGCTGCTGAGACCCTTAAGCGGCGCAAATACTGTAACCTTATCGGTAACTACAGTTTTGAGCCGTTTGGGGTCGAAACGCTCGGGTCATGGGGCCCGAGTGCGCGTCTCCTTTTTAAGGAAATTTCTCGCCGACTAGTCGACACTTCACGTGACCAGAGGGCTGGCTCGTTCTTTGGCCAAAGAATTAGCATTGCCATTCAACGTGGCAATGCTGCCAGTCTTCTGGGCACGTTTCCGGATGACAGCGATGCGGACGAGTACTTCGACGCCTAAGTTTCCTTTTGTTTTGTATATTTAATTGTATAGTTAGTTAGTTCGTTAGTTAGTGGAAAAAGATATTTTAAGTTTTTTATAATATCCAAATAAATAGTTTCATAATCAAAAAAAAAAATCAAAATGACAGCTTTTAAGTTTCAATTCGATCAACGTGCGGTTTCGGTTACGCACAACATAAGTTCCTCAATATTTACTTTTGTTGGCATCAAATTGTATTTTTTGTGTTTAAAATTAAATATTGTATGTATGTTTAATTATTCTTCTTCTTCGTGTCGCTGACACGACAGTTATTCTTACTTTGATGGCCCAAAACTTTGCCACTTTCACGGCATTATCGGTGGCAGCGCAGAGGTCACTTTGGCTGAATGTTTTGGGGCACAGAGGGCAGGATAGGAGGTGGTGCGTAGTTTGTGACGCAGCTCCACATCCACACCCTGCTGCCATTCCGTCGAGGTCACACCACTTTACGAAGTTCGACTTACACCTTCCCACTTGTGTTCGGAGACGGTTCAGGGACTTTCAAGTGGACCACGGAAGGTTAAACCCAACAGGAAGATGCTCGTTTGGTGATAGGTAGGTGGGTAGGGGAAAGTTATCCTGCCACAGTTTGCAACGGACGTCGACCGGGTTACCTGGTAGAGACGCCGCGCCGTCGATTTTAACCTTTTGAACGCCAGAGAGTAAACGCATCGGCGCCACTTCCACGCCAAGCCACAAATTCAGCGCAAATACCTACAAAAAAAAAATAGGGATTCCAACATCTTATCGAAAAGTTATCGATAAACAATTAATCTTTGCTTTTCATCATATGTTTTTTCAATAAAATATTACTCGTTTCATCATTATTTTATTTAATTTGACCCTATTTTTATCATAATATCGTTTAAAAGCAGTTACAAAGTTCTAAACAACGTAAAAGCAGACATTAACTACAAACGAATATATCAAATATTAATAAGGTAAGTACATCACTAATCTCGTTCGTGACGTCATCCGCTGTCGGAAAGACCCGACTCTGGCGTACCTGGCACGACCTTTGACAACTTTCTCGCATGCGAGTAGGGGTGTGACATTGTGGTTGTGGCAGATAATTAATCTATACTTCTATACTAATATTATAAAGAGGAAAGACCACGGGAGCGAAGCCGCGGGCAAACTGCTAGTAATATTATACGGGCTGACTTTGAAAATATGCGACAAACTTTAAGGAGGTGTTTTACCCACCAAGATGAACAACTTTTACTATGGGACCAACTTAAAATTCGCAAAAAAAAATTCGACCTTCCCATATAAAAGTACATACCCGATCGGGCCATTTGTTATAAGAAGGTCGAATTTTTTTTTGCGAAGTCTAAGTTGGTCCCATAGTAAAAGTTGTTCATATTGATGGGTAGAACTCCCCCTTAAATTTTGTCGCATGTTTTCAAAGTCACCCTGTATAGAGGAAAGATTTGTTTGTTTGTATCGAATAGGCTTTAAAACTACTAGACCGATTTAGATGTAATTTGGTATAAGTACGGATGATTTACGACCTTGGGAGTGACATAGGATATAAATATAAATTACCGTACTTACCCATCATTATCTGTCGTCTCTTCCCGACTGTGGCGTGGGGAAGAACACCTTTTTAAGGATTTCGATTAGCAATTTGTTGAGGATTGTTTTTTCTAGTGAAATGTAATTGGATATGTTACGGCTAAAACCCGAAGTGCGGCTACAACTAGTTTTAGCCGGCTACAACTAGTTTTAGCCGGCTACAACTAGTTTTAGCCGGCTACAACTAGGTGTGGCCGGTAGCAGTTGGTTAAACTCAGGTGTGGGCTGAAAGGTAGGTTAGGTTAGGTTAGTACTGTGACTACACAACGTACGAGCCGAACGAGCGGTGCCGCGGCCGGCGAGTGCCATGGTCCGTTTAGGCACAAGAGAATGTAGTGTTTTGTACTACAACTAGTTCTAACCGGCTAAAACTAGGTGTAGCCGCACTTCGGGTATTAGCCGTAACAGATATAATTATCATTGTGTCATTTTTCAATATACCATTAATAAAGTCTTAAATAATAGTAAAAAGAAACACAGAAAATTTTATTTAGTATATTTATTTTATGCTTTAGAAATGTCGTTTTCTTGTCGGCTCTTGCCGACACTGGCGTGTTGGGCCAGTTTTCATTTGTCGGCTATAGCCGACCGTGGCGTTCAAAAGGTTAAGAAATTGTGCCTACTTTTTAGTCGTTGCGTCGATAGTTGAGCGCCAAATAGAAGTGTCAGACTCCTGTTTGTGTTTCTTCAATGCGCTTGCAACTTCTCTTCGGACTTGTGGAGGTGCTACGCCAGCTGTGCAATATAGTGCACTGACTGGGGTCGGTTTGGGGCAGCCTGTGATTGTTCGATATGTTTCGTTCAGAGCAACATCTACTTCCTTGGCATGGGCGGAACGATGCCACACTGGGTAGGTACGCATATTCGTCCGCAGAGAAGCAGAGTGCTAGGCTAGTGTTCTGGAGTACCTGAGGTGAAGCACCTCGGGTGGTTGAATTTAGACGCCTGAGCAAGTTGTTACGGGATCCGACTTTTTAATTACTAAGACATGTTAACTACAAGCCATTTTAAATTAAATTCTAATGTTTTTTTGGTTTGAGGATTTTATCCCTCGTGCCGAAATAGATGACCGAGAACGTCGTCAAGCCCTAAAAAGACGAAGGGTTTCTGTGGATCCATTCCGTATTTCGGATTGAGAATTCCAGAAAACCTATCGTCTGAGCAAAAACTTGACTTGGCAATTGATTACCAAAATAGCATATTATTATAAGCTGCAGGTATCAGCCCGCAATACTAAAAAGAAAGCTGATTATTATATATTGATAAAGAATATTATATTGAGAAATTATAATTATATGATATTGAGAAAGAAGATTATTTGAGTAAAATTACTTTTCTCCAAGTTTCTTATTCATAAATATACTCATAACACATAACATCACGCCTTGTTTCCCCGAAGGGTTAGGCAGAGGTGTACCTATAGACAAAAAAAAATACACTCATGTATAAATATAAGTACTCATTCTATGTATTATCTTTACCTCAAGAAGTCAAACCAAATTAATATATTGAGGCCCATATTTTTTATTACAGTTTCTAAATGTGTTTATTAGCTGCACACATGCTTCACTATGATCCTGTTTCTGCAGGCTAAATAGTGAATCTTTGTGCTGCACAATATAGCGAACAAGGCAAGATTACCAGTGCCTCAACTGACACAAAGTGTGAGCAAGAAGAGAGAACGCGTGTACGGCGAGCATCTGAGGAGGATGTGCGTGCGGAAAACTTGAGTATTCTTTCTCAAGGCAATATGCGGCCAAACAGAGGACTTGTTGGAAGATCGGGCTGTCCAACAGGCTCTTATTAATCGCCTGTGGCTACATAGGGAATAAGGAGTCAGAATAAAGCTTAAATATCTACGTTTGTATTTATTTATAATGATGATAATATTGTAATTATTTTTTAACATACACATCTTTTCTTTACATTGTTCTCACGTAGGTAATAAGTATAGAATCCGCTTGTTTTATTCATCATCCGAAGAAGCCAGCCGCCTCCGCCGTCCAGCCTAAAAAGAAAATGACTGCAGTATAGTATCTATTAGGATTATAAACGAAATATACAACTACATATAATCAGTGTAAAGTTACGTGTGTCCAAAAAAGAAAAATTTTGTTATTACCAAGGATTTATTTATATTTTCCAGTGCTTCTGCTATGCGGCACTGTGCATCAGCTGATTTGGTTGCTGCATCAGCCATTCTGTTCATGGCATTGGCCATCTCACTGTAGCCTTTCGACCTCTATTCTTGATTTTCTATATTGGCCAGCATATTTTGTGACTGTTCCAGCTCTGAGGATGGAGGAGGCGCTGCAAAAAATAAGATATTAAAAATGTACCTATAAAAATCAGTTAATAGGTAAAAATTTTTAACCTATTAGCAGATTATTTTTTTATTTTCCATTACATTATAGTGTATTATTTATATAATAAGAAAATGACAATATGTAAGTAGGTACCTACATTGTCTACGACGGCGACGGACGTGGATCCTTGCTGCGACGCTGTCTGGCTGCTGAATATTATGTGGTTTACAGACTTATTTATTTTCTAAATATGACAAGTTAATATAATTACCTTTCAGCAAAATGTGTGATGTTTTGTGTTGTTGCGGTTGTAACATCAACATCAATCTTTAATATCTTCATTTCTGAAAAAAAAAAATAACATTTATGAATATTAACTGGTTAGTAACTAAATAAATTATCAAGATTTTTAAGAATGCCACGCTTAGCTTCTTCTCCTATCGTGTTGGCATGACCTCTGGACACGAGAACTGCTTGTCTAAAAGTTATTGCACAGCTAGAATGATAGGTATTGAAACTTACATAATAATACTATCTGAAGGTAATGAGGAAAATGTAGGAAGTGCAGATAATGTAGAATTGGAAAGTGGATAAAGAAGTGGGTACGCCTGGTCATCAACCCCGTTGATTATGCAAAATCTGCTTGATTCAGCTGAGTTATTTACCCAAGTATAATGTACCAATACACACTGGTACAATATCGATAGAATCTAACAGACCTTGCTCCACTGTTTGGAAGTTCGTTGATCCCCGTCTGCCTCGGCATTTAATATGTTGGCACACTCTGACCAAAGGCGTGATGTGAGGACACTTCCCTCTAGATTTTAGTCTGCCACGGGCAAGGTCCCTGTGGCCCTCCAAATATTCAACCAGCAATTCTATTTGCCGCACAGAATGCGTTTGCGTGAATTCATAGCTGTACTGAAGAATCAGGATGAAACTTACATGAAAGAAATGTAAACTGCTACTTCTTCGTAAACTTCACTGTACCTACATCCTTATAAATCATTTTATTATAATATATTACATACTTACCATCAAACTTTAAGTATAATATCAAGTTTTGTAATTGCACCGAGTCTAGAATTTCAACTTTCGCGCTCCATACGCCGCTAGGAGTATTAGTGTTCTCTGTCCATACGTCACTGGCGTGCTCCTGTTATTTTGACAGTTTTAGTTTTATGCGGCAATGTTAGACCATCATTCAGCCAAGTTTTAGCAAAATATATCTTTCTTTCTTGTCAGTATGTATGCCAATCAGCCTACATATACAACAAAATTAACGCTAAACTTAAGTTCCACCATGAGGTCTCGCATCAATGCAAAAAAGTTATAACAGAGTGGTTAAAAACTCTAAATTATGAAGAAACAGAGCATATTCTAGTCAGACTAACATGAACCCTTCTCTTCTTTATCATAATGTTATACATTGATTGTGATCACCTAATTGTATCTTTATCTTCGATTTATAATGGCACTATCAGCTAACACGTAAACTCATACATAAACACACAAACATAAAACACACACACACACACACGGACAAACCCACGACCACACACTACTACAGTCACACTAACACAGACTCACAACTGCACAATACACAGAGCCGCTGATTACCTTTTGTCATTGTTTTCTCTTTGGTTCTAAATTAGTTGAATTAGTTTTATTAGTTTAATTTTAATTGTTACAGAGTCTCAATAGTGTATAAGCTATCAATTAAGGGAAAGAGCGAGATAACCCCAACACAAGTATTATTAATTACTTACTGGGGCTGTCTCTATCACATCTGCAAATGTAACTGTCTGAGACCCAATAAACAATTTTATTTTTAAACAATTTTATTTTATTTTTTTTTATCTTTGATTGTAAATCCAAACATAATTGTTTGTTTATATTGTAAGAAAAAACACTAAAATCAGTACTGGGGTATTATTTTCATATTATAATAACGTTATATTCATTGAAATGTAATCGATTCTATTCGTTTAATTAGTAATATTTTTTCTGTCAAGTGGCCACACGGTAAGTAGGTAAGTTTAATAGAGTTTGGCTGTCGTGCACATAGATTAATATACCTTTAGTCGCAGTTGACGTGCAGTTCACGCGCAGCTTACAACAGTTCAAAGATTACAAGAATACCGTTTATCCAATGATATTATAAGTTTTACTTATAATATCATTGCGTTTATCAGTCAAACTTAAACTTAACTGCAACTTGATCGGCGCGTCATTGGATTACGTGAATAAGAGTGGAGTGAGTTGCACCAACTAACTTTAACGATAACCAATGCCTTTTCAGCTGTCAAATCTCCGGTTATGCAAAATACGCGTTGCACCATTTTAACAATTGTTAAAATGACGTCACAAATAACGATAACATTAACCGCTCAAATTCGGGCGGTTAAGGGCTATAGTTACGGTTTGTGTCATAATTTGTTTGGAGTGTGGCATTGAATTCCTTTTCAATGTTACAAAACCTATATCCACTACTTACAAATACCACACGAGTGTCCTTCCAATTATGTAAAACTATAATCTATCCACGTTCTGATGTTTACATGATTAGTTTATGTTCTTTTTGTTTGTGCTAGTCCCGTTTTTTTGCACATCAAAAATGTATTTTTCTGCAAGAATTTGTAATCTAGTAACTTCTACCGTGCTAACATGAACACTTCTTTGTATAAAAATAATGTCAGTTATCTTATTAATAAACTATCTACTAATTTATACAACAGAATGTGGATAAGTAGATTATAATTTTACATAATTGGAAGTTCACTCTTGTGGTACGTTTAAGTAGTGGATATAGGTATTATAAAACATAGGTATCTACTTACCTATTTAAGTAATACAAAACATAACATCAAGTCTTGTTTCCCCGAAGGGTAATAGTAACATTAAATTCGCGTAAGTCTGCTGTGTAAGACCTAATGTTGTATTTTATTACGTAGGAAGAAGGAGGAACCGAAGAAAAATATTTTAAAAACTATGAAAGCTATCGCTTGGTACCTACTCACTTTGTATAGTTGTGCAGCAATGGAGATAGTTTTTTTGGCGATTAGGCCCACCGATAATTGTTGCGTCTCTTAATAAAACGCATGTTGATTTGATCTTCTTCAGTGTATTACCTGTCATTTGATCTCTAGATTACACTGGTAGTAATAAATTATACTTCTCTAACGGGAATACTGAGAATTACGAACATAACCTAAAAATTCACTAAAGAGCTACCATTGTTTAGTGAGTAGGTTGGCCTCATCGGTATTACAATGAAAATAGAGCATTGTTTAGTAATAAATAGTAAGAATAGGATAGAGTATTTTGAACGGTTCATGAAATCATAAAGCACATACTTAATTATGTTATAAAGTATTTTTATTACTGTAGGTAAGTAAGTATATCAATTTCAACGTCAGACGACTTAGACGTAGATAGTATTTTATCTAAAAAAGATGCAGGTCGCTCCACCTCTCATCTTGATATCGTGTCCAACATAAAAATACTGAAATACCGCACACTCAACATTACATGTGCACAACAGCCAACAGTACCAACGTCTGCCCATCAAACAGTTGCAACAGTATCCAGCAAGAGCAGCTCTAGTGTTAGAAATTGTTGTTCTAGGTACCTACTTAAATAATGCACATAAAATAATAGAAAGATTTTCGTTAGAAAATAAACGTATTCTAACTAGTATTATTATTGTTCTCTTTGGTGTGCTGGAATCCTCCGCAAAATGATCTTCTTTTCCGCAAAGTCAACAGGCACAGTAGGTACCTATGCGTTGGTTGAGCAGATCGACATGGAATGTAAAAATATTTCTGTATCCAAATCTCCATTATGAATAAACAGTTTCAATACGTTCTTGTATCATCAATACGCACTGCCCTCCTCAAACTGCATCTAAAAGGTTTGACTGAAACACGCGAAAAATCCATGCGTCCGCAAGTTACTGCACATCTGCAGCAGTCTCAGACAATGTCTTCGCACATTGCGGTGAAATCTTACTGAACAATTAACACAAATGCTGTACCATCTTGAAGATTCCATTCCTTTAATTACACACAGGAAAACAGAATTTATATCAGTTTTATGCAATTCGAATGAAACGGAAAAAATAAAATGATTGAAGTGACAAGTGTTGCTGTCATTTGACACTTGTCTTTCTGACATTGTCAGATAGTGATGCGGCTGGATATTATTTAACTCGTTACTCGTGTAAATAAATTATAGGCTCGAGTCCATTTTCTCTCGAGGTGCCACTCGATGTAGTTGTATTTAAATAAATATCATCAACATTGCCACACTAGTTAACTTCCTTTTACCTTTTAAAGGGCCTATAATTCAATACGTAGGTAGACAATAAACCATGGAATAGATATACATATTTCGTGTAATAAACCGTCAAATTACTGTGATGTACAGAGTTTTAATAAGAGTGAAAATACATGTTCTATGGGTTAGTGCTGTCTGTTGATACGATAATATATAGACATTGATTATTACATTGGCAGTGGAACGTGAGTAGGAGAAAACGCTCTTTAAAGTCCATTTCACGAAAGAAGTCCCGCAGACGCAGCGCTGTATTCGCGTGACATAATGTTGCCACGGTTAAATATGGGGAAATCAGGGGAAATAATTTATAGTTCATTTACTTTCATTTTATTAACTAGGTACCTACTCGAATAGTTAGATAAGAAAAAAAATGTTTTTAATAGAATGTATTTTTAATATAATAGGTACCATTTGATGTCCATACTGCTAAGGTCAGATTAGTGAAAAATAAATCTTCCTGTAATTACAAAAATATAAAATGGAGATGTTCGACCAACTTTAAATTAGAAAAATAAAATAACATTTAAAACTTTTATTCAAATTTTTATTGAATAATTATGATCGGTCATACTATGATCACTGTCAGAAGAGTGAATAGAAACAGAATCAGATTCTGTTTCACTATCACTAGCCGTGGATATAATAAATCGATCCATTGCTTCATCCATAAGACCAGCATTTTTTAATATTCTTCTTCCAAATGCTGTACATGTTTACATTGAACTGCCCAATCTTCCGCTGTAACAGTCTCAAAAGCCTCTTCTGTTAGGCGTACAATTTCTTTTGGATCTTGGCCCACGTTTTTATCCGCTACCCGTCTCTTTACAAGGCTCCACATATTTCGATCGGATTGAGATCGCAGTGGTAAGGCGGCAATCTTAGCAATTCATGATTGTGAGATTTTAATAATGCCTCCACGGCATATGTAGGTGGACCTTTGTTTTGTTTAATTAATTCAAATAATACAGCTTTTGCCCAAGTATCTTCAAAATATATTCCCTTTTCTCGCAGCCATTCCTGCATGTCACGTTTAATACTTGACATTGTAGGTGCTTTATCTATTTGAGTGCAGTGATACGGAGCGTTGTCCATTACCACAAGTGACCTTTCAGGTAGGTTAGGAATGACTTTTTCACTCATCCATTTCAAAAAATTAGTTGAGTTCATGTCATCGTGGTAATCTGAGGATTTGGATTGGGATTTGAACATTAACAATGCACCATTAATAAAACTATTTTCAGTTCCCGCATGAGCAACTATACAACGACTCCCTGATGACTCTGACACGAACATCCCAGGCTCCTCCTCACTTTGCCAGCAACTTTTGGCATGATAAGTGTTGTGTATATAGGTCTCGTCTAAATATACTACAGGTTTTTTCTCCACATTGCGATTTCTTCGGATTCTCTCCAAATATCTTGAACGCCATGCAGTAATATCATAACGTTCCATTAGTAATTTACGTTTCGATTGGCATCGCTTATACTTGAAACCGATGCTATGCAATATACGGTGCAATGTTGTGATGCTTCCTTGATAATTTATGTCTTCTCTCAAAGCTGCACGTAATTTAATCAATGTAGGTAATTCCTTCTTCACAACATAAAAACTGTGAATTTTTTGCCGTATAGCGCACAAATCAAATCCATCCAAGTCGAACTTTTTAGGATGCGGGCGACTCTTCCCTGGGGTGACGATAACTTTAGAAGTACTCGCCGCTGTTGCGCCTTCTTTTGTAACTCTCGTTACAGTTTTCTCTGAAACACCTGCAATAAAATGAACAATAAAAAAAAAAATTCACACAAAGATTATTTTCGTATTTAATTACATTATTGTTGAATATAACTTCACAAATTTTTGTTGTGTTGTGTTAATTCCTTTTCAAATTTTCCTTAATAAAAATCGTGCATTAAAAAAACAAAAAACTTAATTCCAATCTGTAAATCAATCGGGAAAAAATCTGTATATGGCAGCCCCAAAATTTACCTGTCATGGCGGCGACTCTTTTGCGAACATTGCGTATTATTATTGCTGTCAAGTGTCGGGCGGAATTCCCGCGGCGCGACATATTTATGACCTTGCTTACAAAAAATGGTCCACTGATGTTTCAATTGGCTCTTGGCACTTATTGTAACCTGTTTTGGGTTCTTGAATAAACATACCATACTATAAAATCTAAACTATACTCGTATTACGAGAGATGTATTTATAAACAAAATATGATTACAACAGAGTATGGCCAAAAATGTCGTTTGTTTACGTAACATTATTTGGTCAAACAAAATGGTATCCATGATGTTATTTCGTGCAAATGTTATCTAAAACGATGTAATAACTACTTATAAATGAATATATATTAGCCTTGAATTATAATTAAAAATGGAGATTTAAAAAGCGCGGGTACGGGTGGCACACTTGAGTGCCAGCGCTGTTTGGAGGTTTGGCGCCGACAGGCAAACAAGAGAGCCATTAACTTTTGCCCGGCTAACCACAGGAGGAACTGATGCAGCGTCAATGGTACATTTTTTATTTAAGATTCCGGTTAGACTTTATAAAAAAATCGACCATGTTAAATGATATATTAGTTAATTTGTATACGTATGATACTATTAATAGACGTTACAGTACAGGAGTGGCTGTATTGTAACGTTTATTAATCACCAAAAAAAAAACTATCTCTTTTCTGTTATATTTTCACTTAACTTTGCTTACATAAAAAAAAAATTGCAACTGAATAATTTTGTAATCATACACCACGCGTATAATGAATAATCCCGCAAAAAACAAATTTGAACTTTGAAAGTATGATGACAGCAAGCTTAAAGTGTTGCCCTTGTCAAAAAAATTACCCACATACATTTTGGGGAAATAAGACGTCTTGTCACTTGTCACCCTTATAACTTTAACGTTTACATTTTACATGATGGTGCAACAGTAGTTAGTCACATTCTATGGTCATTGTTAATGTTACTGTTAAAATTAACTTTGACGGAAACTATAACGCTGCACTTGATGCAACCCACTCTAAGTACCTATATCTTAACTTTAACTGTTTTGTAAATTAACATGTCCTTTAAAAGAGAGCCGGGTGATCTGTAACTCAGGACCCTCCTACCTCAGACACCTTTCTCTATTTAAGATTATGCATTTTATTAACCAGTGCCTGTAATATGATGTTGAGATAAATAAAGATTTATGATTATGATTATGTTCAATCTCAGCATTGACTATGACGTAATCAGGTAATAATAATGACGATTTAATTTATCTAATAAATATAACTATCTAATAATAATGTGTACTTGGAGCCTGTTCCCGATACCGGTGGACTACTATTTTTTTATATTTTTAAATGTTTTTATACTTTTTATATTCTAATATTTAAAAATATAATTTATATGTATTTAATGAAATAAACATAAATGTGTAATAATAATAATGTATGAACGTATTAATTGAATTTAATTTGTAATACATATAACTTAATAATAATGTTTACTTATTTATGACATGTAGTCACTACGGGTGAAATGTATTTGTACCTACATATGTATTTATACAATGCCTGAAATAAAAATGATTTGATATGATTTGATATCCTGACCTAATGACAACCACCTGTGAAGTATACCCTTCCAAACAAAAAAAGAATTTTCCAAAACGGTCTAGCCATCTTCGAGTAATTGGGGAACACACTCCGATGAATTGAGAACCTCCTCCTTTTTTGAAGTCGGTTAAAAAGTAGCCCAAAATGGTAAGAGATAGTTTATTTGTTTTTAAGTTTGGATGCTTTGAGCGCGCGGTACGCGGCCACGGCGTCCAGGCGCGCGCGCTCGCGCCGCTGCAAGTCGGCCAGCTTGCTGCTGGTCGTGCTGGCAGTGCTGCTGGCGCCCGCCAACAGACTGCTGAGCAGCAGATCTCGCTTCCCCGGCTAGAACACCAACATAATGCATTTTATTTACAAGTATTCACATAAAAAAAAAATTATAGATAAACTAGCTTCCGCCCGCGACTTCGTCCGCGTGAAATTTCTTGTTCCCCCGACGCGACCCACCCCGTCGCATCGCATCGCCTGCCCGCGCTGTTACTACGTTTTCGCTTAGAGTTCGTTGTAACTTTTTTCTTTTTGCTCGGCTTCTAAGGGTCCTAGCGTAATGTTACATACATTATAGACTTCGTCAAGAATTGGGCTATAAAATGCAAAAAGATTTTTTCAAATCCTACTGGCAGTGACAGAGATTAGCGCGTTTAAACAGTTAATAAAACATAAAATGTGTAGGTAACTAATAGACTAGCGCATTTTTCTTACTTTAAGCATTTTTATACCCGTCGAAATTTCTAAATGAAAGTTCCGATTCGAATAATTTAAAAAGGAATTTACATGTACTTAGTCAACCTTGATTATGAAACTATTTATTTAGAAAAGGATTAATACCATGTTTATGAAAACACCTTCGCAAATAATGCATTATTTTATAACAAATTTGATTACCATTAAAAAAGTTATAGTGAGCCAACTTTAAAAGATAGACATACGCTATCCCGGACTTTTTTAGAACTTTTTAAGAGGAACAATTCCGTCTTTCATGATTTTGCGTAACTTTAACCGTTTACGCAGCGCACGCAACGGAAGTTCTCAAAAGGAATAAATTTTCTCCGTTTTTGCAACATTTTTCATTGATGATTCGCTCCTATTGGTCGTAGCGTGATGTTATACAGGGCGTCCCACAGATATGCCACACGGAGGGAACGTACCTTGAATATTGTAGATGGAACATTTTACTGAAAGAAGACCTTATTTGAATTTAAAAAACAATTTAAACTGCATTCATAGATATTAAATAATTACATGGTTGAACTGGAAATCGAACCCGTTACACGTGAAAAATAATCATCCTGTAGCTTTATCATACCGATCGCAAGGCTTCATCATAAGGATTATTTTTTG
Source organism: Fissipunctia ypsillon (assembly GCA_947568875.1). Taxonomy (NCBI): domain Eukaryota; kingdom Metazoa; phylum Arthropoda; class Insecta; order Lepidoptera; family Noctuidae; genus Fissipunctia; species Fissipunctia ypsillon. The sequence continues at coordinate 319,725 of OX387652.1, forward strand.
CTAAATAACATAGTGTCACAAATAAAAGGAAGACCATGTATTTTAACATTTTTAATACAAAATTAATCAATTTATCAAATGCTCAAAATGAGTCCCTTCCTGTTGAATACAAAGTCGCACTCTTTTGATTATTTCGCTCCCTGTCGATTTTTTGATCTTGTTGTGGTGGATATTTAGAATAATACGTCTAAGTGATGCGTACTTCTCCAGTGGGTACATTTATTAGTAATTGGTACTTATGATAATGTCAATTGTATGTGCTTACGGCAATGTCAGCTTTTCATTTTTCTGAACAAAATTTCACATCAAATGTTAAAACACATGGTCTTCCTTTTATTTGTGATACTATGTTATTTAGAAAAAAATATCCTTATGATGAAGCCTTGCGATCGGTATGATAAAGCTACAGGGTGATTATTTTTCTCATGTAACGGCTTCGATTCCCGGTTCAACCATGTAATTATTTAAATATCTATGAATGCAGTTTAAATTGTTTTTTAAATTCAAATAATGTCTTCTTTCAGTAAAATGTTCCATCTACAATATTCAAGGTACTTTCCCTCCGTGTGGCATATCCGTGGGACGCCCTGTATAGCCTATAGCTTTCCTCGATAAATGGGCTATCCAAGACTAAAAGAATTTTTCAATTCGAACCAGCAGTTCCTGAGATTAGCGCGTTCAACCAAACAAATCAGACAGCGTCAGACAGCATCTGTCTGGCATTAATGCTGAAATGAACCTTTCTGACGCAGCCGTGAGGCGCACGCTGTTGTTGTTAAAACATTATTTTCACTTTTTTATTTTGTTACTAGCTTTTACCCGCGGCTTCGCCCGCGCGGATGTCAAAAAATATCCCACGGGAACGTACTACCGGGATAAAAAGTATTCTATGTAGGCACCCATGTTATGCTGCGCTCAAGCTGAATCGAAATTAATAAGTAATAAAATCAGTATTTCTAATAATAAAATAAAAGCGGTGTGGCAGGTCATTAATAAAGAAACTGGAAACACAAAACAGCGAGATCAGAATGAATTTGTCTTTAAAAATTTAGAATGAAGAAACCATTTCAGATAAGTTACAAGTTGCTGAGACGCTAGAAAATTTCTTTACCAACATCCCAATCGAGGTTACGAAATCTCTCCCCTCATCATCTTTATTGGCTGATTCCCTTCTCAAAGAAAACTTCAGTAAGGACATTCCAAGTTTTGAATTCAAGTCCATTTCTATTGCCACAATTAAAAAAGCATTCAAAAGTCTTAACATAAAAAAACACTGAAGACTTCTGGGGGATTTCTGTTTAGGTTATTGGAGATATCATTGACACAGTTGCCCCTGTCCTAACAGGCATATTTAATCAATGTTTAGACAACGGTACGTTTGCTGATTTAATGAAACATAGTAAAGTAGTACCAATTTTCAAATCGGGTACAGATGTTCTATGTCACGAAGTCCGTTTGGCTATGAATGTTGTCAAGCGTGCACATGCACATTGTTTTTGTGTGCGTAACCTCGAGAGCGCTCAGTGTCGATCGGGACACGGTCCGGATATGTACGACCGTTCCGGATACGTTGAAGACAGGGAAATTTGGCGCTAATTCCTTCTGCACATGTGGCTTCCCTGGTACCTCATTAACAGCATAACTTTTTATGTAAATGTCTATTAACTGCTCCCAAATTACTTTAATTTTTTTTTACAAACTTCCATGATATAATCTTTTCATTATTTTACTTTATATAGTCTTGTCTTTTAAATAGATTCTTTTATATTTTGTGTATGTGAGAACGTTGTAGGCTTAATAGACTATAGATTTGTAGACCATTTTCTATTTTGTTAAGTACCTGGTACTTGTTGACAGGCCTACACTCTCCTCCCATACATAAAAGTAACCGTGGAGTTTCTTGCCGGTTCTTCTCCATAGGAAACGACCAATTGGAACCGTGCACCTAGCTTCTGACGTTTCATAAGTGCCCGTGTAGGCTTATGTGAAAATATTTTGAATTTTGCCTTGAACTACTTACTATATCTAATTACAACTAGTACATTAATACGATTAAAAAGATACAGCCTGTGTGTCGGCATACAGCCAGACAGAGTAGCCGACTCAGTTATCGGGTCCCCTTTAGTTACGAGTACAATTGCAAACAGTTGAAAGCACACAGCAGTTACTATTAGGAGTTATTTTAGTACTTACATCAGAAAATCGTCGAAACAACATTAAATGAATGTATGGCAGGTGAAAATGTAAGAAACATATTGCACTGACCCGGACAGCTCCCGCGCTTCCTTTGTGCCTGAAGTGCAGCGTGGGCGGCGCGTGCGTCACGTCTCCAAACGACACGCGCTCGTACACCACCTCACGCCGCTCGCTGCTTACCTGCTGAAAATACATTTTGGTGACTTCGATTACATTACAACCATTTATTAAAACTATCAAAATAGCAACATAGATCGCCATTACTGTACCTATGAATAGTTCGATAACATGCAAGGTTCTATCGTTTATCGTTGAAAGAGTCTCAAATGGGCAGACAAACTCTTCAATGAATATATTTTTAAACGATATGAGTACGATGAGCAACACTAACCAATCTTACCGTACAGATACGCAAATGAATCTGTAAACCATACATTTCGCAAACAAAGATCTACCATTTAAAATACTATTCCAGAATTTCCAAAATCTTCATAACAAACAACACTAACTTGACGCTTTCATTACCCAAAATACTAGGTACAAAGCAATAGGTATGTATTTCGGAATAGGTGTGTCTCTCGGAACAAAAACGAGAACTATTTAAGATTAGCGGCTACAACTTTGCATCATCGTACTGTCGCAGTACCCGAACTGGCGGCGGTGTCTGTACTCTACTTCAAGACCATATAGACTGCTTACATACAAGTGATATAACAGATAAATCTATAGAATATGTACTAGAGCTATGTGCTATTGAATTGCCTAAAGAAAACTTATTAATTATAACTATGTATTGGAATAGAAGAGAGGAAGAAATATTTTACCAGCAACTGAAACTAATTCTAAGATATGTAAATAATAGATATTCTAAACTAAATATAATTACGGGAGGCGACTTCAACATTAACATACTATCAGATAACCTTAAATCAAACCAGTTCCTAAATTAAATGCAGGAATATAAAGGAGATTGCCCGTTTTGTAAGGGAAGCTCGGTCCCAGTGGAAAATTTTTGTGCCCTGAAGATTTTTATTTTGCATAATAGTAAAAATATTGTATTTTCATAATCATAAACATTTTTCATTTATTCACCCGGGTTCAAGAGATATCATTGTTTTTCTGTTGTCAAAATCTAGCTTATACCTACTTCGAAATTTACATTGACATTTCAAATATCTCACAAAGACCAGCACTAATAAAAGTCAAACATCTCATAAATCAAAATGCACTCGAGGAACTTATTAACTCAACTCGGTAGAAGCAGAAACAGCACGTAAATAATAACTAAGTAAATACGGAATCCAAAACTCAACGTATTAAAATATGTAGGTACCTATGTCTATGATTTAAACAAAGCAATCACGCACGTAACCTCAGATTACTAATATAAAGCAAGCTACACGTAACGAACCTGACTCGTGTTACGCCAAACACAACTACATGCTTAGATTTAATATTTACAAATTTTAAATTCAAAGATATGTACACAACTGTAGAAGAGCTAGGTTCATCAGACCATTGCAGTACCATTTTACATTTAAACTTGCCTAAACAAACAAAAAGAATCACCTGGTACGTGAAGAAAAGATTTTACAATCATACAAATACTAGCTTCCGCCCGCGACTTCGTCCGCGTGTTTCTGGTTCCCCCGCCCCACCCCGTCGCACCGCATCGCCTGCCCGCGCTGTTACTTCGTGTTCGCTGAGCGCTCGTTCTTACTTTTATTTCTTTTTGCTCGGCGTCTAAGGGTCCTAGCGTAATGTTACATACGCTATAGCCTTCCTCAAGAATTGGGCTATAAAATGCAAAAAGAAATTTTTCAAATCCGACTGGTAGTGACAGAGAGTAGCGCGTTCAAACAGTCAATAAAAAATAAAATGTGTAGGTAACTAATAGACGAAGCGCATTTTTCTTACTCTAAGCATTTTTATACCCATCATAATTTCTAAACAAAGGTGCGATTCAAATAATTTAAAAAGGAATTTCCACGTACTTAATCAACCTTGATTATGAAACTATTTATTTGGATAAAGATTAATACCATGTTTATGAAAACACCTTCGCAAATAATGCATTATTTTATAACAAATTTGATTACCATTAAAAAAGTTATAGTGAGCCAACCTTAAAAGATAGAAATATGCTATCGCGAACTTTTTTTAGAACTTTTTAAGAGGAACAATTCCGTCATAAGTACATGATTTTTACGTAACTTAAACTGTTTACGCAGCGCACGCAACGGAAGCTCTCAAAAGGAATAAATTTTGCCCGTTTTTGCAACATTTTTCATTTATGCTCCGCTCCTGTTGGTCGTAGCGTGATGTTATATAACCTATAGCCTTCCTCGATAAATGCGTTATCCAACACTAAAAGAATTTTTCAATTCGAACCAGTAGTTCCTGAGATTAGCGCGTTCAACCAAACAAACAAACAAACTCTTCAGCTTTATAATATTAGTATAGATACCAAAATTTAAGTCTAAATTGCAAGAAATAAATTGGAATGATATCATAACAACCGAAAAAGATATGAACAGTAATTATGAAGCCTTTAATGACACACTCTATAACATTAAATCAACGTATGCCATTAAAAAAATATAAAAAATACTGGCTCACCGTAGGCATAAAAAACTCTTGCAAAAATAAAAGTTTATTAAAAATACTGACAACTAAAACAAACAATCCGATATTAACCCAATATTACAAAAAGTATGAAAATATTCTAAAGAAGACAGTAACGACAGCAAAAAAACTACGCTATAAAAAATAAAATGACCAAATCTAATAATAAAGTTAAGACAATGTGGAGCATAGTAAATGAACGTACAAACAAAAAAATCGCAAGTGTGAAATGTAACATAACCCTAAAAACGAATAATAGCGTAACTTCTGAACCCAAAGAGGTGGCAAACATATTTCATGATTTCTTTGCTTCGATCAGGGACGCTACTAACAACTCAACCGACAAAACGAAAGGATCTCTTGTTGCATGCCCTACAGAGAATACAATCTTCCTCAGTCTAGTTAATCCTTATGAGGTGAACACATCAATTAAAAATTTGAAAAATAAAAAAAGTCACGGCGTCGACGAACTTCCACCTACGTTATTAAGACAATGTGCAGATGCATTAACCTTACCATTTTATTAATTATTAAACCAATCACTTGAAGAAGGAGCTTTTCCCGATCTCTTAAAAAAAAGTTCTTATAAAACCTATTCACAAAAAGAATTATAAAACTGATCCGAATAATTACCGCCCCATTGCCCTCTTACCGACAGCTTCAAAAATATTCCTAAAAGCCATTTCCTCCCGCGCTATCCGGAATAGGTACCTCCCGAAGCACCTGTGTCCGGTGAGGACCTGCGTCAGGCGGAAGGTGAGGACGCAGTGGCGCCTCTCAAGCCACTCCTCAAAGAGGGAACTTATCGCCGCAATTGTGGCGTGCCTAAAAAATCTTATTCCATTGGTTAATACACTTGAAACTTAGCAATATTTGCCCCAGGAAATAATAAAAATTGTCACTCTTTGTTTTTTAAAACAAGTAAGAAACACTAGGACCGTAAGAACAGTAAGGAAAAATTTTAACGCGCTGTCATATTAACTCGAAGCTCGGTACTAATACTTTTTCGGAAGTCAGTGTCTTTGGATCTGTATTTTAAGTTTTTTTGCCACTGACTTCCGAAATTAAAGTTATTTTTCACTTTGTAGTGTTTGTTTTGGAAGTCGGTTGTTTTTATTGTTCACTTTTTAGTGGATCTGTTTGTAATTTATCTGAGTTACAATAGCCTAATGACAACTGCTCATCACCTTTTACAAAACATTGCTTTTCCCGAAGCAGGGACGTTAATTGTTGAGGAGTTCTCTTGGTACTTCACCAACAGCTCCACTTCACCATGCGTTGTGACGAGCTTCTATTGCTTAGCAATAATTTTAAAGTAATGGAATCGCAACCCGTGAAATACTTATTATTGAGTTGTTCCAGTGGCCATCTTACCATCTGCGGTCTTCGTCATCAGTTCCACTTCACCAAATGTTGCTTTCCGAGAGGAAATCCACAAGTTAGGGCAAAACTTGGCTAATCCGTGATATGTAGCTATTCGGTGATAGATAATATGTGTTTTATTACCAAGTTACTACTGACTTGATAAATGTATATTTTTCAATCATTATAGTATTTGCCACATTTTTAGATATAAGTTAGCAAAGCTTCTTTTGTCTACTGTATCACAGTAAATTTAAAAAATAATCTGATCAATGAATCGAATTTTACAACTAAAAAACAAAACTATCACCGATTACCCAAGTTTTGCCCTACTATAAAAAATACCAAAATCGCTATAGGTGTGCCTATATTGAAGAGTTCTCTTGATTTCTACAGGATCCCATCATCAGATCCTGACCTGATGACAATGGGACCACCTGGAAAGTATACCCTTTCAAGCAAAAAAAGAATTTTTCAAATCGGTCCAGCCGTCTTCGAATAATCGGGGAACCATAAAAACAAAGATTCCGAAGAATTGAGAACCTCCTCCTGTTTTGAAGTCGGTTAAAAATAATTTATAGCCAGAGTGCATCTCATGACATTTCCAATAAGCCCCAACACGGCTAGGATACATTGTTTTATTACTGTTCTGAGTTCAATGGTACCATTTTCATCAGAAGCATTTATTTAAATTTGCTTCGTCATAGTCGTTTAACTATCTTAATCGAGATATCTTATCGCCACCCGTGAAATACTTATCATTGATGAGTTCCTGTAGCCATCTGTGGTCTTCTTCGTCAGTTCCACTTCACCAAATCATACTTTCTGAATGCAAATGTTTGATTTGTTGACGAAAATACCAAAATCACTATGTGTTTGCAAATAATATTTGAGGATTTCCCTCAATTCCTCATGGATCCTATCATCAGAACTGGATTTGGATAAAAATGGGACCAATCTGGAAGTCCAATCCTTTCAAATAAAAAATATTTTATAAAATCGGTTTATAAATGACGGAGTAACGGTAACAAACATTTAAAAAAAACATACAACTGAATTGATAACCTCCTCCTTTTTTTGAAGTCGGTTAAAAATAGTAACGAAGTCAGAACTGTGCATTGCATATATTTGAAAAGAAGTGATTGAACGAGTCTGTTGCGCACACTATAGTTTTTAGAATTTTTGTCCGTTTGTTGTTTGTTGGGATGTATGTTCCAAATTGGCGCAAAAACGGTTGATTGAATTTAGAGGAAATTTGGCATACAGATGTTTTAGAACCTGGATTAACACGTAGGGTAGGTACTAATTTGATATATTCCAATATACACGCGAGCGAAGCCGCGGGCAAAAGCTAGTATCATATATTCAATGACTGCCAAAACGGCTTCCGAAGAAACCGTTCCACTACCTTGGCCGTTTACAAATATATTTAAAAAGCTCTTGATACCATTAATGATAAAAAGTACGCGATAGGACTTCTGCTTGATATGAGTAAAGCAACAATTTGAAATGTTATTAAATAAACTATATACGAGGAGGGATCAAAAAGTAGTGAGAACGACATACTCCTTGGTAAGAAAAAAATAAATACTGGCAGGCATAGCTCAGATACATATTTGTAATATTAATAAAGAAAAAAAATCTTCGATTCTCTTTTGTTTTTTTCTGAATGTAGTCATTTGTTTGCTTCGTGTCGGAACGTGTTCTCGAAAATGGAGAAAAACGAAGTGCGAGCCGTTATTAAATACCTCTGTTTAAAAAAGTTAACGACGCGGCGACGCAAGAGATTCATTGCGATTTGGAGGCAACATTAGGAGAGTCTGCTCCACCGTATTCTACTGTCGCAAGGTGGGCTTCTCAATTTCGAGTAGGGAGAACGAGCACGGAACACGAACATCGTTGCGGCCGTCCATCGACGTCAGTCACCCAAGAAAATGTTGCGAAAGTCGAGAAAATTGTATTGAGCGATCGAAGAGTTACCATCCGATACTTAATTCAAGAAACGGGCATTTCATATGGAAGTATTCAATCCATATTGAAACAATATTTGAATATGAGAAAAGTCTCCGCAAGATGGGTGCCGAGAATGTTAACCGACAGTCAGAAACAAAATCGACTTGACATTTCGAAGATATTGTTGGACAAGTTTCAAGAAGATTCTGAAAACTTTTTGTCTCGTTTCGTAACAATGGACGAAACATGGGTCCATCATTTTGATCCCGAGACAAAACAGCAATCTTCGCAATGGAAACGGCCATCATCACCGACCCCGAAGAAGTTTCGTGCCGTGGCATCGGCTGGCAAGGTTATGGCCTCAATATTTTGGGACTCAGAAGGGATATTGTTGATTGATTACCTGGAGCGTGGAACCACTATTACAGGCCAATATTATGCAGCTTTAATTCTCAAGTTGAGGAATGCACTCAAAGAGAAAAGGAGAGAGAAACTTCGAAGGGGCGTGCTGTTTCATCACGACAACGCACCCGCGCACAGGTCAACAGTTGCGTTGGCTGCCATTCAGCAAGCTGGCTTCGAATTGGTTGACCACCAGATTGGTTATTCACCAGATCTGGCGCCTAGCGATTTTTATCTGTTCCCCAAATTCAAAGAATACTTAAGGGGAAACAGGTACGAAGACGATAACGAGGTGATGGATGCCGTGGAGAGCTTTTTGCAGGACCAAGATAAAACTTTTTTTTTTAAAGGGATTGAAGCCTTGGAAAAGCGCTGGACTCGGTGTGTAGAGAGACTCGGAGACTATGTAGAAAAACAAATTATTATGTTATCAATAGTCATTATACTCTATCTCATTCTCGCTACTTTTTGATCCCTTCTCGTAGTATAGGACTCCGCGGCGAACGTTATGACTGGTTTGTATCTTATTTGAAACACAGGGAACAAGCAAGCCCTATATATTAGGTTGGGGAGAAAGTCTTTTCGCATTATTGTATGTATGAACTTGTAATAAAATCTCTTTGGCTATACTATTTGTATCTGGCTGGTTTTGGTATCATTGAAAGTTTAAATTTTAAAGAACATAATTCCAAATTCAAATTAGGAAAATGTGTGATTTTCATTTGTTTTTCGTACTGTCAAGATGAGTGAATCTAATGAAGAAATTCGATACATTTTAAAATTTTACTACAAAAAAGGTAAAAATGCAACGCAAGCCGCGAAATAAATTTGCGATGTTTATGGACCTGGTGCAGTGTCTGTGAGAGTAGCACAAATTTGGTTTAAGCGTATTCAATCCGGAAATTTTGATGTCAAAGATGCACGTCGCTCTGGTCGCCCTATTACGGATAAAATGGATGCCATTTTTTAAAAAGTGGAGCAAGATCGGCATATCAGTAGTTACGACGTAGCTGAAGAACTGGGAATTGACCACAAAACAGTTTTGGCGCATTTGAAAAAAACTGGGTATACAAAAAAGCTCGATATTTGGGTACCTCACGAACTCACTGAAAGAAACCTAATGAACCGTGTACTCATTTGTGATTCTTTATTACGACGTAATGAAACCGGAATTAATCAACAGAAGGGGTGTGGTTTTTCATCATGATAACGCTAGACCCCACACATCTTTAGCCACTCAGCAAAAATTAAGAGAGTTTGGCTGGGAGGTGTTAATGCATCCGCCGTATAGTCCTGAACTTGCACCTTCAGATTTCCACCTGTCTCGGTCTCTTCAGAATTCTTTAGGCAGTGTCAGGTTAACATCACGAGAGGACTGCCAAAACCACTTGTCGCGATATTTTGATCAGAAGTCCCCAAAATTTCTATAGCAATGGGATCATGTCCCTACCTACAAGATGGCAAAAAGTTATCGAACAAAATGGTACCTACATACTTTAGTTGAATGTGAATAAACTATATTCAAAAATGTTTTGAATTTTCTTAAAAAATGCGAAGAAACTTTTTCCCCTACCTATTATATAAAAAAACAAGCCCCAGATGTCGTGGAGGACACACATTTATTTGAAAAACCTTATTCTTAATATAGATCAAATCTATAAACTTAAAAATTGGCCCGAATACTTATTTATCTAAATAAAGATCGTAAACATTACGTTTCGAAAAAAACCTTTCTAATGAGGTCGGGAGGAGGCGTAAATTTTTTAGAGGAAAGTACGAAATCCACGCGGACGAAGTCGCGCGTTCTTTATAAACACAATACCGATATTTAAGGCGAGGTAGACCCTGCGAAGTAGGTATTTAACGCTACCAACCTACCCACGGAGCGAGCCGTGCGCTTACCTCGCCAGCGTGAACTTGCATGAACCCAAAATGTATAGGTAAGCGTGTCGTGTAGGCAGTAGGCCAACTCATTGGAACGAAGTTCTTTGACACGGCTTGGCAGAACTCGTCACTAACGACAAAGCGCGTTCATACTTTCTTCTTTGAAATTCACACTTTCACTCTCTCTCTCTCTCTCTCTCTCTCTCTCTCTATCAAGAGAGAAAAATTTCAAATTTTCCTTCATGGGTGTCGTTTTCAAGGTTTTCGAGGGTGCTAAAGCCGATAGTAAAGTCAAAATGAAAATCCAATATGACGGCCGCGAAAATTTTCAAATTTTTCATCATGGGTGTCGTTTTCGTGGTTATCGAGGGTGCTGAAACCGATAGTAAAGTCAAAATGAAAATCCAAGATGGCGGCCGTGAAAATTTTCAAATTTTCCTTCATGGGTGTCGTTTTCATGGTTTTCGCGGGTGCTAAAGCCGATAGTAAAGTCAAAATGAAAATCCAAGATGGCGGCCGTGAAAATTTTCAAGTTTTTCATCATGGGTGTCATTTTCAAGGTTTTCGAGGGTGCTAAAGCCGATAGTAAAGTCAAAATGAAAATTCAAGATGGCGGCTGTGAAAATTTTTAAGTTTATCATCATGGGTGTCATTTTCATGGTTTTCGAGGGTGCTGAAACCGATAGTAAAGTCAAAATGAAAACTCAAGATGGTGGCTGGGAAAATTTTCAAGTTTTTCATCATGAGTATCATTTTCAGGGTTTTCCAGGGTGCTGAAACCGATAGTAAAGTCAAAATGAAAGTCCAAGATGGCGGCTGTGAAAATTTTCAAGTTTTTAATCATGGGTGTCGTTTTCAAGGTTTTCGAGGGTGCTGACACCGATAGTAAAGTCAAAATGAAAATCCAAGATGGCGGCAGTGAAAATTTTCAAGTTTTTCACCATGGGTGTCGTTTTCAAGGTTTTCACGGGTGCTAAAGCCGATAGTGAAGCCAAAATGAAAAATTCAAGATGGCGGCTGGGAAAATTTTCAAGTTTTTCATCATGGGTGTCATTTTTATGGTTTTCACGGGTGCTAAAGCCGATAGTAAAGTCAAAATGAAAATTCAAGATGGCGGCTGTGAAAATTTTAAAGTTTTTCATCATGGGTGTCGTTTTCATGGTTTTCACGGGTGCTAAAGCCGATAGTAAAGTCGAAATGAATATTCAAGATGGCGGCTGCGGAAATTTTCAAATTTTTCGTCATGGGTGTAGTTTTTCTAGTTTTCGAGGATACTAAAGTCGACAGCGAGGTCAAAATGTAAAACGAAAATTATGTTTTTGTATTAAATCATATGTGAGACTAGCTTTTGCCCGCGGCTTCGCCCGCGTGTATGTCGGAATATATCAAATTAGTACCTACCCTACGTGTTAATCCAGGTTCTAAAACATCTGTATGACAAATTTCCTCTAAATTCAATCAACCGTTTTTGCGCCAATCCGGAACATACTCATCCCGACAAATAACAAACGGACAAAAATTCTAAAAACTATAGTGTGCGCAACAGACTCGTTCAATCACTTCTTTTCAAATATATGCAATGCACAGTTCTGACTTCGTTACTATTTTTAACCGACTTCAAGAAAACGAGGTTATCAATTGGGTTGTATGTTTTTTTTAATGTTTGTTACCGTTCCTCCGTCATTTATAAACCGATTTGAAAAATTATTTTTTTATTTGAAAGAAAATACTTTCAGATTGGTCCCATTTTTATCAAAATCCAGTTCTGATGATAGGATAGGATCCATGAGGAATTGAAAGAACTCCTCAAATATTATTGGCAAACACATAGTGATTTTGGTATTTTCGTCAACAAATCAAGCATTTGCATTCAGAAAGTATGATTTGGTGAAGTGGAACTGACGAAGAAGACCATAGATGGCCACAGGAACTCATCAATGATAAGTATTTCACGGGTGGCGATAAGATATCTCGATTAAGATAGTTAAACGACTATGACGAAGCAAATTTAAATAAATGCTTCTGATGAAAATGGTACCATTGAACTCAGATCAGTAATAAAACAATGTATCCTAGCCGTGTTGGGGCTTATTGGAAATGTCATGAGATGCAGTGGCTATAAGTTATTTTTAACCGACTTCAAGAAAGGAGGAGGTTCTCAGTTCTTCGGAATCTTTTTTTTTATGGTTCCTCGATTACTCGAAGACGGCTGGACTGATTTGGAAAATTCTTTTTTTGTTTGAAAGGGTATACTTTCCAGGTGGTTCCATTGTCATCAGGTCAGGATCTGATGATGGGGTCCTGGAGAAATCGAGGGAACTCTTCAATATAGGCACACCTATAGCGATTTTGGTATTTTTTATAGTAACTTGTGCATTTGCTCTCGGAAAACAACATTTGGTGAAGTGGAACTGATGACGAAGATCACAGATGGTAAGATGGCTACAGGAACAACTCAATAATAAGTATTTCACGGGTTGCGATTCCATTATTTTAAACTTATTACTAAGCAATAGAAGCTCGTCACAATGCATATGGTGAAGTGGAGCTGATGGTGAAGTACCAAGAGAACTCCTCAATAATTAACGTCCCTGCATCGGGAAAAGCAATGTTTCGTAAAAGGTGATGTGCAGTTGCCATTAGGCTATTGTAACTAGGGCTTTCAATACCGGTATTCCGGGATCCCGTAATACCGTGATCATGGATTTTATTTTGGCCTTTTTCAATACCGGTATTGACGCTCCAATACCGTGATTACGGTATTAAAACATTAGTAGATGTGAATGATGTGATCTTATCTCACATTTGTTTTCACCAGCGCAAGCGTACCGCTGTTACCTTTACCTCACCCTCCCGCGCCCGCCTGAGACAATGCCCCACATCGAGCCACACTTATGTCGTTTTTGTTATTATTAGTCATTTCGCAAAGGCGACGTAAGTTTAAGTTTTGATTACGTTCCTAATTCCTACCTTAATTAATAACCAACCAACACAAAGTTGTTATATAAGAAAGCTTTGTATAAAAGATATTTATTCAATAAATAAGAACAATAAAGACTGATTTGAAAATAAAAGTACGTATTTTAATGGTTTTATTAATGCCCTAATTGAACTTGCGTTCAATACCGGATTACCGGTATTGATACCGTGATCACGGTATTGGCTTTTCCAATACCGGTATTGATACCGGTATTGAACAAATCCGGTATTTGAAAGCCCTAATTGTAACTCAGATAAATTACAAACAGACCCACTAAAAAGTGAAAAATAAAAACAACCGACTTCCAAAACAAACACTACAAAGTGAAAAATTACTTCAATTTCGGAAGTCAGTGGCAAAAACCTAAAATACAGATCCAAAGACTCCGACTTCCGAAAAAGTATTGGTACCAAGTTTCAAGTTTCGTTTAATATGACAGCGCGTTAAAATGTTTCCTTACTGTTCCTTACTGTTCTTACGGTCCTCATGTCCCTTACTTGTTTTAAAAAACTAAGTGACAATTTTTATTATTTCCTGAAGCAAATATTGCCAAGTTTCAAGTGTATTAACCAAAGGGATAAGATTTTTCGACTAAACTATATCCCTGCTTTTCACCCCCGCAGGGGTGGAATTTCGAAAAATCGTTTCGGATTTTCCATAACTGAAATCAAAGATTTTTTATACCAACTTTTGAGTTAATCAAGTCACACAGTAAAATCTTTCTCTTAAAAATCTAATTACCCCTTTTCACCCCGTCAGGGGTAGTTTTGAAAAACCAATAGTAAGAAACTTTATTGCTTATTCAGGCAAATATTTGTGCCAAGTTTCAAGTTTATTAACCAAATGAATAAGATTTTTCATCTAAACTATATCCCCGGTTTTCACCCCCACTGGGGTGGAATTTTAAAAAATCGTTCAGGATATTTCCAAAACTTGACTCAAAGATTACTCATACCAATTTTCGAGTTAATCAAGCTACGCAGTAAAATTTTCCCCTGTAAAATTGAAAACCCCTTTTCACCCTGTCCGGGTTAGATTTTCGAAAAACCTTGATACAGGTTATTCTTTATTTTTAGACTTAAGTATAAATACTGAGTTTCGAGTTAATCGGACTGCGTGTTAAAATTCTTCCATACAAATTTTGACACCCCCCAATCCCCCTCGTGGGGGTAGTTTAGAAAAACCAAAAATGGCAGAGCTCATAAGTTACTAAGATAACTATTTGGGTCAAGTTTCAAGTTTATTAACTCTAGGAATAAGATTTTTCAAACAAACGAAATCCCCCCTTTTCACCCCCTTAAAGGTCGAATTTCCAAAAATCCCTTCTTATTGCTCCCCTACGTTATGAAAGGAAGCCGTGTGCAAAATTTCACGTTCCTAGTCCCAGTAGTTTCGGCTGTGCGTTGATATGTCAGTCAGTCAGTCTGTCAGTCAGTTTCTTCTTTTATATATATAGATGAACTTTGTTACTGACGGTGTCTCCCGACTGCACATGATTTTTATTTATTTATTTAACAGTTTACGTACACATGTAAACAGACCAGAAGAAAAGAACAGAAAAATACGTACAAAGGTGATGCTGATGGTGGGGTTTTATTTTAAATTAAGTACCTATATAAAGGGTGTCTCAGTAAGAGTGCACTTTTTAAAATTGGATTTTTTTTTTTTCATGCAAGTGGCCTTTCTGAAATTTGACAACTGTCACCTCTGTTTATTCCGATGATTAAAAATGGAGCGCTTTTCGAAAGAACAACGCGTTATAATTGTGAAAACTCATTACAACGGTGAACGGTATTCGTTACATGAATATGATAACGGACTTCTTGTGGCCTCAACTGGACGGCATGAATCTGGACAACATGTGGTTTCAGCAGGATGGCGCAACCTGCCACACCGCGCATGAAACAAACGACTTATTGCAGCAACGATTTCCAGAATACATTATCTCACGAAATTCTGATGTCAACTGGCCACCAAGATCGTGCGATTTAACGCCGTGCGATTTTTTTCTTTGGGGTTTTGTGAAATCTCGGGTTTATGCGAATAAACCCGAAACAATTCCTGAGCTCAAATCGGAAATCCAACGCGTCATCGGTGAGATACAGCCACATCTTAGTGCAGAAGTCATGAAAAATTTCATGAAAAGAGTAATGGCCTGTCATCGGAGCCTTGGGGTCATTTGCCGGATATTTTATTCCATACTTAATCGGAACATGTCTTCTTTACAATACAATACAAATATCACAACTCATATCATAAAATACTTGTTTTTATTTTAAAATGAAAAAGTGCACTTTTACTGACACACCCTATACAAATTAGTTTTGGATATTTATTATTTATTACGGATTATTTATTGACGAAACCCAGTGTTATATTGGGGCCATGCCTAATAGGTTGATTGGAAATGATACAATTGTCGAAATTAAGTGTCCCATAATAGCATCAAAAAAAGGATTGGCGAAAGCTATAGAAGAAAATAAAATTCAAATAGTAAAACATTATAAAACCGAGTGCCTCCGGGGACTTCCGACAGGACCAAAGATCCTTGTTACGTGATGACTCTTGCATGATTTTAAATAAAAACAAAAGTTTTACAGCCGCCATCTTGGACTTTCATTTTGACTTTACTATCGGTTTCAGCACCCTGGAAAACCCTGAAAATGATACTCATGATGAAAAACTTGAAAATTTTCTCAGCCGCCATCTTGAGTTTTCATTTTGACTTTACTATCGGTTTCAGCACCCTCGAAAACCATGAAAAATGACACCCATGATGATAAACTTAAAAATTTTCACCGCCGCCATCTTGAATTTTCATTTTGACTTTACTATCGGTTTCAGCACCCTCGAAAACCACGAAAATGACACCCATGATTAAAAACTTGAAAATTTTCACAGCCGCCATCTTGAATTTTCATTTTGACTTTACTATCGGTTTCAGCACCCTCGAAAACCATGAAAATGACACCCATGATGATAAACTTGAAAATTTTCACCGCCGCCATCTTGAATTTTCATTTTGACTTTACTATCGGTTTCAGCACCCTCGATAACCACGAAAACGACACCCATGATGAAAAACTTAAAAATTTTCGCAGCCGCCATCTTGGATTTTCATTTTGAGCAAATTTACAATTTGAAAGTCGACTCGTGACGATTTCTACCATTTATTTCCTACCGCAAGCCGCGTTACAGAACTTCGTTCCTAAATAAGGGTTCCGTTTTTCATTCGAACTTACGAAACTCATAAAAAAACATACTGACTTATTTACACTATGTCCTACGAATGAATTGTTCGATAAATTAGCGGAACAGCCGTGCGCTAGCAAAACGGACATAGGTCCGACCTCGTCAAGGCCCGGCGGGCGACTGAATCGCAGTGCGCAAGGCGCTGTATTATATAATATTTTATTATTAAATTAATTTAACTATTTTGCAAAATGTAACCACAAATTGTTCTTCTATTTGTTATGAACTTTTTACAGATATTTTTTTTGGAAGTATTGCTTTCATAGGCTTCAAGCAAAATTAGAAAAACATCAAAAAAATCATCGATTAGACTCCTCTTCCGATTTTTTTTTGATCGAGCGAAGTTTTCGATATCATGTTTTGCACCACAAAAAGTCAAAGTACATATAGTCAACTACAATATATATTTTTTTTGGCTTTAAACAATCACTATTTGTTTGCTTATTATTGAATCAAAGTGATGCAATATTAGGTATAGGTCGCCTTAAAAAAAACTTTTTTACAAAAAAGTTTAGTTATTTTTCACTTAGTAGTGTTTTTTTTGGAGGTCGGTTGTTTTTTTTTGTAAAAGTTTTTTATTTGGCACTTTTTAGTGGGTCGGTTTTTAATTTATCTAAGTTACAATAGCCTAATGACAACTGCTCCCGATGCAGGGACGTTAATTGTTAAGGAGTTCTCCTGGTACTTCACCATCAGCTCCACTTCACCAAATAAATTGTGACGAGCTTATATTGCTTAGCAATAATTTTAAAGTAATCGAATCGCAACCCGTGAAATACTTATTATTGAGTTGTTCCGGTGGCCATCTTACCATCTGTGGTCTTCGTCATCAGTTCCACTTCACCAAATGGTGCTT
This sequence comes from Fissipunctia ypsillon, assembly GCA_947568875.1. Classification (NCBI taxonomy): domain Eukaryota; kingdom Metazoa; phylum Arthropoda; class Insecta; order Lepidoptera; family Noctuidae; genus Fissipunctia; species Fissipunctia ypsillon. Next base: position 337,235 of record OX387652.1, read on the forward strand.
TCCGAGGGCAAATGCACAAGTTACTGTAAAAAAAATACCCTAATCGCTATAGATGTTCCTATAATTTTGCAGAGTTCACTCGATTTCTCCAGGATTCCATTATCAGATCCTGACCTGATGACTATAGGGCCACCTGACGAGTATACCCTTTCAAACAAAATAGAATTTTTCAAATCGGTCCAGCCGTCTTCGAGTAATCGGGGAACACACTTAACCGATTCCGTCCGGATGGCGCCGTAGAGGCGCCATGGGTATTTCCTGTGAATGGCGTGTGGCGCCCGAGAGGAGCCAAAATGTTTACCTGTAAAACTCGGATAAAACACCATTTTTCAGTGGTTATCCGTAAATGAAAGTGTTCTTATTTATCACGCAGATTACGATTCCAGTGTTAGCTTCGGGTTATTGCATGAAAACGCATACATCAGGAGTTGTAAACCTTTTCAATATAAAAATCATTCATTATGATACGGAAACCGAATTATTTTTTATGTAAAAAAAAAATTTACAATTAACTAACGTTTCGGTAACTGGCTGTCGCCTTTAAAAAAATGAAATCGAGGATAGTGACACTAATGAATTTGATTCAGATTACGAGTGAAACTCCATTGGAATTTTTTACATAAAGAAATATTTTATTTATTAAGAATTTAATGTACAATACAGTGAAAACTGCTTTTATTTTTAAATAAAAAATATGTTCATGAAAAACATAATGTTTTTTTAAGAGGCCGTGTACGAAATTATGTGGTTTTACTTGATTTGCGTGATTTTACAAACGTGATCTTACAGTTAAAAGACCATAATTCTATAAGTTTTAATGCATAATATCATAGATCACTTCAATTAGGACCACTTGTATGAGCTATTTGTTTTATTTTTATTATTGTTTTATTTGTATTATATTATGGATTAAAACATATAAAGAGCGTACTTATTTGTGATCACGTCTGTAAAATCACGCAAATCAGGTAAAACGGCATAATTTCGTATACGGCCTCTTAAGTTATCGACAGTAACATAATAATGGTCTGGTTAAGACCCGTAAGAGAAAGCAAGCGCGCGATATTGGCTGTACTCTTCTCACATTTTATGACTGGGTGTGCCATGGATTTTGGCGTTTATATTTTTTGTGTTCACTTCTGTTTTGCTTTTTATAGTAATCAGACGTACTCCTACTGTTATTGCTGGTTTCTTTATCGACGTTTTGCGCTTGCTCCTGGACTTGAATAATATTATATCTATAATAATATTAAAAGTTATAGTGTCAGTGGGAACTACCTACCTAGCTAGACCAAGTGAATCTTTCTAAACAAATAAATAATGTCATGTTCAATTAAATACCTGTAGTTTATTTTTTCGATTGATTTAATTTGTTCGAAACAGACATTTCATTCAAAAGCTATAATTAATACAACGTTTATTTGTTTATGAAATACTATAAAATAGGAATATTTGCGTTTTACACGACTAGCATGGTAATATCCCGTTCTTTAATAAACAAAAATAATGGATCAGTCAATCGAGCCAAACATATACCAAAAGGTTTACGACACCTGATTAAATAAATAACTCACTTACCTTCCATTTCGGTTTATACACGTATGTAGTCACATGTAAACACTTGAAACGAACTTTTAAAACCGCTCACGTTCGCTGTTGGGTTGCGACTACAACGAGTGGAATCCGACGAAAAAGCGATAAGTTACACTTCATGGCGGGTGGCGCACGAGAGGAGCCATGAAAGTCCCTGGCACTTGGCGCCCCATAGGAGCCACGAAAAATTTGTTCGCCGCCAGGCGCTATAGTTTGAAAAACCTACCATCGCACTGAATCGGTTAAAAAAAAAGATTCTGACAAACTGAGTGAGAACCTCCTCCTTTTTCGAAGTCGGTTAAAAATAATTTATAGCCAGAGTGCATCTCATGACAATTTCAATAAGCCCAAACACGGCTAGGATACATTGTTTTATTACGGAGTTCCGCTTCCTACCTTCCGGCTTCATCATCAGATCAGCTCGATGGTACCATTTTCATCAGCACTATTTATTTAAATTGGCTTTGTCATTGTCGCTTAACTATCTTAACCGAGATATCTTATCGCCACCCGTGAAATACTTATCATTGAGAAGTTCCAGTGGCCATCTGTGGTCTTCTCCATCAGTTCCACTTCACCAAATGACACTTTCTGAATGCAAATGCTTGACTTGTTGTTGAAAATATCAAAATCTAATCTACTAATTGCCTATAATATTTGAGGAGTTCCCTCAATTCGTCATAGATCCTGTCACCAGAACTGGATTTTGATAAAAATGGGACCAATCTGGAAGTACCTATGTCCTTTCAAATATAAAAAGATTTTTCCAAATCGGTTTATAAATGAAGGAGTACTGAGGTAACAAACATTATAAAAAAACATACAACCGAATTGGTAACCTCCTCATTTTTTTTGAAATCGGTTAAAAATAGAATCATATCATACCACTTTTTCTCTAACAGGTTATAAAATAACTTTTTTACCATTACGATACAGGCCTTAATTGCTCCTTGGTGATATTAACGCTAGAGGGCGCTGTTACCAAATTACTCTATTTAACACGCTAATGTCTTTGAAATAGATGTCATTTTCGCATGCAACTGTTAGATTTAAATGTTCACTTCTGTCGGCAGTCCCCATGTCTGCCTATTTATTTTCTTCTGGAATAAATTCCTTAACATAATGATATTTTTATCCCCTAATGAACTATCTTTTAGGTAAATGACTAGGGATTTTATTTAGTCCACTCTAAGCCCACAACTAGCTTGATGACTAATCTTACATCTCAAATGAGTTAAAGCCTGCATTGTGCAACAGACACAGCATTATTTTACCTCGGAGGCTCTCAACTTCTTGGCCTTCTTCTTGAGCGCGAGTTTCTGTGTCCGGGTGAGCAGTGGCTCCCGCTCGGGCGCCGGCGCCGCGCGCTCCGCCTTGCGTCGCTTGCGCGCGCGCCTCTCGCGCTGTTCACTCATGCGCAAACCTTTCTCATCTTCCGCTTCCACGTCTAACTGTGAACAGTTACGATATAACAACTAGCCAGCTCATTTGACCGACGCGGGCACAGGCCTCTTCTATCAATCACTGATCATTTGACCGAGCGACGCGGGCACAGGCCTCTTCTATCAATCACTGATCATTTGACCGACGCGGGAACAGGCCTCTTCTATCAATCACTGATCATTTGACCGACGCGTCATTTGCTCATTGCATGTTAGCAGGTCACAATTTATATTTCCTCATCATTCCAGTCAGTGAAGAATTAAGAGACGATTAGAAAGAAATGATCATTGGCACTTGCAACAATATGACTAATTAGGGATGGCGACTACTATTAGACTAATTAGGAATGGTGACTACTGTTAGAAAAATATTCGAACAAATAATATTATTTCAAAGAAGGTATAGTAAAATGAGATAATCGAAAAAAATTCTAGAATCGATAGAAATATGGAGAAGGTACACCCTTTAAAAGTTTTTGGAAGGGATGATTCCCGTTCTTGTCGCGCGGTACCGGCGGTACGGACAATATGGCGCTGCCGCTGGTATGGAAGTTAGTTAGTCGTGACGTCACTTCTGTGATAGTGCAGTCTTTGTTATAGCAGTTATTTTAAAACGTTCAAAGTATAACTTGGCAATTTTTTAAGCTTTTACAATAATTTGCAAACAATATTTTTTTGGAGTTTAAAATAAATAAAAATATCATCATCCCTATTGGGCAGTCTTGTGCCGCCAGATGTCTTGTTTGTCTGCGTCCTGAGCCTGGGTCCCATGATTACACATTACTGGCGAAATGGGGGCCTACTACCTACTTATTGTGAAATAAGTTACGTTATGCATTCCTAATTAAAATAACATAGAACAAAAAAGACATAATGAAACATACTGGGTAGTGTAATTCTTCAGCTGGGTTGTGGAGAGCCTTGACAGCACTGTTGATGCGCAGAGAAAACCCACGACCTGACTCTCCCGGCAGCTTACGGAGACGAGATATCGGGTTGTGAGCGGCACCACTTGGACTACCGTCTAATAGGAAACAATACTGCACCATAATTGCGTAACAGACTTTGAATCACCATCTGAATGATTTTGAAGAATATTGCTAATCCATTAAAATTAAAAAAAAAATTAAAATAGTTTATTTGATAACCTTAAACGTACAACAAAATTTGAGATTGGAGCCTCCTTTTAAGCAAAAAATGCCTGTATTAGGAGACTCCGCTCTTTCTAGAACAAGAAGTGTAAACTATACAATACGAGTACATAATCAAAAACAAGGTGATTTGAGTGAATGAGGGTGGGTGTGTGTGTGTGTGTGTGTGTGTGTGTGTGTGTGTGTGTGTGTGTGTGTGTGCGTGCGTGCGTGCGTGCGTGCGTGCGTGCGTGCGTGCGAGGGGGTTAGTGTATCTGTTGTAGAAGTGATTCAGTCTCACTATAGGTTAGCTTTCTTATCCATTCCGTTAGTATTTTTTTGCATTCATAACAACTCTTAGGGTAGATGTAAATGTGTTTATTAATAACATTATAAAGCTGAGGAGATCGTTTACAAAGTTGAATACTGGCAAATAGTGTTCTTGTTTGTGGTATTTTTAATATAATGTCTTTTCTTCTTCTAGCCAATATTCTGGGATCATAGGTTAGTGTTTTATGTTTTGTGAGAACAACTTGAGTAATGTAAAGCTTCCGGACCGTTAAAAGGTTACTGATTTGATAAAGTTTTTCAGTACAATATCTCCGTTTTTTAAAATACATGCACTTGATGAGAGCCCGTTGTGCTCGCTCTAATTGTAAAAATTTTGTTTTAGAAGCCCCCCCCAAATAGGGATGCAGTATAGCAATACTGATTGTGCAAGTGCTATATATACCATGTTTAGGAAGTTTTTGTTCCTGCCTGAAGGAGTACATACATTTATAGGTATTATATGTCTAAGTGTCCTAAGGAGGAGCTCGTGGCTAAGTAATAACAGCCGCACGGGTCGATCCATCAGGTTAAGCTACGCTTGCCGGGGTTGTCCGTGGATGGGTGACCATCTTTACATACCGAGACTCCTCCGTGCCTCGGAAAGCACGTTAAGCCGTTGGTCCCGGCTGTCATTCGTAGATCTTTGACAGTCGTTACGGGTCGTCAGAAGCCCGAAAGTCTGACAACCAGTCTTACCAAGGGGTATCGTATTACCCAGTTACTGGGTTGTGGAGGTCAGATAGGCAGTCGCTCCATGTAAAATACTGGTATTCAGCTGCATCCGGTTAGTCTGGAAGCTGACCCCAACATAGTTGGGAAAAGGCTTGGCAGATTGATATATGTCTAAGTGTCCTAAAGATCCAGCTTAGTTTTCTGATTCTGTTAGCAACTTGATCAATGTGGGGATGCCAAGATAATCTCTGGTCGACGATAATACCCAAATATTTGATATGAGCTACTCTGTTTATAGTTGAGCAGTTGCAGTGTGAGTGATTTCCAGCATCGCATAGGTGAACTTTAAGATTAAAGTCAGCACTGGGTTGTGTTCGATTGCACACACTGAAACATATGTAGTTAGTTTTAGATATGTTCAGCGTGAGCAAATTCCGTCCCAGCCATCCAGCAAGTTCCGGATAAGGCGGGAGGAATCGCCCGGGTGTCACCACTGTGTGGATCGCCCGGAGGACACGGTGGAGCATACGGTGAAGGTCTGCCCGGCTTGGGCGGAGCACCGCCGTGTCCTCGCGGAAGCGATCGGCGGCGGCGATCTCTCGCGTCCGGCCCTGGTCCAGGCCATGGTACAGAGCGAGAGTGCATGGGAAGCCATTACCTCCTTCTGCGAAGCAGTAATGCTCGTGAAGAAGGAGGCGGGACGCGTGAGGGAGAGGCAAGCTTTGCACCCTCACGCCCCTAGTCGCCGCAGGAGACGCCCTGGGCGTCGGGAATTGGCAGCTGATTCCCGGCCACCGTAGGCGCGGGCTTGCGGACGGCGAGCAATGGGTAGCTCGCCGTCCGGTAAGGACCAAGCCCGAGTCGACGGCGCGTCGTGTTCCACGCGCGCCTCATAGAGATGTCAGCACTATTGACGGGGTCCGCTAGGGCCGATGCCAGCTAGGGTTGCGGGATGTTCGAAAGAGTTACCGTGGCCCCGGCACAGGCAACAGAAGGAACACGGGTGGGTTTTAGTCAGTAAAAGTCTGACACGCCCTCCCGCTCCGCCCAGAGCGGGAGAAGTCATTTGATGGTTTCCCATCCACAAAAAAAAAAAAAAAAAAAAAAAAAAGCCATCCAGCAATCTCAGACAATCCCAATTCTGCGCTCAGCTGAACGTCTCGCCAAGAGTTACCCGTGAACACTACTGCAGTGTCGTCAGCGTACGAAAAAATTCTTGCGTTTGCAATACGCATGTTACAGAGTTTGTTCACATAAATAAGGAATAGTGGGCCCCAATACGCTCCCTTGGGGGACCCCGTAAGACACTACCGTGTCCTCACTAATATACTGACCCACTCTAACCCTTTGCTTACGATTGCTGAGATAATCTTTGAGGAGATTTAACGGCAGCCCACGAACTCCAATAGCTTCCAGCTTATTTGCTAAGAGTGGGACAGAGACGGTGTCGAAGGCCTTTTTTAAATCTAGGAATGCAGTTACACATTTCTTGCCGCTATCAAGTTGTTTGGTAATTACCATTGCCATTGCTTCACATGTTCGAAAAATTTGTCTGCTCAACAACGTAAATAACGCAATGAATGTTGTGAACTGTCAAAATGAAAGCCATTGCTACTGTCAGCGTGTTACGCAATTACTCCGCTGTACTGTAGTAGAGCAGACCACACAAGCTTAAAAAAAGGGTGAAAAATGAGGCTATAAAAAATAAGGAAGTAAAGCCATTAAAACTACAGCAATGTGAAAGTGTGTGTGTTAGGCCGCGTACACATAGAACGTCCGTTTTTACAGGATCCTTTTCAACGGATCCGTCGCTACTGGAGGTAATATTCACACAGCATTTACAGGACCGATATTAACGGATCGGACGCTACTAGAAGTAATGAATTTGTTGAATTCACACAGCATTTTCAGGACCGATTTTAACGAATTCGACGCTACTGGAAGTAATATTCACATAGCATTTACAGGACCGATTTTGCCGACCGAACTGATCTACTTTCAACACAATTTATCAAAACTTCTTGGAAAAATACGTTGAATTTTTCAAACGCCTTGCTTGCCATGATTAGGAGCGCACTGGACACGTGCACTCTAGTGAATGAAACCGGCAAATGGCGCCTGTGTGCAGCAAACCGCACCCCCGTGCCAAGCCTCACGCGGTTTCGATCCGATAAAACGGATCAGTATTTCCGTTGTGTGTGGGATTTTTTACTGGATCCGGAATACTGTCATATGTGTGAACTAGCTCGTACAACTACATACGCCAATGACGTACGTTTAAAACGTTTAAACGGACCTGTAAAACGGACGGCTGCATATTTTGTCGGATCGGTATTTTTTACTGGATCCGGAATACTGTATTGTGTGTAATCTCGCTCATACAACTACATACGCCATCAAATAACGGACCTGCACAACGGATCGCTATGTGTACGCACCCTTAGAAAATAACAAGTAGAATATTAGAGTTAGTCTACGTCTGTCTGAATCGTACTATGTAACATGAAACTAACCGTTACATATGTGTGTATTTAATGGTTAGTTTCATGTTACATAGAATGGATAAGGCCCTGTGTATACAGGGCCTTATCTGGGACAGCAAGCTTCCCCAATACAAGTTGTATGGGCTAGTATTCAAATAATTAATGTTTAGCAAGATAGACGCCACAGTGAACTAACCTTTGCCTTGTGTCTGCAGCCGGCTGGTGTGAATTTTCTTCTTTGTTATACTTTTTGTATTATCTGGATCCCGAAATGCAAAAAGCCTCGTCAGCGACTTTGGCACTGGCTGCTCATCAGGGTCCTTTGGTGGAGCATTAATTTTGCCTTTTAGACTAAAATAAAAGAATTATGTTTAGAATAAATTCATTGTCTAATACATTATTGTAATCAAAAAATCCATGCTGATGTTATAAATGCAAAAGTAACTCTTATCTGTGTCTGTTACCTTTCCAATCAAAGACAGATATGTAGCCTAGGACCTAGAGGTCATAAATTACATGTCTGGATATTTGCCTAACAAATGTTGAAATACAAAACATACACAAAGGAAGTTATGAGCCACAGCAAGTAGCGGGTGATTCATTTAGAGGTACTTTTTCAAAAGTGGAAAAAAAATGACGATACCGGGTTATCTTTATTATCATACAAAAGAACCATTCATTACATTTATTTATTAAAGATTATTTCTTTCATATGTTGACTGTTGAAAAATACACAAAGTAAGAAGCGAACTTATATTAAAGAAGACAAAACTAATTGACGCCCTACACTACAGTCTAAAATTAAAATGGCGATGGGCTGGCCATGTAGCACGATACAGCGACAAGCGATGGACAGTAGAGGTGAAGAAATGGAACGGAGCTAGTGGGAAAAGACGAAAAGGACGACCTATGAAACAATAGAGTGGCGACATCATAACTACAGCAGGAAAGGAGTGGATCAAACAGCTAAAGACAGAGAAAAGGACGACCTATGAAACAATAGAGTGGCGACATCATAACTACAGCAGGAAAGGAGAGGATCAAACAGCTAAAGACAGAGAAAAGGACGACCTATGAAACAATAGAGTGGCGACATCATAACTACAGCAGGAAAGGAGTGGATCAAACAGCTAAAGACAGAGAAAAGGACGACCTATGAAACAATAGAGTGGCGACATCATAACTACAGCAGGAAAGGAGAGGATCAAACAGCTAAAGACAGAGAAAACTGGATGAAACCGGAGGAGGCCTATACCCAAATAGGGGTTCCTATCCAAGAAACAATATCATGTGAATGATAAAAAAAGAAAAACACTAAATTTATATAGTTTAAAATTGTATATAGTGCAAAATTATATTCATAATGTATTAATACATACATGTAAAACTTAGGTGATGGGAAATAAAAAGCTTTATTATTATTTTTTTGAAGTCTTATACAAGATGTAACATAAATAACGCACATCCTTTTAAGGGGTCATTGTACTCATCATTATGAACAACTTTTACTATGGGACTAAACCTTAAATCGTGAAAAAAAATCTGCCGTTCCCTACATTTTGACAAGTTATGCGAACATAAATGTAGGGAGCAGCCGATTTTTTTTCGCGATTTCACGTTTGATTCCATAGAAAAAGTTGTTCATAATGATGAGTACAATTACCTCTTAAGAAATTAACGGTGATTAAAATTACATCCTGTATACATATATCTCGAGACCCTGGGGTCCCAGACTTTTGGAAGGCGCACGAGGGGCCGAAACCAACTCGCAGAGGCCCGTTAGACGTTTTTAATTAAATGAGGCATCAACCGACGATTATCCCTGTATGCAGGTACGCCCAAGGACAACCCCCGGTTAGTGAAGGACAATTGCAGGATGTGAAAACAAAGATATCGGACTATGGGTTTGAGTGGCTAAAGTGGACTGGTTACCTAGATAGAACTATGGAATGACTATAGCCCCTGCCTGATCAATGTTTTATAAATACACAGATAAAATGGCAGGGGGTGACTTGCACACTCAATAATGGGCCCCCGAAAAACGGTTGCTAGCACATAGTGTCATAGTAATAAGGGGACAATATGTCCTGAGGTGCTTATGAGGCGTAGAGAGGTATTCCACGGCTATCAAGACAAGCTCGGAAGTACGGTCAAGATCCCTACCAGCATCTTACTGGAATAATTTCTTCCTCGGAGCATGTTTGCTCTTGCGAATCTCCACTCAAGCTGGTCAAAAAAGGCAAGAATGAGGTGAGAGCTCTGTTCCTCCTCAGTGTTCACTCTGGCCGGTCAATAAAGGCAAGCCAGAGATGATGAACAAGAATTCTCCCGGGAGATAGGGTTTGTGGGGTCGCTACTGCCCAACAGCTCACCACATACTGCGCTGCGGGTTTATGTATCTCTCTTCGTCTGGCTCCTCACCCTAGACCCGTTTCAGCAAAGTAACTCCATAGTAAAAAGAGAGAAAGTACGTTATCTTCATACAAACGCACCGCGCGCGGCTTGTATGTGTGCGCCAAAGTATCTATGCGTCGCCGCACGCACACTTAAACAAATCTCGGCCCGTTTCGCAGCGCGCCAGTCGGGGCTAACATCGCACGAGGTTCGCGCGTCACGGCTTTTCGGCACCGCTAAATGAATTAAAAATGTGTGATAATCGCAGGAGAATGTATTGCTGTGTGTTTGGGTGTCTTAATAATTCATCAATTCCAGAATTGTCTCTGTTCAAATTACCTATTGAACAAGAAAAGTAAGAAAGTCACTTTTTCTAGCATATCATTTTTACTTGATGATGAGATACCTACTTACTTATTTTTTGTTGTATTAGTTTTCTATCAGACAGAGGAAGTAGGTAGGCCTACATTCCCACTAGAATGTACTAGGTACTTTGATCTGTCAATTGATTTGCCGCTATTGCTTTGTTTATGTTTAGTCATGCCGATTTCTCAGTACCTATTGTAGGTATAGTAACTAAGTACCTACTTACAGTTATAAAATCGTACTTAAAAAATAAGTAATTGACTAATTGTGAATCAGATAAATAGAGCAAAGTTCGAATCACCTACCGTTTACTCGTGCTCATCACCGCCCCGCGCCGCCCGTCTGCTGGCCCGTCGCTCTTTCTTTCGTCGTGAAAGGTTTCATCATCGTTTAGGTACCCAGACAATACAAGTAAAAAATACAACTTCCCGACCCTTGCCAATTTATTGGCACTGAATTAAAATTTAACTAAAAGTGACAACCCTGAGACAGTAGGCAATTATATCGCGGATTGTGCCGGAGATAACCTACTTCCTCTCTTTTTACTATGGTAACTCTGCCGGCACAGGCCTAGAGTTTGGAGCGTGCAACCCCCAGGACGACTTCAACATAGAGATACGGCAATGGCGGTATTATTATTTAATTATTATGTTGACTGTAACTGCAGTTAACATGGTCCATTCTGAAGAACCAATTTTCTATGATATGTACGATTATTTTGAGTAGTGGTTTTTGTTGAATATTGTGAGTAATGTTGGCTTCCAATTCCTCAATCGTACCTGAGTTATCCATGTAGACTTTGGACTTGACATAGCCCCAAAGTAAAAAGCTGAGAGGTGAGATATCACAGGATCTAGGCTACCAATTCACCAGTCCAAAGCGAGAAATTAACAGTGCACCAAATTGTTCTCACAATAAAACCATAGTTTCACAGGCTGTATCGCACATAGCGCCGTCTTGTTGGTACCAAATATCCTTGAGATTAGTTGCTGCCGATATTAGTTTCAATATCAGCAGCAACTACTCCGTTATCATGGCGTGATATTCACCAATTAACACTCATAATACTTGGATGCGTCATAGAAAATTGGAACTTCAGAATGGACATGTTAATCGCAGTTATGGCCAACATTTGAAAGAAATAATATTTAAAAAACAAATATAATAAATGGTTCTTTTGTATGATAATAAAGATAACCTGATAAAATTGATATTTTAAAAATACCTCTAAATGAATCACCCACGATAACAATATGCAAGAGAAGAAGCAGGTTTTATCCTATTGTATTTGGAGTACTCATCATCTGCCTAGCCTTTTCCCAACTATTTTGGGGTAGGCTTCCAGTACAAGATTACCTGATGCAGTTGAATACCAGTATTTTACATGGAGCGACTGTATTTGGAGTAAAATAAAGTACTTATTTGTTAACTTTTACTAGACTAAAACAAACTGAGAAAATAATTAGGTATAGGTATCTATATACGGGCAAACGAGAGGGGAGCGTGCGGCTTTTACAACACGGTACACACCTTGCTAAACGTTTAGCTTGTTGCACTAAGGGATCTTTAACGCCACGATGTTTCTTTGCTGGTATTTTACGACCCATTTGGTAACGAGTTTTTACCAAATATTGTTATTATTTATATTATATTTTATATTTGTAATGTAAAAGCTTGTAGGTTACTTTAGGTGTAGCGTCGAGTCTTGTTTAGTAGCTTTTGTGGAGGAATACCTAGTAGGTATTTGACGCTCTCTTTCCACTCACTACAACTTTATAAAATATCGATTAATGCACAAGCAAGTCTTCAATTTCACTGGTTTTCACACAGTTCCTACTTTGCATTGCAGGTGGTAGAGGTTTCACAAAATAAACACTGACCATGACCAAAACAAAAAGGAAGGAGCACAGACTAGGAAGGAGATATTTGACTGTCAGTCAGTGACTGACATTAGTGAGTTTGACAAATTGAAAATTGCATGGAACTAGTATGTATCTGGCAATTCATACATCATCCACCTGAATGATCTTCTCTGAATCATCTTTGGTTGTTCAGCGGTTAAGGTGAAAGCGCCAGGGTTGCCCGCGAAATTCAAATTTTCTTACGTTTTTTGCAATTTGCAGATCAATATTAGGTTGTGTGTTGATTGAAATATGATTCGCGACCGTAACAAATATGAGTTTACAGAATTATAATCATTAAAGTCATCAATACAACTCTCTAAGACCAAGTAAGTCTATTGAATGACTTTTTTTTATGAAATCTTAACATTTCAGAATTATACTAACTTAAGGAATTGTATTATTAATTCTAATATTATAATTCTATAAATACATATTTGTTACGGTCGCGTATCATACTTTGATCAACATACACCCAGACACTGAGCTGCAAATCGCAAAAATCGTAAGAAATTTGAATTTCGCGGGCTACCTTAGCGCTTCCCCCTTAAGGAACGTGGGCCAAACCTTTCAGCGTTTCATCGATGAGGTCACATGGGGTCTCGAATTCGGTTTTCCTTACGTAGACGATATCCTCATATTCTCCAAAGACGAGTCTACCCACCTTCAGCATCTGCGCGTCCTCTTCAAACTCCTGCAAGACTACGGGGTGATACTAAACCCTTCTAAGTGTGTCCTAGGTGTCAGCGAAGCCGTATTTTTGGGCTACGACGTCAGTGGCGATGGTACTCGCCCTCCTCAGGATCGAATTCAAACGTTGCTGGATTTTCCACCACCTGAGACAGTACAAGGTATGCGCCTGTTTCTGGGTATGCTTAACTATTACCGTCGATTCGTGCCTCGTGCAGCGCAATTCCAGGCTCCATTGATTGATGCATGGGTTTCAACTAACAGTAAAGGTACAAAGCCATTTTCATGGTCACCCGAACTCTTGCAGCAATTTGAAGCTTGTAAAAAGAGCCTCTCCAACGCAACACTGCTGAAACACCCAATCAGCAACGCCTAGAGATGGGTTTCTACCCGGTAAAAACCCGGATTGTGGTTAAATACCCATTAATACCCATTTTTACCTACCCAATTTTAATTTATACCGGGTAAAAATAAAAATTAACCAAATTATATTACAATTTTCACGTCTGTCTGCAGGGTTGCCATTTACACAAATATTCTGGATTATCTCATAATAAAATATAGTTTTATCAAAAATATATTGTATAAATAAAAACAATATTATATTTATAACATGTACATAATTATTATTCCTAAATCAGAACGGGTCTGGGACACTTGCGCGAACAGACACTTCCGCGAACGGACTTTTGCGTGTAGGGACACTTTTGCGAAAAGACATTTCCGCGACTGGACTTTTGCGCGAATGGACATTTACGCGAAAGACACTTGCGCGAAAGGACTTTTGCGCAAATGGACCTTTGCACGAATCCACTTGCGCGAATCCACTTGCGTGAATCCACTTGCACGAAAGGACAGTTGCACGAAAAGTTACGGAAATGAGATTTCTTCATACATGAGAGTTGTTTCATGGTTTTCGAAGGCGCTGACAACGATAATGAGGTCAAAATCAAAATTCAAGATGGCGCCACCTAAAATTTGCCAATTTTTTGTCATGGGTGTCGTTTTCATGTCGAAAATAAATAAAAAAAGTACATAAAAAAAATTACAAAAAAAACTATTGACGACTAATTAGACTATTTACTTCCAGTCTGTCTGTAGCTGGAACTTAACTGGCGAATACAATTCTGCGTGTACTATTCACAGCATACACGCCTGCCCCAAACCTTTGAATGAATACAGGCGTGATATTATTAAGAAATCTCATTTCCGCAAGTTTTTCGTGGAACTGTCCTTTAGCACAAGTAGATTCGCGCAAATGTCTTTCGCGTATAGAGCTATGAAGAACAGGATGTAAAGGTACAAAATTAATCAATTTATCAAATGCTCAAAATGAGTCCCTTCCTATTGAATACAAAGTCGCACTCTTTTGATTATTTCGCTCCCAAAATTTCACATCAAATGTTAAAATTCATGGTCTTAATTTTATTTGTGATAGTATGTTATTTAGCAAAAAATAATCCTTATGATGAAGCCTTTCGATCGGTATGATAAAGCTACAGAATGATTATTTTTCTCATGTAACGGGTTCGATTACCGGTTCAACCATGTAATTACTTAAATATCTATGAATGCAGTTTAAATTGTTTTTTAAATTCAAATAATGTCTTCTTTCAGTAAAATGTTCCATCTACAATATTCAAGGTACTTTCCCTCCATGAGGCATATCCGTGGGACGTCCTGTATATAGTAGTCGCGCGATAAACTCTGATTGCGTGATGTCAGTATGATGCGTTCACATGTGGCGATGTAGATATGTCGCCACACGCGCAAGTGTCTTTCGCACAAATGTACATTCGCGCAAAAGTCCGTTCGCGTAATAGTCCGTTCGCGGAAATGTCTTTTCGCGCAAGTGTCCTGCTACCAATCAGAACTATTTATCATATTGAACACAGCAACTTCTAAATTACAACATGGAAATAACATAACATCACGCCTTGTTTCCCCGAAGGGTTAGGCAGGGGTGTACCTATAGTACACCCACATTTCGCCAGTTAAGTCCCATGCTAGGGGGTGAGCTAGTTGCTATCTGCCGGGCACAAACATGGAAATAAAATACCCAGAACACTGTTTTCATTTACACACACACCTTAAAATATTTTAATGGCAACCCTGGTTGATTGATAGCCCAAAGTCCGCCATTTTGTTTAGTCAGTTTAAAGTGCGCGTGCGCTAGCTCTAGTCTTGATCGATAATAATACGACTTAGTGATGTAGGTATAGGTTATATTAGTTCGTAATGATATAATTATTTTTTGTTTTGATATAGTGGTGTTAACGGTTATCAGAAATGTATAGACTGAAAAACCTGATGCCGATTCTCTTGTCACAAATGCCTCTAAACTAGACTAAAAATCACCAAAATTTAGTTTATTACTGTCAAACGGCGATTTCCCATTCTGAAATTGACTAAAGTGACACACTTTCGTTCGTCGACAACTTTGGTTCTCTGCTGGATCACCTCAAAAACACAAAAAAACAGTACACACCGTCGATTCAGTGTTGCTAATTAATATAAGGTGCCCAAAATTGAGTAAGTTTTCAAAAAGGAAATTTTACATTAGACAATCGTTTAGTAAGAATTACAGTTTTTACAAATTAAAAACAATGATACCTATATAAAAATAATAAAATAAATAAAAAGAATTGATAATTTACAGTTACGTAGGTACGCTAACAGTTTAGTCTCTCAGCAATAAACAATGGCTTTATCTAAAAAGTAATCCAATGAAGTGGAAATTCAGCAGATAAAATGTTCCACGGGGGGGATACAACTTTCATTTAATGCGAAGTTAAGTAGGTAGTACCTTGCAAGAGGTACCTGGATGTCTAGCATTTATAAGACCGTACCTAACCCCTAACACCAGATTTGACTAATTATAATTAGCAGTGGTACCTAGTGGTAGTGTAGTGTAATAAAAAAAAACAAATTGCTTTACAATGATTTATTGAAAACCAGGTTTACAGTAATTATGATCTTTAGATGAACCTGCATCCACAACTTCATCCTGATTGTGAGGCTATACTCCGCTTATTTCCATACCACTATCATCATTATCACTATCGCTTTCGGTTTCAGTGTCACTTACCACTTCTATAATAAAAGGTTTATCTAAATACATTTCATGTTTTAAGTATTCTCCTTCTAACCTGCGAACGTGTTTACAATGCTGTGCCCACTCATGAATTGTAATAGCGTCAAAAGCTTCTCTAACAAGGCGGGGAATTTCAGCATTTTTGTGCTCAATATTTACATCAGCAACTTTTCTTTTTGTGCGGGATACACATTTATGTGCTGGGTTGGTGAGGAATAAAACCAATGTTGAAGCTTGAAGCCTTCTTTAATCTTCTTGTAGTGTTCCTATTTCTTCAACTGCTGCCCGCTGACTGTGCCGATACCGTTTTTGTTTTTGGGGAATGGCATCTCGCAGTTCAACCTATAGGAGGTTGTCGACTGCTTAACCGGGCTTTCCTGTGGATGCCTCAATAAATTAAGGCCTCCAGCCAGGCTTAAAACTAAGACTAAAAACTAAGCGACTACACGCTAAGGGCACCCCCTGTGGGGTACGGACCTCGGCTTAGGGCGTCGCTGGGAGAGGACAGCAATGGGACATGCTGGATCGGATTATTTGGGGGCAAATTTAGAATTATGGGCTCAGCTGCGCGGGCTGGCTCGAGCAAGGGTCGGGGTGGGTATGGACGGGGGCGTCGCGGTGGCCCTCGGCGGCGAGGGTGGAAGCACGGCGGTCTCGATTTGAGTTTCCGGATCGTGCTGGTGGCGGGATTACTCTCCTGGAGGAGAGTTATGGCGTCATCCGGGACGGTTAGGGCGTGCCTAGGACGGCGGATGCGACTTATGCGCGACGGTGTGTAGCGGGCGGCCGCCGCAATCAGGGGATTCGGGTGTTTGGAGGCAGATTCGAAGAAACGCTTGGCGAGGCGTTTCATGAACTGCTGGACGGTTGGGATTTTTAGATCAACGTGAAGAGACTCGTTGCGTACATAATAGGGTGCCCCCGTGACCTTTCTGAGGAAACGGTTCTGTAGGGTCTGCATCCTATGGAGCAAGTGTGGCTTAGCGTGCGCAAATACAACACAAGCATACGTCATGATGGGACGGATGACTGCGGTGTAGATGCGCAGCTTGCACTTAAGAGATAGTTTGCTACGCGCGGTCAGGATGAAATGAAGCCTGCCGAGAGCGCAAGCGGCACGCGAACGCGCCGTCTTGATGTGCTCTCTAAAGGTCAGGTGTTGATCTAAGATCACGCCAAGGTATTTGGCTTGCTTCTCCCAAGGGATCGGCTTGCCATACATGGTGATCGGGCTAGGAGGTGCGGAAGCGCGGAGTCGCGGTCGCGTGAAAAGGACGGCCTGACTCTTATCGGGATTGACCTCAATCCTCCACTTCCGGAACCAGACGCCTAAAGCGTTTGCGGAGTTTTGGAGAGTTCTGGCGATAGAGTTCTGGCACCGCCCTGTGTAGTAGATAGCTGTGTCATCGGCGAAAAGCGCCAAATGAGTCTTGCTACATTTGGGGATGTCGCTCGTGAAGAGCGAGAAGATGAGGGGAGAAATCACCGAGCCCTGAGGGACACCGGCGCGTAAGGGGTGAGGGGAGGAGAGTGTACCCTCAATGCGATAGCGAAAGGTGCGGTTCGACAAAAAGTCTCGTAAGATGAGCACGAGACGGTCAGGCACCCCGAGTTGGTACAGCTTATATATTAAGCCGTTGTGCCAGACCTTGTCGAACGCTTTCGCTATGTCGAAGAACAACATGCCTGTCGTTGCCTTGCGCTGGAAGCCAGCGCTTAGGTGCTCAACGATTCGGTGAACTTGCTGGATGCAAGAGTGATGGGTCCTGAAACCAAACTGTTCACTAGGGATAAGGCTCTTAGCCTCGACAAAATCTTTGAGACGTTTATAAATAAGCCTCTCGTATATTTTGCCGAGGACATTGAGGAGACTAATGGGGCGGTAACTAGCGGGCTCAGACTTGGGCTTGCCTGGCTTGGGGATACCGATGACGGTGGCCTCTTTCCACGTCTGCGGAAAGATGTTGTTGCTGAGAGCACCATTGAAGATGGCGGTCATTAGCATTATCAGGGGGGCGGGGAGGAGTTTGAAAACCTTATTGGTGATACCGTCCGAGCCAGGGGCCTTCCGATCCTGTAGCCCTTTAATGATGTCGTGCACCTCGTCTGGAGTGACGGGAGGCAACGGATCATCAGGGTCTTCCACAGGGGGAAGAGCAGCCCTGCGTTCGACTTCGGCGTCGACCTTGGCAAGGTGCGCTTGGTCAGCTGGTTGGGAGCTAGGAGAACATTGAGACTCCGGGCTGTCGGCTAGGCATTCTGCCTTTTCGGGATTATCGAATGCGATGCTCTTGTCAGGGCGAATGAGGGGGGGCATTGAAGCCTCCCCAGTGGAGGTACGCATTTTGCGTTGGAGTTGCCAGAAGGCCAGATGGTTGGGCTCGAGCTCGCTGAGCATCTTGTCCCAGCCCTCGGAACGCCACTCCGTTATACGTTTCTTTACAGCACGCTGTAAATGGCGCATGTGGGCTTTGTTCGCGTCGCAGGGAAAGGAGTCGTAGGCACGAATGGCCGCGTTCTTCTCGGTTATCAGTTCACGTACGTCAATCGGTAACTTCCAGCGATGATCATCCATCGCCGGAACCTCCCGCGAACAATCCGTCAAAACGGATTGAACGTGTTCTGTAAACGAGTCGATCGCACCCGTCGTGTCTTCGACTGACACTATGTGGTCGGGGATTTTATCCAAGTGAGGCGACGTGGTGGATTTCAGCTGTTCGCTTACTTTCTTCCAGTCGGTTATCACTTTGGTTCGAGGGGGCTGGTTAGGATCGAGCGGGTGTGCCGATACCTTTTTTTTTTTTTTTTTTTTTCCTAACTATGGCATCTCGTAGTTGGCCAAGAGTGGCCGTGACTACTTAACCGGTCAATCCTGTGGCTGCCTTAAGCTAACTCAAAGCCTCCAGCCAGGGGCGTGTTACTTACAATACTAAGTGACTGCGCGCTAAGGGCACCCCCTGTGGGGTACGAACCTCGGCTTAGGGCGTCACTGGGGGGACAGCAAGTTTGGGACAGGCTGGATCAAAATTGGATAATTATTATTTATCTGGGGAATTTTACGCTACAGGCTCAGCTTCGGCGCGGGCTGGCGCTTCTTCGAGCAAGGGTCGGGGGGAATTATTAACTCCGGGTTTTCGCGATGGACCTCGGCGGCGGGGTCGGAATGTCGGTTTTTTGTGTTTGTGTACTGTACTGGTAGCCCTATTGCTTTCCTGGAGGAGAGTAATAGGGTCGTCTGGGTCTAATAGTGTGTGCCTCGGACGGCGGACTTTACTAATATTGGAGGGGGTATATTTAGCGGCCTCGACAACTAGGGGGTTGCGATGTTTGGCGGCGGTATCGAAGAAACGCTTGGAGTTACGTTTCATGAACTGGAGGATGGTGGGGATTTTTAGATCGAGATGGAGGATCTCGTTCCGGACATAGAAAGGGGATCCCGTGATCATTCGGAGGGCACGGTTCTGGAGGGTCTGCATCCTATGGATGTGGTGGGGTTTTGCGTGAGCAAAGACTGCACAGGCGTACGTCATAATAGGGCGTATGCACGCCGTGTAAATGCGCAACTTGCACTTTAGTGACAACTTGCTTTTTGCATTCATAATCGAGTGGAGTCTACCGAGAGCGAAAGCGGCGCGCGAACGAACCTTCTTTATGTGCTCTGCGAAGGTGAGGTGCTCATCAAGAATCACACCTAGATATTTGGCTCGCTTCTCCCAAGGGATAGGCTTACCGAACATGGAGATTGGTCGGGGGGGGGGGTGGGGCTATGGCGCGGTTTTGAATAAAGAACCGCTTGACTTTTGTCGGGATTCACTTCAATTCTCCACTTCCTGAACCAGTCGCCAAGTTTGGTGACCGCTCTTTGGAGAGTGAGAGAAATCGAGGCTTGTTTGGTGCCCGAGCAGTAAATGGCCGTGTCGTCTGCGAACAGAGCCAACTGTGCCTTTTTGCTCCTGGGTATGTCGCTAGTGAACAGCGTGAAGATGAGGGGGGCAAGCACAGAGCCCTGGGGGACGCCTGCGCGGATAGGGTGGGGGGAGGATAGTGCTCCTTCGATGCGATAGCGGAAGGTGCGGTTCGACAAGAAGTCTCGTAAGATGAGTACGAGACGGTCCGGCACACCGAGTTGGTAGAGCTTATATAATAAGCCGTTGTGCCAGACTCTGTCGAACGCTTTCGCTATGTCGAAGTATATAACACCCGTCATCAAGCCACGCTGGAAGCCAGCGCTTATGTGTTCGATGATGCGGTGGGCCTGATGCACACAAGAGTGCTGGGTTCGAAAACCAAACTGTTCGTTTGGGATGAGGCCTTTTGTTTCGGCATAGTCTCTGAGACGCTTATAAATAAGTTTCTCATAGACCTTGCCGAGGACATTGAGCAGACTGATGGGGCGGTAGCTCGAGGGCTCGGATTTGGGCTTTCCAGGCTTGGGGATGCCGATGACAGTGGCCTTTTTCCATGCATCTGGGAAGATGTTATTGCTCATGGCACCATTGAAGATGGTGGTCAGTAGCATTATGAGGTGGGCAGGGAATAGTTGTATTACCCTGTTTGTGATGCCGTCTGAGCCGGGAGCTTTACGGGGCTTTAAACCCTTGATGATATCGTGCACTTCGTCTGGAGTGACGGGAGGCAGAGGATAGTCAGGGTTTTCAACGGGGGGAAGGGAGGCTCTACGTTCGACTTCAGCGTCGACTTTTGACAAGTGAGCTTGGTCTACTGGTTGAGAGCTGGGAGAGCATTGAGCCTCGAGGCTGTTGGCTAGGCATTCAGCCTTGTCTGCATCATCGAAGGCGATGGTCTTGTCAGGGCGGAGTAGGGGGGGCATGGAGACTACTTCTTTGGACTTTAGTTTCCTTTGAAGTTCCCAGAAGGCCTGATGAGTGGGCTCTAGGTCGCTTAGCATCCTGTCCCAGTCAGCGGTACGCAGCTCCGCTAGGCGTGTCTTTACAGCTCGTTGTAAATGGCGCATATGGGCTTTGTTCGCAAGGCAGGGAAAGTTGCTGTATGCACGGACAGCCGCGTTCTTCTCGCGCAACAGTTCACGCACATCGTCCGGCAATCTCCAGCGACGGTCATCGTCCGCTGGAGTTACCTTTGAACAGTCGTTCAGGACTGATTGTACGTGCTCAGTGAGCGAGTCGATCGCGGCCGTCTTGTCCGCGACAGAGTCGAACTGATCAGGGATGGAGTCCAAGTGATGGGAAGAAGTGGATTTCAGGCTTTTGCTTACTTTCCTCCAATCTGTGACTATTTTGGTGAGAGGGGGTTGAGTGGGGTCATGGAGACCGACACGGGGGGCCAGTTTCATGACCACTGGTCGGTGGTCAGAGGAGAGCTCTTGTACCGCCTCTATAGAATCCAACCGTAGGTTGATATTCTTCAGAAGCGCTATGTCGAGGACGTCGGCGGTGTGGTTGGGGTCGTGGGGAAAATGGGTTGGAGTCATCGGGGCGATGACATCGAAATTTAGTATGGGGCAGAGACCGAACAGTTGTCTACCTCTGGCTGAGGTGGTGTTGCTGTTCCAGGCAGGGTGTTTGGCGTTGAGGTCGCCCGCTATGATAACGGAATCACTCAGGCCGAAGAGGGCAGAGAGGTCGTCAGAAATCGACTGGGGATTTTCTGACGAGGTTTGGGGGGGAACATAGGCCGATACTAGGGTGATCGGTTGGTGGCCTGACATGCCTAGTCGGCATACAGACACTTCTAATTTGGATAGGGGGGGAGGGTCCATAGGGATGCAGTGAAGAACCTTTCTATAGTATATGAGGGTGCCACCCTTGTGACACCGAGTCCTGTCGTTGCGAACTACGCAGTAGTTAGCAATTGACGGGTTACGGACGTTGGGCTTGAGGAAGGATTCCTGTATAAGGAGAATATCAATTTGATGATCACGGAGGAACTCGGCGATCTCATCGCGTTGTCCGCGAATGCCGTTGGCATTGAAGTAGCCTAATTTAAGGGATCGGGGCTTAGTTCTCCCTTTGGCTTCTTTATCCATAGTGGGGGTTGGGAAGGTTGGCGAAGGAGGATAAGGCTTGCGTGATCTCGGGATATGAGTTATATATCTCCAGAATCTGCAGAAGGTTGCCGGCATTTCTGGCAGCAACTAATTCGCTTGCCATTTTCCTGGCGCGTGGGGTGAGGAAGGCCGTGAAGGTGCCCGAAATAATATTGAAGGGGTCGAGGGGGTTGGGGCCAACCGTAGTCGGCGAGTGGGGGGGTGCATTACCGGCTGCAGGGGCGGTTTTAGGCGCTTGCACCGGTCTCGGGGGGAGGGTGGGGGCGGGCGCGGCGGCGCGGTTGCGGGGGTCCATCAGCGCTGGGATGGATGGGGGTGGGGGGCTGGTTTTGGCCAGGGCCGGGAAAGCCCTTTGATGGTTAAGGGCCGTCCAGGGGCTAGGCCTTTGAGGGCTTAGCCGTTCTGGCATTTGGGTCGAAGGGGCGGGGGCTTCCCTTTGCTGGCGGGCGACTGCGCGCTTGGCCAGTTTGGGGGATAATTTCGGGGCTTTAGGGCAGCCTCGGTAGTTTGCTGGGTGACCTGACTCACCGCATAGCACACAGCTAGGTGGCTCGGTGCACAGGGTGCGATCCTTGGGACGGGGGCAGTCAGAGGTGCCGTGCTCGCCCAGGCACTTGACACACCTGGGTTTGGCGTGGCAGTTTTTCTGCGCGTGGCCGTATAGCTGGCATCGGTGACATTGGCCGATGAAGCCATATTTGTTGGGCTTCTGGATTTCGAAGCCCATGAGTTGACAAATGGTTTTTACACCAAAGATAGGGTGATGCCCTTCAGTTGGGGGACAGACAACGAGGACCATGTCGAATGCATGACCGCCTCTGGCACGGTGCATTCGGTGGACCTCCGAAACAGGGATATTTTGGGCCTCTAGGTCGGCCTTGATGGCGTCAGTAGGGATTTCCTTGGGAATCCTACGAATTACCACTCGGGTCTGGCGCTCTTCGGGAAGAGTGTAGGTGTGGAAGGACACACCTCTCGCCCGAAGGAGCCTAGTGAGCTCCCTATAGTCCTTGGACGTAGGGATGCTCACTTTGATACCCTGCTGGGTGGAGCGGGCGTTGGTGAAGCCGATCTTATGCTCGGTGCACCATTGGGACACATCTGTCCACTTTGCCTTGTCCTGAATGAACACAGGCGGGGGGGGTGCCAGCTTCTTGGGGGCAGAAGAGGCAGGAGTCAGGGCGGGGGGGGCATCCTGCGAGGAGGATGTGAGGGCGCTAGTTTTTGCCGCGGAGGCAGGGGTAGGGGATTCAGGCTTACCGGCCTGGGAAGGACTGGCCGAGATGGGTGCCGTGGGGACAGAGGCAGAGGAGGAGGTGGAGGCTGGGGCGGCAGGGATGGCTGCCGCCAGAGGCTTTTTGGCCTTGCCGGCCTTTGAGGAGGCGCTCTTCTTCCTCTTCCCTCCCTTTCCGACGACTTGATAGTCGTCCGAGGAGGAGGAGGAGGAAGTGAGCGAGATGGCGTCCTCTGATTCAGAGTCCGAAGGAGGGGTGGAGGTGTCCATCACCTCGGTCTGGGGGGAGACTACGGACGGCATCGAAACCGCCGTAGGAGGGGTGCCCCTGTCTGCTACAGGGGGGGAAAGCGGGCTCTCGAGAGCCTCGCTTGGGTCGACGTGGCGACTACGCCAAGCCTTCCCGTATTTCAGCAAGAAGTCGGGGTCCTTAAAAAGGACCTCCCTTGCGAAGGCTACGATGTCTGCGTCAGACATCGTAGCAAAAGGGAAAAAAGAAAATAGAAAAGTAAGGGGACCTAATGATCCTACTCCTACTCCCCGGGTGGATGGGCCCGGGGATGTGTGGCCCTCCCTGTCGGGTGCAGACAGGGAGGTGTGTACCTACTTGTGAGCCCTAGAGCTGAAACCTGTCGCCAATCTTAATGTGCGACAGGGCCCTGACCAGTCTAGCGCGAAGGGTGTAGACACACCCTAAAGACGCTAGGTGTGTCGCTGTGGAAGGAAAACTGTCACCAGAGCCGACTAGGAGACCCCCCAAGGCCGGTTAACTCTGGGACCCGTCCAATTGACTGCCTTACCCTGAAGGGGCTCAGCGGGTGTGTTGGGTCAACACCCCCTTGACTTGGTTGTCACCGTGAGGTATCCGTCAAGGACCACGAAACTGTGGTTTTTACCCTGAGGGGGTCAAGGAGACACGCCGAACGTTTATTTGACGGACGACGTTAGAGAAACAGTTTGTCAACGATCGCCTTGAAAAAGGCAATAATTGATAAAGGGTGGTGCAGTCAGAGACTACAGGAGTCGGTGCGTGACGTGGCGTCACGAGCGAGCTTCGATGGCGGTGAGTCAGCGGTGAGTCAGCGGTGCAGCGAGCGGAATGCGTCAGCGGCACGACCGTCCACAGCGGAGTCGAGCGAGGGAATCGTGCCGATACCTTTTTTTTTTTTTTTTTCCTAACTATGGCATCTCGTAGTTGGCCAAGAGTGGCCGTGACTACTTAACCGGTCAATCATGTGGCTGCCTTAAGCTAACTCAAAGCCTCCAGCCAGGGGCGTGTTACTTACAATACTAAGTGACTGCGCGCTAAGGGCACCCCCTGTGGGGTACGAACCTCGGCTTAGGGCGTCACTGGGGGGACAGCAAGTTTGGGACAGGCTGGATCAAAATTGGATAATTATTATTTATCTGGGGAATTTTACGCTACAGGCTCAGCTTCGGCGCGGGCTGGCGCTTCTTCGAGCAAGGGTCGGGGGGAATTATTAACTCCGGGTTTTCGCGATGGACCTCGGCGGCGGGGTCGGAATGTCGGTTTTTTGTGTTTGTGTACTGTACTGGTAGCCCTATTGCTTTCCTGGAGGAGAGTAATAGGGTCGTCTGGGTCTAATAGTGTGTGCCTCGGACGGCGGACTTTACTAATGTTGGAGGGGGTATATTTAGCGGCCTCGACAACTAGGGGGTTGCGATGTTTGGCGGCGGTGTCAAAGAAACGCTTGGAGATACGTTTCATGAACTGGAGGATGGTGGGGATTTTGAGATCGAGATGGAGGATCTCGTTCCGGACATAGAAGGGGGATCCCGTGATCATTCGGAGGGCACGGTTCTGGAGGGTCTGCATCCTATGGATGTGGTGGGGTTTCGCGTGAGCAAAGACTGCACAGGCGTACGTCATGATAGGGCGTATGCACGCCGTGTAAATGCGCAACTTGCACTTTAGTGACAACTTGCTTTTTGCATTCATAATCGAGTGGAGTCTACCGAGAGCGAAAGCGGCGCGCGAACGAACCTTCTTTATGTGCTCTGCGAAGGTGAGGTGCTCATCGAGAATCACACCTAGATATTTGGCTCGCTTCTCCCAAGGGATAGGCTTACCGAACATGGAGATTGGTCGGGGGGGGGGTGGGGCTATGGCGCGGTTTTGAATAAAGAACCGCTTGACTTTTGTCGGGATTCACTTCAATTCTCCACTTCCTGAACCAGTCGCCAAGTTTGGTGACCGCTCTTTGGAGAGTGAGAGAAATCGAGGCTTGTTTGGTGCCCGAGCAGTAAATGGCCGTGTCGTCTGCGAACAGAGCCAACTGTGCCTTTTTGCTCCTGGGTATGTCGCTAGTGAACAGCGTGAAGATGAGGGGGGCAAGCACAGAGCCCTGGGGGACGCCTGCGCGGATAGGGTGGGGGGAGGATAGTGCTCCTTCGATGCGATAGCGGAAGGTGCGGTTCGACAAGAAGTCTCGTAAGATGAGTACGAGACGGTCCGGCACACCGAGTTGGTAGAGCTTATATAATAAGCCGTTGTGCCAGACTCTGTCGAACGCTTTCGCTATGTCGAAGTATATAACGCCCGTCATCATGCCGCGCTGGAAGCCAGCGCTTATGTGTTCGATGATGCGGTGGGCCTGATGCACACAAGAGTGCTGGGTTCGAAAACCAAACTGTTCGTTTGGGATGAGGCCTTTTGTTTCGGCATAGTCTCTGAGACGCTTATAAATAAGTTTCTCATAGACTTTGCCGAGGACATTGAGCAGACTGATGGGGCGGTAGCTCAAGGGCTCAGATTTGGGCTTTCCAGGCTTGGGGATGCCGATGACAGTGGCCTTTTTCCATGCATCTGGGAAGATGTTATTGCTCATGGCACCATTGAAGATGGTGGTCAGTAGCATTATGAGGTGGGCAGGGAATAGTTGTATTACCCTGTTTGTGATGCCGTCTGAGCCGGGAGCTTTACGGGGCTTTAAACCCTTGATGATATCGTGCACTTCGTCTGGAGTGACGGGAGGCAGAGGATAGTCAGGGTTTTCAACGGGGGGAAGGGAAGCTCTACGTTCGACTTCAGCGTCGACTTTTGACAAGTGAGCTTGGTCTACTGGTTGAGAGCTGGGAGAGCATTGAGCCTCGAGGCTGTTGGCTAGGCATTCAGCCTTGTCTGCATCGTCGAAGGCGATGGTCTTGTCAGGGCGGAGTAGGGGGGGGCATGGAGACTACTTCTTTGGACTTTAGTTTCCTTTGAAGTTCCCAGAAGGCCTGATGAGTGGGCTCTAGGTCGCTTAGCATCCTGTCCCAGTCAGCGGTACGCAGCTCCGCTAGGCGTGTCTTTACAGCTCGTTGTAAATGGCGCATATGGGCTTTGTTCGCAAGGCAGGGAAAGTTGCTGTATGCACGGACAGCCGCGTTCTTCTCGCGCAACAGTTCACGCACATCGTCCGGCAATCTCCAGCGACGGTCATCGTCCGCTGGAGTTACCTTTGAACAATCGTTCAGGACTGATTGTACGTGCTCAGTGAGCGAGTCGATCGCGGCCGTCGTGTCCGCGACAGAGTCGAACTGATCAGGGATGGAGTCCAAGTGATGGGAAGAAGTGGATTTCAGGCTTTTGCTTACTTTCCTCCAATCTGTGACTATTTTGGTGAGAGGGGGTTGAGTGGGGTCATGGAGACCGACACGGGGGGCCAGTTTCATGACCACTGGTCGGTGGTCAGAGGAGAGCTCTTGTACCGCCTCTATAGAATCCAACCGTAGGTTGATATTCTTCAGAAGCGCTATGTCGAGGACGTCGGCGGTGTGGTTGGGGTCGTGGGGAAAATGGGTTGGAGTCATCGGGGCGATGACATCGAAATTTAGTATGGGGCAGAGACCGAACAGTTGTCTACCTCTGGCTGAGGTGGTGTTGCTGTTCCAGGCAGGGTGTTTGGCGTTGAGGTCGCCCGCTATGATAACGGAATCACTCAGGCCGAAGAGGGCAGAGAGGTCGTCAGAAATCGACTGGGGATTTTCTGACGAGGTTTGGGGGGGAACATAGGCCGATACTAGGGTGATCGGTTGGTGGCCTGACATGCCTAGTCGGCATACAGACACTTCTAATTTGGATAGGGGGGGAGGGTCCATAGGGATGCAGTGAAGAACCTTTCTATAGTATATGAGGGTGCCACCCTTGTGACACCGAGTCCTGTCGTTGCGAACTACGCAGTAGTTAGCAATTGACGGGTTACGGACGTTGGGCTTGAGGAAGGATTCCTGTATAAGGAGAATATCAATTTGATGATCACGGAGGAACTCGGCGATCTCATCGCGTTGTCCGCGAATGCCGTTGGCATTGAAGTAGCCTAATTTAAGGGATCGGGGCTTAGTTCTCCCTTTGGCATCTTTATCCATAGTGGGGGTTGGGAAGGTTGGCGAAGGAGGATAAGGCTTGCGTGATCTCGGGATATGAGTTATATATCTCCAGAATCTGCAGAAGGTTGCCGGCATTTCTGGCAGCAACTAATTCGCTTGCCATTTTCCTGGCGCGTGGGGTGAGGAAGGCCGTGAAGGTGCCCGAAATAATATTGAAGGGGTCGAGGGGGTTGGGGCCAACCGTAGTCGGTGAGTGGGGGGGTGCAGTTCTGGCTGCAGGGGCGGTTTTAGGCGCTTGCACCGGTCTCGGGGGGAGGGCGGGGGCGGGCGCAGCGGCGCGGTTGAGGGGGTCCATCAGCGCTGGGATGGATGGAGGTGGGGGGCTGGTTTTGGCCAGGGCCGGGAAAGCCCTTTGATGGTTAAGGGCCGTCCAGGGGCTAGGCCTTTGAGGGCTTAGCCGTTCTGGCATTTGGGTCGAAGGGGCGGGGGCTTCCCTTTGCTGGCGGGCGACTGCGCGCTTGGCCAGTTTGGGGGATAATTTCGGGGCTTTAGGGCAGCCCCGGTAATTTGCCGGGTGACCTGACTCACCGCATAGCACACAGCTAGGTGGCTCGGTGCAGAGGGTACGGTCTTTAGGGCGGGGGCAGTCAGAAGTGCCGTGCTCGCCCAGGCACTTGACGCACCTGGGTTTGGCGTGGCAGTTCTTCTGCGCGTGGCCGTATAGCTGGCATCGGTGGCACTGACCGATGAAGCCATATTTATTGGGCTTCTGGATCTCAAAGCCCACGAGGTGGCATATGGTTTTTACACCAAAGATAGGGTGGTGCCCTTCAGTTGGGGGACAGACGACAAGGACCATGTCGAATGCTTGACCACCTCTGGCGCGGTGCATTCGGTGGACCTCCGAAACAGGGATATTTTGGGCCTCTAAGTCGGCCTTGATGGCGTCAGTAGGGATTTCCTTAGGAATCCTACGAATTACCACTCGGGTCTGGCGCTCTTCGGGAAGAGTGTAGGTGTGGAAGGACACACCTCTCGCCCGAAGGAGCCTGGTGAGCTCCCTATAGTCCTTGGACGTAGGGATGCTCACTTTGATACCCTGCTGGGTAGAGCGGGCGTTGGTGAAACCGATCTTTTGCTCGGTGCACCATTGGGACACATCTGTCCACTTTGCCTTGTCCTGAATGAACACAGGCGGGGGGGGTGCCAGCTTCTTGGGGGCAGAAGAAGCTGGAGTCAGGGCGGGGGGGGCATCCTGGGAGGAGGATGAGGGGGCGCTATTTGCCGCGGAGGCAGGGGTAGCAGATACAGGCTTACCGGCTTGGGACGGACTGGCTGGGATGGGTGCCGTGGGGACAGAGGCAGAGGAGGAGGTGGGGGCAGGGGCGGCGGGGATGGCTGCCGCCAGAGGCTTTTTGGCCTTACCGGCCTTTGAGGAGGCGCTCTTCTTCCTCTTCCCTCCCTTTCCGACGACTTGATAGTCGTCTGAGGAGGAGGAGGAGGAAGTGAGAGAGATGGCGTCTTCGGACTCTGAGTCCGAAGGAGGGGTGGAGGTGTCCATCACCTCGGGCTGGGGGGAGACTACGGACGGCATCGAAACCGCCGTAGGAGGGGTGCCCCTGTCTGCTACAGGGGGGGAAAGCGGGCTCTCGAGAGCCTCGCTTGGGTCGACGTGGCGACTACGCCAAGCCTTCCCGTATTTCAGCAAGAAATCGGGGTCCTTAAAAAGGACCTCTCTTGCAAAAGCTACGATGTCTGCGTCAGACATCGTAGCAAAAGGGAATTTAAAAAGAAAATTAGGAAAAAATAAGGGGACCTAATGATCCTACTCCTACTCCCCGGGTGGATGGGCCCGGGGATGTGTGGCCCTCCCTGTCGGGTGCAGACAGGGAGGTGTGTACCTACTGGTGAGCCCTAGAGCTGAAACCTGTCGCCAATCTTAATGTGCGACAGGGCCCTGACCGGTCTAGCGCGAAGGGTGTAGACACACCCTAAAGACACTAGGTGTGTATGCCGATACCGAAATCCCTCCAGATATTTATACTAAAATGGCTAATGAAATGTGGGCAGTCTGATTGGTCAGCCAATCAGAGCACGGGAATTTTTAGCCAATCAGAATAGAGTCGATTTCGGCACAGTTAGCTTAAATACGACGAAACTTTACCTTAATGAGAGCCGCGTGACATTATTTGCGTTTTTCTCTCTCTATTATCTATAAAACTATGGTAAAGCATATATTTTTACATTCTATAAACTAAGATCTATTTAACAAAAATACAAAATATAAAGAAACATGAAGTACTATTTACAAGACATCTTAACTTACTATGTGAACACTATAACTATACTATACATATAACTGTTTGTCTGTCACTGTCCCGCACACTTCATTGTCTTCCATATGAGTTCAATGGGATT
This sequence comes from Fissipunctia ypsillon, assembly GCA_947568875.1. Taxonomy (NCBI): domain Eukaryota; kingdom Metazoa; phylum Arthropoda; class Insecta; order Lepidoptera; family Noctuidae; genus Fissipunctia; species Fissipunctia ypsillon. The sequence goes on from OX387652.1 coordinate 367,339, forward strand.
GAGATCACAGTGATAAGGTGGTAAATATAAGAATTTGTGTCTATTGTCTTCTAAATTTTTTTCAATCTCATATACAGGTTCAGGCTTGTTTCTCTTAATTATTTCTAAAAGCTGAGGTTTAGTCAAATTATCTCCGTAATCAATTTTATTTTGGGTCAACCATAATTGCATATCTTTTTTTAAGGAATTCGTATTTGGGACTTTATTCACATAAATACGGTGATAAGGAGCATTATCCATCACTTTTATGGATGGCTCTCGTAAATTAGGCACAAGTTTTTCAATAACCCACTTTTTAAAGTTGGTACTACTAATCTCGTCATGATAATCACCTCTTTTTATTTATTAAAACTTTATGCACAAGTAAAAAGAATACCGTACAAAGGCGGACTTAATGCCTGAGGCATTTTCTACCAGTCAACCTTACACTTTTTGTGTTTGATTTAAACACAAGTAGTGCATTTGTAACAACTCCAGTATCTCCTCCCGCATGAACAATAATATATCTTTGCCCTTTCGATACAGGCTCCAATACTCCTTCTTCACTCTCTCCTTGCCAACATTTACCCGATGTATGCGAAGAGTGAATATAGGTCTCATCTAAATAAATTATGGGCCGGGGTTGGGGAGATTTATTATTTTTATCCACTGCATGCAAGTACTTAGCTCTCCAAGCTGATATTTCATTACGCTCCATAAGAACCTTCCGATTGGATTGAGATTTTTTTAAACGAAATCCCACCTTGTGAAGCAGCTTTCGCAGACTCTCTCGCTGTCCTGTGTAATTTATTTCTGTCTTTAAGACCTCTAGAAGCTTTTTAACAGTAGGAACCTCTTTTTTAGCATAATAAAATTCATCTACTTTCCTCCGTATAACTCCCATGTCAAAATCATCAACATGCACGAATCCACTTTTACGTTTTCTCTCTTTGCCTGGTGTCCGAATTTTTGTACCACTTTCTTCTGCTGCGTGCCCTTCCTTAACTATTTTTGAAATTAGTCATTGACTCACACCTGAAATATAAGATAATAAAATAAATGTTAGTAGAAATTTGAAATCTGGCAGGTTAGTTTGCTCACTCACTTAGCAGGTTACCTATTAGATGTACGTTACCGTTACGCTAACCTGCAGCAAGAATAGAAACGAATATTTCGTGGATTTAAATAATTAGTTAAGTATCGGGTAATTTATAACAAGAAAGTTGACAACACTAACCTGTCACTGCCGAAATTCGTTTGTATATTTGATTATAAATGGAATAATCGGAGACCCCGCCCGAGCTTATTCTTCAAAAAGGTTTTAAAAGCGCACAAAAAATATTAACTATCACACATAAGCATGCACACAAGTCCTTAATTTGAACCATATTTTTAATCCAACTTTTCATTCGTGGACCGTAGACAAGCTTGCCTCTATGAATCATGGTGATTGAACGATGCAGGCGGGGTGAAGGCAGTGTGCGGGAGGAGTACTACTTAATCTGTGGCGGGAGGGACTTGTTTTTAGCAGCAAGGTCGTTCTTTGTGTCAAAATTCTGTTTCTTGTGACGAACAATATTAGTTTCAAGTATTTACTATTTCAGTGAGTGATTATTTTGTACTTGATTACAGTAACTGTCGTGCGTGTGTGCCATTGTTTGTAGATCTTAGTTTTTAAAACAATCCGTACGCTTCGAACGTTCCAATGAGTTTGGGAGGAGGTCAAAACACCGAGGGCTCAAATGCAGGAGGAATATTTGTTCAATTCAACCAAGATTGCACGTAAGTAGCAGAACATACGGTTGTAGATTGGGCGTAGTATTGATATCCTGTATGAAATCTTATACTGGGGATAAGGTTGGGCGTCAAGATTTCCGTGAACGGCGGTTGCTAAAATGTACAATGTCACGAATTATCATTGATATTGTTACAAGTGCGTTTCGTTGTTTAAACGCGATGATGCAATATGTCATTGCCAGCTGTTTCGTAATGTCTTCTCCCGTAGCATTGGCTGTAAACAAACATGGCGTCCGAGGACAAGCCAAACCATCTCATACGCGCCATGTACTCTGTGTACGCGTCTACGAGGTTTGTGTAGTCATTGGACTCACTCGCCCAGTCGCCACTCGCCAGCTCCTGCCAAGCATGCCTCTGGTAACACCATTCCATCTCTTGTTCTAATTGCACAACAACTGTACACTAAACAAAGAATTGTTGTTTTGTTTGTAACAGCTGCTGGTATATTCATTTTCCTTATGATTTTATGAACAGCTTAGCTTCCTATGTGAATATTAATCCTTTTGCTCTGTTGTTGAGCATAATGTGACCAATGAAACAGTTTATCAAGCACAACATTATAATCCAACACAATACCTGCTAACAAGTTGGGCTTGGCTTTAAATCAAAACAGAGCAATGGTAATTGAGCGTGTTGTGCATAAACTCACACCTTCCCACGGGGGTCAGCTGAAACATAAACACACCTTCCCACGGGGGTCGGCTGAAACATAGACTCAAACCTTCCCACGGGGGTCGGCTGAAACTACAAAAGTGTATTGTATTTCTTAAAATAGAGAATGTTGGCAAATCATAGTAGTAGTGAGATGGTGGCTGGATATGGACAACGGGACAACCTTGAGTGCGAGTCATGACCAAGCTAGAATATTGCACAACTTCTTCAGGTGTAGTGAGATGGTGGCTGGATATGGACAACGGGACGACCTTGAGTGCGAGTCATGACCAAGCTAGAATATTGCACAACTTCTTCAGGTGTAGTGAGATGGTGGCTGGATATGGACAACGGGACAACCTTGAGTGCGAGTCATGACCAAGCTAGAATATTGCACAACTTCTTCAGGTGTAGTGAGATGGTGCCTGGATATGGACAACGGGACGACCTTGAGTGCGAGTCATGACCATGCTAGAATATTGCACAACTTCTTCAGGTGTATTGAGATGGTGGCTGGATATGGACAACGGGACGACCTTGAGTGCGAGTCATGACCAAGCTAGAATATTGCACAACTTCTTCAGGTGTAGTGAGATGGTGGCTGGATATGGACAACGGGACGACCTTGAGTGCGAGTCATGACCAAGCTAGAATATTGCACAACTTCTTCAGGTGTAGTGAGATGGTGGCTGGATATGGACAACGGGACAACCTTGAGTGCGAGTCATGACCAAGCTAGAATATTGCACAACTTCTTCAGGTGTAGTGAGATGGTGGCTGGATATGGACAACGGGACGACCTTGAGTGCGAGTCATGATCAAGCTAGAATATTGCACAACTTCTTCAGGTGTAGTGAGATGGTGGCTGGATATGGACAACGGGACGACCTTGAGTGCGAGTCATGACCAAGCTAGAATATTGCACAACTTCTTCAGGTGTAGTGAGATGGTGGCTGGATATGGACAACGGGACGACCTTGAGTGCGAGTCATGACCAAGCTAGAATATTGCACAACTTCTTCAGGTGTATTGCCAGCATTATATATTACTATCTAGACAAGAGCAGCTATCATTTCAGTAATAATTGCAATTACATTCTGATAAGTATGTATGTGATGAGGATGACAATTAATATGTAATTAGGTATATTGCATCAGTTGGATAGCACATTTGTTTGTTTCTTTCTAATTACAGTAATCAAATATTGCTCTATAACCCTGTCCTTGGAGTTCTTGACATTCATTTTCTCCTCAGGCTATCTTGTGCTATTAAGGAAAACACATAATATTAGTAAAGTCTATTTCATGATCAATTTAAGATAAATAAGTTAATTTAAAATGCTGTGATTGTAGCAGGTGTGATTTTTCATGTAGGTCTCTTGTAGCGGGCAGTAGCAGTGGCTACCACCTGTTTGCGCTGACCCCCGATGATGGCATCGAGGAGATCTACGCCAGTCGCTCAGGTCAGGAGACCTGCCTCGTCGACCGTCTCTTCAGCAGCTCGTTGGTGGCTGTTGTCACAGTATCCGCTCCCAGGTTAAAATATATTTAATGTTTTTTACATTTGTTTGTTTTTTAGATTAACATTTGATTAAGTATTATGATCTTAACTATCAACCCGCCCGCTGCTTCGCACGGGTGCAAGCAAGCAATGTACTGATGTGGTGACATGACAAAACATCAAGATTTCTGAGCTATATCAAAGTTAAATATTAATGCCTAATACATATAAAGATAAACCTTCCGGAATAACTTCTCAGTTCGCGGATATACAGACAGACTGATGCAGAAAGCAACTTTATTTTATACTTTGTGGAGATATAACTGATCATTTATAATTGTGGCCTTCCTTTCATAATGTTTTTTTTAAATCTATTTCCTCGTTTTCACACAACTGCTAATGCTGCTACTTGTCAAATTGTCATTTATGAATTACCTATTAAGATGAGTTCCAAATTATGAGTCAATAATTGTTCACTAGGAAAATGTGTCTAGCACAATGATGATAACTGAATAATCAAGTAATAGTGTTACTGTTACTACACAGTTACTGCGTTACAAGTTAGTTATCATAAAACTGACTGTAGACGTTGTGCACCTGAACAGCTGTGCGCACGGGTACGGGACGCGCTGTTGAGACGACAGCGACACAGTGCGACGCGCGAGTCGCGCATGTGTTCACATGTGCTTCATAAAATGCTCCGGTCAAGGCCACAATGATCAAACGATTGCAATAAGTACCTACTCATATTTAAGTTTTACATTTTTTTTTGAGATGGTATTAAACAAAATACATTAGCAGCTGCAGCTGAGGTTCGTGTAGTATTGAACTTGATAAATACTCAAACAAAACAACTAAGATAAGGGACTCTTGCGTGCTTATCTGATGATGTTCGTAAACGATAAGTTTGCGTTTCGTCACTAGTCCGTGCTGCGTTTCGGCCAGCAGCTGCACTGCTATGGCTTAAGGTTCCCAGGCAGGCGGCAGGCAGGCAGGGGCGACTACGGCGCGACGCGACTCTGGTGGAATGATTTCTGTGAAGATTTCATGGGAGTCTGCCGGAGCCTTTAGTGACGGCTGGGCTGATGCCCGTTATGGGTGCATGTCCCGGTGACCTCAGGCGATCCGCAGCTGGTCACTAACGCCCTGCGTCACACAACTCGCCACCGAGAATAGCATCGGTCGTCGTCAAGAGCTTTCGTGACGCTCTACTCTATTTGTGCGCGCGGTTCTGGGCCTTGAACGTGAACTTGGCGTTGAGCACCCGCCCGCCGCCCGCGCCCCGCGCCTCCTGCGCCGCGTGTCTCCTGGAACTAGACACCTTGTTCGCTTGACTGACACAACACACAATGCCGTCGCAAGTGCTCTTTCCCTGGGATGCGTAATGCGCAAATAGATAGTTAACCTCTCTATCTCAATGCACTGTGCTGTGCAGTACAATCAATAAAGACGATTAATTTTATTAATAGGTAATGACTGGATGTGCGAACCTACTTAGTTTTATGCAATTTGTCTATGCACATAGATACCTATCACTATCTGCGTGTGTCTGTCTAGCTCCAGATCTGACTTATTAGATACCTATCACTATCTGCGTGTCTGTCTAGCTCCAGATCTGACTTATTAGATACCTATCACTATCTGCGTGTGTCTGTCTAGCTCCAGATCTGACTTATTAGATACCTATCACTATCTGCGTGTGTCTGTCTAGCTCCAGATCTGACTTATTAGATACCTATCACTATCTGCGTGTGTCTGTCTAGCTCCAGATCTGACTTATTAGATACCTATCACTATCTGCGTGTGTCTGTCTAGCTCCAGATCTGACTTATTAGATACCTATCACTATCTGCGTGTGTCTGTCTAGCTCCAGATCTGACTTATTAGGATTAGCAGTAGGTAGGTAGTACACGTACCTACTGTAAAAAAATGATCTATGGTTAGATGACTGTTAATGAGAAATCCGGTATATTTACAATCTACTGATATATTATTTTAGTGATATCCGTTCGTCAGGAATATTCTACAGGGTGTTTGGTAGATGGGTGCAAAGCCTGAAGGTGATATCTTAGACCATTTAGAACTTATCAAGATTATGAGGTTTAGATGTGTACTTGTGTAGATAGATAGGCAATACAATAGTTTGTTCAGTTCTGATCTAAGCGTTGTCATCGCAGCCATGGACTCTGTTCTGCGGTGGAGGGCCTCCAGCCTCCACTGTATTCAGTTTTATGGAATGCTGAAAATATGATTGTTTACAGAAAGCTGATAGTGTGCCATTACAAGAAGGGTACCGAGATATGTAACTACAGCTACAGCAACACCATCCTCGCAGTGAAGCTCAACCGCTCCGTGAGTACCGCTCCGAGAGGCTCGCGCAGCTCCGTGAGGCTCGCGCAGCTCCGTGAGGCTCGCGCGCGCGCCGCTACGCGCTGACCGTGCGTCTGTTGCAGAGGCTGATCGTGTGCCTGGAGGAGTCGCTGCACATCCACAACATCCGCGACATGAAGATCCTGCACACCATCCGCGACACGCCGCCCAACCCGCGCGGCCTGTGCGCGCTGTCGCCCTGCGTCGAGCACTGCTACGTGGCCTACCCCGGCTCCAGCGCCGTGGGAGAGGTGCAGATCTTCGACGCCGTGCACCTGGTGAGTATCGCGCCTCCCCGCCGCCCGCCCCCCGCGCGCTCTGACCGCCCCTCTGTCCGCAGAACGCCAAGTGCGTCATCAGCGCGCACGACAGCCCGCTGGCGGCGCTGGCGTGGTCCATGTGCGGCCGGCGCCTGGCCACGGCTTCGGAGCGCGGCACCGTGATCCGCGTGTTCGCCGTGCCCGAGCGCACGCGGCTGTACGAGTTCCGGCGCGGCGTGAAGCGCTGCGTGTCCATCGCGTGCCTGGCCTTCAGCGCGTGCGGCGCCTATCTAGCCGCCACGTCCAACACCGAGACCGTGCACGTGTTCCGCCTGGGCGAGGCGGCGGCGGCCGGCCCGGCGCCCGACGAGCCGGCCGCCGGGCCGGATGACGAGCCGGCCGGCTGGATGGGCTGGTTGTCCAGCGCCGTGTCGGCCGGCGCGGGCTACCTGCCGGCGCAGGTGGCCGACGTCCTGGCGCAGGGCCGCGCCTTCGCCGCCGCGCGCCTGCCGCACACTGGCTACCGCGCCGTGGCCGCCATCACCAAGTGAGTGTGCGAGGGTTGCGCGTGCGCCGGCGCCTGCGTCTGCGCTCCTGACCCACTAACGTGTCTGTACCCGCAGCATGTCGCGCGCGCCGCGCCTGCTGGTGGCGACGGCGCAGGGCGTGCTGTACGTGTACGCGCTCGACGCGGCCGAGGGCGGCGAATGCTCGCTGCTGCGCCAGCACCAGTTCCTGGAGGGCCCGGCGGCGGCCCGGCCGCTGGAAGGTAACGCGCGGACCGCTCGCGAGCCGCCGGCCGGCGCGGGCACGGCTGTGTCCGCGCCGCAGTTCGCCGCACACTAACCGGCCCGGCGGCCCGGCCGGACGCGCTCATCCGGCCCGGGCCGCCCCGGCCGCACATTGCTTCTCCTGTCCCCGCTCCCCCCGTCGCCCGCACTCACCCGATCACGCCTCCTCATCGCCGCCCACATTCGAATGGTGTCGTCACACATCACGACAGTCGTTAGATGACATCTTGTTCATAAAATATTCCGCGAGTAATTCAACTAATCGCCATAAACCTCTAGTTTCTCACCTACTTAATGTATCCTTAAGTGTTAAACTAATGTTAGGTAAATTTATTACTAATAATAATATAATTACACAAAGTATTTACAGTAAAGCAACAACAACTGCATAATTATTGTGCATATTTAGTATATATTTCTGTTTCATAGAACGTGACCTTACTTTTACTCAAACTAAACAAACACCGAACACTCGATAAGTATTGTCGTTCAAATGATTAATGTTGCAATAAAGTAACTGATACTTGATTCACTCCCGTTCACAAGATGGCTTGCGTAATGTACAGGGTGTGACTCGCGCCGTCACATGCCGCTGGCTTGCGTAATGTACAGGGTGTGACTCGCGCCGTCACATGCCGCTGGCTTGCGTAATGTACAGGGTGTGACTCGCGCCGTCACATGCCGCTGGCTTGCGTAATGTACAGGGTGTGACTCGCGCCGTCACATGCCGCTGGCTTGCGTAATGTACAGGGTGTGACTCGCGCCGTCACATGCCGCTGGCTTGCGTAATGTACAGGGTGTGACTCGCGCCGTCACATGCCGCTGGCTTGCGTAATGTACAGGCTGTGACTCGCGCCGTCACAAGCCGCTGGCTTGCGTAATGTACAGGGTGTGACTCGCGCCGTCACATGCCGCTGGCTTGCGTAATGTACAGGGTGTGACTCGCGCCGTCACATGCCGCTGGCTTGCGTAATGTACAGGGTGTGACTCGCGCCGTCACATGCCGCTGGCTTGCGTAATGTACAGGGTGTGACTCGCGCCGTCACATGCCGCTGGCGACCCGTTCTGTACAGGGTGTGACTCGCGCCGTCACATGCCGCTGGCGACCCGTTCTGTACATGAAACTAAGTAACATTGAGCCAACATGGTGACTGGGAAACGAGTTATTTTAAGTGTGAAAAATTGCTGTTTTACGGCAGTGCGCAATCCAACGCACGCAAAACATGAAACATGCATGCACAGGAGTTGTGCGGGTACAAACTTCAGTTATAACATTTAAAACTTGTTTTCGTGAAAAAAATTAAAAAAAAAAACGAACTTTGACTTTCAACATCCCCGTAACCCGAAGGTTCCCAGGTACTGTGCAGAATACCAAATACCCCGATGTCGGGAGTATAAGTGTGACTCGACTGTGTTAAGTCTTGTTACTCCCGTTATATAAAACCATAGCGACACATTTACTTCAATGCTACGAACAGTTTAAAATTTTGTTAGTAGCAATTTGACATTACAAAATTATTTAGTTTGAGCTAACTTTCAGCTTCAATGATGATACTTATCGAAATATGTGAAAGTGTTTCTGACGTGTAAATATTAACGAGTTGAGATCCCTTAATATGGGAGCGGACAGGAAGCGTCCTCGCTCCGCGTCGCGGTGGTGGCCCGTATCTATATATGTATGTAGTATAAGTCGGCGGGTAGGAGTCCCAGTCTAACGTATTGTTCCCGCGCAGCGGCGGCGCTCTCCACTAGCAACAGTTACGCGGGCGCTCTGCGCGGCCGGGACCCGCTCAGGATGACAGGTACTGCCGCGCTCCCTCCTACCCCTCCCCGCCCCTGGCGACCTTGGCCCCCGGCCCCCGCCCCCAGTAGAGCAGGAGCGGGAGCACCTCTCAGCCGCAGCGTAGGCCGCAGCTACGTCTTACGCCTGGACTGCTATCGTTTTCGTTGTCGTGACGTGCATTTCCTGTCGCGACGCTGAGCAGCGCCTAGACCGCGACCGCCCCGCGCGTATGACCGACGCGTCTTTACATTCCGCGATGATCTTCATTATCTAAGTAGCAGTCGAGCTCTCATCTGGCGACTTGTGAGTCGTGCCGCAGATGTCACCGGATCGCCACCTTACAATCTAAGAAGCTTTTCTCTAGTTCCTAGGAGCCTAAGATAAAGTCCCTCAATAGACAACATTTCATAAATCATATTTTTTCTTTATTAGAAAATAAATCTGATGATTTTATTATTTATAATGTGTCATCGGAATGCGTCAATAATCTGTCGGACAGTAATAGCGGCCAAGTTGTCGGACCACGCACAATAAAGGGTCCGTAGTTGAGATGAATCGCAACAACAAACTTAATATTATAGGTAGTTAAAAACATGTCTCCCAAACATTCCAACTGCAAATGTAAGTTTGTACGTACAATATTGGGAGATTTAATTTTAAGACCAAAAAAAATCGGCTGTTCCCTACATTTTGACGAGGTTATGCGAACATAAATGTAGGGAACAGCTGATTTTTTCATGACTTTAGGTTTGGTCCCATTAATAAAAGTTGTTCATAACGATGAGTACAATAACCCCTTAAGACGTTGTGCGTTACTTGAATTACACCTTGTAGAACTATTATCTGTTTTTTTTTTCAGTTAGGTTATTGTGTCAACATTTTTCGGTTCTGTAGTTTCGGAGATTGGGGGAATGGTCAATTTTCTTACATAACTTTAAAACTATTTATTTTAAAATTATAAAAAAATATACTTGAAACACTCAGTAAATCCTTTCATTTGATATGCCACACGGTACACTGTGCAAAACTTTTATTTTCCTAATGAGTCTCCCGACAGTGCCCCCCGCATACGACAGTGCCCCCCGCAAACGAAATTCATTTAATTACGTAAAACGTACGTATTTGGGTCACAGAAATTGATAGGTGTAACAAATTTCAACTTATCGGTCAATTCAATTCGGAGCAAATTAACTGTGACAGACAGACAGACACACAAGTGACCCTATAAGAGTTCCGTTTGTTCATGCGGACGTACGGAACAAATTGACTGTGACAGAGAGACAGACACACGAGTGACCCTATACGAGATCCGTTTGTTCATGCGGACGTACGGAACAAATTGACTGTGACAGACACACGAGTGACCCTATAAGAGTTCCGTTTGTTCATGCGGACGTACGGAACAAATTGACTGTGACAGACAGACAGACACACGAGTGACCCTATACGAGATCCGTTTGTTCATGCGGACGTACGGAACAAATTGACTGTGACAGACAGACAGACACACGAGTGACCCTATACGAGATCCGTTTGTTCATGCGGACGTACGGAACAAATTGACTGTGACAGACACACGAGTGACCCTATACGAGTTCCGTTTGTTCATGCGGACGTACGGAACAAATTGACGGTGACAGACAGACAGACACACGAGTGACCCTATAAGAGTTCCGTTTGTTCATGCGGACGTACGGAACAAATTGACTGTGACAGACAGACAGACACACGAGTGACCCTATACGAGTTCCGTTTGTTCATGCGGACGTACGGAACAAATTGACTGTGACAGACAGACAGACACACGAGTGACCCTAAAAGAGTTCCGTTTGTTCATGCGGACGTACGGAACAAATTGACTGTGACAGACAGACAGACACACGAGTGACCCTATACAAGTTCCGTTTGTTCATGCGGACGTACGGAACAAATTGACGGTGACAGACAGACAGACACACGAGTGACCCTATAAGAGTTCCGTTTGTTCATGCGGACGTACGGAACAAACTGACTGTGACAGACAGACAGACACACGAGTGACCCTATAAGAGTTCCGTTTGTTCATGCGGACGTACGGAACAAATTGACTGTGATAGACAGACAGACACACGAGTGACCCTATAAGAGTTCCGTTTGTTCATGCGGACGTACGGAACAAATTGACTGTGACAGACAGACAGACACACGAGTGACCCTATAAGAGTTCCGTTTGTTCATGCGGACGTACGGAACAAATTGACTGTGACAGACAGACAGACACACGAGTGACCCTATAAGAGTTCCGTTTCTTCATGCGGACGTACGGAACAAACTGACTGTGACAGACAGACAGACACACGAGAGACCCTATAAGAGTTCCGTTTGTTCATGCGGACGTACGGAACAAATTGACTGTGACAGACAGACAGACACACGAGTGACCCTATAAGAGTTCCGTTTGTTCATGCGGACGTACGGAACAAATTGACTGTGACAGACAGACAGACACACGAGTGACCCTATAAGAGTTCCGTTTGTTCATGCGGACGTACGGAACAAACTGACTGTGACAGACAGACAGACACACGAGAGACCCTATAAGAGTTCCGTTTGTTCATGCGGACGTACGGAACAAATTGACTGTGACAGACAGACAGACACACGAGTGACTATAAGAGTTCCGTTTGTTCATGCGGACGTACGGAACAAATTGACTGTGACAGACAGACAGACACACGAGTGACCCTATAAGAGTTCCGTTTGTTCATGCGGACGTACGGAACAAATTGACTGTGACAGACAGACAGACACACGAGTGACCCTATAAGAGTTCCGTTTGTTCATGCGGACGTACGGAACAAATTGACTGTGACAGACAGACAGACACACGAGTGACCCTATAATAGTTCCGTTTGTTCATGCGGACGTACCGAACAAATTGACTGTGACAGACAGACAGACACACGAGTGACCCTACAACAGTTCCGTTTGTTCATGCGGACGTACGGAACAAATTGACTGTGACAGACAGACAGACACACGAGTGACCCTATAAGAGTTCCGTTTGTTCATGCGGACGTACGGAACAAATTGACTGTGATAGACAGACAGACACACGAGTGACCCTATAAGAGTTCCGTTTGTTCATGCGGACGTACGGAACAAATTGACTGTGACAGACAGACAGACACACGAGTGACCCTATAAGAGTTCCGTTTGTTCATGCGGACGTACGGAACAAACTGACTGTGACAGACAGACAGACACACGAGTGACCCTATAAGAGTTCCGTTTGTTCATGCGGACGTACGGAACAAATTGACTGTGACAGACAGACAGACACACGAGTGACCCTATAAGAGTTCCGTTTGTTCATGCGGACGTACGGAACAAACTGACTGTGACAGACAGACAGACACACGAGTGACCCTATAAGAGTTCCGTTTGTTCATGCGGACGTACGGAACAAATTGACTGTGACAGACAGACAGACACACGAGTGACCCTATAAGAGTTCCGTTTGTTCATGCGGACGTACGGAACCTTAAAAAACTGTCTGTTTAGAATAGAAAGAATTTCAAAGATGTTTTTTTGAATGAACAACAACAAAATTTGAAAAATTTTGTTTTATTTTGAGATGTTATTTCATTTAAAATAAAGATATAAGTACCTCGGAAATTGAAATCTGTCTCACTCACACATTGGCGCTGCGACCGTCGCGATAGGCTGTCTCACTCACACATTGGCGCTGCGACCGTCGCGATAGTCTGTCTCACTCACACATTGGCGCTGCGGCTGCGGCGACTGCATAACAAATAATTCGTTTTAAACGGTCGCCAGTCCAGGCTGACGCGCTCCCACGCTGACGCCGGCGCACTCGCGCACTCTGCGGCCTGCGCTGCTTGCTCCGCGCCTGCGCGTGTCGTGGGGCTCGGGGGCGGCGAGCTCACTATTGTGATATGATATTTTGTGTTTTCTTGTGGTGCTATGAGCTTTTGTCTTCTCCGGTACATTCACACGGCCGAGCGTGTCCAGTGTTGAATGGTTTAAAGCGTGGGGATGTTGTTATTATTGACTGGTTCAGCATACGAAGAATTTTGCAAGTCTGTATCGGCTACAATCGTATCTATTATTTAACAGCATTCGGATATAGAGCTTTCACTTTTAAGGAAATGTAAATTTTGAAGCAAAAAAAATATCAGGATTCTTCGTCTGTAAAAAAATATGGAAGTGGACAAAACAAGAGTGAACATACGATTGCTCTATGAGAAAATCAATAGATGCAACGAAGCGCTGCATCCAAAGTTATCAATATCATTATGGAGCGACGACCTCCACGCGTGACCCAACTTCGCAAGCAGTGTTGGGCAACATTTAGTCTGACTGATGATTGAATACATCAGTCACGATTGATGACTAGCGATCGACTAGTTTAGTCAGTTGTTGGTGACTAATGATTGATTCGTTTTATTTTAGTCAAGTAATCATGATTAATTATTATTTATGATTGGAATTTTCGACTACCCTCAAAATAAGACACTGACTTGGATCTGTCGTTTCGTATCGTATTCTGCTAAATTAATAATTTCTTATTGTAACATCTTCTTTAAGGTGGATTTTCTAGGACTGGCAAAATAAAATTACAGGTTTACATGTTTTAATCAGTTTTTATTTGAATACCAACACGAATTAAAAATAAAAGTTGTTTATAATAAAAGAAAAATTGAAATGTAGTCTAATAATTTAAATTGTTCTTCATAACAACTCTGTACTCAAACATGTCATGTGAATAAAATCTTCAATCATGATTAAATTAGCCATGATTGACCAATTGATTGAAAATTGAGTTGATTTGCCCAACACTGTTTACAAGTGCACAAATAATACATTTGAACATGAAAGTAACGCTAGACTGACGTAGCACTCTCGGTTCGTCCCCTTCCGCGGCAACACTGGGCGCGCGCGTGCGCGTGCCGGCGGGGGCCCTGTGGCGCGCGCGTGAGCCGGCGGGGCCCCTGTGACGCGCGCGCGTGTGTGTGTGTGTGTACAGAGTCGGAGCGCGCCAGCGAGCTGGGCGCGGCGCTGGAGGGCGCGCCGCCGCGCGGCCCCTTCGACCTGCGCGACCCGAAGCACTTCCCGCCCATGCGCAGCGAGCCCGCCGCGCGCTAGCGGCCCCACCGGACGAGACGCGCTCTGTACATATGTGTAAATTAGGAACCCTCTGTATAATATGATAGATAAACTTAGATTTACAATGTTTATGTGATATCATACCTGACGACGGATGACTCCGTGAGAGCTTGCGTCTTTGTGTGTAAATTAATTATTGTGGCGTTTTTCTGCTACAAACAAATGATAAAAAAAATTGGAAAACCAATAAAATTATATTGTAAATAAATGTATAGGACATCAATGAAAAATAGCATTGTATAGTGCACAGGGCAGTGCGCACCCGGCCAGCGGTCGCGCAGCGCATGCGCCGCAGTGCGGGCCCGCGCCCTGCGACCCACTCGCGCGCAGTAGTAGCACACGTCACACGGACGTGACGTCACCCCGGTAAGTAGCGACTGCGAGACATTGACGACTACGTAACCGACACTGTGACGTGGCGCGAGTGGCTCGCGGAGCAAAAGGCAGCTATGTAGCTAATTAATACTATCTATGTAACAAATTCTCGCCTGAAAAATGTCAGACACTTCTTTTACATAATCAAAAATATTAAGCGTGATAATGACACACTGGCAATTTTATTTTCCCTATAAAACATAACGACATTTTGTAGAGGTCGGTCTAGTATAATATTTTCGTAAACAAGGGAGTGACTCGTGCTAGGTAATGTTCACGCTAATAATTGTAATCAAAGATATACAATTAATTGACAAGAGGCCTACGAAATAACGTATCGGCGCACTACATGCTGTATAACCTGCAGCAGCTGACTGCCACCCGAAGCACGTGGTGGCGGCTCACACGGCACTGTCCTGCCGCCCGAAGCACGTGGTGGCAGCTCACACGGCACTGTCCTGCCACCCGAAGCACGTGGTGGCGGCTCACACGGCACT
Organism: Fissipunctia ypsillon; assembly: GCA_947568875.1. Lineage (NCBI taxonomy): Eukaryota > Metazoa > Arthropoda > Insecta > Lepidoptera > Noctuidae > Fissipunctia > Fissipunctia ypsillon. The sequence continues at coordinate 382,511 of OX387652.1, forward strand.
GTCCTGCCACCCGAAGCACGTGGTGGCGGCTCACACGGCACTGTCCTGCCGCCCGAAGCACGTGGTGGCGGCTCACACGGCACTGTCCTGCCGCCCGAAGCACGTGGTGGCGGCTCACACGGCACTGTCCTGCCGTCCGAAGCACGTGGTGGCGGCTCACACGGCACTGTCCTGCCACCCGAAGCACGTGGTGGCGGCTCACACGGCACTGTCCTGCCACCCGAAGCACGTGGTGGCGGCTCACACGGCACTGTCCTGCCGCCCGAAGCACGTGGTGGCGGCTCACACGGCACTGTCCTGCCGCCCGAAGCACGTGGTGGCGGCTCACACGGCACTGTCCTGCCACCCGAAGCACGTGGTGGCAGCTCACACGGCACTGTCCTGTACTATATTAAGGTAAACAGTAGTTGGGATTACACGTCTACATCCCACTGTTCATATGGTTAAAAACAAATGCAGTATATACTTATAGTACAAAATGGTAGACAGTAAAAAATCGTACTGATCAGCGCTGTGTGACAGACCTATATACGGGTGTATTGTAATGTGTGACAGACCTACATACAGGTGTATTGTGACTGTGTGACAGACCTACATACAGGTGTATTGTGACTGTGTGACAGACCTACATACAGGTGTATTGTGACTGTGTGACAGACCTACATACAGGTGTATTGTGACTGTGTGACAGACCTACATACGGGTGTATTGTAATGTGTGACAGACCTATATACGGGTGTATTGTAATGTGTGACAGACCTACATACAGGTGTATTGTGACTGTGTGACAGACCTACATACAGGTGTATTGTGACTGTGTGACAGACCTACATACAGGTGTATTGTAACTGTGTGACAGACCTACATACAGGTGTATTGTAACTGTGTGACAGACCATACAGGTGTATTGTGACTGTGTGACAGACCTACATACAGGTGTATTGTAACTGTGTGACAGACCTACATACAGGTGTATTGTGACTGTGTGACAGACCTACATACAGGTGTATTGTGACTGTGTGACAGACCTACATACAGGTGTATTGTGACTGTGTGACAGACCTACATACAGGTGTATTGTGACTGTGTGACAGACCTACATACAGGTGTATTGTGACTGTGTGACAGACCTACATACAGGTGTATTGTGACTGTGTGACAGACCTACATACAGGTGTATTGTGACTGTGTGACAGACCTACATACAGGTGTATTGTAACATTACACAGATGCGGATTGGTGATAATAATTATATTCTGACAGTTCCAAAAAGAAATTTCAGTTATTTCGTTTTAAAGGTAATATTTCTTTAGAACTAAATAGCTTCTGTTTGTCCGCTTAGTTCGTCTCTAAACTACACAAAGAATGTTTGTGCGGTTTCCACCATCAATTGGAGAAAATTAATTCCGAAAGGTTTATGTGTATGTCTACTTAATGAGAATCATAAATTCCCTAACAACAACGCGCAGTCCGCGGACTCCAAGCAATACATTGTGCACAAGAGTTCCTTTTATAACGAAGGTGAGCACTAAGGAAGGCTTTTTGAAAATTCATTCCCTAAAGGGTTTAAATGAGGGATGAAACTGTATGGAAAATTGTAATTTGTTCCGATGGGGAATCCCCTCGGGCACAGTGCTTGTAGCGTCTTGATCTGTTGACGTATGCGGACATCAGCAGGCCGACCCGTGCAGGGGTGGGTCGCTAATTTCTGTAATTGTACAGATAACACAACAACGACAAAAATAACAACACAATAACGACATTCTATAAAACAACCCTCTAAAATTGATTGGAGCCATGTACAAAAATTGTTTAGTCTACCAATATGCTAGAAATGCATGTTCTATCTGCGCCCTTTAACCGCCAAGATTTGCTACCGCTGACTTACCTCCAGCGCCACGTCACTTTAGGTATAAGTTGGAACAGTGTTGGGAATATCTAATATCGATGCATAAATTATTTATTTATTAACAAAAATAAAAGTCGGAAACATAATAAATGGTTTATCCTTTATTTAATTTTCTATGCATATAATTTTCATTTCTAAATATTTTTATAAAAACATAACAAAACATTTAAAAATTTTAAAAAATGTAGCCCATCGGCACCAAGAACAGGGTCCAAGCTGCCGGTGGTCAGGGCTCTAGATAGAGGAATCTCCTCACTATGCGTGCCGTGTACAAGAATACTGCTTTCTGGATCAAGCCCTGGACCCAGCCGCGCAATGAGAGCCTCCCGAGGTGTTGGTCGAGGTTCTCCGCTATTAAGCCATTAACCGTAACGATTATCGGTACAATGATTGTAGAGTCCACGTCCCATATGTCGACAACCTCGTGTGCTAAGTCAAGATACTTGATTTTTTTTATCTTTCTCAGCTTTCACGAGATTCTCGTCATGAGGGACAGCGATATGAACAATTATTACACGGCGCTCTCATCGATCTATCACCACAATATCAGGCTTATTGGCTACAATAGTCCTGTTCCCAATACAATGTGGCGTGACCATTCTCGGGAACTGGCTCGGGCACATACCTGTAGTATGGTACTTCGGACTCCACAAAGTTGTACTGTAAGGCAATTTGCTGGTGGATAATCCTAGCCACTAGATTGTGTATTTCCAAGTACTCGCCGTCAGCAAGACGAGAACAACCGGAAACAATATGTCGAATAATCGGAATGATTTACCGGGACGGTGGCATGTCCGACACATGTCAACCGTACCGTCCTTGACAATGTATTTCCGATAATTTTTCGTCATGATAACTTCATCTATAATCGCACAGACAAAAACGTTCAGTTTCCCCGAAGAGGTCGTCGAAACGCATCCAGAATACAGACTCCAAAAAATCTACATCAGACCAATGGGAGCCCGGAAAAAGCGTCCGTGAAGCTCTTTGCCTTGCCATACTTCCTTACGATCATTAGTATCAAGTATCTACTGCAGGTTTGCGCCAGTTCTCTTTCGCCAAGGAGAGCGGGGTGAGGCCCTTGCTCACTGCGACCACGTCTCGGTGCATCCGCATGTCGTTTTGAAGGAAATGTTCCCATGAGACTGCAAATCTCGCGGCTGTGGAGGGTTTTGGCATTTAAGAAACATGTTCTTGTAGAACGACAATATCAATACTCAGGAGATGGGCGCGATGTTCGTTCTTCTTCCGTTGGTGAGGATTCTGCTCATTAATTATCTTCATATAAACTTGACGAAATATCGAATTAAAAATACATAAAATAAACTTAACAAATTAAGATCACTATCTGTAGAACTTTCGTCACTTAATATTTATTTAAGGGGGAAGCGCTAAGGTAACCCGAAAAATTCAAATTTTCTTACGATTTTTGTAATTTGCAGTGTATGGACGCCAGCACATGAAGCTACCCGAAACTGTCAAATTTTCCCAATCAACCTTGAACCTAACGCTTTAGCAATAAAGTCGAAAATCCATTAAAGACATTTGACAGATTGTAGTAGCTTGATGTGCTGGCGTCTGTACCTATATGTTGATTAAATTATGATTCGCGACCGCAACAAATGTTTTACAGAATTATAGTCATTAGAATCAGTAATAGGACTCTTTAAGATAGTATAATCCTCAAATGTCAAAATTTCACGAACTAGTCATTCAATAGGATGACCTGGTCTTAGAGAGTTGTAATGATGATTTTAATGACCATAATTCAGTAAATACATACAGTGGATTTCGGGTATAACGACAATGAAGGGACCACTCTATTTTCGTCGTTATATCCGGAAGTCGTTACAGGCAAAGGTAAAGAGATACAGACACGTACACATGTGTAGTTTATATTCATTTATTATTGAAAATATTTGCACACATAGTTATTCACCGGTACATTTAAAAAAATGTGTAATATTAGTTTGCTTCAATTTATTTTTTTGTGCTAGTGTACGCTGTATTCTATTTTCATTACTTCTTCAATATCTATAATATCCTTTCCATCACCAAATAAACAGTATCTTTTAAGCTTTGTTACAACACCTAACACATCCTTAGTTGTAGGAATCTCACCTTCCTTGCAATCTTCTTCTTCCTCCTCATTTTCCTCATCTTGCGTCGTATGTGATGGAACAACAGTTTCAACAATTTCACTATCGGACAAATCGCTAGTAGTGATAAGTTGACTGTCAATATCAACATATGTTGCCCAGTCCGCAACATTTGTTCCGCTTGATGATACTGTAGTCAGTTGTGCCAATGGTATGTCCAATTCATCATCGGAGTCGTCGTCAATTGTTGTGATAGCCGAAGATTTACGGAACCCAGCGTGTAGAAAACACTTTTTGATCGTATCTGGAGTCACCCGAGCCCATGCCGTAGTTACCATTTCAATGGCATCTAAAATATTAACGGAAAACGGGCCTGCCGAGTTTTCAATGTCGTTCATCATTTTCTGTACTAAAATCTTCCTATAATGACTTTTGAGGGTTTTAATTATCCCTTGATCAATCGGTTGAATCACTGATGTAGTGTTTGGTGGTAAAAATGCCAGTTTTATGTTGGTCAAATTCTCTATTTTAGGATGAGCTGGGCAATTGTCAATAAATAAAATGATCTTCTTTTTGTTATTTCTTAACTGGGAGTCCCATTTGCGTAGAACTTTTTCGAAAATCTCTGAAGTCATCCAGGCCTTTTTGTTTGCTTCGTAATCAACTGGCAAAGATTTAACATTTTTGAAACATCTGGGTTTTTTTGCCTTGCCTATGACCAATAATTTTCTTTTTTCCCCTGCCATACTTGATGCAACAAGCACGGTGATTCTATCTTTTGATAATTTTCCACCAACGCACTTTTCCCCTTTAAATTTCAAGGTTTTGTCAGGAGTTAACTTAAAAAACAAACCTGTCTCGTCAGCGTTCCATATTTGGCTATCAGTATAACCTTCAGTCAATTTTGGGAAAACTGTTTTTAGCCAGTTGTCACAGTCACTTTGCGATACACTAGCGGCTTCTCCACAAACTTTGCCTACTACAATATCGTGTCGTTGACGAAATCGGTATATCCAGCTTTCCGAACACTCAAAATCCATTTTTCCAAACAGTCTGCCAAATTGATTAGCCTTTTCTTGCAGCAGACGACCGCTCAAAGGTACGTTTTGGCTTCTTTGGGCTTTGAACCACATTAGAAGGGCATTTTCGATATCTTGATGCGTCGGTTTGCGGTTTTTCTTAATTTTTAAGGATTTGGATTCAAAGCATTCTAATATTTTATCACGGTTTTTCCACATCGTAGATACTGTTGAATGGGAAACTTTGTACTCTTTGCACAAATCAGCATTGTTTTCACCGTTTTTCAATTTTGAAATGATTTCCGCCTTTTCTTTAACAGTGAATGTGCGTCTAGCAGCCATACTTATTCAAAAGTTTACTAAACCCAGTTGCTACTCAGAATATCACTTTGTAACTGAACCATAAAAGCTCCGAAACGTACACGCTTCCCCTACCTACTTAGTTGATATCTATAAACAAAAGGTAAAGGTCTCCACACTTGCTGACCATCTGTGTGCAATGGATGTAAACAAAAGATAAGAAATGTTTGTGAAAGAAAAAAATCTTTGTGTCTTTGGCGGCCGACTCCGGTCGCAATATCTGCATGGGATTTCTAGGAATTTGTTACAAATGATTCATTAAAAACAGTCGCTACACCCGAACTCGGCGTTACATCCAAAGTCGCTATAGCCACATGAATTTTGTACTAAAGTATGCTTTAAATTCAAGGGACTTAGATTTAACGTCGCTATAGGTAAATGGTCGCTACAACCAAGGTCGTAATAAATGAAATCCACTGTATTTATTATGGTCGCGAATCATATTTTAATCAACATACAACCTATTACTAATACTGACCTGCAAATTGTACAAAACGTAAGAAAAATTTTATTTCGCTGGTTACCCTGGCGCTTTCGCCTTAATAACTTTTCGTCATCCAGCATTTTTTTGCAATTAGAGTATACGACAAGCGAAGTACCTACAGCACTAGCACTAGTTACAGCGATAAATAAAGCTTTCACGTAATTTCACGGTGACGGCGCTGAGGCAACTGACAATGTGGCGCGATTGGACCTCGAATCTCTAGATCGCACGTAACATTACGGTGACGGCAACCGGTGACGTCTGCTCTAATGAATGAGGTTCTACGTTATCAGGATGTCTATATTTTTCATCGTAAAAATACTCTAATTTCAAACAATACATTTTATTGTATACACGTACTAGGGTAACACTATGGTTGTTTTGTAATGAACGTGGTGTAACTTCAATAAAGCCTTGTTTATTCTTAGGCAACCTTTTAAGTATTTTCAGAATTCGGGCATCCCTAGTTCCCGCAAAATTACGTGATTGGCGATACAAGTAGGGACTCGCAATGATCACACTGCATTTGAACCTCAAAATTCACAATATTTAACCTTGAAAAAATGTCCTTATCAATAAAGAATTAAAGATACCTACATCCTAAATTGTAAAATTCGAATCGAATTTGCGCGCACTCAAAACTTTTAATAAAATAACGTAATATTACGAGTCGGGTTGTCTTTAGAGCCCGTGATATTACTGTGTCGGCGCTTAAAGGGTTTGTTACAAGGTATTATCAGGATACTAGGTACCTCTAAACATGCTCTAAAAGAACATCATAAATTATTTGATCAATTATAGAGCTCTAGAGCACGTTAAGAACGCAATATGTAGCGCGCCCGCAGCGAGGTGTGGACACCGAGTGTCCAGCTGACGCTGGTCAGGCACGCGCGGTGAGGAACCTCCTCAGAATGCGCGGCGAGACCTTCTGCATCCGACTCATAAAACAACCCAGCTGTTTGAAGCTACAGTTTTTGTTATAAAAATAAACGGCCCTTAAAATATCTGCACCTAAGAATGTTACCCTATAGCTATACTTATAATAAAAATATATAAAATGTAATATCCTGACGCAATATTCGCTCGGGCCTTCAGACGCCAGCGTGCTGTCATCATGTTCATGTGCGAGGCTTCAATGCAAAATTGTACATATAATATGTAAATAAATATTTTTACAAAACCACTTTCTAGTTTTTTTTTTTTCAATTCAGTACAATAATTATTTACCCCCTTTAATGCCCTTTGACAGCAACTCGTCGATTTACCACGTGATCCAATCCACCAGACGCAAGCCATGTATCGACGAGGTTTACCTACGAAGGAGTCCACAGCCAGTACCTAATGGCGAGTGATTTAACTGTCAATTGCAGCCAGTTGAACGATGAGTTTGTGTTCATGGTACGGTATCTAGTACATTCTTGATCGAAGGTTGAGCCATACAATTATATGGATTCTAATCTATTCTACCGAACTCGTCAAGAGTAACGCGCTACGTAGACATCTGAGGTTACATAATGAAAACCGTAACTAATAAATAGTGTTCAAGGATTCACAGCACCAGCATGTGGAAACAAAAAGCATTTTTTTTTTTGCAAATTGTAGACGGGACACAGGATTATTAATGTTTGCTCGTATGCTACATCGGAAACATTTTACTTGTTATGGTACAGTCAGCTTCTTATATAAAGTGATAGATAACATATCCAGATATACAAGGTGTAATTTTAAACAGTGTTAATCTCTTAACGGGTCATTGTACTCATCATTATGAATAACTTTTACTATGGGACCAAACCTGAAATCGCGAAAAAAAGTCGGCTTTTCACTACATTTATGGTCGCATAGCTCGTCAAAATGTAGGGAACACCTGATTTTTTTTTCGCGATTTCGGGTTTGGTCCCATAGTAAAAGTTGTTCATAATGATGAGTACAGTGACCCCTTAAGAGGTTAGCAGTGATTAAAATTACACCTTGTATAGGAACTCTTAAAGTGATCAATGATATTAATACAACCAAAGTCTTCTAATTATGTAAATCACTCATCTTGCACAAACATCGGAACATGGACATCGTCAAAATATATGAGATCATTCAAAGTGTCATATCATAATCATAGTAACAAACACAGCGCCAATGGTTTCTGGGCCATTCTACTTTTTACTGCAGGTTGCAGGCACTGTTAGTAACAGGTTTAAAAAAATATTGGTTAAAGATAAATGAAGTTATTTCATTGTATGTATGCGTAATTATAACTTTACAATTGCAATACACTGCCAACAGCGAATTTCGTACATAGTATATTTTTCCTGATAATAAAGGTTTTGTCGACCAAGGTAGACAATCATACCACTTTGTTACCCATCAAAATATTTTTATTGAGCAGCTTTAGTCACTCATTACAACAACAACAAAAAAAAAACGTAATTTAAGAACGTAAATCTTTCTTATAACTTTAATTATAAATTATCATTTATTAAGTGTTAGAAATCACATTTAAAAGACAACTGTGTTACTGTTGTGCACTTTTGTTTCAGAATATTTGACATAACATGTAAACGTGTCAAAATATCTTAGCAAAGTATTTAAGATTGATAAAAATATATATTATCTTGCATCTGATATATCTGTAATGTAATTTGTAAACCAATTAATTGTACAATTGAAATCTAAAAACCTCTAGGCACGTAGGATAGGGACATAATGGTAACACAGTCGTTCAACAGTAACAAAGAATTAAATAGAACATTCTTTTACAAAAAAATGCTAATCAGTCTCTTAGTTACAAGAAAGGATGAAGATAATAATTTAATTATTATTACTATAATCTTTTTGCTAAATCATAGCACTTACACAGGCTAAGTTACTTAAAAATTAATTAATAATTGCAATGATTGTTCGAACACTTCCAGAGGATTAGGAAATTCGTAGTATTCGCGTTTTCCTCTAAAAATGTTTTTGGTGCAGGAACTACTTTAAGATGTTATCAAATTGCTCACAACTAATGTTTGTTTCTACAACTTTCATAGTTTGTCAGTATCATTTGCACCTCTGTTAACCTTTTAACCGCCCGACTTCATATCAGTTGTCGTGCCCCCAGCGCCGGGCAACTTGAATCATTACGATATTTGGTCGTAAATATACGACCCTGGCGAAATGGACACGAAAATATTTGTCGGATTAATCCGTCGTAGGCGGTTAAAGGGTTAAATAGTTTGCCAGTATCATTTGCACCTCTGTTAAATAGTTTGCCAGTATCATTTGCACCTCTGTTAAATAGTTCGCCAGTATCATTTGCACCTCTGTTAAATAGTTTGCCAGTATCATTTGCACCTCTGTTAAATAGTTTGCTCACAACTAATGTCTGTTTCTACAACTTTAATAGTTTGCCAGTATCATTTGCACCTCTGTTAAATAGTTTGCCAGTATCGTTTGCACCTCTGTTAAATAGTTTGCCAGTATCATTTGCACCTCTGTTAAATAGTTTGCCAGTATCATTTGCACCTCTGTTAAATAGTTTGCCAGTATCATTTGCACCTCTGTTAAATAGTTTGCCAGTATCATTTGCACCTCTGTTAAATAGTTTGCCAGTATCATTTGCACCTCTGTTAAATAGTTTGCCAGTATCATTTGCACCTCTGTTAAATAGTTTGCCAGTATCATTTGCACCTCTGTTAAATAGTTTGCCAGTATCATTTGCACCTCTGTTAAATAGTTTTCCAGTATCGTTTGCACCTCTGTTAAATAGTTTGCTCACAACTAATGTCTGTTTCTACAACTTTAATAGTTTGCCAGTATCATTTGCACCTCTGTTAAATAGTTTGCCAGTATCGTTTGCACCTCTGTTAAATAGTTTGCTCACAACTAATGTCTGTTTCTACAACTTTAATAGTTTGCCAGTATCATTTGCACCTCTGTTAAATAGTTTGCCAGTATCATTTGCACCTCTGTTAAATAGTTTGCCAGTATCATTTGCACCTCTGTTAAATAGTTTGCCAGTATCGTTTGCACCTGCAGACTGTTAAATAGTTTGCTCACAACTAATGTCTGTTTCTACAACTTTAATAGTTTGCCAGTATCATTTGCACCTCTGTTAATAACAGAGGTGCAAACGATACTGGCAAACTATTTAACAGAGGTGCAAATGATACTGGCAAACTATTTAACAGAGGTGCAAATGATACTGGCAAACTATTTAACAGACTGTTAAATAGTTTGCTCACAACTAATGTCTGTTTCTACAACTTTAATAGTTTGCCAGTATCTATTGCACCTCTGTTAAATAGTTTGCCAGTATCGTTTGCACCTCTGTTAAATAGTTTGCCAGTATCATTTGCACCTCTGTTAAATAGTTTGCCAGTATCATTTGCACCTCTGTTAAATAGTTTGCCAGTATCATTTGCACCTCTGTTAAATAGTTTGCCAGTATCATTTGCACCTCTGTTAAATAGTTTGCCAGTATCATTTGCACCTCTGTTAAATAGTTTGCCAGTATCGTTTGCACCTCTGTTAAATAGTTTGCTCACAACTAATGTCTGTTTCTACAACTTTAATAGTTTGCCAGTATCATTTGCACCTCAAATAGTTTGCCAGTATCGTTTGCACCTCTGTTAAATAGTTTGCCAGTATCATTTGCACCTCTGTTAAACATGACTTTTACGTATCCATCTTCAGCAACGTCACTCAATGCAGAAGCCAAGTGTGTATAAATTCGTTTTCTACCTTATATCTTCAATAACACACAAGTTCCGGAAATGATTTTACTGGGATGCAGATTTTCTTTCTGAAGCAGTTCGTAAGCTTTGTTTTTGAAGTACTTACTGGGCAAATTGTGCTCGTTAATGTTGTACTAGGCAAATTGTGCTTGTTAATGTTGGAAATATCTTTAAACGCAGAAAGAGGAATATCGTCACTGCTGTCGGAGTCTGAGGAGCAAATGTGATGGAATACAGATTGGCGTGGTTTATTTATATCAACAGTTAGCTCATCAAGTGGAATTTCAATTGCAGCCTGTAGTATGTACGCCAGCACATCAAGCTACCCGAAACTGTCAAATTTTCCCAATCAACCTTGAACCTAATGCTTTAGTAATACAGTCGAAAATCTATTAAAGAAATTTGACAGATTGTAGTAGCTTGATGTGCTGGCGTCTGAACATCCGGTATCATCAAGTCACCGACGGGAGCAATTGGAGCATATTCTTTTGGTTTCAGACAAGAACATATTCCACGGGTACAGTAACTGCTTAAATCATGGTACATAAGTTTGCCCGGACTTTCAGAAAAAAATTGGTGAACTTTCATGATCTCAACTAAAGGCGCCACAAAATCTGGTGAAATCCAGCTTTTCAATAAGAGCAACTTCTTCATTAGTTATGAGTTATGAGGAATATTTGGATCTTACTTGATATCACGCAAAGCATGAAAGAAGTCTTTGGCATTTATTATGTCTCGTGCAGCAGCGACTAATTGGTCAGCCGTGCGTTTCGTTCCGTTGTCTTTGACAAGGCGTTTAGTTTTGTGGTACCTTTCCAAAGCCTTTTTTCTTGCTTGCTCTTCTCTATCAGGGTCTAATTTTCGTTTGTCTCGGTACCGACGTTGTGTTTCGGCTGCAGGTAGCGGCGCGATGTTCTGTAAAAGATAAAAACATCGCATTATTGTACTAATTTTACCTTCAGTAATTTAGTAAGCCAGTAAATATGAAATTGATAAGCTATAAAGTTAATGATTATTTAAATGACAAATTTAATTTAATTTTTAAATGAATTACTTATTTAATGATAATAAAATAATATAATTATTATAATAATATGTCGATAAATACTCTAATATTAATATTTGTTAAAGAGAATGATTGTTGTTGATTTGTTATGTTTGAACGTAAACGAGGCAAAATAAGTATGTAAGGATCGGAGCAGGTGGCGTTCAGTAGTTCCTGCCTACCCCCTATGGGAAGAAGGCGTGAGTTTATGTATCTACGTGTTTATTTAATTATAATAGATATCTGCACACCTATTAAGGTAGGTTATGGTCTAAAGAACTTATTTTTTCTTTGTAATTATGTAACACAATTACAACACAGTAGTACCTACCCATATTCAAGCAAATAAATTATTTGATTTGATAACAAACATATGTACCTATTTTACCTAGGTCGATACGAACAAATCCAGTTACATAAGATTGGAATAAATCAGCGACAGGTATATGTACAGACGCCAGCACATCACGCTACTACGATCTGTCAAATTTATTTAAGTAAGTAATAGATTTTCGTAGCTTGATGTGCTGGCGGCTGTACAACTGTGTTACAATCTTTACAACTGCGTTACCACAGCGGAGTAACGAAGTTATCCGGTAACACAGTTGTAAAATAACATGATGTTACCTGATATTTACGAAATTACCTTGGAATTTACAAATCTTACAATAGAACACAATTGTGTGACATAAATGCCACGTCTCAATATTTATAATGTAAAGTTAAAGTTCAAAAACTTACCTTTTTGCCGAGTAACAAAGTGCACACCAAATAAACACACGCGACTCGATTTACAACATGGCGGTGACTGAGTGGCGCCTCGCGATTAGCAGCCATTCCCCCGCGCCCCGCGGTTGTCATTCACAACCTCCGAATCGAGCAGCGACCAGCGGGATGGCGACATCTAACAATTTATTGAAAATATACCAGTAACATAGTGGTAGCGTATTGATATTCTTCATTAGGGACAAAATTATTTTATTGTTTTTGAAAAAAAATAAACAGTTTAAAAATATATAATGAAAACATAAAAAACGCGCGCATATTTAATAAACATACCAATTACATTTGTTGTACATAGCGCTGCATTGTACATAGGGCTGCATTGTACATAGCGCTGCATTGTACATAGGGCTGCATTGTACATAGCGCTGCATTGTACATAGGGCTGCATTGTACATAGCGCTGCATTGTACATAGAGCTGCATTGAAAGAAAAATACTTTTTTTGGTAAAGTTTGTCTGCGCATTAGGTCGGGGACATGTGTGTTGTGTTACTATGACAAATAACTATGTTACCGAGTAGCTCCACTTTGTGCCTGTACATATCTTAAAATATACATGTACGGTGCAACCGCACATTCAGCAATTTCTGCAATTCAGCATTTACGCCACATGCATGTCAACTTATTGAATAATAGTCAGTTCGCGTTGAGCTATCAAGTCAGCCAGGCGTTCTCGCTACAGCCAACAAGGGCCGCGTCACTCACTTCATTGCCACCTCATCAGTTCATTAAGCTCACTTTAACTTTTGGAACAATACAGCAGTGTTTTAATAATATTACCTTCTTTCATTCAACCCGCATCTAAAAGTAATGTATGGTCTAGCAAGGGATCATACAATACAAAAGATTCAAATTTCAATTTTAATAGAAGTTGAAGAAATGTTGCGGCAGTTTCACATATTGCGTACGTTTTTATTTTATTTTATTAAGAAAATGACAGTTTAAGATTTTCTTTACCGGGGGACACAAAAACCTGCAGTAAAAAGTAGAATGAATCTTCGAAGCATCCAAAGTATTCAAAAATACGAAGCACTATATGAAAATGAACTCTATATATTTGAGAAACTCTTTGAAATATGCTCCTTCTGTTAAAAATATCTAAGCCAAACTCATTTGATGCTTCGTATCAAAAATATTATTTTCTTCGAGTTTATGCCACTCGTGACAGATACCTATTATGTAATATTTTTAGCTTGTCGCCATGTATCAAAGAATATACTACTCGCCATGTATGCTAGATTGGTCTCGGGGCATTATCGTGTTCGCCGTGATACGTGAGGTTACCGGTTCGAATCCCGGGCTACTTTTTATTTACTTTTTATCATTTATTTTTTATCGAACTATTAGCCCTAACAGCTAATAAGAAGCTCGCCAATTATCACGAAACTAATGTATGAAATGAGACCTAAACATAGCCTTTTATACGTGAGTGCAGAACAGTTGAAAGACATGGTGACTGTCATGGATGAAGCATACAAGATGAAAGGGATGAATATAAATGTGAATAAGACGAAGGTCATGGTGTTGGAAAGAGAAGAAGACGTAGGTATCGATGTGTGATGTGAAAATAAATGATAAAAGTGTGGAGCAAGTAAGTGAGTTTGTATATTTGGGGAGTCTGTTTACAAGCGATGGAAAGATAGATGAAGATGTGGAAAGGAGAGTAAATGCGGGAAATAAAGTGAATGGTGCTATACATGCAGTTGTGACCAACCAATTAATGTCCAAAAAGGCCCGACTGGCTGTTCACAATGGTGTGCTGGTGCCTACGCTTATGTATGGAAGTGAATGTTGGGTATGGCAAAAGAAGCATGAAAGTAGAATAAATTCTGTGGAAATGCGTTCCTTGCGAAGCATGTGTGGTGTGACTATAAATGATAGACTGAGAAATGATGTGATAAGGCAACGGTGCGGTTTAAAAGAAGATGTAGTGACAAAAATTGAAAAGAGTATGCTTAGATGGTTTGGTCATGTTGAGAGGATGAATGAAAGTCGACTAACAAAAGGTATTTACACGGCAGATGTGAGTGGAAACGCCGTTAAGGGGACGCCCTAGAAAGACATACAGTGATCTTATTGGTGATGTTCTTCAGAAAGGTCAGGTGCGTAGTACTCGCAACCGGCGTGCGTGTATGACCAGATGTATGAATGTAAACGAGGCAAAAGGAGTATGTAAGGATCGTAGCAGGTGGCGTTCTGTAGTTTCTGCCTACCCCCATGGGAAGAAGGCGTGAGTTTATGTATGTATGTATGTTTTAACTCTGCCTGCACCCTACGTATCAATCACATAATTTCAGGCTAAAATAATAAATCGTAAAATAACAAGACTTTACTTCAATTAAAATATTTTTTTATAATCTTAAAATACGTAACAAAAAAATATCAAAAACGTGTATATCCACCTTCAGCAATAATAACGTCGCTAAGTCGCTGACGCATGGATTGCCTTGCGTTATAACAAAATGTGTCTCCGCTTAATAACTCCCACACGTCTTCAACGTGTCTCCTTAAGTGTTCCGTCCTTCTTATCGTAGTACTATCCCATAGTTGAATCATTTTACCCCACAAGTTCTCTATACTACGTGGAGGAAAAGTTATTCGTTCCAAAACCCTTGTCTGATTTAAATAATTTGTCACTACCCTGGAATTATGATCAGAACTGTTGTCCTGTATGGAACGGATTCTTTCATTTGGAAAAAATACTCGGGCCGTAGGCAACAAAACATCTTTAAGGACGTCTCTATAACTTTGGCTATTAAGTCTGCCGCCAACCTCTCGCCTAATTCTCCCGCACCGCTTTGGGACATCCAACCCCAGAACCCGTGTGTGATACGTCTACTTCTGTTACCAGGTAATACGTTTTCTCCCGCACCGCTTTGGGACATCCAACCCCAGAACCCGTGTGTGATACGTCCACTTCTGTTACCAGGTAATACGTTTTCTCCCGCACCGCTTTGGGACATCCAACCCCAGAACCCGTGTGTGATACGTCTACTTCTGTTACCAGGTAATACGTTTTCTCCCGCACCGCTTTGGGACATCCAACCCCAGAACCCGTGTGTGATACGTCCACTTCTGTTACCAGGTAATACGTTTTCTCCCGCACCGCTTTGGGACATCCAACCCCAGAACCCGTGTGTGATACGTCCACTTCTGTTACCAGGTAATACGTTTTCTCCCGCACCGCTTTGGGACATCCAACCCCAGAACCCGTGTGTGATACGTCCACTTCTGTTACCAGGTAATACGTTTTCTCCCGCACCGCTTTGGGACATCCAACCCCAGAACCCGTGTGTGATACGTCCACTTCTGTTACCAGGTAATACGTTTTCTCCCGCACCGCTTTGGGACATCCAACCCCAGAACCCGTGTGTGATACGTCCACTTCTGTTACCAGGTAATACGTTTTCTCCCGCACCGCTTTGGGACATCCAACCCCAGAACCCGTGTGTGATACGTCCACTTCTGTTACCAGGTAATACGTTTTCTCCCGCACCGCTTTGGGACATCCAACCCCAGAACCCGTGTGTGATACGTCCACTTCTGTTACCAGGTAATACGTTTTCTCCCGCACCGCTTTGGGACATCCAACCCCAGAACCCGTGTGTGATACGTCCACTTCTGTTACCAGGTAATACGTTTTCTCCCGCACCGCTTTGGGACATCCAACCCCAGAACCCGTGTGTGATACGTCCACTTCTGTTACCAGGTAATACGTTTTCTCCCGCACCGCTTTGGGACATCCAACCCCAGAACCCGTGTGTGATACGTCCACTTCTGTTACCAGGTAATACGTTTTCTCCCGCACCGCTTTGGGACATCCAACCCCAGAACCCGTGTGTGACACGTCCACTTCTGTTACCAGGTAATACGTTTTCTCCCGCACCGCTTTGGGACATCCAACCCCAGAACCCGTGTGTGATACGTCCACTTCTGTTACCAGGTAATACGTTTTCTCCCGCACCGCTTTGGGACATCCAACCCCAGAACCCGTGTGTGATACGTCCACTTCTGTTACCAGGTAATACGTTTTCTCCCGCACCGCTTTGGGACATCCAACCCCAGAACCCGTGTGTGATACGTCCACTTCTGTTACCAGGTAATACGTTTTCTCCCGCACCGCTTTGGTACATCCAACCCCAGAACCCGTGTGTGATACGTCCACTTCTGTTACCAGGTAATACGTTTTCTCCCGCACCGCTTTGGGACATCCAACCCCAGAACCCGTGTGTGATACGTCCACTTCTGTTACCAGGTAATACGTTTTCTCCCGCACCGCTTTGGGACATCCAACCCCAGAACCCGTGTGTGATACGTCCACTTCTGTTACCAGGTAATACGTTTTCTCCCGCACCGCTTTGGGACATCCAACCCCAGAACCCGTGTGTGATACGTCCACTTCTGTTACCAGGTAATACGTTTTCTCCCGCACCGCTTTGGGACATCCAACCCCAGAACCCGTGTGTGATACGTCCACTTCTGTTACCAGGTAATACGTTTTCTCCCGCACCGCTTTGGGACATCCAACCCCAGAACCCGTGTGTGACACGTCCACTTCTGTTACCAGGTAATACGTTTTCTCCCGCACCGCTTTGGGACATCCAACCCCAGAACCCGTGTGTGATACGTCCACTTCTGTTACCAGGTAATACGTTTTCTCCCGCACCGCTTTGGGACATCCAACCCCAGAACCCGTGTGTGATACGTCTACTTCTGTTACCAGGTAATACGTTTTCTCCCGCACCGCTTTGGGACATCCAACCCCAGAACCCGTGTGTGATACGTCCACTTCTGTTACCAGGTAATACGTTTTCTCCCGCACCGCTTTGGGACATCCAACCCCAGAACCCGTGTGTGACACGTCCACTTCTGTTACGATGTAATTAATAAGTTTCTTTCTTCATATCTGGTATTATTTAACCTCCACAAAGATAGACGACCACGGGCAATAGAACAAAATATTTTTTCGTCTATGAAAACTACATTTTCAAAATTATAATCTATATAATGTCGTGCAAAATCTAAACGTTGTGCTTTGTGCCTCGGCGTTGGTGCAGGTTTCTTGGCGGGTATTCTATTATAGAGGCATGAGGAACACAGTGTAAAGTTCCCTCATCCTCTATGAAAAGGGAGGATCCTCCGACCAGACGGGTGTTGTGTCTGGTGGGCTACTGCCAGACGGTTGATGTCGGGATGTTGTATACAGTGTGAGTCTTTATAATGTGCACATATCGAAATGAGGGAATCTATGCTTAATTTTATCGACGGAAAAAATGTAAAAAAAAATCTAAATATTTATTTATATTTTTTATGGATTTTTAAAAAAAATTGTTTGCTTTTGTGACCCCAGTGTATACAAAACTGTGTAACTTTTAAACTAAACGATTTATCACGATGAAACAAACTATAATGTTTGGAAGTAATTAGGTGTCGTCATAAAATAAAAATTATGGAAAAAAATAGCCACATTTAAAAATAAACATTTTTGTTTGGCAAAAATCTGATTTTTTTTCATTAATTTTTACAAAAATTGTAAAATTTCTCAATAACATGCCCCCATCACCTTCTTTTTTTATAACTTTAAGTTATTCTTCATTGTATTAGGAACCTAACGGTAAAAATTGCATGTTTTTAACTCAACCCCAACATTTTTTATCAACTGTCAAAGAAAGGCCCAACGCATAGCTATTGTTTAGCAGGTAGATAAACTTTCTTTTGAATGTGCGCAGGTCGGGGAGGTAGGCCAGCCAAAGGAACTTGAATTATGACAGATGTCAGACTGGCAGTCGCTCCGAATTATTCGCCGCTGCTACATGTGTTTCGGTACTTTCGTTCGCTGGACTTTCATAACTTTCGTTCGCTGCTACATGATGCCGCGTTTAAGTGAATTTTCCCCGGCACACATCGCCGACATACATTTTTATTATGGAGTGGGACAAGGAAGTGCCAGAGCTGCGCGCGCGGCTTACATAGCTGCGTATCCTAACAGGCAACCAGTGCCATCTGCCCGAAACTTCCAGGAAGTTCACAGAAGGTTGTCGATCACTGGACTTGGATCAAGTAGAGATCGTCGCGAGCCACCTCAAGTAATTATTGATGCGGCTACTGAACAAGCAGTATTAAGTGGTTTGTTTGCTGATCCATCCATAAGTACTAGACGACTGGCTCTTCGTCACGGAATATCCCAAAAATCAGTGTGGCGTATTTTAAAGAAAGAAGGATTGCATCCTTATCACTATCAAAGGGTGCAACATCTACATGAAGACGTAGACTGGCGTCCAAGGTGTGTGATGTCCACATGGATTCAAAGAAAAACCAGAGCAAACCCAAACTTTCCAAGAAAAATACTATGGATGGACGAAGCGACATTCACTAGAGACGGTATTACTAACTGTCGAAATTTACACAGATGGTGCCGCGCCGGTCATCTACTTTCCAAGTAAGATTTTCGATAAATGTTTGGGCTGGTCTTATCGATAACATGTTGATTGGACCAGTCATATTGCCGAGAACGTTGACTGGTGAAAGATTTTTAAGTCTATTGAGAGATGATATGCCTCAGTTATTGGAAGATGTCCCACTGGCTGTGCGTCAAAGGATGTTTCTTCAGATGGACGGATGTCCTGCCCATTACGCTACAAATGTAAGAAGATTTTTAAACGAAAATTATCATGACAAATGGATCGGCCGGCAAGGACCTGTAGGGTGGCCTGCGCGTTCACCCGATTTGACGCCCCTTGATTATTTCCTATGGGGGACCATGAAGCAACGCGTCTACAGTACCCCCATCAACAGTGAGGCCGATTTGCGTGACCGCATAATAAACTGTGCGAATGATATTCGCAATGATCCCGAAATGATAAGGAGAGCGACACACCAAATTCTAATTCGCGCGGCTTTGTGTTTACAACAACGAGGTGGACATTTTGAGAACCTGATGCATTAAATTTTGTATTTAATAATAAATGGGTTTCAATTGAACTCTTTTGCATTAATTATCATCCCAAACAAACCACCCTTATGAGAACAATACGATTCCGCGTTCGGAGTGCCATCTTTGAAACGACCCGCGCGCATTCACAACAAAGTTAACAAAAAAAAGTTTATCTACCTGCTAAACAATGTGCGTAGCTATGCGTTGGGCCTTTCTTTGACATTTGATAAAAAATGTTGGGGTTGAGTTAAAAACATGCAATTTTTACCGTTAGGTTCCTAATACAATGAAGAATAACTTAAAGTTATAAAAAAAGAAGGTGATGGGGGCATGTTATTGAGAAATTTTACAATTTTTGTAAAAAATAATGAAAAAAAATCAGATTTTTGCCAAAAAAAAATGTTTATATTTGATTATGGCTATTTTTTTTCCATAATTTTTATTTTATGACGACACCTAATTACTTCCAAACATTATGGAGTTTGTTTCATCGTGATAAATCGTTTAGTTTAAAAGTTACACAGTTTTGTATACACTGGGGTCACAAAAGCAAACAATTTTTTTTAAAAATCCATAAAAAATATAAATAAATATTTAGATTTTTTTTAACATTTTTTCCGTCGATAAAATTAAGCATAGATTCCCTCATTTCGATATGTGCAGATTATAAAGACACACTGTATATGCTAGTCGCGCGGTAAACTCTGATTGCGCGATGCAGGATTTTGCGTGACGTCAGTGTGACGCGTTCCATTGTGGCGATGTAGATATGCCGCCACATCACTCCCCTTCGGAGACCGGAGGTCGATAGTGGTCTGAGTTGTGTATCTTGCGATGCTTGCCAGGGCCAGTTGAGGTTCCAGTGAGTCGGAACCGGGTGCCGCATAGTTCGCGGTGAGTCGGAACTGTCTGTGGAGATGCCCCCAGTGAGTCGGGGTGGCGCTGCGTTATGCTCCAGTGCGTCGGATGTGGAACAGCGCCGGATTGAGGCTGGCTACTGGTGTCGACCAGGAGAGGTTTGAAGGGCTCTGCTTGTTTGACCGGCCGAGAGTGCAGTGTGCTGTGCCAAGGTTGCTGATGAGGCTGAGAGTGATGACCAGGTATGCGCGGTCGCTGCATGCTGGTGGTCAGGATACCCGTTGAAGCCGTGGGTGCTGGCTGGCTGTGTGACTCGCCGCTCGAAAGCTCGAGGAAGTGACGCTGATGACGTCACGCTGTAGTAGTTGCACGAAGGCTGCGCTGACATTCATGTTCGGGGTCACCAGTATAGAGGCATGAGGAACAGGGTGTAAAGTTCACTCATCCTCTATGAAAAGGGAGGATCCTCCGACCAGACGGGTGTTGTGTTTGGTGGGCTACTGCCCGACGGTTGATGTCGGGATGTAGTATATATGTTAGTCGCGCGGTAAACTCTGATTGCGCGATGCAGGATTTTGCGTGACGTCAGTGTGATGCGTTCCATTGTGGCGATGTAGATATGCCGCCACACTATTATGTAAACCTTGCTCGTGAAATCGTCTTCTTATTGTGGCCTGTGATACTCCAAATCCAAATGCCAAATTACGGGTGTTTAAAAAACGATCGGTCCGAGCTCTCTGCACTATTCTCCTAACTTGATATGTTTGTACGGCGCGGACGTCCAGTCGCTACATGGTACCGGAGAATACCCTCAGTCTTCCATCTCTCCGCCCATCGATAAACTGTTTTCCTCTGTAAAAAAGAAACTGAATCATTGACATGAACCAATTTATGCAGTACAAAATAAATATTAAGTATGTGATGCAATCAAAATGAGAAGTCGACTTACGGATATCCCCAGCTCGTTCGCAATGTCTGTTACAGAAACACCTTCTTGTTGCAAGTGCATGATTCTGTTTTATTTCATCATTAATTCGAAATGCGTCCATGTTCATACTTTTTTCCAGTTAAATTATAATAATTACTTATATGACTTACTTGACATTGATATGTGAATTCGAAGTTGCATTATCTATGAAATCTTCTGAGTATTTATGCAAACTAACACTACTCTTTGACATCTAATCTTTATTCTTGACAAACGTGGTTCATTTTGCTTACGGCCGAACCAAATAGTAGTAAATAGTAAAATAGTTTATTTGATAACCTTAAACGTACAACAAAATTTGAGATTGGAGCCTCCTTTTAAGCAAAAAATGCCTGTATTAGGAGACTCCGCTCTTTCTAGAACAAGAAGTGTAAACTATACAATACGAGTACATAATCAAAAACAAGGTGATTTGAGTGAATGAGGGTGGGTGTGTGTGAGTGAGGGTGAATGAGGGTGTGTGTGTGTGTGTGTGTGTGCGAGGGGGTTAGTGTATCTGTTGTAGAAGTGATTCAGTCTCACTATAGGTTAGCTTTCTTATCCATTCCGTTAGTATTTTTTTGCATTCATAACAATTCTTAGGGTAGATGTAAATGTGTTTATTAATAACATTATAAAGCTGAGCAGATCGTTTACAAAGTCCAAATAACCTATCTATCACCAGTTTTGGCATACTGGAGATAGAAAAAAATATCTATCTATGGTTTTAACGTCCCGACAATCTTAGAGATTATGGAACCTTATCGGACTGACATATACAAATAGCGATCTGAGCTGTCTTCTACTGAACATACGTTATTGGGTTCGGCCGTTAGTACAATTAGTCAGCAATAAGTACACCTCAAAATTGTATATTACAGACGAACAATAAACAAAATTGTATATTACAGACGAACAATAAACAAAATTGTATATTACAGACGAACAATAAACAAAATTGTATATTACAGACGAACAATAAACAAAATTGTATATTACAGACGAACAATAAACAAAATTGTATATTACAGACATGAACAATAAACAAAATTGTATATTACAGACATGAACAATAAACAAAACACATGCCAATGACATGTTGTTGAAATGTTGTTTTTGGTGTTCCGCAGGGCTCCGTGCTCGGCCCGCCACTGTTTCTAGTGTATATTAATGAGCTCTGTAACCTACGAAACAGTGGTGGGAAAATTATCTCATATGCGGACGATACGGCTATTGTCTACTTTGGTGACACTTGGGAAATGGTACGTAGTAAGGCCGAACAAGGGTTAGTGGTCATAGATAGATGGCTCAAAGCTAACTTGCTAACTCTTAATATTGCTAAAACAAATTACATTTGTTTCTCTCCAAGTGCAAGGTCTAAAGCATCTACTAACTTCAATATTCGTATACATATGTGTGCAAACAGCATAGGGCAGAGCTGTGACTGCAAACCCATCAAACAATTACCGTCAGCAAGATATTTGGGAGTTATAGTCGACGAGTGTCTGACGTGGCACTCGCATGTCGAGGTTATTATGTCGCGTGTTCGAAAATTTATATGGATTTTTAAAAATCTACGACATGTGATGCCTCAAAAGATACTCAACAACGTTTATATAGCACTCGCGCAGTCAGTAATCACATACTGCTTACCGTCTGGGGAGGGGCCACCAAAACTAAATTTCTAGAGTTAGAAAGAGCCCAAAGGTCACTTTTAAAAGTGATCTATTTTAAGCCATATAGATATCCCACACTCGATCTATATAAAATTGGTGGTCTACTATCAGTCAGGAAATTATACCTTTTAAACATCATTCTATATTTACATAAATACCTTCCAGCTAACTCAGAAAGCCAAGCTAGGAGGAGAAAAGATATTGTGGCCTCCTTTACACCGGTACGTACGGATTTTGCAAGGCGTCAGTATGTATGCCAACCAGCCTACATATACAACAAAATTAACGCTAAACTTAATTTCCACCATGAGGTCTCGCATCAATGCAAAAAAGTTATAACAGAGTGGTTAAAAACTCTAAATTATGAAGAAACAGAGCATATTCTAGTCAGACTAACATGAACCCTTCTCTTCTTTATCATAATGTTATACATTGTGATCACCTAATTGTATCTTTATCTTCGATTTATAATGGCACTATCAGCTAACACGTAAACTCATACACAAACCCACGACCACACACTGCTACAGTCACACTAACACAGACTCACAACTGCACAACACACAGAGCCGCTGATTACCTTTTGTCATTGTTTTCTCTTTGGTTCTAAATTAGTTGAATTAGTTTTATTAGTTTAATTTTAATTGTTACAGTCTCAATAGTGTATAAGCTATCAATTAAGGGAAAGAGCGAGATAACCCCAACACAAGTATTATTAACCCTTTAACCGCCTACGACGGATTAATCCGACAAATATTTTCGTGTCCATTTCGCCAGGGTCGTATATTTTAACCTTTTAACCGCCCGACTTCATATCAGTTGTCGTGCCCCCAGCGCCGGGCAACTTGAATCATTACGATATTTGGTCGTAAATATACGACCCTGGCGAAATGGACACGAAAATATTTGTCGGATTAATCCGTCGTAGGCGGTTAAAGGGTTAATTACTTACTGGGGCTGTCTCAATCACATCTGCAAATGTAACTGTCTGAGACCCAATAAACAATTTTTTATTTTTTTTTAATGACGTCACGCTCAAAATGAAAGGAACAACCAATGTTTTATCTCCTTCGTTTTGTTTTTGACACATGAGTATTTTTACCACGGAGCAAATACAAAGAGGAGACGGCCTAAACAACTATGCACTGTGATTCTCAACTAGGTCCTGACGTCATCACGTAGGCGTGGCCTTAGTCAGTGTGTTGTTGGCGTTCGTCCTGTGCACAACTTTGTAAACGTTCACATTTTACAGCATATTCGCGCTAGAAAAAATAAAATAATGAAGTGTTGTGTTTTATCTTGTAAAACTACTCGGATATACGTCCTGGTGCTATGGATGACATCACATTTCATTTGTAAGTAATTTTATACGTAATTTATTAAAATACTTCTAGAAAAATCTCTTAGCGTCGGCGTTTCCAAATATGATTCTACCCGACATTAGATGCGACACTTTGTGTCATGGGAACTAAAAATATTTAGGTACATTAGAGCTCACTATTAATATATTTTAATAATCATATTTATTGAAATTTGTTCAACATTCACTCCTAAAGATCCTCTAATCGCCAAAATATTATTTTTGTAGTTTTTATATCATTTTGTAAACAGGCTCCAATTTGTATTTACCAGTTCCGATTGTTTTGGGAGAATGAGTAAATTTCATATTTATTGTTTTATCCTTTATGTTACAGCTTAAAAGAAAATTTACAATTTACAAAGTCAACAATATCATCACTAAAGCCTACCACACTTACAAGTGATTTAAATGAATTTCTGACACTGTATGATACACCAAGAAGGAAGAAGTTAAAGCAAGAAATAGCACAACCTCGATGGAAAGCGAGACCAGATAGATCAAAGATCAAAAGACTCCAAATGAAAGTTAAGCGTTTGAAGAAGAAGGTACCTATCTAGTAGCGCTACTGTCGCCACACGCAGTGCCTTAAGAAGGTACCTATCTAGTAGCGCTACTGTCGCCACACGCAGTGCCTTAAGAAGGTACCTATCTAGTAGCGCTACTGTCGCCACACGCAGTGCCTTAAGAAGAAGGTACCTATCTAGTAGCGCTACTGTCGCCACACGCAGTGCCTTAAGAAGGTACCTATCTAGTAGCGCTACTGTCGCCACACGCAGTGCCTTAAGAAGGTACCTATCTAGTAGCGCTACTGTCGCCACACGCAGTGCCTTAAGAAGGTACCTATCTAGTAGCGCTACTGTCGCCACACGCAGTGCCTTAAGAAGAAGGTACCTATCTAGTAGCGCTACTGTCGCCACACGCAGTGCCTTAAGAAGGTACCTATCTAGTAGCGCTACTGTCGCCACACGCAGTGCCTTAAGAAGAAGGTACCTATCTAGTAGCGCTACTGTCGCCACACGCAGTGCCTTAAGAAGAAGGTACCTATCTAGTAGCGCTACTGTCGCCACACGCAGTGCCTTAAGAAGGTACCTATCTAGTAGCGCTACTGTCGCCACACGCAGTGCCTTAAGAAGGTACCTATCTAGTAGCGCTACTGTCGCCACACGCAGTGCCTTAAGAAGGTACCTATCTAGTAGCGCTACTGTCGCCACACGCAGTGCCTTAAGAAGGTACCTATCTAGTAGCGCTACTGTCGCCACACGCAGTGCCTTAAGAAGGTACCTATCTAGTAGCGCTACTGTCGCCACACGCAGTGCCTTAAGAAGGTACCTATCTAGTAGCGCTACTGTCGCCACACGCAGTGCCTTAAGAAGGTACCTATCTAGTAGCGCTACTGTCGCCACACGCAGTGCCTTAAGAGGTTTTTTTAGGATTCCCTAACTCAAGGATAAAGGAACTCTTATAGGATCACTTTGTTGTCTGTCTGTCTGTTCGTCTGTCTGTCAAGACTCTTTTTCTCAGGTACGCGTAGAGGTATCAAGTTGAAATTTATATCAAATACTCGAGTCTACGGTCTCTTTCAGCGTCTACTATTTGCGCAGTCAAATAGTTGCAACTCAGTTATTTTTGCAGGAAATAGAATTTGGCTAATAAATTTTTTACGTTATAATTTGTCTATTGTTTATTCTGCCTCTAACATTAGTTTTACCTACTTGACCATATCAAAAGAGTCATGTTAAGTATGAAGCTTCTTTCGCGTCATGCGGCTTTTGATTAAGTCTGATATTACTTATTTGTTTGACATTAAGTTACGCTGCCTCACGTTAGGCAGGTGAAAACTAAGGTGTTGATAAAGGGCGAAGAATTGAATCCTGAAGACAGCACAGTATTCTTGGGCTTAACTTTGGATGCTAAGCTTCAGTGGGGCCCACATATAGATAAATTGTCAAAAAAACTAAGCTCTGCAGCATACGCTGTTAGAAAAATTCGTAATTTAACTGACATAGAGACAGCCCGTTTAGTGTACTTTAGCTATTTTCATAGTGTAATGTCATACGGTATTCTGTAGTGGGGAAATGCCGCCGACATTCAGACTATCTTTGTTTTGCAAAAAAGAGCTGTTCGATCAATTTATAAGTTAAGTCCAAGACACTCTCTCAGAGAGAAATTTAAGGAGATTAATATAATGACTGTGCCTTCTCAGTATATTTTTGAAAATCTTTTATATGCCCATAAAAATATAAAATTGTTTAAAAAATACTGTGATATCCATAATATGAACACTAGGAACAAACACAAATTTATTGTACCTACAACAAGGCTCAAGAAAATAGGTGGCTCGTTCAGATGTCAATGTTTCATTCGTTTTTATAATAAACTTTCAAGCCCCGTTCAAGATCTGAGCCTTAATAAATTCAAATCATTTATTAAACGTAAGTTGTGCCAGAAAGCCTTTTATACCGTTAAGGATTACATTGATGACAAAAAGGCGTGGGATTGAGCTGCTCCAATAAATTTCTTTTTTTTTATATACATACTGATTTTTTTTTGTTCTTTTCTTTTTGCTATTTTTTTTTCTTATATACACATTGTCATTGATGAATTTTATATATACAATGACATGAATATTTACTTTGTAAAATGTTATATTATTTTAATTACTGTGAATGTGAAGACTATGTGGGTCCTTGTTTTTTTTTTCTTTTTCTCTCAGCTGATACATTTTCTTAGATTGACCCGGATACCTACGTAACGATACTTTTCAATCCGGCCGAAGGTCAGCGTTACGGATAAACCTTGGAATCTATTTGATCGGCAGATCATAGTTTGCCAGTTTGAGTAAATTATGCGGCCTACCCAAATGTCCTTTCTTTGGTATTGTTCGTCGAATCGTTGAGCTCCTTAACTTTTATGTTGAGCTGTACGATTACTGACAGATGCTTGCACTAACTGGACAGGTCCACTCAATCTGTGTGGTTCTTTCCTCAAAAGACCATTTCAGACACCAACCTACATGGTCTTCACATGATCTGACCAAAGTTATGTCTGGACTTTAAAAGAGGCTGTGACCTCTGAGTTTGTTTCGGCCTTTCTTCTCAGAGTAGTCAGATAGGAAACGCCGGCCTCATCTAGTTTAAAAAAAAAATGTTTGACGTGTAAAAGTGTATAAACCTACTTACAGAATGGTCAGGTAGCGTATTCCTTGCTTTATCGTTCTCTGCACATCCTGCCTCAGTCACTATGTAGGGAGAATGGTCAGGTAGCTTATTCCTTGCTTTATCGTTCTCTGCACATCCTGCCTCAGTCACTATGTGGGGAGAGTGGTCAGATAGCTTATTCCTTGCTTTATCGTTCTCTGCACATCCTGCCTCAGTCACTATGTGGGGAGAGTGGTCAGATAGCTTATTCCTTGCTTTATCGTTCTCTGCACATCCTGCCTCAGTCACTATGTGGGGAGAGTGGTCAGGTAGCTTATTCCTTGCTTTATCGTTCTCTGCACATCCTGCCTCAGTCACTATGTGGGGAGAGTGGTCAGATAGCTTATTCCTTGCTTTATCGTTCTCTGCACATCCTGCCTCAGTCACTATGTGGGGAGAGTGGTCAGGTAGCTTATTCCTTGCTTTATCGTTCTCTGCACATCCTGCCTCAGTCACTATGTGGGGAGAGTGGTCAGATAGCTTATTCCTTGCTTTATCGTTCTCTGCACATCCTGCCTCAGTCACTATGTGAGGAGAGTGGTCAGGTAGCTTATTCCTTGCTTTATCGTTCTCTGCACATCCTGCCTCAGTCACCTTCATTCTTCTCCTTGTTTGTGTACTACTAACACTTAGTTATATTTTAATAACGAAATGGACTATATTGTTGTCCGAAGTGAATAAATAAATAAATAAAAAAAAAAAATTGTGTAATATGTTGACGACACTTTATTGAAGATTGTTTTATGGCTATGGAAAACCATCGCCGGTTCCAAAGTTCGGCAGTACCAACTATGTAGATATTTGCCTCTTTTGGTGAGTATTCCGTTTAACCACTTGGCCACGGCCCACTACCCGGTCGCTCAAGCGACACGCGTTTTGCGTCAGCGACTGCGTAGGGAACAAATATCAATAAACAAATACAAAAAACATATCGATACCTTCGTGTTTTATTTAAACCTGTCCCATCCCTAGTGAGACGTAATGACCTTGGTAGGGCCAATCAGAACGCAGTATCCCGCTTCCCCATACCTCAGCTAGTTGACAGAAATAGTTTGGTGTTAGATCAAGCTTTCGGCGTCTATGGGCTGCATGGTCGTTGCTTATGCTAAACACAAATCGGTTCTATGAACGAGTTACGAAAACTACTCGATGAGATCAGGACACAATTTTTACCAAAATAAAAATAAATATATACAAACAGCGCATTATGGTTTGCTGGAATTTATTATTGTAATTACAGCAAGTTCAGACCGACTCATCCACTTATACGAGAATCACTAAGACGTATGTGCGGTGTCCCGGCGACACGCGCAGGTCCGCGGGCGCGCTGCGGCCTGTTTGACACGCCGCACGGCATGCGGCCCAAGCCTCACGATATCGATACAAAAATAAGTTAAACATATGTAGTAGCGCGGTGCAGGCCGGCGCGGGCGCCATTATTATCTCTATATAAAACGTTGGTACACTTCGACGTACATCACCATATTTACATCGCGTTGCTTCTGAAACAAACAGGAATAGTAGAGTAATCGAAACATTTCTAGGGCAGCTCAGAAACTCGCTCGGGGAGGAGATACCCGACCTTGAGATATGTCGCACTTCCGGGATTTGTTATTCGAATAATCGGCGGTCCAGCGGTCGGTTTCATTCATGATAGTTATAATGTTAACCGAAAGATACGTGTGGGTACGTGTCGTGTGTATCGGTACAGTGTGTACGTGTCGTGTGTATCGGTACAGTGGGTACGTGTCGTGTGTATCGGTACAGTGGGTACGTGTCGTGTGTATCGGTACAGTGGGTACGTGTCGTGTGTATCGGTACAGTGGGTACGTGTCGTGTGTATCGGTACAGTGGGTACGTGTCGTGTGTATCGGTACGGTGGGTACGTGTCGTGTGTATCGGTACGGTGGGTACGTGTCGTGTGTATCGGTACAGTGGGTACGTGTCGTGTGTATCGGTACAGTGGGTACGTGTCGTGTGTATCGGTACAGTGTACGTGTCGTGTGTATCGGTACAGTGGGTACGTGTCGTGTGTATCGGTACAGTGGGTACGTGTCGTGTGTATCGGTACAGTGGGTACGTGTCGTGTGTATCGGTACGGTGGGTACGTGTCGTGTGTATCGGTACGGTGGGTACGTGTCGTGTGTATTGGTACGGTGGGTACGTGTCGTGTGTATCGGTACGGTGGGTACGTGTCGTGTGTATCGGTACAGTGTACGTGTCGTGTGTATCGGTACAGTGTACGTGTCGTGTGTATCGGTACAGTGTACGTGTCGTGTGTATCGGTACAGTGTACGTGTCGTGTGTATCGGTACAGTGTACGTGTCGTGTGTATCGGTACAGTGTACGTGTCGTGTGTATCGGTACAGTGTACGTGTCGTGTGTATCGGTACAGTGTGTAGGTGTGCGCACCTGGGCATGGCGCACATCTCGCACGCGTCGTTGTGCGGCGCGTTGTGGAACGTGCACAGCGGACACGTCCACACGCCAGCCGCGCCGCCCTCCGCGCCCGTCAGCATGCTGTAACACAAATACACCACGAACATTCAGAAACCGGCCACGTGGCGGGGTTTTGTAGTCGGGAGGAATATTTACGCATACACAATGTCAATTTTATCGACGGCAAAATAAGTTCCAACTTCAATTTTTAAGAATTTTACAACGTATAGTTTAAAAGCCTTTTGACGTATAGTTTAAATAAATAATAATAAGCGTAGGCACCAGCACACCATTGTGAACAGCCAGTCGGGCCTTTTTGGGCATTAACTGGTTGGTCACAATCGCATGTATAGCACCATTCACTTTATTTCCCGCACTCACTCTACTTTCCACGTCTTCATCAATCTTTCCATCCCTTGTAAACAGACTCGGCAAATATATAAACTCACTTACTTGCTCCACACTTTCATCATTTATTTTCACATCACACATCGATACGTCCTCTTATCTTTCACGCATAATTACCTTCGTTTTATTCACATTTATATTCATCCCTTTCATCTTATATGCTTCATTCATGACAGTCACCATGTCTAGCAGCTGTTCTGCTGACGATGCAAGTAGAACTTGATCATCTGCGTAGAGAAGGCATTTGACAAACAACTCATTCATCCTCAATCCGCACTCACTCTCTTTCAAATTTCTCAGACAACTAGCCATGTACAAGTTGAACAGCCATGGTGACGCTACACAACCCTGTCTAACACCCCTCGAGATGCAGAACCAGTCCGTGTATGCCCCATTTATCCTAACACAAGCACTGGAATCCTTGTATAAAGATTTCAGTGCCCGTACCAAGCGCCAGTCCACACCGTACACCGACAGTGTCGACCACAGTTCCTCCCTCCACACACTGTCATAGGCCTTCTCCAAGTCAACGAAAGCACAGTAGACTTCCTTGTGATTTGCCAGATGTTTTTCGGCTATGCACCTTAGGGAGAAGATCTGATCCATACAGCCCATTCCCTCTCTAAATCCTGCCTGCACATCCCATATTTTCTCCTCTGTCACTCTTATCACTCTATTTATTAAAACCTTTGCATACAGTTTGCCAATAACACTCAAAAGGCTAATGCCGCGGTAGTTTTTACACTCCTGCTGAGAGCCTGTTCCCTTATATAGTGGTACGATTACAGCCTTGCACCAATCATCCGGCACACGGCCATATCTCCAACACATTTTAAAGATGCCCCCCCCCCCCTCCCCCGTCACCTGCGCTTTACTTTACCACTGCTACTTTACCGCATGCGCTTTACTTACATAATAATAATAATTGAGAATACAACGTATCGTCACAGTATCGTCGACTAAACATAAAAAAACCACGTTCATAGGTATTTTTTTTGACGTTTTTTTTAATGTTATTTTATGGGCTAAGTACTTAGAAAATCTTTATGTTAAGTACTCACCTAGTACCAAGAAATTCTAAGGAGTCTTCAATATTTTCCAATAAATACACAAGAACACACATACATTGAAGATTTACTTAACCTATATCTCCGAAAAAAGTCAGTTTCATCAAAACTTTCGAAGTACGTAGTTTGGTCGTTTCCGATATATTTTTGGTCTACGGTTGTTAATTGTGGAACAATTATAAATCTAAGCATATCTCAACCAGCGACAAAAATTACATGGTTCACAAATAAAAGATTATTTAGCATAGCGAATATAAATAAAAAAAAATATACTAAGCACACAAAACTGGCACGACATTATACAAACAAACAATAATATAAATGACAATTATAATTCTTTCAACAACGTCTTAATAAAAATTTTAAATCAATGTATACCCGTGCGTAAAATGAAACTTTAACTATAAAAATATTATAATATTGGCTAACTACGGGCATTAAAGTTTCCTGCAAAAACAAAACATTGTTAAAATTATTTTCCCATAAAACCAAAAACCAAATAATCGCACAACATTATAAAAACTATGAAAAAATATTAAAAAGTTCAGTTACCACTGCAAAAATTGCAATATATAAACAAAATAAAGAAATCAGACAACAAAGTAAAAACGATGTGGAGCATTATAAATGGGAGAACAAATAAAAAACCAAAAAAGGAAAAATGTAGCACACAATTACAACACAATAATACTATTATATCCGAACCCAAACAAATTGCGAATATTTTAATGACTTCTTTGCGTCAATAGGAGAAAACAGCAACAATCCATTTGGCACTGCACTGGGCGACATGTCAACATTACATCCTACGGAGAACACCATGTTCCTTAGCCCAGTAGAAGCTTGGGAAGTTAACAAATTAATCAGAAATTGAATCCTGAAGACAGCACAGTATTCTTGGGCTTAACTTTGGATGCTAAGCTTCAGTGGGGCCCACATATAGATAAATTGTCAAAAAAACTAAGCTCTGCAGCATACGCTGTTAGAAAAATTCGTAATTTAACTGACATAGAGACAGCCCGTTTAGTGTACTTTAGCTATTTTCATAGTGTAATGTCATACGGTATTCTGTAGTGGGGAAATGCCGCCGACATTCAGACTATCTTTGTTTTGCAGAAAAGAGCTGTTCGATCAATTTATAAGTTAAGTCCAAGACACTCTCTCAGAGAGAAATTTAAGTAGATTAATATAATGACTGTGCCTTCTCAGTATATTTTTGAAAATCTTTTACATGCCCATAAAATATAAAATTGTTTAAATAATACTGTGATATCCATAATATGAACACTATAGTGTGGCGATTAGTGCTGTGCACTCCCTGAGGTATGCGCGGCGAGGTGGGAGGCGAAGAAAAAAGTGCATGAGTTCACATGAGATCGATACATATCGGACAGATCTTACAATATCAGTTTGTTTGTAAAGCAAGACTTGTGGCGGGACGATGGTCGGAGGCTATCTATCTGTAATATATTATACTTACTTAGTTGATTAAAATGTAACCCAAATATACTCATATTTTATTAAAAATATGCAGGTGATAAATAAGAACTAAACTTATAATTCAAAGCAGGACTTGTTTTATTGAACATTTTTTATATTTACAAACAATTATATATTCTAACAAAAGTTATTATGACATAGATTCTGTTTCAACTTCATCTTCCATTTCGTCATCATCTTCATCTTCCACTTCGCCACCGGAACCTGAATCAGAGTCTTGCAAATTTATTATGAATGAATCGATAACATTATCGAACCTACTATCGCGACTCCAGTAATCATTTTCATTTTTCTGGACATGATCGTCGCATCTCTGCCATTTTTCCGCCGTGAATTCCGAAAACAATTTATCCAATAAGATTATCTTTTCGTCTAGAGAAGAATTAATATAGTTTTGGGCTATGTTGTTTTTAATATCAGCCCAGACCAACTCAATTGTATTTAAATCTGGATGGTACGGAGGTAAACGCAGAACAGTGTGTCCACTGGCTTTCAGGAGTTCGTCAGTTCTATACACGGGTTCTTTTTGTGTATTTTTGATAAGAAGTAGCAGTTGAGCCTTTGTCATGGTTCCTGAAAATTCTACATTATGGCGTAGCAACCAGTTCTGCATTTCACTTTTGAGGCTTGATATAGTTGGTTTCTTCTCAACCTGAACGCTGTGGTAAGACGCGTCGTCCATTACAACCACAGAATTCGGCAGCAACTTATCTTTTAACTTTTCATCTACCCACTTATAAAAAGTAGGTCCGCTCATATCTCCATGATAGTCACCGGTTCTAGCATCTGATTTGAATATAGTCAATGCATCATCCACTAAGCCATTTCGACACCCAGCGTGGAGAATTACCAATCGCCGTCCTTTCCCAATATCAGCATGAATTCCGGGTTCTGACGATGATTGCCAACATTTGCTGGCATGGTGACTGGCGTTGATGTTTCATCAAGAAAATATATGTTGCGGTTTTGCGTTCTGTAATTTCTGATTTGTGTAAGATATTTTTTCCGCCACACTGTAATATTAGGCTGCTCTATAAGGAGATGTCTCTTTGATTTGCATTTTTTGAAACGGTAGCCCATTTTGTGTAAAAGCTGTCTTAAATATTCCCGTCCACAACTCAATATGCCATCCTGTCTCAAACTTGATACTAAGTTACGGACACTTGGTTTTTTTTTTTCAACTTCGTAACTGATGAATTTTTCTTCTGATAACTCCAAGGTCTAAATCATCCACAACGTGTTTTTTCTTTAAAACTTTTGGTGTTTTTGGCGATTAAAATTTTAATTGGCTTGAATTTTCAATTGATAAATAACCCGCAGAAATCACATTATGCACGGTTCTTTTGCTGTACCCCGTAGCCTCCGCAACGATTTTGGCAATATTCACATCATTTTTAAATTCAAAGCTTTCTTTGTGTTTTTTTTCTTAAAATATTCAGCCACCTTAAAAATGACAGTCTTCATATCACGAGATAACGCACGACCCATCTTTGAATATTTATCTCATGTGCGTCTGACATAGACAGTCCGATACAGATAACACTACATGTCGCCACGAGCGTTGACGGCGCACTGACAGAGCGCAGCAGCCGATTCTCCCCCCCGTCTCGCCGCGCGCATACCTCAGGGCATAGTATAAAGAGAGGAAGTAGGCTATCTTCAGCACAATCCGCGATATAATTGCCTACTGTCTCAGGGTTGTCACTTTTAGTTAAATTTTAAGTCAGTGCCAATAAATTGGCAAGGGTCGGGAAGTTGTATTTTTTACTTGTATTGTCTGGGTACCTAAACGATGATGAAACCTTTCACGATGAAAGAAAGAGCGACGGGCCAGCAGACGGGCGGCGCGGGGCGGTGATGAGCACGAGTAAACGGTAGGTGATTCGAACTTTGCTCTATTTATCTGATTCGCAATTAGTCAATT
This sequence comes from Fissipunctia ypsillon, assembly GCA_947568875.1. Lineage (NCBI taxonomy): Eukaryota > Metazoa > Arthropoda > Insecta > Lepidoptera > Noctuidae > Fissipunctia > Fissipunctia ypsillon. The sequence continues at coordinate 417,253 of OX387652.1, forward strand.
ACTTATTTTTTAAGTACGATTTTATAACTGTAAGTAGGTACTTAGTTACTATACCTACAATAGGTACTGAGAAATCGGCATGACTAAACATAAACAAAGCAATAGCGGCAAATCAATTGACAGATCAAAAGTACCTAGTACATTCTAGTGGGAATGTAGGCCTACCTACTTCCTCTGTCTGATAGAAACCTAATACAACAAAAATAAGTAAGTAGGTATCTCATCATCAAGTAAAAATGATATGCTAGAAAAAGTGACTTTCTTACTTTTCCTGTTCAATAGGTAATTTGAACAGAGACAATTCTGGAATTGATGAATTATTAAGACACCCAAACACACAGCAATACGTTCTCCTGCGATTATCACACATTCATTTAGTGGTGCCGAAAAGCCGTGACGCGCGAACCTCGTGCGATGTTATCCCCGACTGGCGCGCTGCGAAACGGGCCGAGATTTGTTTAAGTGTGCGTGCGGCGACGCATAGATACTTTGGCGCACACATACAAGTCGCGCGCGGTGCGTTTGTATGAAGATAACGTACTTCCTCTCTTTATACTACGCTCAGGGAGTGCACAGCACTAATGGCCACACTATAGGAACAAACACAAATTTGTTGTACCTACAACAAGGCTCAAGAAAATAGGTGGCTCGTTCAGATGTCAATGTATACGTTTTTATCATAAACTTCCAAGCCACGTTCAAGATCTGAGCCTTAATAAATTCAAATCATTTATTAAACGTAAGTTGTGCCAGAAAGCCTTTTATACCGTTAAGGATTACATTGATGACAAAAAGGCGTGGGATTGAGCTGCTCCAATTAATTTCTTTTTTTTTATATACATACTGATTTTATTTGTTCTTTACTTTTTGCTAATTTGCTTTTTCTTGTACACACATTGTCATTGATGAATTTTATATATACAATGACATGAATATTTACTTTGTAAAATGTAATATTATTTTAATTACTGTGAATGTGAAGACTATGTGGGTCCTTGTTTTTTTTTTCTTTTTCTCTCAGCTTTAATCATAGTTTGCCAGTTTGAGTAAATTATGCGGCCTACCCAAATGTCCTTTCTTTGGTATTGTTCGTCGAATCGTTGAGCTCCTTAACTTTTATGTTGAGCTGTACGATTACTGACAGATGCTTGCACTGACTGGACAGGTCCACTCAATCTGTGTGGGTACTTTCCTCAAAAGACCGTTTCAGACACCAACCTACATGGTCTTCACATGATCTGACCAAGAGTATGTCTGGACTTTAAAAGAGACTGTGACCTCTGAGTTAGTTTCGGCCTTTCTTCTCAGAGTAGTCAGATAGGAAAACGCCGGCCTCATCTAGTTAAAAAAAAAAAGTTTGACGTGTAAAAGTGTTTGTATAAACCTACTTACAGAAATAAAATCATTTATCATTTATCAAAACCTAAAACATAAACGCAGTTACGGTTTAGACGAAATTCCACCTACGTTATCGAAAGAATGCGCAAATGAACTCACCTTACCATTTTTTCTACTATTAAATCAGTCTTTTACAGAAGACACTTTCCCCGAATTGTTAAAAAAATCACTAATTAAACCAATCCATAAAAAGAACACAAAAACTGATCCTAATAATTATCGCCCAATAGCTCTCTTGCGCTCAGCCTCCAAGCGAATTTATACCTTTTGCGAAAAATGTAACATACTGAGCGATTGTCAGAACGGTTTCCGGAAAAACCGTTCCACAACATTAGCTGTTTATAAATATATACAAGAAGTCCTTAATATTATAAATAACAAAGAATATGCCGTAGGGATACTACTGGACATGACCAAAGCGTACGACAAAGTACAAATCAAAATACTTCTAAATAAACTGTATGGAATAGGAATCCGCGGGAAAGCCCATGAATGGCTGACGTCATATTTAAAAAATAGAGAACAAGTAGTTGAAATCGAATACTTTAATTACAATAGTAGAGAAATAGAAAAAATCCGATCTAAAAGCAAAACAACGAATGCTTCCATTCCGCGAGCAAGTGGCTGTGTGTGGAAGTTGTTTACTATTCCTTGTTCACATCAACGACTTACCGAAAACCATAGAGGGGCCAAGTGTTTTATTCGCAGATGACATATCTTTATTAGTCTCCTGTCAAAACAACACAAACATAGAAGAAAAACTCAGTTCCACACTCACAAAAACATGTAATTGGATGACCTCACTTAATTTAGAAATTAATTATACTAAAACTAAATTAATGACTTTCCACCCTTATCAAAAAGCTCCTCTACGCTTAAATTTCACCTTTAACGGCTCAAAATTGGAAACCGTTGATGAATTTACATTACTTGGACTAACAATAGATAAACATATTAAGTGGAAAACACAAATACAAAAATCCGTTCTAAAATTTCAAACTGCTCATACGCTCTCCGCGAAACTAAAAAGACAACCGATCTACTGCCCTCGCCACCTACTACGCGTATGCCAACGCATGGCTTAGCTCCGGCGTAACCCTCTGGGGAACAGTACCGATGCACTGACACTCTAAATTAGTTAGAATCTTGGTAAATATTGATCAAACTGACAGCTGCAAACCCTATTTCCTAAAACAGAATATTCTAACCCTCCTCAGTAGTTACATTCTAGAAATATGTAAAGGAGATGTTTCAAAATGTATGGAGCCCCGGCCAGGTATTGGTACACCCTACTAAAAAATGGGGGAACACAAAACAAAATTTCATATTTTTTTTTAAATTTCTTAATCTGTTTTAAATTTGTTTCTTAATTAATAGTAATGGGACTTCATTTTTTTTGTTGTTGTTGTTTCTTGATGCTGTTATTAATGCAAATTACCAAAAAAATCTTGAATAGCTTTAGATAGCCAAAAAAGGTACTTACAGTACCTTTTTTGGCTTTATAACATTGTATTATAGATAACCTTTAATGGTGCATGTTGTGTTAGCCTGTAAGTAATTGTTGCACTTATAAACGTACTATTATGCAAGTATAATTGTAAATATTTGGTGTAAACAATTGTTGGCTAACCTAAATAAATAAATAAAAACAGTTTCCAATCATCCAATTACTTTTAATTGGCTTTGTTTGGTAGTAAAGTACAAGAATGTACAATTGAAATTGCAACACACAACAAAAACCCACCATGGTGGTAAGTTGTCATGTTGATTGATTATTGACGTTTGACATGTTTACTTCTGTCATATTACATTGTCAAAGAGAATCATAACATTGTCGTACCTACTTTTAGTCTTTTGCAATATTATTTTAGATCTAATTGTAAAGTCGAAAATCTATTAAAGATACTGACAGATTGTAGTAGCTTGATGTACTGGCGTCTGTACATAAAGTATAGTCCAGTTAAGCAGACGACAACCTCATAGGTTGACCAAGATTTTTACTTATAGCATAAACGTACAGAATACAAACATTCAATAGTCGAAATATTAACTCAGACAAAAACAATGTAGCGATCTCTTGATTCAACTATCAAAAACAAAATCACAAAATCCAAAAACGAAAGCCAGGTTGTTAAAAATAACTCGAGAGAACAGAACATCAGAACACGATTGACAACGAAAGCGACTGAAGTGACAGTTCACGATCTATGATCAATGGTCGATCTATGGTTTACTGTCATTGGTTTTTAACCACAGAGTACCTAAATTGGCGAGACGCCATATTCAAAGTCGATAAAATAATTAATAAATATCAAATTATTACAAGAGAAATATGCATTTATGCAATTTATCAATATTTTTCCCGAATTCCACGGATTTTTCTCGATTTTTCGAGGTATTGTACATATTCTGGGCCCATTTTGAAACATCTCCTTTGTCCGTAAGCATCAAGAGTTCTACACAAAAAGTGAAGACATCCAATCACAGTATACACTTAGGCACCGGTCGAGGCTAAACATACCAACATCCAAGCTAACAATGCATTCTACAAGCCCCTACGTAATGTCTATAAACATATACAACAAACTACCAGACAAAATAAAGAAAGAAGAAAAGTTCAATATCAAAAAAATAACAAAACTTAAAAAATTACTGATAAACAAATGTTATTATTCCTTAGATGAATATTTAAATGACAAACATAAATAATAGAAGAAATGTATATACACTTCTGGACACATCTATTGGCCCACCTTGTATTTTCAGTTTTGTTTGGTCCTAGCTAAAATTTTATATTAGGTCGAGCAAAAAGTTTTTATGCAGTTTTGAACCTGGCACATTCACAATTTCATTCAATAGTCTTTTTTTGAATTTCGAACACAGAATTTAAAGAAACAAAAGACAATTTGGAGCCTGTTTGTTGATATCAAACAATCGAATACTAAGAAAACTTGGTTTTATTGGTTTACTTGGATTTAATTCTTGAAAAAGTGATTGATATCTTTGGTTTTGCAACAAACATTACTTATTCTTAACATTAAGGTGAGGTTCTATCAATAATCTATGGATACTTCACCTGAAGTCGCCGCCCAAGCTGTGGCACTTATTCAGGCCGGACACAGCCAAAGAAACGTGAGTGCTCAACTTAATTTAAGTCGATCTGCGGTCCGAAATGTTTATCGGAGGTACCTAGTGACTGGCGGCTTTGTTCCTCGCCAAGGAAGGCCACGATCTCGGGTCACAACTGAAAGGCAGGATCGATTCATCGTGACGACCAGCTTGAGAAATCGTCACCTTACCTCCATTGAGATACAAAACCAACTTCGCGACTTCCACGGAGTATCTGTGAGCGCTCGAACTGTTCGGAGAAGGTTAAAAGAACGCGATATGGTACCACACAAGCCAGCTAATGGGCCCAAACTAACGCGAGCCCACCGAGCAGCGCGCCTTCATTTCGCACGCAGTCATTTAAATTGGACACAGCAAGATTGGAGCCGTGCACTCTTTTCTGATGAGTCTAAAATTGTGTTACATGGCAATGATGGAAGGAAGAAGGTCTACCGACGTAAGGGAGAGCGTTTCGCACAATGCTGCTTTGAAGAGAGGGTTGCTTATGGCGGTGGCTGTGGCTCATGGACTGTCTGGGGCGGTATATCCGCGAGCGGCAAAACTCAACTTGAGGTTGTTACAGGACCACGGCTGCCAACATTAAATGCTGAAAGGTACATTCGTGAGTGCTTAGAACCTCACGTGATACCATACGCGGACTATGTGGGCCCAAATTTCCTTTTTATGCATGATAATGCAAGAGCCCATGCGGCCGGCATCGTCAGGGAATATCTTCGGGATGTGAACATCACAGTTATGGACTGGCCAGCCAGAAGCCCAGACATGAACCCCATTGAGCACATGTGGGACGAGATAAAAAGACGTGTTAGGGCTCGTCAGCCAGTTGCCCAGACGATGCAGGAGTTGAAAACTGCCATAGAAGAGGAATGGGAGATGATCCCTCAAAATTTCATAGAGCGGTTGATAAACTCTATGGCTAATCGTATGAGAGCTGTGGTAGATGCCCATGGAGGCAACACGCGTTATTAAATTAAACCTTTATTTGATAAAACATGTTTTTTATTCAAAAATCAATTGCCTTTAACAAGGCGCATATCCGACTTGTTAGGCGTAGCTCCATGTCGTATGGTATTCTGAATTCAAATTTAAAACAATACGATCGAAAAAGATGGTAAAATGTATCAGGTTTAAAACTGCATCAACAGTTTTTGTTCAATCTAGCAATCATATTTCGGTAGGGGCCATCGAAACCTAAACTCTAAGGTGGGCCAATAGATGTGTCCAGAAGTGTAGTATATGTTAAGGAAATTACTACTATAATAAAAATAATAATATAAAAATAAGAATAATTAATGATAATCACGCAATTTATAGGGTATGTTTAATATATATTAATGATATGGTAATTATTTATAAATAATATAATAATAAAGAAATAATAGAACAAAAATAATAATAAAATAAAATAGCAATATTAATAAATTAAATAATATAGCAATAATTATTATTCATGATCTCCTAAAACAGAGCTCTCCTACCCTTTTGCTGTGCCCTACAGGGTCCATAATGATCTCAATATATACTATAGTTACCACCTAAGTACACATTATGGTAAACCAATAAAGATATTGAGTATTGAGTTATTTACGTCGAATATAGTAGAAACAGTTTCTAAATTTACAACAAATTCATATAAATCGCTATCCATCTTCTTTGCTTGGGATATCACTTACGTATGTGCCGGTTTATGAGCCCACATTTCGCCCACTTAAATTTAGGGGACCTTTTAACGTATAACCGACCCGTTTTTTTTTTGTGGATGGGAAATCATCAAATGACTTCTCCCGCTCTGGGCGGAGCGGGAGGGCGTGTCAGACTTTTACTGACTAAAACCCACCCGTGTTCCTTCTGTTGCCTGCACCGAGGCCACGGTAACTCTTTCGAACATCCCGCAACCCCGGCTGGGTAACCGACCCCTTACTGTTGGTGAAAAAGAAACCACCCTCTAAGAGCCCCCTAACCGTTCTTATGGGATCCCTTAAACTTAGGGTATGTCGGTGAAAACGGGCATAAGACACATTATAAATTTTTTGCCCGCTATTACTTGCAAGGTCGCTAAGACACACATTAAAAGTTTTGCGAAACATTATGCCAAAATCCAAATTCCTACGTTGCATAAATCTCGAAAAAAACCCTTTGCGTGCCGTGCGTGTTACCTGTCCGTGTCGTGGTCAGCGGAGGCGCGCGTGAGCTGGTCCAGTGTGGCGGCGCTGGGCGTGGCGCGCCAGGCGTCGGCGCCGGCCGCGTCGCGCGCACGCACGGCGCGCAGCAGCGGCTCTAGCGCGGCCGGGCTCAGCGGCAGCGCCTCGTTGCAGGCCAGGAACAGCAGCACGTGCAGGTCGGACGCGGCCTCCAAGAAGCTGTCGGCGGCCTGCAGGTGCGTGTGCAGCGCGCGCAGCGTCTGCAGCTGGTGCTGCAGCGGCCGGTTGGCAGGCGGGAAGGCGGCGCGCGGCGAGAACATGGGCGCGCCCGCGTCACTCGCCACGCCGCACGGCACGTCCACCAGCAGGTAGGCTACGGGCACGCGCTTGGCCGACACGCCCACTTCGTTACCGTACGCGTCGCGCTCCTGAGGAGAACGAACCAACACATTTTTACTTATTACAGACCGATTGTCGCGTCACTGTATGCGACTCCGGTCGTCGACAAACCTTAACCATTTATTCCCCGTATTCATTGCAACTTGAACAAGACTCGCGCAACATTGGATGTTGCTGGATTTTCTTTTGCTTGCCATGAATACATAACATTAGCAGCATCACATTTCCCGCAGAACAAAAACATGTTGCTCAGTCAATGTTGCGAAACTTTGTTTACCAATGAATAGGCAGCTTTACCTTCTCGGGGGTGGAGGTTAGTGTTGCTATGAATAGGCAGCTTTACCTTCTCGGGGGTGGAGGTTAGTGTTGTTATGAATAGGCAGCTTTACCTTCTCGGGGGTGGAGGGTAGTGTTGCTTTTTTTCAGCACCCTCTAAAACCTTGAAAACGACACCCATGAAGGAAAATTTGGAAATTTTCTCTCTTGATAGAGAGCGAGAGAGTGAAAGTGTGAATTTCAAAGAAGTTAGTATGAACGCACTTTTTCGTTAGTGACGATTTCTGCCAAGCCGCGTCAAAGAACTTCGTTCCAATGAGTTGACCTACTGCCTACACGACACGCTTACCTATACTGTGACACATTTTGGGTTCATGTAAGTTCACGCTGGCGACGTAAGCGCACGGCTCGCTCCGTGGGTAGGTTCATAGCGTTAAATACCTACTTCGTAGGGTCTACCTCGCCTTAAACTTGAATATGGCGTAGAATGTTTCTCTGATGACACAGATGCTTGGGAATTATTTTGTTTGAGTAATCACACATTACATAAATAAAAAATAATAACATAACAGCTTTTACTAGACACTATTAACAATTAATTGAATTGTTTAAAAAAAAAACAAGGAACAGACTTCGTCTAAGACAAGTTTAGCTTAATAAGTTCTAAATGGTCTATGATATCACCCCCTTCAGGCTTTGCACCCATCTACCAAACACCCTGTATATCAATGGCGTTTTGAGATGCGCAGCCGTATCTGAAAGCTTGTGACCCGCCTACGACGACGGCGCACAGTGGGCTGGAATTTAATTTTTTGGACTTAGCAAATATGAAGCACATATTCGTGTTGTACGCTTTTTTTAACCTTTTATGTTAGGTGAACTTGTTCGAAAACTTAATATCTTGAGAGTTGCAGAACAATGAAGTTTACAAAACTAATTATATGAAATGTGAGTCTTGGTTAATGTTCCCAAGTGTTCTCGGACTTATTATTTTGCGTTTATCCCTAATATTCATTTGTTCTTTATTCCACATCACCCGAGAGGTTAAGAACCAGATGCGTTTTCTTTTAAAGTGGTGTCCCCAGGAGGCCTAATTCACTACAAAGCTACTAACATTGAAATTAAAAGTAAGTGAAATGTAAACGATAAATTTCGGTTTAGTTTAAAGTATTTAAATCGCTGTCGTTGTCACTTTCTCTATCGCTCAATGCAGTATCAACGTCAACAAAAGCAACATTTTCTTTATCTGCTTCTTCGGTATCATGGTCGAGCACCAAACTTTGTGCTTCTTTAGACAACGATTTGTGTTTTCTACTCAACTTCGGCCTCTTTGTAGAAATGAATGGATCAGATGTAACTAGTAAATTGTGAAAAACATCCTAATTGGTCGCTCTTCTACAAAATTTCCTAGAATGGTGTTCTCGGTACTTTCTGAAATCCTTATTCCTGGATTCGGCTGCTTCCTCAGACAACTTTCCCACTGGAATAAGGCCGAGATTTTTAATGATGTCTGCACCATACACTAGAATTCTGTGCACGCTCGCAGGCATGTAATACCATTTATACAGTTGAATGTATAATGCAATAGTCTCATCTGCAAATTCCTTGAATTTGTCTGTATTTATGGGAAGGCCGGATGAGATTGTTTCTAATATGATTGAAAACTTTCTTATTAGAGTTTCGTCTACTCCAGTAATAGAAGCAGTAGTTGTCACGTCCGCGAAAAATCTCCGAGCTGTGTTACCGTCATTAGTGGTACCATGTCCCTGTTTCACAATATCAATAAGCAACCCGCATCTATTTTTAAAGGCTTCTTGGATTACCTTTTTCCTATTTTCCAATTTAACTCTATTTTCGCCTTTGGCTATCCAAGACTTAAACTCAAGTCTGTAAGAAATATGTAAAATGCACTCCATAAATCTGATCCAAGCATGGAGTGACGAAATTCCATATTTATAAATGTCAGTGTTAGGTACTTTTTGTGATATCAAATTTATTTCGTTCATTTCTTTGGGAGTGGCTTTACATATATCACAACTCTGTGTCGAAGTCTCGCTCAGTACTGATGTTATTTTTCCTTCAATCATTGTGAAAAACAATTTGTGAGATATGGATTTTCCTTTAACAATAGTATCACTTAAATTATTGGCTTCCGATTCTAACCTGTTCATCTCATTGGTGATGGTTTCTCGCGTCTCTTTAATAAATTTGAAAAATATTGGACGACAAAGGTAAGTTGAATTGGGAGTTTCATTTTCCCATACAACTTCTTCACCACACATCAGTTTTATAGGAACCAAACTCCCCATACATATACTAGAATCATCCTCATTGGTCTCGCTTTTTTGTTTATAGTTAGACTGATTTGATGCACCATCGAAACCATATTTACTAATTAACTCTAATTTATTTTTATCGTCTCCAATTTCGACAATTTTTGTAAGTATTTCAACAGTTTTATCTAAAAGAGACTGTATTTTTATCTGTGCAGACATATCTGTTATTTCAATATCCTCTTTTGGCGGGTAGCATTCGGATTTTGCTTTTCGAATAGAGTAATAAGACGGAAATATATCAAATCCTTCTTCCTGAACCAATTTTCTCGTAGTATTATATTGCCACTTCGTCAGTTTTAAGGACAGCATGGTACCTAAAGCCTTTTCAGAAGACATCACGTTTTGTTTCTCAGAAAAAATAAAACCTTTGACTTGATTAACCTTCACAGGATTCTTTAAGAGGTAGTCTAATATATCGGCGACATCATTGTACCCACGAGCCTTCAATGAAGACATACATATAAATTAACGTTTGTTCTTCATAAGAAAGAGTAGATGCCAAATCATCAACTCTTCTCTTTTTCTGTTAAAGTCCTAAATCAGAAATTTGTTTTCTGGGACTAATTTGAGTCGAAGTTCCAACATTTCTAGAAGCTAAAATACCTTCTTGAGATGATCCAGCTATGGGTTCGCTAGCAGACACTTTAATAAAGTCAGGCCAAATTACATCTGATCCAAGCCAATCACTGTTGTTTTTTAAAAAATCAGCGCCTTTGGAACCCGATTTTATCCACCTTTTGTTAAGATTATAACAGTATGTGCTACAAAACGATTTAAAGACTTTCTTCTGCTCGTCACTCAGTTCTTTCTTTAAACTTAACTCCATAACGTTGTACATACAGTTGCTGTCTTTAACCACTTCCACTTTCTTTTAATTTCACAAATACGTCGAGGTTAGTAACTAAACCTTCCATGGCAAAAGTATGGTAGTAAGGACGTCCGTTAATTGCAAAGACAAGAACAAGACTGATGGATTACTGATTGATCGGTGCGAGTGAGAGTGCTGTGATTGGTTAAAGCTGCCTTCTGTTGTATTCTGATTGGCCCGTGGTATATGACGTGTCGTAATAGCACTTGAAGTCGCGTAGTTAATTGATAAGGCCATAATTATTTTGTTTACGCGTTAAATACCACGTAGTCAACAATATATGACGTCATTTTTTATGCAAACTGCATTGTGTTAATTACAAAATGGCCACGTTTATTGTAATGCTTGTGAAAAACAAGTAATTTTACAAAATTTTGGGAATAAAAAACGCATTGTTCTTAACCTCTTCGATGTACAAACATTTAAAAGAATAAAAATATTGAAAGTTCAAAATGGCGCGGTCCCGAGGGTTTCCGAGATACAAAATTTTGTACAGAAATTACTAATAATACCCATTTATTGATACTATAAAAATTTCTTTAAGGAAATTTCAGGATTTCCATTTATACCATTTTTTATTTTCTACTCCATACAAAAATTTTAATAATGTCGTATAACTTTGTAAATAAATTTTTAATCAAAAAAGTGTCATGTTTAACAAACATTTGTATTGACTAGTAGAACACGTTTACGATATTACTTTTCCAAAATAAAATAGTCGATTTTCGGGTATCGCTAAGTCCATTGAGATTAGTTTTCGGCCCACTGTGCGGCGTACGTGTGACGCCCCGCCCGCTTCTCCCCACCCCCGCACTTAGTCCCCGACGCCCGCTGGAACCATGCGAGTGTCAAGAAACAGTTGGACTGAAGTATCGTATCGTGTGCTATCATACACCGACCTTGTAGTAGACGTCGGGCACGTACTGCTTGTCGCTGGAGTCGCGGATGTAGCCCAGCTCGGGCGCGTCGCGCGTGGGCAGCAGGATGTCGTCGCGCACCAGCGCCTGGCACTGCCCCGAAACCTGGTAGCCCTCCAGGTGCACCTGCTTGTCGCTGTCGCCTGCGACACACAATCAAGTTACGTTCACCCTGCAGTCTTCTTCAACGGAGCCTTAACTAATCAAAACCTAAACAGAATAATCCTTCTTTCTGCCTGCTAAAAATTAGGTTAAATTTTTACTAGACAGAAAATAGTCCCCGTTAGTTACTATTTTAAAAGCGAGTGTTTCTTTGAATTCAGAGCGGAGCGTAGGATTCTAAAGTAGAATCCTGAGCACAGCGAGGGATTCAAAGTGCGACACTCAAGCTTAAAATAATGTTGCTCCCGAGGTGGACACTACTTTTTAACACCCTCTATGATAAAATAAGTAAGTGCATACAATGTTCTCTGGAGTTAATACAATACTTTCATTCTCACTAATTGATGAAGACACACTCATCTATCTATACTAATATTATAAAGCTGAAGAGTTTGTTTGGTTGAACGCGCTAATCTCAGGAACTACTGTTTCGTATTGACGAATATAGGATTGAAGGATTGAAGACTATAGGCTATATTGATTAAAGGCTATATCATCACGCCACGACTAATAGGAGCGGAGCATAAATGAAAAATGTTGTAAAAACGGGGAAAATTTATTCCTTTTGTGAGCTTCCGTTGCGTGCGCTGCATAAACGGTTAAAGTTACGCAAAAATCATGTATCACGGAATTGTTCTTCTTAAAAAGTTCTAAAAAAAAGTCCGCGCGATGGCATATGCCTATCTTTTAAGGTTGGCTCGCTATAACATTTTTAATGATAATCAAATTTATTATAAAATAATGCATTATTTGCGAAGGTGTTTTCATAAACATAGTATTAATCCTTATCCAAATAAATAGTTTCATAATCAAGGTTGATTAAGCACATGTCAATTCCTTTTTCATTATTATTCGAATCGGACCTTTCGTTTAGAAATTACGACGGGTATAAAAATGCTTGAAGTAAAAAAATGCGCTAGTCTATTAGCTACCTACACATTTTATGTTCTATTAACTAACTGTTTAAACGCGCTAATCTCTGTCACTGCCAGTAGGATTTGAAAAATTCTTTTTGCATTTTATAGCCCAATTCTTGAGGAAGGCTATAGGGTATGTCGCTAGGACCCTAACAAGCTGAGCGAAAAGAAAAAAATTAAGAAAGAAAAGAAAATGAAGTAACAGCGCGGGCAGGCGATGCGATGCGACGGGGTGGGTCGGAAGAACAAGAAGTTTCACGCGGGCGAAGTCGTGGGCAGAAGTTAGTTTTAAGTAACATTAAAATGTTACTGGTTTATATGTATAAGGTACAGGTAAGGTATAAGTTTTCAGCTGGCTAGAATAATTATATACTTGTTGGTCCTTCTGATAAGTTTGGTCCTTCTTATACCTATAGAGGCGCCTGGTAGGTCGCCGATATGAGCCCCGCTCCCGCAATTGTGCCCGCCACCGCTCTCCCCACCGCTCCCGCCATCGCGCCCGCCACCGCTCTCCCCACCGCTCCCGCAATCGCGCCCGCCATCGCGCTCGCCACAGCTCCCACAATCGCGCCCGCCACCGCGCCCGCCACCGCTCTCCCCACCGCTCCCACAATCGCGCCCGCCACCGCCTTCGCCACCGCTCCCGCAATCGCGCCCGCCACCGCGCTCGCCACCGCTCTCCCCACCGCTCCCGCAATCGCGCCCGCCACCGCGCTCGCCACCGCTCTCCCCACCGCTCCCGCAATCGCGCCCGCCACCGCGCTCGCCACCGCTCTCCCCACCGCTCCCGCAATCGCGCCCGCCACCGCGCTCGCCACCGCTCTCCCCACCGCTCCCACAATCGCGCCCGCCACCGCGCTCGCCACCGCTCTCCCCACCGCTCCCACAATCGCGCCCGCCACCGCGCTCGCCACCGCTCTCCCCACCGCTCCCGCAATCGCGCCCGCCACCGCGCTCGCCACCGCTCTCCCCACCGCTCCCACAATTGCGCCCGCCACCGCTCTCCCCACCGCTCCCGCAATCGCGCTCGCCACCGCGCCCGCGAGTTAACGTGAACAATTCTCGTACAGAGACGGTGCGATTATCGCGACTGCTCAAGGCGAGTTGGCGATTTCAGAGTACATAGTGTGGAGTGTGTGGTCTGTTGTAATGTCAAAATAATAGCTTTTTACTAAATGCGTATGATACTTATAACGAAAAAGCAATTTTTAAAATTGTTGTCTGTCTGTCTCGGCCTGTCCGTTTGTTCCGGCTAATCTTTGAAACGGCTGGACCGATTTTGATGGGACTTTCACTGGCAGATGATGTTATAAGGAGTAACGGTACTTTTATTTTAGAAAAATAATTAGGGTCCTGCGCAAAAAAATTAAAACTCATGAAATTGTGTACAAAATCCGATTCAAATGGAGAAGTATTGACAATTTGACATCCACGCGGGGGAACAGCTAGTTAGTACAAATATCATAAAGCTGAAGAGTTTGTTTGTTTGTTTGGTTGAACGCGCTAATCTCAGGAACTACTGGTTCGAATTGAAAAATTCTTTTAGCGTTGGATAGCCCATTTATCGAGAAAGGTTATATAACATCACGCTACGACCAATAGAAACGGAGCAGCAATGAAAAATGTTGCAAAAACGGGCAAAATTTATTCCTTTTGGGAGCTTCCGTTGCGTGCGCTCCGTAAACGGTTAATGTACGTAGTTAAGTTACGCAAAAATCATGTATGAGGGAATTGTTCCTCTTAAAAAGTTCTAAAAAAAAGTCCGCGACAGCATATGTCTATCTTTTAAGGTTGGCTCAATATAACTTTTTTAATGGGATCACATTTGTACGTGACTGTACAATTTTGCTGTGGCTGGGATTGTTGGGAGAGTGAAAGACGTGTTCTTTCTTCGAAGTATATTGTTCCGAGTAGTGCTGCCAACTGTCTTGTATCTATATTGTTCAGATTCGGACACCTTTGAACGATGCTTTTTGGAACGAAGTTCTTTTACGCATCTTGCGGTAGGTAGGAGTAAACTGGCAGAAATCGTAATTAACGAAAAAGCGTTCATACTTGTACGTCATGTCCCCTCCATGCCACTTTCTTCTTTCGAATTCACACTATCTCTCTTCCCCCTTTCTTCTTATATCTGTATTCTTCTTCTTTGTTTCTTTCTTTCTTCTTTCTTTTTTGAAAGTGTGAATTTGGTTAAAATGAAAATCCAAGAGGCGGCTGCGAAAATGTTCAAATTTGTCGTCAAGGATGTCGTTTTCATAGTTTTGAAGGGTGCTAAAACCGATAGCGAAGTCAAAATGTAAATCCAAGCTGGCGGTTGTGGGGTGCTTGGACAGGAAACCTCCCCGTGTGCCTGTGGGCTGGAATTCCCTTATGGATGCGTCCGGGGGGAAGGCCAGTCACCGGGACGGTGCACCCTGGGGTACGGGCAATGACTCCCCATTAGGTACTGTGTGCCTAAGGGGTCTTGTTGCTCGTATGCCAATATCCTGTCAGAAGTACGCTCCAACGTGTGTCTCTCTGCGCTCTAAGCAGAGACGCACAGCGGCGGAGTAAGAGCGGGCTCGGTGTGCACTAACTCTGCCGCCGGGCAGGCAGGAAGAGGCCTTCTCTTTCTGCCACCGTTATTCTCGTAGCCCCGAAGATTGTCAAGGTCATGTCTCTGACTTTTGACGGGGGTCGAGGGTCTTGGCTTAACCGCCCGGGCCGCGAGGAAGAAAGCCTCTATAAAAAATCACCCCAAACCTCCAAGCGGCGGCGCACCGTGAGGGAGGTTGATAGCTTGACTAATGGGTAGCTAAATTAGTCGCTAGTGCGAACCACTAGATTTTGAGATATTAAAAGTTTTTTTACTCGTGGGAACAAAAATGGATTCTTTTAAAAAAAACAAAAACCGAAGCGAAGAGGAGGGAAGCGATGCGGGGTCGGAGTCCGACGCCGTATCTGGCGCGAAGGGCTCGTATAAGAGCCAAGAGCGCGAAGTGGTTGGGGCGGCTAAGAAGAACCTAGAGTTCTTAAAGAAGCGCCCCAAACCAGGGGATGGCCAGGAGTCTTCCTCGGACGGATGGGTGAGCTCGGCCCGTAAAAAGATCAGCCGGCGGGGTGGGGCCCATGAAAGTGGTGTTGGCAGAGGGCTCACCATGAAGGAGGCCAGCAAGCCGAGCCGAGCCGGCCCGGCCGAGCCAGAGTCGCAGTTAGGGCCGGTCTCGGCCGGGTCGGAGTCGTCAGGTGGTGAGCCGGACGTCACTGGCGGCTCGAAGTCGGAGCGAACGGTCAGGTTCGCAGAGGTCGTGGCAGCCGCTATTAAAAGTGTGGCCTTGAAGAGGACTCAGTCCTCTAAAGACAAGGCCATATCCGCAGCCACGGCCTCCATTATGGCGGCAGCGGAGGCCAGTCACATCAGGCTCCCGTCGGACGCAATGTCCGAAATGCGGGCGGAGGTCGCCCGTTTGACAGCCGCCATGGAGCTTCTCCGAAAGGAGAACGCGGAGCTCCGAGCGGACCTGGCTAGGCTTCGAGAAGCCGGCCCCCGGGAGGTGCCACAGGAGGAGGCGCGGCATGGGCAGGTCAGGCCCATGCCTACTGAGGACCGGGTTCTGGCCCTGGTCCGACGGGAACTGGCTGCCTTCGGGAGCCGGTTTTCCGCCCTGGAGGCTATAGTCCTGCGGCCCCCGCTAGCGGCGAGCCAGCCGGCCTCGGGCCAGCGGAAGGCGGCATCGTATGCCGCCGCCGCGGCTGCCACGGCCAAGCCGGGGTCATCGGGGCAGGTGAAAGGCGGAGCCGTCCCGGAACCCGCGAGGGCCCCAGCCCCGGCGGCGAAACGACCGCCTCCGCCTCCTAAATCCCCTCCGGCTGACGCCGAATGGCAAGTAGCCGGGGAGAAGAGGAAGGCGGGTAAGGCAGCAAGGGCGGCCAAAAAAAAGGAGAGGCGGCAGCGGCGCAAGGAGCGAAGCGTCGCGGCTAGGCTCCGTGCCCCGAAGTCCGCAGCTGTAGTGATCACACTACAGCCGGAAGCGGAAAAGAAGGGCGTGTCCTACCGCGACGTGCTTGCCAAGGCGAGGGCGGCGGTGAACCTCGACGAGCTCGGTATCGCAGATGGCGTCCGGGTAAAGGTCACTGCGACTGGGGCCCGGATGCTGGAGGTCCCCGGTGCGGCCAGCGGCCCGACCG
Organism: Fissipunctia ypsillon; assembly: GCA_947568875.1. Taxonomy (NCBI): domain Eukaryota; kingdom Metazoa; phylum Arthropoda; class Insecta; order Lepidoptera; family Noctuidae; genus Fissipunctia; species Fissipunctia ypsillon. The sequence goes on from OX387652.1 coordinate 433,963, forward strand.
CTGACGCTCTGGCCGAGAGGCTTAGGGCGTCCCTAAATGCGGACGAGGCCCGAGTGTCCAGACCCACCAAGTGCGCGAACATGCGCATACTGGGTTTGGACGACTCAGTGACGGAGGGAGAGGTGGTGGCCGCCGTTGTTAGGACTGGAGAGTGCTCAGCCGAGCAGGTTAGGGTAGGCACCATCCGTCCTGACTTCACGGGGATGCGAACCGTTACGGTGAGCTGCCCCGTGGCGGTGGCCCGAAAAATTACCGGGGAGGGCCAAAGGCTCAAGGTGGGCTGGGTTTCCACGCAGGTGAAACTGCTGGAGCCCAGACCTCTGAGGTGCTTCCGCTGCCACGTAGGCAACCACGTGGGAGCTAAATGCACCTCGGAGGTGGATCGTAGCAGCCACTGCTTCTGCTGTGGTCAGCCCGGTCACAAGGCCGGCTCGTGCAAAGCCACGCCGCACTGCTTCGCGTGTGCGGCAGCTGGCAAGCCGGCCAATCACCGGGCTGGGAGCAAGGCTTGCACTCCACCCGCCAAACCCAGGGCCAGCAAGCCCTCCGCCACCGTCGTCACCGCCGCAGCCGCCGCCACTTTCACCGCTGCCGCCGCCGCCTCCACTGTCGCCGCCGCCGCAACCACCGCGGCAGGGCCCTCACAGGGGGTTCGGGAGGGGGCTGATATGGAGTGCCAATAATGGCCCCATTACGCCTCCTCCAGGCGAACATCAACCACTGCGCCTCCGCTCAGGATCTGTTGCTCCAGAGCATGGCGCAGTGGTCGATTAACATCGCCGTGGTCGCTGAGCCGTACTTTGTCCCGCCCAGGGATGACTGGGTGGAGGACCTGAGCGGCTCAGTGACTCTAATTTCATCGGCCGCCGCCGGTACCCCGTCCCTCGAGGCGGTCAAGAGGGGACGGGGTTGCGTGGCAGCACGGTTCGGGGAGATTGTCGTGGTAGGGGTATACTTCTCCCCGAACCGAACTCTCGCCGAGTTCCACAACTCCCTTGCGGAGTTGAGAGTCGTCGTCGTCGGGTTCCGTTCCCTGCCTGTGCTCGTCCTTGGGGACTTCAATGCCAAGAATGTGGCTTGGGGTTCCCGGCTTACGGACACACGGGGCAGGATGGTGGAGGACTGGGCTCTGAAGACGGGCCTGGTCGTCCTAAACCGGGGTTCTGTCCCCACGTGTGTGCGGATGCGGGGTGAGTCAGTGGTGGACATTTCGTTCGCCAGCCCCGCTCTGTCGCCGCGTGTCCTCGACTGGCGCGTCATGGAGGGAGTGGAGACCTACTCCGATCACCGGTACATCCGGTTTGACGTCTCCGCCCCGACCTCGAGCACGCCGGTCCGACAGACCCCGAGTGGTCCGCGGTGGGCGTTGAAGCAGCTGGACCGGGAGCTCCTCCTGGAAGCCTCGATCGTGCAGGCCTGGGTGTCACCACCGGACAGGCCTGCTGACATCAATGACGAGGCGGGGTGGTTCCGGGAGGCCATGTCCGAAGTATGCGACGTGGCAATGCCCCGGGTCCGGCCCGGACGCGCCCGGCGCCAGGTGTGCTGGTGGTCGCCGGAGTTGACGTCTCTGCGCGACGCGTACGTTGCTGCGCGACGCCGGTACACCAGGCACCGCAGGCTCCGTATCCGCCCTCCGGATACGGAAGCCATTCAGGCGGAGCTGTACGAGGGGTACAGAGCGGCGAAGACCGCCCTCCGAGCGGAGATCCTGCGGGCCAAGGGACTGGCCCGTGAGGAGTCGCTGGAGACTCTGAACAGGGACCCGTGGGGACGCCCCTATAAAATGGTGCGGAACAAGCTCCGCCCATGGGCTCCCCCGCTGACGCAGAGTCTCCGGCCCCAGCTCGTGGAGGACGTGGTGAGCGCTCTGTTCCCTTCGCGAGGGGAACATACTCCCCCGCCCATGGCTCCGCCTCCTGCGGTGTCGGATGCGGACCACGCAGCCGACGATGACGACGATGCTCCGGAGGTGACCGAGGTAGAGCTGAGAGTGGCGGTGCGCAGGCTGAATGCCAAGAATACCGCCCCAGGACCCGACGGCTTACCTGGAAAAGCCTGGGTCCTGGCCTTGGAGGCTCTCGGGCCTCGACTAAGGGGGCTCCTAAGCGCATGCTTGGAGAGGGGCCAGTTCCCGCTTCAATGGAGGACAGGGAAACTGGTCCTCATTAAGAAACCGGGGCGCCCTGCGGACTCGCCGTCCGCTTACCGGCCCATCGTGCTGCTCGACGAGGTGGGCAAGCTCTTTGAAAGAGTCATTGCAGACCGCCTTGTCGGGCGGCTGGTGAGGGTGGGGCCGGATTTGGCGGAGAGCCAGTTTGGTTTCCGCAAGGGGCGCTCTACGGTGGACGCCATCATGCGCGTACGAGCCCTCACGACGGGGGATGCTGTGGCCCGGGGTGGGGTCGTCTTGGCGGTGTCTCTAGACATCGCCAATGCCTTCAACACCCTGCCCTGGAGTTGCATCAGGGAGGAACTCCGGTATCACCGAGTGCCGACCTACCTCTGTCGCGTGGTCGAGGCCTATTTGACGGACAGGGCCGTCATCTACCCCGGTCACCGGGGACAGTGGAACCGGCGAGAGATGTCGTGCGGTGTCCCGCAGGGATCGGTTCTGGGACCGCATCTGTGGGACATCGGGTACGACTGGGTGCTGCGCGCCGACCTCCCTGGTGGCGTCAGCGTAGTTTGCTACGCTGACGACACGCTGGTCCTGGCGCAGGGGAGGTCGCACCAGGCGGCGGCCGAATTAGCGGCACGCGGGGTTGCGACAATCGTAGAGAGGATCCGGCAATTGGGACTCGAGGTGGCCTTGCACAAGTCCGAGGCCATGTGTTTTCATGGTCCTCGGAACGCGCCACCATCGGGTTCCCAAATAACGGTAGGAGGGGTTCTCATCGGTGTCGAGTCGACGATGAAGTACCTGGGACTCGTCCTCGACAGCCGGTGGAATTTCGTGGAGCATTTCCGACGTTTGGCTCCCAGACTGGAGCGGGCCGGGGCTGCCTTGGGGCGGCTCCTGCCCAATCTGGGGGGTCCAAACGCCTCCTGCCGGAGGCTCTACGCGGGGGTCGTGCGGTCCATGGCCCTTTACGGAGCTCCGGTGTGGGCGCGTTCCGTGAGGCGGCGACCGGTCCGTCGGTTGAACGCGTCCCAGAGGGTCATGGCCATCCGGTTAGCCCGGGGATACCGCACGGTCTCCGGGGAGGCGGCGAACCTCCTTGCCGGATTACCGCCATGGGATCTGGAGGCAAAAGTCCTCGCGCACATCTGGGAGTGGCGCGAGGAGGCAGGACGCCGGGGCGTAACTCCGTTGCCGCGAGAAATCGCGGCACGGCGGACAGAGCTCCGGCAGGATCTCATGGCGGCATGGAGAGTGCGATTGTCGCAACCCAGCGCTGGGCACGCCACAATTGCGGCGATAAGTCCCCTCTTTGAGGAGTGGCTGGAGAGGCGCCACGGCGTCCGCACCTTCCGCCTGACGCAGGTCCTCACCGGACACGGGTGCTTCGGGAGGTACCTGTTCCGGATAAGGCGGGAGGAAACGCCCGGGTGTCACCACTGTGTGGATCGCCCGGAGGACACGGTGGAGCATACGGTGGAGGTCTGCCCGGCTTGGGCGGAGCACCGCCGTGTCCTCGCGGAAGCGATCGGCGGCGGCGATCTCTCGCGTCCGGCCCTGGTCCAGGCCATGGTACGGAGCGAGAGTGCATGGGAAGCCATTACCTCCTTCTGCGAAGCAGTAATGCTCGTGAAGGAGGAGGCGGGACGCGTGAGGGAGAGGCAAGCTTTGCACCCTCACGCCCCTAGTCGCCGCAGGAGACGCCCTGGGCGTCGGGAATCGGCAGCCGATTCCCGGCCACCGTAGGCGCGGGCTTGCGGACGGCGAGCAATGGGTAGCTCGCCGTCCGGTAAGGACCAGGCCCGAGTCGACGGCGCGTCGTGTTCCACGCGCGCCTCAAAGAGATGTCAGCACTATTGACGGGGTCCGCTAGGGCCGATGCCAGCTAGGGTTGCGGGATGTTCGAAAGAGTTACCGTGGCCCCGGCACAGGCAACAGAAGGAACACGGGTGGGTTTTAGTCAGTAAAAGTCTGACATGCCCTCCCGCTCCGCCCAGAGCGGGAGAAGTCATTTGATGATTTCCCATCCACAAAAAAAAAAAAAAAAAAGCTGGCGGTTGTGAAAATTTTAAAATTTTTCGTCATGGGTGTTGTTTTCATAGTTTTCGAGGGTGCTAAAGCCGATAGTGAGATCAAAATGGAAATCCAAGATGGCGACTGCAAAACTTTTCAAATTTATCGTCATGGATGTCGTTTTCATAGTTTTCGAGGGTGCTAAAGCTGATAGTGAGGTCAAAATGGAAATCCAAGATGGCGACTGCAAAACTTTTCAAATTTATCGTCATGGATGTCGTTTTCATAGTTTTCGAGGGTGCTAAAGTCGACAGTGAGGTCAAAATTTAAATCCAAGATGACGGCTGGGATGATGTTTTTTTTAAATATACGTGAGAACGAACTTCGTTCCTGACGGGTCTCCCCCGGCGGCTTTTTTCTCAACTCGATATCTCTTTAGGGGTCTTTCTTAACATTATAGATATACTTATAGCGGAAATATACGAGGTGGAGACGACCATAATTATAACAATAAATGAAAATACTACGAATATTAATGCATATGAGTATTTAGGAACTATCAAATAAATGCTCACGTTGAAATTAGAAAAGTGATTTTTTCTAACAAATTAAATAGAATAAAAGTGTAAACAAAAAGAACACCATTTAAATATTAGTTCTCTAACTTGTGAGAAGAGTGGCAACAGCGCGCTGTCATGTGTGTCGGTGGTGTGTCGCGTTGACGAGACGTGGTCTTTTAGCGCCATATTTAATGTAATTAATGCTCAATAAAAACAATTACGAATCACAGTTTATTAACCGAATAGTCAGTCACCCTCGAGTAATTATTAATCACAATTACTGTTCAATCACTTAGCTAGTCTTCAAATTTCGAACTGCTCTATGCAGACTAGATGTTCGGTTGTGTCCAAAATAATTTAAAATTCGTTCGTCTCGGGTCACAGTTACAGACTAGAGTAGCACTATCCAAAACGGGATTAAGGGTACACTTTCCCGTATCCTCGGCGTTTCCGTGACTTTCTCCATAAATTAAAATCATGTCGGTATATTCCGAAGCTGTGTAACTAAAATGAGGCATTGTTATTTAAAAAAAGAAAACGATTACACACAATGTACTAAGCGTCTAATTTCGCACAATTCACTTAACAATTTAAACTAGGTATGTACCAGTGTAGGCCCAAAGTTAATCTGATTAATTTTAATCGTTAATTTGATTATTTGATTAACTATTAACTACTCATTTATTTATTTAATTGTTCTCCCGATTTTTCTACCGATTTTAAGTTGGCAAACCTTTTCATGTATGCTTAATTTTACGGGGAAGCCCTCAATAGTATGTATGGATGGACCTAGTGCAGAATCTTCCATATATTTTGGGGAATACCCTTGTGTCCTACAAGGGGGCTTCCCGCTCCGGGATTTACCTGTCTAGTCTATATAAATAGGAATTCGGTATTATTTTTTTCATTAATTTTCTTAACTTTGGAACTAACAGTCACGTTTTAACACTATCTGGCTGACACACGCTCGCTTGCACTCGGTTGGGGATAATTTTTCCAGATTTTGCAACATTTTGTGATATTGTTTCACTCAGTGAGTAACTTAAAAACAAACATGAATTGTGATCATGACTCTAATAGTAGTGGTGTTTCAAATGATCCGTCGGTGTCGGGAAAAAATTCCGAGAATTTAACAGTGCAATCGGAATCAGATCTTTCTTCTTCTGCTTTATTTGACGGTACCTATTATAAGCTTCTACTAGACAAATGCACAGACAAGAACACAGTAGCAGTTTGTATGAAGTGTTCGGACCATCAAAGTAAAGAAGTTAAGGGCTATGGCAAAACGACATCTAACTTTTTGGGACACTTAAAACGGAAGCATGGCGCTGACACAGAAAAGGAATGTAAAAAATATATGAAAGACAATAAGCGAAAGAAAAATAAAAATAACACAGTTCTGACTTCAAGGCAAACTCCGAAAACACCTGTAACTCAAGAAACTTTTGACCGTAACTTAGTAAATTATTTCGTTAACTCAATGATTGCTTTTCGAGCCGTGGAAGACCCCTACTTCATTAAGAAGATGGAGGATTTAAATGTGACAAATAGTGGAATCAAGATACCCGGGTGACGTTCTCTCAGAAAAAAAGTAGCTAAACAATCATTCGATCTGATTTGCGAAATAAAACAAAACCTAGCTGCTGTGAAATATTTGTGCACCACCGCTGATATATGGTCAGGGAAGAAAAGAAGTTTTTTAGGTGTTACAGTGCACTGGATTGATAATAACTATAAGAGGCGTTCTGCAGCTTTAGCTTGTCGCCGATTTAAAGGGGCACATACATTTGACCGCATAAAAGATTTGCTTCTGGAAATATACTCAGATTTTGATATTGACCCCACTAAAATAGTATGCTCTGTTACTGACAATGGGTCAAATTTTGTGAAAGCCTTCAAGATATTCGGAATAAATACGACATCCTTAATCGAATATGATGAAGATAATGAATCTTCAAGTCCAAGTAGCAGCGAGAACGAGTTAAGTGGAGAAGAACTCGAAGTGACTGAAGGAGAGTTCGGCACAAGACAGGAACACGAACATGATGATCTTCTGTTAGAAGCAAATATAGTAGACGACCATTCACAAAACAATTTGTTACCATTTCACTTTAGGTGTAATGCGCACACTAAATTTGATTGCTAGTAAGGACGTCCAAGCCTTGTTGACTGATAAATCGACATGTCTTGGAAAATTGCATTCCACAATAATGGAAAAATGTAACGATTTATGGAGTGCTGCTGCTCGCCCAAAATCAGCTGAGGTGATACATAACATTCTTGGACATACGTTAACACGACCTGGCATAACTAGATGGAATAGTTACTATGACGCTTTGAGAAATATATTTAATATCAGAACTAGTTACTCTCAACTAGCTGGAGCACTTAGTATAAGAAATCCATTACGAGACTCTGAATTTCAATATATTGAGGAATACTGCCAATGCGCTACTCCAGTTGCAACTGCTTTGGACATATTGCAGGGCGATAACTCATTTTATGGAATATTATTAACTTGCCTGCATGCACTAAAAAAAAAATTACAGAAGATCACGACTACTCCAAATCTAAAATTCTGTGAACCACTTACTGAAAAATATCTACAAAGCGTAGAGAAAAGATTTGAAGAGTTTTACACTCTTTCGAGTGAAACTAGTAAATATGCAGCCGTTGCAGCTCTGTGTTACCCCAGATTTAAAAAAAAGTGGCTAGTATGTCTAACTGCAGCTGATCAAAAGAAGTGTATAAACATTTTTAAATCAGACATAAGGAAGGAAATATCAGAAATCCCAGAGCTTTTAACAGTCAACAATGCAGCCAATAACACACGCCACCAAGAAGACGAGTTTTTTTATTTCAATTCCGACTCTGGCAGTGAAGCGGAATCAGTTGATGATAAAAAGAGAGCGGATATGATAATTTCAAATTTTTTTGCCGAGGGAAGCCAAGAACGAGAGCTTCTACGAAGTTATCCTGTTATAGGCAAAGTGTTTATTAAGAACAATACACCAATGCCGTCCTCTGGCTCGGTAGAAAGAATGTTTTCTTTTGCCACTATGCTAAATAAACCTAGGTCACACAAATTATCTGACGACTTATTTGAAAAAAAAAGTAGTTATGAAATGTAACTTGAACATCAAGAAATCAGAAATGTAAAGATCGGAGATTAGTTGATTGAAAATATTCTTCAAAATTAGAATTCAGTGTATTTGAAAGTTATAAATTATTTTTTTGTTCTTTGAATAATTAATAAAAATATTTTAATAAATGTGTCATTATTTTCCATAATTTCTTTTATATAGAATTAATAGCATTGATGGATGTATTAGTTTACAATCAAGTTAATCAATTAATGATTAATGATTAACGTCAATAATCATGATTAAGATGATTTTTTTAATCATGATTATTCTAATCATGATTAATTTAATCTGATTAAAATTAATCAAATTAATTAATTGATTAAAAAATTAATTGATTAATGCCAACACTGGTATGTACATATTACTACGTACGTGTCTTGTCACTATAAAAATAAAGCGTCCAATTTTGCACAATACAATACATCTTACGCCGAAACACGTGCGCTTGCGATGCAAAACAATGGCGCGTACGACGTCACAGGATTGCCGCGACACACTGTACAATGGCAGGTATTACTGTTACTAGGATAACTTAAGATGCAAGAGCGAGCGAAGCGAGCTGAAGACATGGGGGCACCTCGACTCGGACAGGTTAGGTTAGGAGGTGGCGGGGTCGTAGTAAGCGAGCGAAGCGAGCGAACACAGACCCCGCTACCTCCTTCGAGGTTATTTTTTTTCAAACTACCCAAAAGTAGGAGCCCCGCGTGGCGTGGCCCCGTCGACTATGCCAAAGTGTCATTATGGAAAGCAGACCAAACGTACAGTTGGTAACAGTGAGGTTGGGAAATAAAACTAGCTTCAATTTTCTGACTAACTGACCGACTCTTTGACAATTCAAAAGTGCCTGTAATTGGTTTAATTGAAATAAATGCTTTGAGTTTGAGTTTGAAATTATATGATAAGTTGGCAAATGATTATTCGGCGAAATAAAATTCTGCGAAACGTTAGTTGGCAAGTGAAAATCTGGCAAACAATTTTCGGCGAAAAGGCAGAGAATCTGCCTTTACATACTTATTCTGACTAGTACATAGTTATGTATACAGAAAGTATTTCAGTCTGAGGAAATATTCACAGAGAGTTATAAGCGATTCTCATGTTTAGGTAAAAATACCTACCATCTCTTATCCAAATCTTTTGGATAATTTGACATCTGTATTACCTTACTTTATCACACTACCTACACTCAGGCAGTGGAATGTTTCGGGTTACATAAGCCCCACTGCTCGGAATATAATATGTATATCCATGCCAAATAATAGCTGACTAGTACTAAGAGTCTCTGAGCTAAGCTGCGGACGGACGGACAGACGGACGGACAGACGGACGGACAGACGGACGGACAGACGGACGGACAGACGGACGGACATGGTGAAACTATAAGGGTTCCTTGTTGACTACGGAACCCTAAAAAGAGATTTCTAATGTAGAACTATCTAATCATCACTGTCACATAGACCTTGTCGTTTTAAAATCCGGAATGTATCAGTGTTAGCTAGATGCAAGTGTTTATGTCACATGCTCACCTGTGACGCACACTGTGACGAACTTGGAGCCGAAGTAGCCCGAGGAGGCGTGGCGACACGCGTTGGGCAGTTGGTTCTGGTAGTGGCCCGCCATGATGCACTCCTGCGCAGACAGGAAGTGCGTGTCCACGCCCCTGCACATAAGCGCGGCGCGTTAGCGTGTGGTGTCGTGTCGCATAACATTTGACGAGACGCTAACGAGCCAACACACCAGAATACTCGTGTGTTAGCTAGCGATCCACGAATCTGCCTATCGTACAAGCATAGATCTGAGACGCAACAGCGGACGTCAGAACGCCATCACGACACTCAGCAGCACCGCAAGGCTCACCGTATGTGCTTCACGGTGCCGGCGGCCACGTCGAGCGGCAGCAGGTCGGTGAAGATCCAGCCCACGCGGCGCAGGCGCAGGCGCCGCGCCAGCTCGTCCAGCAGCCCGGCGCGCGCGTCGGGCGCCAGCGCCACGCCGTCGCGCGACGACGACTGCGGCGGCTCGTAGATGGCGGCCACGCGCGCGCGGATACCTGTGCCACACAGCGTTACTAGCGACAGAACGTGACCGTACATCCGGCGCGGCAGTCGTGCACTCACCTAGCGGCACGTCGGGGTGCCGCTCGTACTGGCCGTACAGGAAGCCCACGCGCTGGTGGCCCGTGGCGCGCCAGTAGGCCAGGAAGCGCTCCACGATGGCCGGGTGCTCGAACAGCACGTTGTCTACGTGGCGGTAGGGCTGCCTGTTCAACGTCACGGCGCCCGGCTGGCACTTGGAGCAGATGCCGCGCGGCCATGGCGGGTGCTCTGAACAACCTACGCATACGAACGTTTGTAATGCCAAATCTCTGTAATAACTTCGTTGTTTGATTGAGAAAATTACGAAATAAAGTGTTTCTCCTAATTTAAAGTAATGCACCAACCAGCACCACAAAACTCACCTGGTTTAATTTTACATGACAGTTCATCTAGTGAAATGAAATTGCCAGATGTGATCTTGCGTAAGTAAGCATGGAATGACATGTGCTTGATGTTATGTTCTTTGAGATAGCCTTCGTCCCAGGGCTCCAGTGGTGAGCAGTGCACACAGCAGCCTTTGGAGTTATGTCGGCATCTGCAAGGAAAGCAAAAAAAATCTTTGTAACAACTCTTATTTTTTTGTCCGCATGGTTTATGTAGTTTTCCCCAAATAAAAAATACAAGGTAGATTTCGAAAATTAATGATTACGATCTATATCATTTATGTAGATAAGTATTTGGCTTATTTTCAAGTTTACAGATTAATGGAATAAGATTTTTCTTACAAACAAAATCCTGCTTTGTCACCTACACTATAAATGGAAGCCTTGTACAAAATTGCACATTCTTAGTCCCAGTAGTTTGGGCTTTGTGCTGATATGTCAGTCAGCCAGTCAGTTATTAGAGTCATTACTGAACAAAAACTTATAGATCTATGTAAGCAATAAGTAGAGCTAGTGTATTTACACAAATAAGATCCTGTCTGGATACCTACTTTTGTAAAAAAGAGAATTATATATACAATGGGGTTTTTTTATATGTCATCGTCATAACATAAGTTAGGCTCTAGGGTTATTCAAATTCAAATTCAAATTCTTTATTTCAGACGTAAGTCCATAGTGTTAGTAGCAACAAAATAACTTAATGACTAGTGTTAGTAATAAGGAGGAGATAATAGAATAAAATATCAATATCAATTGGTATGGATCCTCACCCAGTGGCGCAACAGAGGGGAGTCCCACCTATCTGAGAACACGCTCAGGAGACTATTGGTGGCGGTGCGTAGCCGGCCGGCTATGGAGGCGGTCCTTTTTCTTATAATGGCGTAAAAATCGTCTGTGCGCGCCTCCGCAAACATAGTGGACGCACTACAACGCCACGACAGCCCCAACAGTATCCTAAACGCGTTATTATATTGGACACGCAGGTCGCTGTATGTCCTCTGCGTAAAGCGGGTCCAAAGACTGCACGTGTAGAATGATTGACAGAAAGTTTTGAAAAGAGTGACTTTAACTTGATTTGTACAATGTGGAAATCTTCGAACCAGCATGTTACATCGAACAGCCAACGACCTGCGCTCCCTCTCTATATCCATATTGTCCTTAAGATCATCAGTGACAGTTATATTCTATAAGTAAAAATAATACAAAAAGTCCTAGAATATGTGGTCCAAAACCAAAAATGCATAGTTTCGAAGATATCATAAAGACTCGATGTGTGTAGGTATCCAAGTTTCATTGGTAAATATGAGGAATTCATTTTCGTTCATACCAATAATAATTCATAACTAAAGGTAAGAAAAAGCGACATTGTCATATTTCATGTGAGGGTATTTTACTTTAATAATATAATCGTGACTTTGTCTAATTATTTTGTATGAAAAATGAAAACAAAAAAAATTATACTTGATAATTCATATGCCAGTTGATTCTTTGATATGGTCTCATTCATACCCTAGAGTTATTGACATAAAAAAAAACACCTTGTATAAACAAAGGATTTTACTAAGTAAATAAAGTACTCACAGCTTCTCATCTCGTTGTCTCTGAATATTGCCTGACATGCGGTACAACTGGAGGTCCACTTCATCCTCTTCCACTGCTGTAGGCCGTACGGCTGGACTTGTGGCTGCAGCATCTACTACTGTGCCTGACGTCGAGGGACCTGCCTCAACTGGCTCCCCAAATGGTTTGTTGTTCTCATTAGTCTGCAAACAAACGTGGAACAAACTTATACTTATGGCATTTACACTAGTGTTGTAATACCCATGAGAGCAACAGCAAAGGTTGTGAGTTGAGTTTGGTGTGTGCCTACCTCTCCACTGGTAGAGGGCTGATCAAACAGCACAGCTCCGTTGACAGGGCTGAGGTAGAGCATGTCACCGTGCTGCAGGCCGACGTCGCGCAGGCGCCGCGACTTGCTGGACGTGACCTCGTCCTTGCGCTGACGGTCCTTGTGCAGCACGAACGCGAACGTGCCCAGGTGCAGGCTCTCGTGCACGCGCTCGAACAGCTGCGCCGTCACGTCCGACTCCGACATCTCCACGCGAGTGGTACCCTCCGGTGATTGCACCCGAAGTATCTGAACACATTAAAATAAAGGCCATCAAAATAAGGGGGGCGAGCATTACTAACTTCGTTAAGTATCAAAAATGCTTCGTCATTGTAACCTCTCATAACATGCTGATATTTTGTAGCTCTACAGTTCTAACTATAAGAAGATTTTAGCCATAGTTCCAATAATGTAGAAACTATTGAAAACATTTGAATTTGAAAAAGTTGACAAGTGTATCAACAGAAAACTTGAATATTTTGGACTGAGTAAACGAATGTTGTACGTCAATTTTACTGGCATAGCAAGGTGCGACAGCTGGTTATTGATATTAGAGTATTGAATATTGTTACCAATTTCTTTGAACCCGACATTTTCTTAGTTTAAGTAAAATCGCAAAACACCAACAATTGACTGACATATCAATCCTGACTTGTTGACACTTTGACAGTACATGACAATTGACAAGAGTGTTCCACTATATACATACAATTTTCAGCATTTTAGACTTTTTATCTCTTTCTTCAATGTGAAAAGAAGTACCATCTCTCGCTCTAATGCTTTTACTTGGGCTGTGTCAGTTTATGAAACACAACATTTCGCACAATGACACAGTCATGACAAATGACATGTAATAAGTTCGGATAGTCGGTTGGATTGGATCGCGTTTTAAAAAAATCTTAAGGTTCAGTCAGTAATTTAAGAGGTAATTTAAAAATTACCTTACCACATAAATTACTGACTGAACCTGAAGATTTCTTTAAACTTTATTTCTTTTCGTTCTTTAGAACGATGAAATTTTTAGTTTATAAAATGAATCATCATACTTTGATACTTCTGCCCGGCCCCTATACCAATTATTTACCTGTAGGCATAGATTACTAATATGTAGACCTGTAGGTAAATAATCAAAGCACGTCTTCTTCTTCCTTCAGTCTGTACCTCCGCTAGGAGTATTAGTGTTCTGTGGTCTGTACTCAACTCGGTTGACTGTGTCAACAAGGTGTCAACCGCACATCAGTGATATCAAATTGACATTGACATTGCGTTTATGTCATAGCCAGAAAGGGTGATTTTGAATTGTGTCAACCACTAACATGTATAGACGGCAGCACAAGCACAGCGAGCTACTACAATCTGTCAAATTCCTTTAATAGATTTTCAACTTTATCGGTTAAACATTAGGTTCAAAGTTGATTGGGAAAATTAACAGTTTCGGATAGCTTGACCTGCTGGCGTCTGTACAATTACTGGTAACATCTGTATTTTCAGCAAATAAATTATTCTCATTCTTCGTCACTTAGTAGACTATTGCATAGAAAACTATATTTTCAGCAACGTGTGAACTAAACCCACACTTAGGTTATACTGCTCCGTGACTTAAGTAGTCTATTTTTACACCGTGCGAAAATGAATCTACTAATTTTACAGATGCATAATAAAGAGTGTACGACTAAACGTCGACAGACACTACGCCGACAGACTGAACACTGACAAGACTTTACTTCGACGGGACTCTTCACCGACAGGACACTTCACCGACAAACTGACAGCAGGTCGACGGAACCCCGCTGCGCGGGGCTCCTATTTCTGTCTGCAGGGTTAAAAGGAACCTAACCAAACGGAACCTTGAGGTGCCCCTGACGTCGACCGTCTAGGGTTAGGATTTTCGGGTCAGGTTCGGACTAATCAAAAGTAAGGATGCCCTGTCAGCGAAGTGTCCTGTCAGCGAAGAGTCCCGTCGAAGTAAAGTCTTGCCGGTGTTCAGTCTATCGGCGTAGTGTCTGTCGGCGTTTAGTCGTATAGTGATAATAAACGACAAGGTAATGCATTGCCTTCTTGGCTCGTCGTAGGCGTTTAGTTTTATAACCTCGTTCGTATTTTTAAAGCTCCCTTCCTGCGGTTAATAAAAACCCCATTCTATCTGAATTTGAAGTACGTAAATTATTTTATTTTATTAATTTTAGGAAAACTTACAGCTAATACATTTCAATATCAAATACAATGTGTAAAAGATGGCCAATTACAAGCTTCCACTAATGATTAAAGTGAGTAATATTAACAAATACGCGAAAACAGCGATGTAAGTATTACGCAAATGGAGTATTCCACGCTCAAAAAATAAAATTGAGAAAAAAAAAAATGGTTATGCATCGAAAAACCAATTATTCAAACCCTTCTGAACTTCCGTAATGTTACTAGTAAATAAATCTAGCTCTACATCCCGACACTTACGGAATTTTTTATACCGACCTTCATAGTTCGGGAGATAGGTATTTAAACGATATTGAGTATATCTCAAAAATCGCCTTTGTATACCTTCAAGCCGATTAATGTATAAATTATAATTTGGATTCCAAACCTGAGAAGCATATTCAAGGTGGCTACGACGGACGAACGCACAATAGAGAATTTTCATTGTTTTAACATTCTTAAAATCTGAGCTGACCCTAAAAATAAAGCACATGGCTTTAGAAGCCCGTTTGACTATGTTATTGATATGTACATCAAACAAAAGTTTAGAGTTAAAAGTAACTCCAAGATCCCTTATGACACTCACTCTAGCCACCAAGTCATTCGAAAGCCTATAAATGAATTTAATTGGGTTTGGCTTGCGCGTAAATGTGCATACATAGCATTTCGACACATTTAAATCCAACCTATTTCTAGCGCAGTATTCATGGAACCGATCCAGATCATCCTGTAATAGGCGTGCATCCTCAACAGTTGACACTTGACCCAAAATCTTCATATCATCCGCATACAATAAGACTTTAGAATTAAGGAAACAAGAGGCAATATCATTTATAAAAATCACTACATAGTATAAAGCAAAGTCACTTCCCGCTGTCTATCTGTCCCTATGTATGCTTAGATCTTTAAAACTACGCAACGGATTTTAGTGCGGTTTTTTTATTAGATAGAGTGCTCCAAGAGGAAGGTTTATATGTATACATGCATAATATAGTAGAGAAACACTGACAACTTTAGAGGTTTCTAATGTGATGTCGTATTATGCCTATGCATACGCATGGTTAAGCTATGGCGTAATATTATGGGGAAACAGTACACAGTACAAATTATGCGGCCTACACAAATGTCCTTTCTTTGGTATTGTTCGTCGAATCGTTGGGCTCCTTTTATGTTGAGCTGTACGATTACAGACAGATGCTTGCACTGACTGGACAGGTCCACTCAATCTGTGTGGTTCTTTCCTCAAAAGACCATTTCAGACACCAACCTACATGGTCTTCACATGATCTGACCAAGATTATGTCTGGACTTTAAAAGAGACTGTGACCTCTGAGTTAGTTTCAGCCTTTCTTCTCATAGTAGTCAGATAGGAAACGCCGGCCTCATCTAGTTTAAAAAAAAAAATGTTTGACATGTAAAAGTGTTTGTATAAACCTACTTACAGAAATAAAATCATTTATCATTTATCATGCACCTACACTTTTCACACTACAAAAACGACTAATCAGAATCCTAGTTAACATAAAAGACAGACAGCTGCAAACCACATTTCCAAGAACACAAACTTTTAACACTTCCCTGTATATATAGGTATATATTAGAAATATGCAAATTTGTTAGAAACAACCAACAATTATTCACTACACGAGAAAACATACAAGCTAAATATACACTACGACACAGAAATAGGCTAAACCTACCTGGTGGCTCTAAGCTGAAAATGCACTCAACAAGCACTTTAGTAATGTCAGTTAAAATATATAACAAATTACCGGAAGTAATTAAAAATGAACAAAACTTTAATATATTTACATTTAAACTAAAACAATACCTAATCCATAAATGCTATTATTATTAATGAATATTTTAATGATAAATTAAATGAATAATTAAAAATGAATAGTGAATGAAAAGTGAATAATAAATAAAATCAAAGTCGAAGTGAGTAGTAGAAAAGCATGTATATTTTACTATTTTGAAATAATAATATAATAATAGCCCTCTTCCTCTATCCTACCTCGCTGTGCCCGACAGGCTCCACCTCTATCCTACCTCGCTGTGCCCGACAGGCTCCACCTCTCTCCTACCTCGCTGTGCCCGACAGGCTCCACCTCTCTCCTACCTCGCTGTGCCCGACAGGTTCCACCTCTATCCTACCTCGCTGTGCCCGACAGGCTCCACCTCTCTCCTACCTCGCTGTGCCCGACAGGCTCCACCTCTCTCCTACCTCGCTGTGCCCGACAGGCTCCACCTCTATCCTACCTCGCTGTGCCCGACAGGCTCCACCTCTCTCCTACCTCGCTGTGCCCGACAGGCTCCACCTCTACCCTACCTCGCTGTGCCCGACAGGCTCCACCTCTATCCTACCTCGCTGTGCCCGACAGGCTCCACCTCTACCCTACCTCGCTGTGCCCGACAGGCTCCACCTCTACCCTACCTCGCTGTGCCCGACAGGCTCCACCTCTATCCTACCTCGCTGTGCCCGACAGGCTCCACCTCTCTCCTACCTCGCTGTGCCCGACAGGCTCCACCTCTACCCTACCTCGCTGTGCCCGACAGGCTCCACCTCTACCCTACCTCGCTGTGCCCGACAGGCTCCACCTCTACCCTACCTCGCTGTGCCCGACAGGCTCCACCTCTATCCTACCTCGCTGTGCCCGACAGGCTCCACCTCTACCCTACCTCGCTGTGCCCGACAGGCTCCACCTCTATCCTACCTCGCTGTGCCCGACAGGCTCCACCTCTATCCTACCTCGCTGTGCCCGACAGGCTCCACCTCTATCCTACCTCGCTGTGCCCGACAGGCTCCACCTCTATCCTACCTCGCTGTGCCCGACAGGCTCCACCTCTATCCTACCTCGCTGTGCCCGACAGGCTCCACCTCTATCCTACCTCGCTGTGCCCGACAGGCTCCACCTCTATCCTACCTCGCTGTGCCCGACAGGCTCCACCTCTATCCTACCTCGCTGTGCCCGACAGGCTCCACCTCTCTCCTACCTCGCTGTGCCCGACAGGCTCCACCTCTATCCTACCTCGCTGTGCCCGACAGGCTCCACCTCTATCCTACCTCGCTGTGCCCGACAGGCTCCACCTCTACCCTACCTCGCTGTGCCCGACAGGCTCCACCTCTACCCTACCTCGCTGTGCCCGACAGGCTCCACCTCTATCCTACCTCGCTGTGCCCGACAGGCTCCACCTCTCTCCTACCTCGCTGTGCCCGACAGGCTCCACCTCTACCCTACCTCGCTGTGCCCGACAGGCTCCACCTCTACCCTACCTCGCTGTGCCCGACAGGCTCCACCTCTACCCTACCTCGCTGTGCCCGACAGGCTCCACCTCTATCCTACCTCGCTGTGCCCGACAGGCTCCACCTCTACCCTACCTCGCTGTGCCCGACAGGCTCCACCTCTATCCTACCTCGCTGTGCCCGACAGGCTCCACCTCTATCCTACCTCGCTGTGCCCGACAGGCTCCACCTCTATCCTACCTCGCTGTGCCCGACAGGCTCCACCTCTATCCTACCTCGCTGTGCCCGACAGGCTCCACCTCTATCCTACCTCGCTGTGCCCGACAGGCTCCACCTCTATCCTACCTCGCTGTGCCCGACAGGCTCCACCTCTATCCTACCTCGCTGTGCCCGACAGGCTCCACCTCTATCCTACCTCGCTGTGCCCGACAGGCTCCACCTCTATCCTACCTCGCTGTGCCCGACAGGCTCCACCTCTATCCTACCTCGCTGTGCCCGACAGGCTCCACCTCTATCCTACCTCGCTGTGCCCGACAGGCTCCACCTCTATCCTACCTCGCTGTGCCCGACAGGCTCCACAATGATCTACAATTATGTATATTTTTATAATATACCTACCACCTAAGTTTACATTGTGGAATGCAAATAAATGTATTGAGTATTGAGTAAATAAACACATTTTTTTGCGCTTACATTGCAAACGCTGGCTGAACCCTACGAGATAGATCACAATAATGTACTACAGTATTGTACACCTTAAAAGGTCTACAAAAAAGTCCGCGATGGTATATGTACCTATATCTCTTAGTGATAACCCACAATAACCATTTTTTATCCTTTACTTTTTACGAGAAATAATGGCTTAGATAAGAAGCGATTTTAAGCAATACAGCATAAATCCTTACCCATTTATGTACCTTAAATACATTATGCATGTAATATAGATCATGATGGCCCTTTACAGCATGTAATTTAAATGAATATTTTCGAAGATATTACAGATTTAAAAGGCAGGCGGGGGCCAGCGGCGCGTGCCTATAAATAGCGCGTTGAAGGTAGGGCTTGCATTCGAATATTCGAATTATTCGAATAATCAACTGTTTGAAATATTCGAATACAAATTTTACGATATTCGAATATTCGACCGATTCCTAGAAAACAAAACTCAGCAATCTGATGTGCACACAAAATTCAACGTTCATGCACGGCGTCCAAACAAGGTAACGTCGTTCGACGCGCGGGCGTTACGAGTGTTACGACAGGATTCGGCAACGATCGGGAACATTCGGAAGATGTGGCCGGCGCGCAGTGCGGCGGGTGGGGGTGGTTCGCCTTTGTGCATTTGTCCGCCATTTGCACGCGTGTTTGGTTATTACAGAGGTTTTTATTTTGTTTAGTGTGCCCGTTGTTTTATTTAATGTATACCCAACGACAATCCAGTGAATCACTTACGTGCTTTGATGTAAGTACCTATTATAACTGCATTTCTGACTTGTGATAATGATTTTATTATTGTAATACTAATTCTAACCTCGAAAATGCAGCTTTTTTACTAGTTAACTTAGCTAAAGCTTTTATTTTGTGAACTCGTTTACTTCTAATTTGTGTTTTTTTAAGATTTTTTAAAACACTATGAACTTAAGCGTGTGTTGACGGTTAATTTTTCGACATTGCAGGTAAATATTAAAAAATGGAGCAACTGCACAACAAATTAGAATTTAAAGAGTACACCAAAGGTACGCGAGATAAGTCGTCAGTATGGAACTTTTTTTTGAGAACTTCAGATGGAGGTCATGCGCAATGTAAAAAGTGCAAGAAAGTGATTAAATGCCGAAACACAACTACATGTCTGCATAACCATATGAAACTTCACCCTGTTGAGAGTACTAGGGTTACTGTTGATGAACTTTGGGCGCCACTCGCCAGGGACATCGAGCACACACACGAACCTACAGGAAAATGAGCCAAAGAAGAAGAAAGTTAAATTGATTGACGACTTCTTTCAAAAATCTGATAATGTGGAAAATATAGTTTCAAAAATGACTGCTTGTGATGGTCTTCCATTTAGTTTGTTCTGTACATCTGATTCCTTGCGAAATCTTTAAAAAAAAAAAGTGGCTATGAAGACTTACCGAAGTCACCAAATACAATTAAAAAGATCGTGGTAGAAAAGAGTGAGCAATTAAAAGGCGAACTTAAGGAAACATTGCAGAAATTGAAAGCCAAAGGACAGAAGTTTTCCGTCTCTTTAGACGAATGGACTTCAGCCCGTAACCGACGGTACATGAACATCAACATTCATTGTCCAAACTTTGCAGGCAAGAGCTTCAGGAATTTGGGACTAGCAAGAATAACTATATAATAACAGCAGAACGTTGTGCCAATATTTTGAAGGACAAACTAGCATACTATAATCTTTCTCTAGAAGTGGACATAGCATGTGTGGTGACTGACGGAGCAAGTGTGATGTGTGCTATGGGTCGACAATTGCCTTCGTACCATCAATTATGTTTGCACACGGCATCCAATGTGCAGTGTTGGATGTAATTTACAAAAAGACAGAAAATGCCCAAGAAGAAGAATGGGAAGAATCTACAGAAGACACAGGGGTGACAGGACAGGATGATTACTCTGACAGTGGTGAAGAAGAAGGTGGATTTGTAGTTGGGACTGAAAGACAACTGAACAGGAACCAAAATGTATACGGGAATGTAAATCTAAAAAATGTTTTAGATAAAGTGAGAAAAATTGTTAAATTTTTTAGGAAATCACCCACCAAGATTGAGTGTTTCTATAACTACCTTCCAGAAGAACAGAAAAAATGGGCTTGATCCTAGACTGTAAAACCAAGTGGAGTAGCTTGGCTGATATGATCACAAGGTTTTTGGTACTAAAAGAGCCTATCATGAAGACTCTTATTGATTTAAAGAACGAAATCACATTTAGTTCCGCTGAGCTAGCTTTACTCCAAGAATTGTCCACTTCTCTCAATATTGTAAAACTAACAGTCGAGGCGTTGTGCCAAGAAAATGCAAATCTGCTTACTGCAGAGACAGCTCTACAATTCATGGTTGCGAAACTTCAAGCGACAAACAGTTTTACAAGTGATCAGCTACTCCAAGCTCTGAAGAAAAGAATAACTGAGAGACGCCTACTAGATCTAGTGTGTACTTTAAAATATCTACACAATCCCAGAACATATTACGCAGAGACACCTTCGGATATTTTCCCGTCTCCAGGAAATGACACGATTGCTAAAGTTATAACAGAGATTAACGACAGATACTTTAGTCAAATACAAGACTTTGATGACAATGAAGATAGATCCTTAGTTGATCACCAGCAGCAGCGACAGCGACAAAATGAAGCAATTCAGGAAACTGCAATAAGCTTCAAGGAAGAATTACAAAAAAAGATCGACGAGACCGTTTTAGCAACTTCTTGTACATCTACCGCAATTTAATTTTCTGTACTAAATGTAGCGTGCTACTTAGATCTGATCTGATCTCGTGATTTATTATTTTGATTATACCTAAGATTTAATGTTAAATTATCAATATCACACATTGTTAGTGACAATTTCCAATTTAACATTAAGAAAACGATTTTGCATCAAAGGTTTGATTGCGTTACTTACTTGTTATTGTTTTGTTTGATTGTATTATATTATTACAATACTCATAACTGATTTTATAAGACTGTGTTGTGTTTGTGTCCAGGGTTGAAAAACAAAACAAGATTAGTTTATTTTGATAAATATTGTTTGTTTTAAAAAATTTCGAGCATTTGTTTCTAATTAATTTCTAATTTTTGCACATATTATATTAGAATAACTTTGTGGTGTATTAATATCATCAGTACAATATTAAGTTGACCATTAAAATTCTTCCAAAAAAATACGTTGATTATTGTGTTAGCTATTTTATTTGAAGAAACTAATTGATTATTTGCAGTGTAATGTTAGCTATTCTAATCCGTCGTGTTCTTCTAACAGAAAAAAATGTTATTTTAATTGTTTTTGTAACACTGCGTTAGCTTTAACTATGTAATATTATTTTGATTTAGAGAATAAAGACTATTTAGAAATTAAAGGACATGATTTCTATAAAACTTATTTTTTTTATTTAATATTCGAACAATATTCGAATTATTCGAATATATCCCAAAAAAATATCGAATATTCGAATTGCAAAATTGTCGAATATTTGCAAGCCCTAGTTGAAGGTCGCGCTTCGCCCTTAATCCGATCCAGCATGTCCTTTTGCTGTCCTCTCCCAGCGACGCCCTAAGCCGAGATCCGTACCCCACAGGGGGTGCCCTTAGCGAGTAGTCGCTTAGTTTTAGTTTTATGCCTGGCTGGAGGCCTTAATTTATTGAGGCATCCACAAGCAAGCCCGGTTAAGCAGTCGACAAAGGTTGAACTGCGAGATGCCATTCCCCAAAAACAAAAACAACGCGCTTCGCCCTGTAGCACTTTATGATTAGCAGCGATCGCACGCGTTTATCGGAGCTCTCTAGCGAGGAAAATAACAATTATTACTTAATAAAAACGTGCTTTTCAGTGCGACAGCGTAATCCGTACAAGACTTATATTACGATAAATTAAAAAAAAAATATATATTCGAAATTGTATGATAGTATTTAAATACTAAAGTGAATTCTTTTTTAAGACAAAACTTGCTTTTCAGCGCGACAATTTTTACGAAATTGTATGTTCGTACTTTAATCGGTATTAAGGTTAATTTTTAAACCGCACTTATAGTAAGTAGGTAAATTAGGTTAGATAGGGTTAGCATAAAACCATAATTTATCAATTGTATTTCTTCTATTAAAATCTTGGTTTGAATTTAGAATTAAGGCAATTTAGTATTAGGGCAAGTATTTTTAATTATCGAAAATCGTAGTTTAAGGTAGGTAAGGTATTTAAGTTCAAAAAAGAACTGAATAGAATAGGTATCTTTTGTTGTTGAGAATTTTTGATTATCTGTAGTATACAGGGTGTAAGGGACAGCCCTCCGCAGATTGATGGGGTGACTTCAGTGTATCTATAACGAAGCTATAACGGCGTTATATAATGCTTTAGTAAGAAGCCAACTAGAATGCAATGCAGTTATCTGGGCTCCACATGAAACTAAGTATAGTCTCATGTTGGAGCGAGTACAAAATAAATTTATTAGGTACAAATATATGAAGGAATACGGGGTATATCCATTTTATCCATTAATGTATCCGACTCTATTTGTCTTGGGTATGGTCGGATATAATGAACTAAGGGTCAGGAGGCAACTCACACTAGTGACTTATATCTTTAAGATAATTAGAGGGAGGATACACAATGCGGATATATTGCGAAGGGTGGAGCTAGTCGTGCCAGACGGGTATGTGGGGCGTCGTCGTCAACCACGGTTGCTGGCAGAACCGCGTGCGCGAACTAACTTGCTGCGCGAGGCGCCGCTCACGAGCGCGCTCCGCACTCTCAACCTCATTGCTGAGGACTTGGACATATTCTGTTGCACTTTGGGTGAATTTACAAGAACAGCTACCTGTACAATTTGTTATGGTCAAAACAGGGTACTTAAGTTTTAAATGTGCTACAATATCGCATTGGGTCTAGCCTGTAAAGATATTTGTAAGTATGGATAAATAAATAAATAAATAAATAAATACTGACTACTGATTTTAAACTATTATTTAATTTATTTTTGCTAATCTGTACATTATTGCTAGAGGTTGCCTCTATTGTCTTAATTTGTAATTTAAATGATTATCAGTATTACCTAATTGTTGAAAGTTGAAAGTTAAACTCATTAATAAATTACCAGTTTCGCATAATCATGCTGATCCTAATCATCAATATGATGATTTTTTTAATATATACTGTAAACAATTTAATTTCCACGTTTATTCCCAAGATTATCACGGTTAATAGTGACGCATCTTTCACTGATTAGGGTACCGTTGGTATTCATAAAAGTAGAATACGGCTTTATGAGCTGTACAATGAAAGGACTTACGTAAACACTACTGCATTTAATTTATATGTTAGAAATTATTCAAAATTATTTGAAAAAGTTTGTTGTATGGCTAAGTCGCATTATTTGAGTTCGAAGATTAAAAACAGTAGTAATGTAATAAAAACGACTTGGAATATTATTAATAGTGAAACGGGAAGGTCTAGTAACCGAAATATTGACTATAGCCTGTCTATTAATGGCAACATAATAAAATCAGACTCACAAGTCGCCATGGCCTTTGAAAATTTCTTTGCAGATATTCCCGTTTCAACTACTAAATCCCTTAACTCATCACCTTCTGTTGCTGAGTCTTTGCTTAAGGAAAATGTTGATGTTTGCGATACGGAATTTCATTTTGAACATATTACCTGTAGAGATATAATTAAAACCTTTCACACTTTAAATGTAAAAAAGACAGCAGATCTGTGGGGTAATTCTGTAGAAGTTGCCAAGTCTATTATTGACATTGTAGCACCTACTTTAGCTGTTATCTTTAATAAATGTATCGATTGTGGGGAGTTTCCTGACCTTATGAAAAATAGTAAAATAATACCTTTGTTTAAATCAGGTAGTACATCCGACCCCACAAACTATAGACCTATTTCAGTACTACCTACCTTTAGTAAAATTTTTGAGAAATTAATTTTAGAACAATTGCAAAGATTTTTTAATGAACATAAATTATTACATAACAAACAGTTCGTTTTACAAGGGGTCGTTCAACTACTGATGCTGGTGTTGAACTATTAGGACATATTTATAATGCATGGGAAGATAAATGCGATGCCTTGGGCATCTTTTGTGATTTGTCCAAGGCATTCGATTGCGTTTTTCATGAAACGTTAATCAGGAAACTCCGCCACTACGGGATCCGAAACACCGCTCTGGATCTTCTTACTTCATACTTGAGTAATAGGATTCAGTGCGTTGACGTTAATGGGAAAAGATCTCCCGGATCTACAGTAAAAATGGGAGTCCCGCAGGGCTCAATTCTTGGTCCTTTCTTGTTTCTTATGTATATTAACGACCTGCCTTACCTCGTAAAAGACGATCATGATATAGTGTTGTTTGCGGATGACACATCACTTTTGTTTAAACTTAAACGTCAGCAGCTGGTTACTGACGATGTAAATAGCGCGATCTCAAAAGTAGTTCACTGGTTCAATGTAAATAATTTACTTCTCAATGAAAAAAAAACCAAATGCCTTAAGTTTACGCTGCCTCACGTTAGGCAGGTGAAAACTAAGGTGTTGATAAAGGGCGAAGAATTGAATCCTGAAGATAGCACAGTATTCTTGGGCTTAACTTTGGATACTAAGCTTCAGTGGGGCCCACATATAGATAAATTGTCAAAGAAGCTAAGTTCTGCAGCATACGCTGTTAAAAAAATTCGTAATTTAACTGACATAGAGACAGCCCGTTTAGTGTACTTTAGCTATTTTCATAGTGTAATGTCATACGGTATTCTGTTGTGGGGAAATGCCGCCGACATTCAGACTATCTTTGTTTTGCAGAAAAGAGCTGTTCGATCAATTTATAAGTTAAGTCCAAGACACTCTCTCAGAGAGTAAGGAGATTAATATAATGACTGTGCCTTCTCAGTATATTTTTGAAAATCTTTTATATGCCCATAAAAATATAAAATTGTTTAAAAAATACAGTGATATCCATAATATGAACACTAGGAACAAACACAAATTTGTTGTACCTACAACAAGGCTCAAGAAAATAGGTGGCTCGTTCAGATGTCAATGTATACGTTTTTATAATAAACTTCCAAGCCCCGTTCAAGATCTGAGCCTTAATAAATTCAAATCATTTATTAAACGTAAGTTGTGCCAGAAAGCCTTTTATACCGTTAAAGATTACATTGATGACAAAAAGGCGTGGGATTGAGCTGCTCCAACTAATTTTAATTTTTTTTTTATATACATACTGATTTTTTTTTGTTCTTTTCTTTTTGCTATTTTTTTTTTCTTGTATACACATTGTCATTGATGAATTTTATATATATACAATGACATGAATATTTACTTTGTAAAATGTTATATTATTTTAATTACTGTGAATGTGAAGACTATGTCGGTCCTTGTTTTTTTCTTTTTCTTTTCTCTCAGCTTTAATCATAGTTTGCCAGTTTGAGTAAATTATGCGGCCTACCCAAATGTCCTTTCTTTGGTATTGTTCGTCGAATCGTTTAGCTCCTTAACTTTTATGTTGAGCTGTACGATTACTGACAGATGCTTGCACTGACTGGACAGGTCCACTCAATCTGTGTGGTTCTTTCCTCAAAAGACCATTTCAGACACCAACCTACATGGTCTTCACATGATCTGACCAAGATTATGTCTGGACTTTAAAAGAGACTGTGACCTCTGAGTTTGTTTCGGCCTTTCTTCTCAGAGTAGTCAGATAGGAAACGCCGGCCTCATCTAGTTTAAAAAAAAATGTTTGACATGTAAAAGTGTTTGTATAAACCTACTTACAGAAATAAAATCATTTATCATTCATTTATCATTATCATTTACAGACCACGAGATTGGATGTGGTCGAGCGACCTTTTAAAAACCCATGTTGATGTTCACAGAAACTTAATTTAAGCGAAGAAGAAAGTTGTCTGTGCACAATTTTCTCCATAATTTTAGCAAACCCACAAAGTTTGGAAATCGGTCTGTAGTTGCCTATATTGTTCTTAGCTCCTTTCTTATGAATCGGCGTTATATATGCCGACTTCCAGATGATAGGCACTACTCCTAATTCAAATGAATGACCGTTTAAATAATATTGTCAACGGACGAGATAGGCACCTGGCACATTTAGATATAAAAATTGGCGAGATGTCATCAGGGCCCGCTGTTTTATTTAGGTCCACTTGTTTGAGCAACCGAAACACTACCCCCTCACGTACAGCGAGAGCTTATATCTGATACACAACCAGCAGTCTGAATATCAGGATCATCCATTACTACAGTGTTCAAATCGCCGTCGCTCCGTTCTTGGAAATTAGAAAAGAAATAGTCACCGAACATATTACAAATTTCCTCCCCACTGCTAGATGAAAGACCATAGTTAAAACAGACGGGTAACAGTTAGTTTGTTGTTTGGATTTTACATATCGCCAGAAAGCCCTTGGATTTTTAGAAATGGCTGATTCAATATTTGCTATGTAATTATCAAACATTTCCCTCTCCAGTGGTGCTTTAACCCGCTGACGTAAAGTTACAAAAGATTGATGATCGGAAAGATTTCCATACATTTTAAACCTTGAGTGAAATTTAGCCTTTTCCCTAATTATTTTAATAAGAGGACCTTTGCAGCAAGGAGGATACTTGCCCCGCGGAATAATAATTTTAGTAGGTATTTACTTATTTTGAAGCAAGTAAATAGTGTCGTAAAAGAAATTGACAGCTTCTTCGAAAGTCCTACAGTTTAGCTCTAATGACCAGTCCTTCAATCTACCATTTCTTCAATTATGGCATCATAATTCGCAAGATCATACAGGAACTTGAGTCTTGGCCGAAAATGCAGCTGATGCAGTTGAAAAAAATCAGCAGTGATACAGAGTGCCTTATGGTGTAGGTCCCCCTCCACTAAAGGATCCAGGCAGCAAGTGACAGTAACTTCGTTATTTGATAATACGAGGTCAAGAATCCTGTCATTGACATTACGATGAGAATTGTACTGTAACAAATTGCAAGCGGTAAGAGTATCACAAAAGGAGGTCTGGACGGGCCCATGCAAGTAACTAGGGCACAGATAATCACCATCCATCGCCGCGTGCCAGTCAATATTTGGCTGATTAAAATCACCAAGAATCAAGAACCTATCTGCTGGATTTTTTAAAACAATATCAGCCAAATTACTAGCGAAGTTGTGTAGTTGTACCGTCAAAGAGTTGCCAGACTGCTGATTACATATATAAACCACACAAACATGCATTTTATAAGTTACTTTGGGTTTCGATTGGTGTAAGGTTATGGTGACCCACAGATCCTCTGCAGACGAGCACCATTCGTTGCGGACGTCGGCAACAAGTTCCCGACGTATGGCCAATAAGAGCCCTCCTCCCATAGTTTGGTTAGTGAGAGAGTAATTACGATCCCGCCCGTCTCCATACAAAATATGTGTCATCAAACAATTCACTATCAGATATACCATCTATAAGCCAGGTCTCTGTAAGACAAATGACATCAAACGAATTAATACAAACATTCCTATAGAAAACATATGTTTTTGTCCGTAGCCCCCGAACGTTTTGGTAAAACAAACTAAGAGGAGCCATAATAAGTCAAATAAATAACACTAGAATAATAATCGTAAAAATATAAGGCACGTTCATAATATTATGTCCCAAGTAAAAAATATAGCAAATAAAAGTCGGCGCAAATAACAAGTGTAGATGTCGTGAGCAAAATAAGGCGGCGCGGCAGTTGTATTAACTAAAGCCGATATACCAAAACATGCGTAACAAGTGTAACAACTTGTATGCAGCACTTGTATGCTTGTTGTTGTTGTGGCAGCATTGCCACGTTGTATGGCAATGCTGCCAGCCTTTTGGGCACTTTTCCTGTTGACAGCGATGCGGATGAATTTTTTTATGCCCTCTGATTATTTCCCCTCCTTTTTTATATACTTGTACATACTTGTACATACTTGTACATACTTGTACATACTTGTAATACTTGTACATATTATTATTATTTTAAGACTGTAAGTTTTTAAATTATGTAAATACTATTCTTATCTAAACAACAAAATTTGTTGTGACTGTATTTAATACAGTCATAATAAAAAGTCAAACAAAACATAGGGGTCATAGTCGAATTCGGATTTCAAAAACTCTACACCTGATAATATTGAATCAGCTTCATTACTTTCTTCGCTGCTACTGCTACTGTCCCTAACATGTATTATGAATCGTTCAAGTTCGTTTTCAACAATACAGGGGACTGTATTGTTGAAAACGAACTTGAACGATTCGATCATGTACTAAATGTTGAACATCAGTAAAAATTAAGGGATTAATTTTTACTGATGTTCAACATTTAGTACATGATCACTGATCAGTGTACTTTTTCCAGTCATCAGCAGATACGGATAGAAAACATTATTTTATTAAATTTTGCATTTCAGACCCTGGTATTCCTATATTTTTGCTTGCTACTTTTCTCTTCGCCTGACTCCATACAAGCTCAATTGCATTGAGGTCGCAATGATACGGTGGCAGCAACAAAATTTCGTGATTGTGGGTGTGATTGTGTTTTTTTAGAAGTACTTCTGCTTTATAAACAACAGCAGGTTTAATATCTTTCATCAAACACATTAATTCAGCTTTGGTATGATATTCTTCAAAATTAATATTATTAGTAGTGACACCACTTGTTGAAGGCCCTTGCCACGATTTCAAACTCAAAACTCAAACTCAAAGCATTTATTTCAATTAAACCAATTACAGGCACTTTTGAATTGTTAAAGAGTCAGTCAGTTAGTCAGAAAATTGAAGCTAGTCGCCCATTCCAAAACGTAGATCTCTATCTATTTTCTAACTTTATAGTTCTGATGTAGGTACAGACGCTAGCACATCAAGCTACTACAAACTGTCAAATTTCTTTAATAGATTTTAGACTTAATTGCTAAAGCATTAGGTTCAAGGTTGATTGGGAAATTTTGACAGTTTCGGGTAGTTTGATGTGCTGGCGTCCATACATAGGTACTACTTAAGTCTCATCAAGGTAAACAATCTGTTTACCTTCTAGCCTCTTCTGATTTATTGTCCTCAAGAATTTGTGTCTCCATGCCGCAATATCATATTTTTCTGTAAGTAAAGCTAGTTCATTTTTATTGTTTTGTTAGCATCCTCGGTCCAACATTATTTTTAGTTTATATAAACGATTTATGTAACATCAAGCTGCAAAACGGTAAAATCATCACTTTTGCCGAAGATACTGCCGTGATATTCGATGCTAACACGTGGGATGAGGTTAAACATTATGCTCAACAAGGTCTTGATACGGTGTATAAATGGCTATATTCCAATTTGCTTACCCTCAATGTCGATAAGACAAAATACATGACATATTCCCTTAGACCCCAGGATCAACCAAACTTCAACTTGAAAGCCCACTCATGTAATTTCATCAACCACTGTTCTTGTCCTGTATTAGTTAAAACAAATTCTATCAAATATCTTGGAATAATCATAGATTACCGTCCCAGCTTCCAACAACACATTGAAACCCTAGTTAAAAGAATCCGAAAATTAATTTACATATTTAAAAATCTAAGACATTTATCTAATAATTCTAATACATCAGTTATTAAAACAGTTTACTATGCACTATGCCAGTCTTTGCTAGTTTATTGCATTACCACTTGGGGCGGTACCTCTAAAACTTATATGATAAATTTAGAGAGAGCCCAAAGAGCCATATTAAAAGTTAGTTGCTTTTTGCCAATCCTCTATCCAACTTTCGAGCTTTACCAACACTGCCAAGTGCTAACGGTCCGGCAGTTGTTCATTCTCATGACAGTACTAAAAAAACACACTGAACTTCCATTAGAACTCAATTTACCAACACAAAATAGACGATCAACAAATGTTTGTTCAATCATCCGTTATAACACTAGTTTCTCCCAAAAGTTTTTCTGTTTTCTTGGCACTTTTCTTTATAATTCAGTTAATAACAAAATACCTATTTACACTCATACAAAAGCTATTTGTAAAAGAAAATTACGCATTTGGCTATTAAATCTGGACTACATTGCCACTGAAAGCTTATTAAAACCAGTGTCTTAATAATACCCACACATTTACAATCACACACCGAGACTTACATACATTCATACATACAACATTCTTCATTCACCTATTTCCATTCTTCATTTTTTGTTATGCTCATTATTATTTTATTTTGTTAGTTAGATACCTAAGTACGTATCAATGAATAATAATATACATAATTTGTATATTTCTTTGAACTTTATGTTGACTTGCTTTTCTTTGATTTTGTTTTTAATTATTATTATTTTTTTTACGTTCTGCACTCAATTGCATTTTCAGACTTTATAATACCTATTATATCTTAACGTTAACTGTTTTGTAAATTAACATGTCCTTTAAAAGAGAGCCGGGTGATCTGTAACTCAGGACCCCCCTACCTCAGACACCTTTCTCTATTTAAGATTGTGCATTTTATTAACCAGTGCCTGTAATATGATGTTGAGATAAATAAAGATGTATGATTTATGATTTATTTATGAAACTGAAGCCCGTTCTTGTGTAATTTTTTTCTAAGGATTTCACGGCATCCCGTAAATTAAATTGTTTCCTTCAGCTCATTGTGCAGGCTTCTCAGTGTTGGGCCTTTTTTTTCACTCCATAAAATTCGTTTATTTTGTTTCTTATAGCCGAAATATCAAAATTATCCAAATTGGAAACTGACAATTTTGACAGTCCTAAAATATTGCCATACTAAAACTTTTGAAAGTAATTCGTGGTCAGCTTTCGTTGGCCAAACTCTATCTAAATCGGAACACAATATTGATACGAGTGGAACGCTGCGAGCGATTATGGTGTAATTCGGAATGTAACCTATTCTACCAATAGTGCACTGACGGCATGACGTATGATGATGATAATGACATGACAATGCAGTGACAATGACATTGTTTTTAAAAGCAGAATAGTAGTTTTCCTATTTTTCAATGAAAAGGCCTATTTCAATGGCCTAATTACACTTTTAGGTCGTAGCAGAAGGCGGACAGTCAGCCAAAGAAAGAGAAATAACAATTTGATATGAACAATTTCTGACAATGAATTATCAGCAAGCCGGAAATAATATGAATAATTTATTAAAGTCCAATTCCATCTTCTGAAAATATTGTATAGAAGGTGAGTTTCTGTGAATTTATGAATCTTTCTGAAAGCCAAAGTCGTAGTATGTATGTCTTTGTGTTTATCGAGCGATAAGCGAGTAGCGTATACCGACTAAGTATGTACGGCCACGGTTCTGTTTACACTACACGGTATTGCCGAAATAGTCCGCGGAATCTCTACCTACCTGTAGGCGTTTCATGTGGGAATATCGTGTCGTGTAGTACGATTGTGAAGCCGGTGTGTTATTTATAAATGATATTTCTGGTGTGTGGGTTAGTCGCAAGTCGCTGCATGTCGTGAGCGGTCGAGCTTACGTCGCGTCGTTTCCGAAGCAGTGAGTAGACTCGCCGGTCTCCGCACCGCTGCAAGTGCTGCACTGCGGGCTGCAACGCGCGATCTCCTAAAGTCTATCGCCTTTTACCAAACACAACTACACTTACCTTTCTTTTACACCTACAACTTTTAAATGTATGTATTGCACAGACGACATCTCAACAACATCACACCTTATTCCCCGAAAGGTTAGGCAGAGGTGTACTATAATAGGTACTCCTCTGCCTAACAGACTTATGCTTTGTCTCAAATCATAAATTACATTTTCATGTGCCTAATACTCATGAGTATTTCTTGTTTGTGCTATTTACTAAGATAGTAGCATATGCTGCACTTGCAGTTTATTGCAACAATCAAACCAGCACCTAATTAGCACGGAAGTGATCTTGAGTATACTGACAATTGAATGAAACAGAAACATTGCTAACAAGTCTGTTCGATACTATTCTTATTGAATGTTAACAGTTGATAACAAGTGTACTATAAATAAAGATTTCATGTAATAAGTGCAAGTGTTGGAATTTAGGAATAAGTGATAAGTTTAGTGAGTAATGAGTGTTTATGATGTTGTTTGAAGTGCACCGGTGGCACCCGCAGCATGGCTGAGCAGGGCACTGCAGTGGAGCTGTACATCTATGACCTCACCAATGGACTTGCCTCTTTGCTCTCACCCTCTATATTAGGTAAGCATATAAATTCATTACAGGTGAAGAATAAATGATTCTAGCTCGACAGTACTAGCAGTAGGCAATGTCCATGGCTAGCGGTGACCAGGAGTCACCAAATGGTGGACCATGTTCTGGATCTGGACCGCCAACCCATTTTGTGCAGACCTTAAACTGTAAAAATAATTTAAAAAATGAGTTTTAGCTTGCACCAACTTTACTCCAGACTTCAGACAGAGTTCAAAGAAAAAAAAAAACTTGGCATTGATATAAATTACTTTCGAAAGATACAAAACAAAGTCGAGATCAGAAAGCAAACTGTTTAATTCCTTTTTACCCTCATTACAAGAATGTTATACTTGACAACTGTTACTAATGAAAACAATCAACAAGGTTCAAACATAACATACCTTTCTCTCATAATGATTGGTAAACACAATAATATATTCTACAGTAGATAACAAAATCAATCTAACAAAAATGTCTACTTCTATCATAACAATCACTTAAGTCATTCATTAGGAATTTCTATAATATCTGGCCATAACTCAGGCGGCGAAATCATAATCAGCGGAGCCTGTGATAATTCAGAGTCCGTATCATTGGCTGGCTGACTGTCAATAGGTGACCCATTAGAAGAGACACCGTATTCCGATGAATCACAAATGAGAAGTAGTTCTTTCTGCAAGTCACAGCCCACCAACGTTCGATCTGATGGCAGTAATCGCTTCGCCTCCACAAACGCTTCCTGTTCCTTCTCACCCCAGCTCGAAGATTGTTTTGATTCTAAAAGTTGATACAGTGGTTCCAACACAGTGCTCTTGTCAGGCAAACATTGTATAAGCCCAGGAATTCACGCAAGGTCAGAGCTGTTGGTTGGCCTAAATCTCTTTGACTTTCGCAGGTGCTGGGTGAAGTCTCTCTGCATTAATCATGTGCTCTAGGAATGTGATGCTGTTCGCAGCGAACACGTATTTCTTTACGTTGAGGCGGAGTCCCATTTGTTGCAGTTTGCTCAGTACTTCTCTAACGGCCGAACGCAATAACCTATCTATCACCAGTTTTAGCATACTGAAGATAGAAAAACCTATACATAATTATATCTATGGTTTTAACGTCCCAATAATCTATAAGAGATTACGGAATCTTACCGGCCTGACAGACACTTCTGACGGACAGATGTCTTTTACTGAAAATACGTTATTGGGTTCGGCCGTAAGTCTCTGGTTGTATTCTTCAATCTTGGCTCCAGTGACAGCGATATCATCTAATAGACACGCCACTCCGTCCATACCCGCTAACGCCGTCGATATAAGAAGCTGAAAAATCGCTGGCGCTGCGCTGACACCGAATGGCAGGCGATTCACTTTCATTAGACCGATAGCCCGGTGTTCAGCGTGAGCAGCATAGCTGTCGCGTCGTCTGCCTTCAGTTGTGTGTACGCGTTTTCAAGTCCTGCTTACTAAATATTCTGCAGCCATTAAGTCTCACAAACGCATCCACAGACGTCGGCAGCGGATAGGTGTCTGTATCTATAGCGGTGTTCACCGTGACACGATAATCACCACACATTCGTACTGTTCCGTCTTTTTTCATCACCGGCCTCAGCGGTGTCCCCCACTCAGAATAACGGACAGGTGTCAGTACACCCGCCTCCAACATCTCATTCAACTGTCTAATGACTTTTTCCTTAAGAGTGAAGGACACCGCGCGCGCCTTTAGGAAGCGGGGCGTAGCATTCGGCCGCACATGAAGTGACACCTCAGGACCTTTTTACTCGCCGAGTCCTTCTTTAAATAGTTCAGAATTTTTTTTTTGTTGTTCTATCTCTTCTTCAGTCCAGCACAATCCTGATACTTGAAGGCCTAGTGTATGGAACCAGTTCCTGCCCAGTAGATTTGGTCCGTTCCCGACACCACGACCAGTTCACATTGCGCTTCCTTATTACCTAGCACAACACGATGCTTGTTTGTGTTTCTGTTCAAGCGAGAAGATATCAGTGAATGCTACGACTAGCTTCATCTTTCCGACTGACCCACTCGTTTGACATGGTGTCGGTAGATGCTTGTTTGTGTTTCTGTTCAAATGAGAAGATATCAGTGAATGCTACGACTAGCTTCATCTTTCCGACTGACCCACTCGTTTGACATGGTGTCGGTAGATGCTTGTTTGTGTGTCTGTTCAAATGAGAAGATATCAGTGAATGCTACGACTAGCTTCATCTTTCCGACTGACCCACTCGTTTGACATGGTGTCGGTAGATGCTTGTTTGTGTTTCTGTTCAAATGAGAAGACATCAGTGAATGCTACGACTAGCTTCATCTTTCCGACTGACCCACTCGTTTGACATGGTGTCGGTAGATGCTTGTTTGTGTTTCTGTTCAAATGAGAAGATATCAGTGAATGCTACGACTAGCTTCATCTTTCCGACTGACCCACTCATTTGACATTGTGTCGGTAGATGCTTGTTTGTGTTTCTGTTCAAATGAGAAGATATCAGTGAATGCTACGACTAGCTTCATCTTTCCGACTGACCCACTCGTTTGACATTGTGTCGGTAGATGCTTGTTTGTGTGTCTGTTCAAATGAGAAGATATCAGTGAATGCTACGACTAGCTTCATCTTTCCGACTGACCCACTCGTTTGACATTGTGTCGGTAGATGCTTGTTTGTGTGTCTGTTCAAATGAGAAGATATCAGTGAATGCTACGACTAGCTTCATCTTTCCGACTGACCCACTCATTTGACATTGTGTCGGTAGATGCTTGTTTGTGTTTCTGTTCAAATGAGAAGATATCAGTGAATGCTACGACTAGCTTCATCTTTCCGACTGACCCACTCGTTTGACATTGTGTCGGTAGATGCTTGTTTGTGTGTCTGTTCAAATGAGAAGATATCAGTGAATGCTACGACTAGCTTCATCTTTCCGACTGACCCACTCGTTTGACATGGTGTCGGTAGATGCTTGTTTGTGTTTCTGTTCAAATGAGAAGATATCAGTGAATGCTACGACTAGCTTCATCTTTCCGACTGACCCACTCATTTGACATTGTGTCGGTAGATGCTTGTTTGTGTTTCTGTTCAAATGAGAAGATATCAGGGAATGCTACGACTAGCTTCATCTTTCCGACTGACCCACTCGTTTGACATTGTGTCGGTAGATGCTTGTTTGTGTGTCTGTTCAAATGAGAAGATATCAGTGAATGCTACGACTAGCTTCATCTTTCCGACTGACCCACTCGTTTGACATGGTGTCGGTAGATGCTTGTTTGTGTTTCTGTTCAAATGAGAAGATATCAGTGAATGCTACGACTAGCTTCATCTTTCCGACTGACCCACTCGTTTGACATGGTGTCGGTAGATGCTTGTTTGTGTTTCTGTTCAAATGAGAAGATATCAGTGAATGCTACGACTAGCTTCATCTTTCCGACTGACCCACTCGTTTGACATGGTGTCGGTAGATGCTTGTTTGTGTTTCTGTTCAAATGAGAAGATATCAGTGAATGCTACGACTAGCTTCATCTTTCCGACTGACCCACTCGTTTGACATTGTGTCGGTAGATGCTTGTTTGTGTTTCTGTTCAAATGAGAAGATATCAGTGAATGCTACGACTAGCTTCATCTTTCCGACTGACCCACTCGTTTGACATGGTGTCGGTAGATGCTTGTTTGTGTTTCTGTTCAAATGAGAAGATATCAGTGAATGCTACGACTAGCTTCATCTTTCCGACTGACCCACTCGTTTGACATTGTGTCGGTAGATGCTTGTTTGTGTTTCTGTTCAAATGAGAAGATATCAGTGAATGCTACGACTAGCTTCATCTTTCCGACTGACCCACTCGTTTGACATTGTGTCGGTAGATGCTTGTTTGTGTTTCTGTTCAAATGAGAAGATATCAGTGAATGCTACGATAGGCTTCATCTTTCCGACTGACCCACTCGTTTGACATTGTGTCGGTAGATGCTTGTTTGTGTTTCTGTTCAAATGAGAAGATATCAGTGAATGCTACGATAGGCTTCATCTTTCCGACTGACCCACTCGTTTGACATTGTGTCGGTAGATGCTTGTTTGTGTTTCTGTTCACATGAGAAGATATCAGTGAATGCTACGACTAGCTTCATCTTTCCGACTGACCCACTCGTTTGACATTGTGTCGGTAGATGCTTGTTTGTGTTTCTGTTCAAATGAGAAGATATCAGTGAATGCTACGACTAGCTTCATCTTTCCGACTGACCCACTCGTTTGACATTGTGTCGGTACATGCTTGTTTGTGTTTCTGTTCAAATGAGAAGATATCAGTGAATGCTACGATAGGCTTCATCTTTCCGACTGACCCACTCGTTTGACATTGTGTCGGTACATGCTTGTTTGTGTTTCTGTTCAAATGAGAAGATATCAGTGAATGCTACGATAGGCTTCATCTTTCCGACTGACCCACTCGTTTGACATTGTGTCGGTAGATGCTTGATTGTGTTTCTGTTCAAATGAGAAGATATCAGTGAATGCTACGACTAGCTTCATCTTTCCGACTGACCCACTCGTTTGACATTGTGTCGGTAGATGCTTGTTTGTGTTTCTGTTCAAATGAGAAGATATCAGTGAATGCTACGACTAGCTTCATCTTTCCGACTGACCCACTCGTTTGACATTGTGTCGGTACATGCTTGTTTGTGTTTCTGTTCAAATGAGAAGATATCAGTGAATGCTACGATAGGCTTCATCTTTCCGACTGACCCACTCGTTTGACATTGTGTCGGTAGATGCTTGATTGTGTTTCTGTTCAAATGAGAAGATATCAGTGAATGCTACGACTAGCTTCATCTTTCCGACTGACCCACTCGTTTGACATTGTGTCGGTAGATGCTTGTTTGTGTTTCTGTTCAAATGAGAAGATATCAGTGAATGCTACGACTAGCTTCATCTTTCCGACTGACCCACTCGTTTGCCATTGTGTCGGTAGATGCTTGTTTGTGTTTCTGGTCAAATGAGAAGATATCAGTGAATGCTACGACTAGCTTCATCTTTCCGACTGACCCACTCGTTTGACATTGTGTCGGTAGATGCTTGTTTGTGTTTCTGTTCAAATGAGAAGATATCAGTGAATGCTACGACTAGCTTCATCTTTCCGACTGACCCACTCGTTTGACATTGTGTCGGTACATGCTTGTTTGTGTTTCTGTTCAAATGAGAAGATATCAGTGAATGCTACGACTAGCTTCATCTTTCCGACTGACCCACTCGTTTGACATTGTGTCGGTAGATGCTTGTTTGTGTTTCTGTTCAAATGAGAAGATATCAGTGAATGCTACGACTAGCTTCATCTTTCCGACTGACCCACTCGTTTGACATTGTGTCGGTAGATGCTTGTTTGTGTTTCTGTTCAAGCGAGAAGATATCAGTGAATTCTACGACTAGCTTCATCTTTCCGACTGACCCACTCGTTTGACATTGTGTATGTAAAAATCTTGGCATATCGCAGGTCAACCTATGAAGTTGTCGTCTGCTTAACTGGACTATACTTTATGTACAGACGCCAGTACATCAAGCTACTACAATCTGTCAGATTTCTTTAATAGATTTTCGACTTTGCAATTGGACGTAGTTACACGAAAAGGATCCAATCCACACATGACTTTGTGTGGATTGGATCCTTTTCGTGTAACTACGTCCAATTAGATCTAAAATAATATTGCAAAAGACTAAAAGTACGACAATGTTATGATTCTCTTTGACAATGTAATATGACAGAAGTAAACATGTCAAACGTCAATAATCAATCAACATGACAACTTACCGCTATGATGAGTTTTTGTTGTGTGTTGCAATTTCAATTGTACATTCTTGTACTTTACTACCAAACAAAGCCAATTAAAAGTAATTGGATGATTGGAAACTGTTTTAATTGTGTTTCCCCATTTTTTAGTAGGGTGTACCAATACATGGCCGGGGCTCCATACATTTTGAAACATCTCCTTTGTCAGACTACTATCCATGTACAAGTTGAACAGCCACGGTGCCGATACACAACCCTGTCTAACACCCCTCGAGATGCAGAACTAGTCCGTGTATGCCTCATTTATCCTAACACAAGCACTGGAATCCTTGTATAAAGATTTCAGTGCCCGTACCAAGCGCCAGTCCACACCGTAGGTACACCGACAGTGTCGACCACAGTTCCTCCCTCCACACACTGTCATAGGCCTTCTCCAAGTCAACGAAAGCACAGTAGACTTCTTTGTGACTTGCCAGATGTTTTTCGGCTATGCACCTTAGGGAGAAGATCTGATACATACAGCCCATTACGTCTCTAAATCCTGCCTGTACATCCCATATTTTCTCCTCTGTCACTCTTATTACTCTATTTATTAAAACCTTTGAATACAGTTTGCCAATAACACTCAAAAGACTAATTCCGCGGTAGTTTTTACACTCCTGCTGAGAGCCTTTTCCCTTTTATAGTGGTACAATTACAGCCTTGCACCAATCATCCGGCACACGGCCATATCTCCAACACATATTAAAGATGCGGCACACATACTTGCAACCCCCCCGTCACCGCCCTTCAGCATTTCAGCAGACACTCTGTCGTACCCCGCAGCTTACCCAACTTTCATCCCTTTCAGCGCTCTTACAATCTCATCTATTTCTATTTCATTCTCTTCATCTACATCTGAGCTTGGGTCTTCAAAACTGGCGTCTGCCCAATTACCCACTCCTTGCACACTATCCTGACAGCTAAATAAACTTTCAAAGTATCCCTTCCATCGTTCCAAGACCTTTCATTCTTCGCTTAGTAAACATCCATCTTCTGCTCTTATAACATTCATACTCGATGTTCTTGTCACTCCGCTAACATATTTTGTATTTTATATTGTTCGACGTTATTATAGTAAGTTTGAAACTCGGTACTATATCAGCAGGCAATTCATTCATGAACTCATATAAAAATAAATACAAATTATAAAAAAAAAAAACATATTTTCAATAACTGACGTTTTCATCAGTTAATAAACTAAATCTCCAGGGAACCATATACAATACGATTAAAATTAAATGTCATGTTATAAAATTAAATGTGTTTCGAAGACAAGACCGTAATATTACGTATCGTAATGTAGTGTAAATGAGATGGGAATACAATTTTTATTTTATTTAAGATAGGTTTGCTCTTGACTCTAAGCCTAGGTCAGAGGTGACAGAGACAAAGTCGACCATGGAGCGAGCTTACCCCGAAGAAGCCTGGGCACTCTCACTTTGAAGAGATCGGGGTTGTATGCGTTCAAAAACACAGACGCAGGTAGAGTTTCACTTTGCTGTGCGCATTTGGTGGAATAGCAACTAGGTAGGGATGGTAACCTGCAGTGTGTCTAGAAGTCCGATGGAAGAAGGGGGCCGGCGGAATGAGGTCGTAGAGTTTGAGCACACTCACCGAAGTACAATCTGTAGAAGACCGACAAGCAGGCAACCTTGCGGCGTTTCAAAATTTCCGTTCATTGTTCGTTCATTCATTTTTAGTCGAATACAACCATACCCAATACCATAAACAATGCAATCCTATTTTATGTTTCATTGATTGAACTGCAATGTTCCCAATTCAAAAATCACTATTGTCAGGTTATCTAACCCGGTGTTACTTTTTAGTGGCGCAACGCGTAATAAGGGTTAAACTGTTAATTACTTAACTTCGAGTTTACAAAACTGTACATTTATTCATTTAACCCGATTAAAAGTATAACTGGGCCTTAGTAAATTATTATTTTTTTGTTTTGACTGCCTCGTTGGTCTAGTGGTCGCAAGCGCTACTGCTGAGCATGAGGTCCTGGGTTCGATTCCCAGGTTGGGTGAAGTGTTATTGGGTTTTTCTATCTGGAATTTCTCAGTAGCAGCCCGGAGTCTGGATTTGTGCCCGGTAGATGGCAATAGGCTCACCCCCTATTACATGGGACTTAAACATAACTGGCGAAATGTGGGTGTACTATAGGTACACCTCTGTCTAACCCTTCGGGGAAACAAGGCGTGATGTTATGTAATTTTTTGTTTTTCAAAACTACTCTCTAAAGGGGGATTGCGGGGTGTCAAAGTTTGTTTGGAAGAATTTTAACGCGCGGTGCGATGAACTCGAAAGTAACTATTATATTATATTTAAGACCGAAAATATATTATAACCTGTATCAGGGTTTTTTGAAAATCTACCCCTAACTAGTTACTAAAGTACGGAATCTACGCGGACGAAGTGGCGCGGGAAGTGCTAGTGATATTATAAATGCGGAGCGAGTCTGTTTTTTTGTTTGTTACGCTTTCACGCTACAATAGCTGAACGGATTTAGATGTTTGGCACATGGGTAGACACTAGGATACTTTTTATCTCGGTAGTACGCATCCGTGTGATAATTTCCAACATCCACGCGGGCGAAGCCGTGGACAAAAGCTAGTACTATTACATATATTAGCACATGTCAATAGACTTGAAATAATCTGTCGCAGGCTCGTATGCACGAACGTTCAACCGTCAGGCTAGTCAGGCTACGTTACAAGGTTTGCTCTTCGTAGTGTTACGTACCGTGCTACTACTCCAATCACAAAATTTCATTTATTGACGGTATAATATTTTAACGAGTAACGTTACAAAGTTCAGAAACAGTGGTCGGGAGTTCCGGACTATCAGTAGTCCCGAACTCCCGTCCCGTCCCGTCCCGTCCCGCTAGTAGTGTCGCATTATCACGAAATCGCTGTGATAATGCAGCCTGCGCTTACACTGGCATAAAATGATTGTAGACAGAAGCAATATAATTAGGCCGCAACGTTGCCGGATGTTTCGGCCATCAACTCGGTTGCTGCGGGCCGGCGCGTCTCGTACAACAGTCGTCAACACGACGTACTTCCCCAGCAACAGATGACAATGACGTGAACACCCCGCGACCCACTTGCGCTGTCACCTGCACTCGTAATCGGGTTTCAAGGACTGTTTGGTTGCTCTATTTATAGATTTCGTTATTGAACACGTTTCGTTATTGTACTGATCTTCTTTTGAATTTTTCTTAATATTAATATATCAATAGAAAATAAAAAATAAATTTACCATCTTAATATTTCGATTCCATACCAGTGGTAAAAAAGTAATTACAAAAAATTAAATCGACTTCAAAACGAAATTAACTCAAAATTATGAAATAAATTTAATTTCGAAAAACGGTGTCTTGGGATCTGTATTTTACTTTTTTGCCGCCAACTTCCGAAATTAAAGTTATTTCATAATTTTTTCTTACTTAATTTTTTTAAATTACTTTTTTATTTCGTAATTTTTAGTTTTAAGTAAAACCTGGAATATTTGTTTGTAATAATGCTTCTGCCCGCGGCTTCGCCCGCGTGGATTTCGGAAATTATCCCATGGGAACCTGCTATCACATCAAGCAATGGACAAAAAATTTTCAACTTTATACGGATTGAATATGAGGCTTTTGGATACTTTGTATGAGTGTCATCATCATCTGCCTAGCCTTTTCCCAACTATATTGGGGTTGGCTTCCAGCCAAACCGGATGATGATACTTTGTATGAGTGTATTTTATAATATTTTTTTTACTGGACACTATTAACAATTAATTGAAAAAAAATGGTATTACTGTTAAAAACCTTAGAGTTTAAAAAAAATACAAGGAACAGACTTCGTCTAAGACAAGTTTAGCTTAATAAGTTCTAAATGGTCTAAGATCCCCCGCCCCCTCCCCCCTACCCCCTTCAGGCTTTGCATCCATCTACCAAACACTGTATATGCTATTGCGGATTTTTTGGTTGATCTTTTTAAGATGTACGATCCTTTAGAACATTAATTTAATATTTCTCTTACGGTTTACGCGACGCACGCCAGTAAAGCTCCCAGTCGGCGTGATTTTTTCCGACATCTTTTACAATAATCGTCATATTTTAGCCAATTTCCATAAAACTTAAGAGCTCGCCTGCATTATAAAAGGAACCCTTGTGCAAAATTTGTGATATGATGTCAGTCAATCAGCACTTCAGCCGCGATTTCGTTCGCGTGGATTTCGTACTTTCCCCTACAAACACAACCCCCTCCACCCGCTTTAAATGGTAGTATTACAGATTAAGATCTTTATTATTTATTTATACCT
Organism: Fissipunctia ypsillon; assembly: GCA_947568875.1. Classification (NCBI taxonomy): domain Eukaryota; kingdom Metazoa; phylum Arthropoda; class Insecta; order Lepidoptera; family Noctuidae; genus Fissipunctia; species Fissipunctia ypsillon. The sequence goes on from OX387652.1 coordinate 476,626, forward strand.
AAGTATAAGCAGACATGTTGCGCCGACCCCAAATAAATTGGTATTAGGGCAGGAGAATGATGATAAAGTATTCCGGCCAAGTTTCAAGTTTATAGCTCAACGAAATATTATGTTTCTCATAACAACTGTATCCAACCATTTCAGCCCCATTTTCCATTATTTGACGTATAGGTTATGTATACCTTTTGAGTTAAACAAGCCAAGCAGTAAAATCCTCCCTGTAAAATTGACTACCCTTTTTCACCCCATCAGGGGTAGATTTTCGAAAAACCCTGATACATATTAGTTTTGGTTTTAAGTATAAATACTGAATTTTGAGTTAATCTGACCGCGCGTTAAAATTCTTCCATGTAAACTTAAACACCCTTCAACTCTCCTTTGAGGGGTAGTTTTGAAAAACTAATAGTGATAAACTTTCTTGCTTACTTAGGCAAATATTCGTGCCCAGTTTATTAACCAAATGAATAAGATTATTTTCATATAAACGTTATCGCCCCTTTCCACCCTCCAAAGGGGTTAATTATTGAAACATCGCTCGTGACGTTTCCATTATTTGACTTACAGGTATTTATAGCAATTTTCGAGTTAGTCAAACCACGCAATAAAACCATCCCCTCTAAAATTGCTTACCCCCCTCCACCCCGGTAGGGGTAGATTTTTTGGAAAACCCTGATATACTTTTTACTTTATTTGCAATCTTAAGTACAAATACCGAGTTTCAAGATAATCGTACTTCGCGTTAAAAATTTTCCATACAAACTTGGATACGGGTCCCTATATCAACTGAAAATGACAAACTTTATTCTTTACTTAGATAAGCATTCGTGCCAAGTTTCAATTTGATTAACTTAGAAATAAGATTTTTCTAACAAACGAAATCCCCCTTTTTACCCCCTTAGCGGTGGAATTTCCAAAAATCCCTCCTTAGTGGATGCCTACACTGTATAAGGTATCTATGTGCTAAACTTCAAGTCTCCAGGTCCCGCGGTATGGGCTGTGTGTTGGTATACCACCCGGTAGGATTCTCGAAGCCCTATTTGACTCTGTTGGGAGATGATTTTGGAAAAACTGATACACTTGTCTTATAATTTTCATTGAAGAGTATGTGTACCAATTTTCGAGCCAAACGACCCAGAAAATAAAAAGTTTCAAAGAAAATTCAACCTCCTATTTCACCCTCTTAGGGGTGGAATTTCCGCCTAGAGCGGGAGAAGTCATTTGATGATTTCGCATCCAAAAAAAATGGGTGGAATTTCAAAAATAACTTTTCTTAGTAGATACCTACTCTTTACAAAGAATACAAAGAACACACCCTCCAAATTTTATGTCTCTAAGACCAACGGTTTAGCCTGTGCGTTGATATATCAGTCAGTCAGTCAGTCAGGACTTTTGTTTAATAAATACAGGTTTACAAGAATCTGTCCACTTAACACTGAAAATTGACGTTACACACTTTTTTGGGCTATGAATGCCCTCTGGGCACCTGTTGCATACCTGAAAACAGAACAAACATGGCTATGGTATACCAATAAGGCTGTTTGAATGTCTGTAAAATTTTTGATCCTCCTAAGTGCAAATACGAATTTGTTTATTGTACGTGTTTATTTTCTTACATACGTTATCTACTTGAGCTTTCCAATTGCAATGTCTGTCCATAATACTCTTAAACATTTGATATTATTAACTTCTTCTATGTCATTGTTATTGTATTTTAAACTTAATTTAATTTCATTACCTGATTTTTTGTGGTTATTATATGGCAAAAATGTTATAAATTTAGTTTTATTTGTATTTTAAATTTGTTAAATTAAATTATTGGCGAAATATGGGTGTACTATAGGTACACCTCTGCCTAACCCTTCGAGGAAACACGGCGTGATGTTATGTTATGTTAAATTAAATTATTAAAAGATTGACATGATACTCCTCATCTAAGGGCTGAAGGGCAACATCTACATGCTTAGACTTGATTTTCACAAACTTGAATGCAAACAGAATATTCACTTCCGTTGAAGAACTAGGTTTCTCAGATCATTGCGGAACAGTGATACAAATCACCATACCTAATGTAACAACCACACAACCCACTTGGTACGCATACAAGAGATTATTTAACAACACAAACATATTAAAATTTAAATGTGCTCTAAACACCATAGATTGGAACGTTATTATATCTACAAATAGCAATATGAACGACAACTATAAAACATTTCACGATACATTATCTCAAATCCTCAACGAATGCATACCTAAACAAAAAATTAAAATTAAAACGAATTACAAGAAATATTGGTTAACCAAAGGCATCAAAATCTCCTGCAAAAATAAAAGATTATTAAAAACCCTTACCCTAAAAACAAATAGCCCAATAATAACAAACTATTATAAAAAATATGAGAAAATATTAAAAAAAATAGTATATACAGCAAGAAAATTACAATACATCAACAAAATAAAAAAATCAAATAACAAAGTCAAAACAATGTGGAAAATAATAAACGAGCGTACCAATAAGACAAGCAAACAAGCAAAAAGCAACATAACACTACAAACTAACAACATTAAAACAACCTCAGGACCAAAGCAAGTTGCTAACATCTTCAATAACTTTTTTGCATCCATCGGCGAAGAAAGCCCTTTACGAATAAACGAGTCAAAGGGTACCCCCGTGCTCTCACCTGCACAAAATACAATGTTCCTTTCCCCTGTAGACCCTTACGAAATAAATACTTTGATAAAAAGCCTAAAAAATAAAAACAGTAACGGAATAGACGAATTCCCACCTAGTTTATTCAGGCAATGTGCAGACGAACTCACTTTGCCATTCTTCAAATTAATTAACCAATCTTTTGAAGAGGGCGTATTCCCTGATCAGCTAAAAATTGCGCTAGTGAAACCTTTGCACAAGAAAAATAGCAAAACAGACCCTAATAATTATCGTCCAATAGCTCTTCTGCCTACTGCTTCAAAGATTTTTGAAAAAGCGATGTGTAATCGTGTGTACACCTTCTGTGAGAAATATAAAATATTTGACGAATGCCAAAATGGCTTTCGAAGAAACAGATCCACATCGCTAGCAGTTTACAAACTTATACAGGAAGCCTTAAATATAATAAATAATAAACAATACGCAATCGGTATACTGCTCGACATGACCAAACAATACGCAATCGGTATACTGCTCGACATGACCAAACAATACGCAATCGGTATACTGCTCGACATGACCAAAGCCTACGATAAGGTGCAATATGGAATATTATTAAATAAGCTCTATGGAGTGGGAATCCGCGGCAAATCATATGAATGGTTCAAATCTTACTTGGAAAACAGAGCGCAATTAGTAGAGATAGAATTTTTCAACAATAAAGCGAACGAACTTCAAAACTTTCGATCCGTCAATAAAGCAATAAACGCCTCAATACCCCAAGGGAGCGTCGTTGGATGTCTTCTTTTTCTCATTTATATCAACGATCTGCCAAAAATCATAAAGGAATCCGGACCATGCGTTTTGTTTGCGGACGATATTTCTATACTTGTTCCCTGTCGTGATAACGTCTATTTAAATGATACCCTTGATAATGTATTCACTAAAACAATCACCTGGATGAACGAACATAATCTGGAAATCAATTTTGCTAAAACCAAATTAATAACTTTTCACCCTTCCCAAAAAAATCCTCTTTATGTAAATTTTTCTTATAATAATCACAAAATAGAATCAATAAATGAATTCTCACTATTAGGCTTAACCATAGATTCAAACATCAATTGGAAACCACACGTACAGAAAATAAAATCCAAACTTTCCAAATTTTTGTACGCTTTTCGTGAAATAAAAAAGACCACAAACTTGCAAACTGCTCTGGTCACCTACTATGCCTACGCTCATGCATGGCTTAGCTACGGCGTAATAATGTGGGGAAACAGCACAGACGCACCGGCACTGTTCACAACTCAAAAAAAGTTAATTCGTATTTTAGTTAATTTAGAACAAACGGATAGCTGCAAACCCCATTTCAAAAAACTAAACATTCTAACTCTGCCTTGTATATACATACTGGAAATCTGTAAATTCGCACACATACACCAAGACTTTTACACAAAACGTGAAGACATACAAGCAAGATACACACTGCGACACAAAACACGATTAAACCTACCGATATCCCGTTTAAAAATGCACTCATCTAGTCCACTGGTTATGTCGATAAAAATATATAACAAACTACCCGAGGTACTCAGAAATGAGAAAAAGATTGCCGTTTTTACGAACAAATTAAAAAAGTTATTACTAAATAAATGTTATTATAGCATAAATGAATATTTAATTGAGAAATGTATAGAACTGACATGATTATATAAATTAATAAAAAAAAAAATATTGATTAAAATAATAATTAAGTAATAAAATGATACCTTAGTAGATTATACTTAGAATAAGTTAGTTGCATGAATACCTAAATAAGTCCTCTTCCTTCAAACTTTTCTTTTGCTGTGCCCGACAGGGTCCACGATTGTTTCGGCAAATATTTACTTACCACCTAAGCATATACATTGTGGAATGCAATAAATGATTGAGTATTGAGTATTGAGTATTGATTTCACCAATGAAACTGTACGCGATCAGCGTCTGATCAGCGTCAGATTCAGATCATAAACTACGTTTAAGGGCTGTCAGTGTCATTATTTTCTTTGGAATAATGACACTGATGGCTCTTGAACGTAGTTTAGATGGGCTGATCGCGTTCAGTCTCATTGGTGAAATCCACCCTAAGTATATATCCATTCTCCACACTAATATTACACTTCTGGACACATCTATTGGCCCACCTTGTATTTTCAGTTTCGTTTGGTCCTAGCTAAAATTTTATATTAGGTCGAGCAAAAAGTTTTTATGCAGTTTTGAACCTGGCACATTCACAATTTCATTCAATAGTCTTTTTTTGAATTTCGAACACAGAATTTAAAGAAACAAAAGACAATTTGGAGCCTGTTTGTTGATATCAAACAATCGAATACTAAGAAAACTTGGTTTTATTGGTTTACTTGGATTTAATTCTTGAAAAAGTGATTGATATCTTTGGTTTTGCAACAAACATTACTTATTCTTAACATTAAGGTGAGGTTCTATCAATAATCTATGGATACTTCACCTGAAGTCGCCGCCCAAGCTGTGCAGCAAAAGAAACGTGAGTGCTCAACTTAATTTAAGTCGATCTGCGGTCCGAAATGTTTATCGGAGGTACCTAGAGACTGGCGGCTTTGTTCGTCGCCAAGGAAGGCCACGATCTCGGGTCACAACTGAAAGGCAGGATCGATTCATCGTGACGACCAGCTTGAGAAATCGTCACCTTACCTCCATTGAGATACAAAACCAACTTCGCGACTTCCACGGAGTATCTGTGAGCGCTCGAACTGTTCGGAGAAGGTTAAAAGAACGCGATATGGTACCACACAAGCCAGCTAATGGGCCCAAACTAACGCGAGCCCACCGAACAGCGCGCCTTCATTTCGCACGCAGTCATTTAAATTGGACACAGCAAGATTGGAGCCGTGCACTCTTTTCTGATGAGTCTAAAATTGTGTTACATGGCAATGATGGAAGGAAGAAGGTCTACCGACGTAAGGGAGAGCGTTTCGCACAATGCTGCTTTGAAGAGAGGGTTGCTTATGGCGGTGGCTCATGGACTGTCTGGGGCGGTATATCCGCGAGCGGCAAAACTCAACTTGAGGTTGTTACAGGACCACGGCTGCCAACATTAAATGCTGAAAGGTACATTCGTGAGTGCTTAGAACCTCACGTGATACCATACGCGGACTATGTGGGCCCAAATTTCCTTTTTATGCATGATAATGCAAGAGCCCATGCGGCCGGCATCGTCAGGGAATATCTTCGGGATGTGAACATCACAGTTATGGACTGGCCAGCCAGAAGCCCAGACATGAACCCCATTGAGCACATGTGGGACGAGATAAAAAGACGTGTTAGGGCTCGTCAGCCAGTTGCCCAGACGATGCAGGAGTTGAAAACTGCCATAGAAGAGGAATGGGAGATGATCCCTCAAAATTTCATAGAGCGGTTGATAAACTCTATGGCTAATCGTATGAGAGCTGTGGTAGATGCCCATGGAGGCAACACGCGTTATTAAATTAAACCTTTATTTGATAAAACATGTTTTTTATTCAAAAATCAATTGCCTTTAACAAGGCGCATATCCGACTTGTTAGGCGTAGCTCCATGTCGTATGGTATTCTGAATTCAAATTTAAAACAATACGATCGAAAAAGATGGTAAAATGTATCAGGTTTAAAACTGCATCAACAGTTTTTGTTCAATCTAGCAATCATATTTCGGTAGGGGCCATCGAAACCTAAACTCTAAGGTGGGCCAATAGATGTGTCCAGAAGTGTACTAATGCGAAAGTAACTGGCCGCCTGTCTGTTACCTTTTCACGCCTTAACGGCTAAACGGATATGAATGAAATTTGGCACGCGGAATCGCGGTTGGCAAGACCCGGGTTAGGGATATAGGACACTTTTTATCCCGATTCCCTTCGAGATAATTTTCGTCATCCACGCGGACGAAGCCGCGGGATCTATAATAGTAGTATAAAACAAAGTCGCTTTTCGTGTCTTTGTTTGCACTTAGTTCTTCTAAACTCCACTACGGATTTTGGTGCGGTTTTCATCATCACTTGGAGAATTTATTCAAAAAGTTTTATGTGTGTAGCTGTGCCCCGCGATTTCGTTCGCGTGGTTGTCGTAAGATACACAATATACTAAAATAAGAGTCACATTGGAATAAAACTCCCTCGTCCCCCGACCCGCCGCGTTGCATCGCCCGCCCGCGCTATTACTTCGTTTTCGCTTAGTGTTCTATGACTTTTTTCTTTTTGCTCGGCTCCTAAGGGCCGCAGCGTGTTGTTAGATAGTCTATAACCATCCTCGAGAATTGGGCTACCAAATGCAAAATGAATTTTTCAAATCCGACTGGTAGTTCCAGAGTCATTATTTTTCATGGGTTTTAATTTTTTTGCGCGGAACCCTAATTATTTTTCTAAAATAAAAGTAGCCTAAGTTACTCCATAAAACATTAGCTATCTGCCAGTGAAAGTCCTGTCAACATCGGTCCAGCTGTTTCGGAGATTAGCTGAAACAAACAGACAGACCGGCAGACTGACAAAAATTTAAAAATAGTTTTTTCTTTTATAACAAAAAAACTACTTTACTTTTTACTAGTATATACGGTACTTTCATAAGCATTTAGTAAAAAAACTGTTATTTTGACATTACAGACACTTCAATTACCTACCTATATTTATTTGTATAGATAAAATATTTTGAATTTGAATGGGCTGGCCTTAATGCATATCCATCAAGAAATCGCTTCAATAATGTGGGACGGAAGAGGTTTACGTGGTTAGCAGATAGAAATAAAAAGCACGTAACCTTGTCAACATACAATATATTTAAGAAAATTAGATAAAGGGGGTAGGTCACAAATTCTTTTTCCCCTCGATGAGTAGCGCAGTGCTCTCCTGGCTCAGCCTGGTGTGACGGGCACCAGGGCTGTTGGTCCCGCTGGTCGGCAGTCGGTGTCGCCAGACCCCCGGTGAGCACGACGCGGCCACACGTTGGCGATGGTAAGCCGGTAGTTGGAACCGGAACATAGGAAATGTTAGCCGAAAGATAGAACCGGAACTTTGGACCCTGGAAATAATGTCCAGCGTCATAAGATCGCCTTCGGTCATCTCCGCAGATTGTGACACCAGGCATAAGCAAAGCGAGATATACTTGTGCGCTAATGAAGGTGGTATGTGGATGTCACAATCAGTACGGAGTTTACAAATGGAAGTGAGAAGCACATGGGTGACTTGCACATTTTGTGTGAAATGGAAAATAGGTACAGCATAACAAAATGCGCAGAGCTGAAGACAAAATAGGTTGAAAGATAAATAATGCAGAAGGCATAATAATATAAAACAATGACAGGTGAACAAATGGCACTCGCCATTGAGTTGACCTGGGAAGGTAGGCACACAAAATAATTAGCTGTTCAACACTTACCCAGTATGGGGTTACGAGAAACAGAATTTAATAACGTTGACTAATAGGAGTCAATAAAAACTGTTGCCTGCTTTTGGCTTTAAAAATGGTGCAGACCACGTATAAGATCACAAGTGATTAGGATCAAGTGAACGTGCGCCCTCGCCTGGAGCAGGATTCGAATGCATTAAATACGGGGTCGCCACGGTGGTGTCGCGCGTAGATTATGAGTCCTCATACGTTCGGATATGCCGACCGCGCGCGCCACTAGTACAGACACTAATTATGAGTCCTCATACGTTCGGATATGCCGACCGCGCGCGCCACTAGTACAGACACTAATTATGAGTCCTCATACGTTCGGATATGCCGACCGCGCGCGCCACTAGTACAGACACTAATTATGTTGTTTACTAACCTAGGACGTCCCTAATATTATTACGGCTGTGGTCCGACTTGACATTTTATTGTTGTCATTTTATTATTAGAAGAAAGTAACGATACAACGTTACAGATGAACGCTGAAGAAGTACTGGATATCTTCATCAGAAGAGGCGCAACTCGGGGGACGACGGACTTTTATAAAAAATGTGGCTGTTATTTTAGTATATTGTGTATCTTACGACTTCCACGCGAACGAAGTCGCGGGCAGAGCTAATTTTACATAAATAAATAAATAAAGATTTATTGAACATAAATGGTTGAACAATCAAACACAAGCAACACCATGCGTAAACAATAATGGCGTATTACAATAATTATATAACCACTAGTGTTATGATTATAAGCAGTCCTTGTATGAGCTCTGGTATCCAAAGCAAAACTTACTCGTGTTATAAGCAGTCCTTGTATGAGCTCTGGTATCCAAAGCAAAACTTACTCGTGTTATAAGCAGTCCTTGTATGAGCTCTGGTATCCAAAGCAAAACTTACTCGTGTTATGCATAGGTACCATAAGCCCACATCGGCACTTAGTCGTATGCAACGTCTGAAGCTAGGTTTTTACCAATTAGTCGTTTCCTACAGTCAACCGGCAAGAGGCTCTTTTAAAAATAATTGGCTTTTACAATGTTTTCAAATTACATTGTTAATGGGTATAGGTCTAAAATTGTCAACAAATCGAAGCATCGATGCGCCTACATTCAGACGATCTTCTTTCATAATGCTGCGAAGACATGGTCTTCAACCGGCATAAGGTGGAGACAGATCGCTCGGCAGTGCTGGCTGTCACGGAAACGAAATGTTATTGAAGCGTTATCATATTAATCTCCCAGTTTTTGTTTTACTTAAACCCTTTTGGGGGAGGGGCGAATACGTGCCCTGTGCCCCCCTCCCCCCTGGATGTGCCCTCGGGCGGGCCACTAACACATGTTGTATTATTGTCACTGCAGGGCGGCAGATCGAGGGCGTGTGGCACACCGGCGTCGTGGCGTACGGGCGCGAGTTCTTCTTCGGCGGCGGCGGCATCAGCAGCTGTGCGCCGGTCAGTACCCTCACGCCACGTCGCATGCGGGGAGACCGCCAACTGTATAAGGACCATTTAACTAATGAAATATAAAAACATTAAGATTTCCATAAAGAAAACATACTTTCCTTCTAGGTGTAGCTTTAGTTTTTTCCACATTGTTATTACTCAACACCGATCCAAAGTCAACTCCAAATACTCTGATCGACAGTAAACACGTTGTGCACCAGCCGTTGCTACAATTTGTCAACGTCGAGTACAAACGTAGCCCTCAGCTACAGGTAGGACGCAGCAGCTCCTGGTGTAGCCGCGCGATAAATTGTCGGTCTATTTAGTATAGTTTGATTGAAGTAGGTACGTCTCTGGCAGAGCTCAACTGCTCGGGCTAATGTTGGCGGATGCTAATAACTACACTTTCGCTATATAAATGATAAGTATGCAAGCATGCAACAGAACAAGGCGCGTAGTGAACATAAAATACTCATTTCAAACGTGACGATGTGAATTGGCAAAGTACGCCTTTACATCGGCCAACGAGACTGTAATCAACAGCGCGTGAGGAGTTTCTGTAAACGAAAGAATATTTCACGATGTCCACCGTAAATAGACTAGTAATTGCACTCAATGTTTACTTGGAGAACGAATGAACCGTAGCCATGTTTTACCTAAGTGACGCTGCTGACAGGTACTCACGGCACAGATGAAGGTAAGTTAAAAGACGTTTCACGTGAGACTGTATACCTACATATAACGCCCGCCCACTCGGCGCCGCTGTCTATTCTTATAGCACATTTCTACGTGTTTTCTATCATCATCCACATTAAAATAGTTTGGACATTTTTGTTCAAGGAAATCACGCAGTTTATTTTCGAGAAATGAATGTCTTAGAGCACCTCTTATATTTATCCTGCTGATGTTCTTGGTGGTATCTCGGTTATTTACGCTAAGATCTACTAAAAAGTCAATGCATTTGAAAACTAAAAACCAATAGAAGCAAAAACAAAAATCCCGAGCAAAAATCGGGGAGAAAGCGTTCCTTTTCTAAATCATATAGCAACTACTAATGATTGACCCAATGCGACTCGTTCATACTCCTTTCTTTACTCCACCGTGTCGCTGCAGATCTCAGGCGGCATACTTATCACAACGAACAAGCCTGGTGGGACGTCCCGTCGACAAAAATGAACAATGTCATCCTCTATTTTATCCGTTTAGGGGATTGAGGAAGAATTTTCAAAAATCCTTCTTCAGTGCTTCCTTCACTTCCTTATACATGTTTCTAAACCCAGCAGTTTAGGCTGTGCGTTGTCTGTTAGTAAATTTAACCCTTTAACCGCATACGACGGATTAATCCGACAAATATTTTCGTGTCCATTTCGCCAGGGTCGTATATTTACGACCAAATATCGTAATGATTCAAGTTGCCCGGCGCTGGGGGCACGACAACTGATATGAAGTCGGGCGGTTAAAAGGTTAAAATTCTCTCGTGATGATATCAAACTTCCTAACTGAGCAATCTTTAAACCTAATACAGCACGAGCTGTATGTCTAGAAAACTGTTTAGAAGAAATGAAGCCTATACTTGGTGATGACTGTCCCTCTCGTGCAACCGTCTACAGATGGTACAAACAGTTAGAGCGTGGCTGTTTTAACCTAGAAGACGACCCGCGTTCAGGACGACCGGCGGAAGCAGTTACTCCAGAAAATATTTTTGCAGTTAAAAATTTAATTGAAACTGACCGGCGAATAACGTACCGGCAAATAGAGTCCTTACTGCAGATTGGCTCAGCAGCGTTACATTCAATTATTCACCATCATTTAGGTCCTAAATGATTGTGAATAATTGGTGGTAAAATTTTTCTATCTCCTAAATTTTAGGATATAGAAAAGTTTGTACTCTTTGGATTCCACATAAACTTACCGATGAACGAAAGGAACAGCGAGTTAAATGGTGTAAAAAAAATGATTGCAAAGTTTGAAAACGGAAAATCTAAAGACATCATTTCAATCGTCACGGGCGATGAAAAGTGCCTTTATTATTATGACGTGCTCACAAAGCAGCAAAATAAAATATGGGAGATAGAAGGCGAAGAAACTCCAACTGAAGTGAAAAAATCTAAGTCGATAAAAAAGAAAATGTTTGTGGTTTTTTTCGGTATTCGGGGAATTATTGAACAAGTAGTTCTCCGTGAGCAGAAGACTGTAAACGCTGCTTGGTACACCACTCTGCCTTCCTCAACTTATTCAGGAATTCAAGAAGCTTCGTCCAAAGTTACAACTCTGCACCTGGTATCTTCATCATGATAATGTTCCGGCACATCGTGCTGAAGTTACATGCCAATTTTTGCGAGATGCCGGCTTGAAATTTCTTGTACATCCGCCTTACAGCCCAGACTTGGCGCTATATGACTTTGGACTGTTTCCTTTCGTGAAAAGTAAATTGAAAGGGCAAATATTTCGGGACGAAGAAGCTTTACTTTCGGCCTGGGACAATATATGTGCGGAAATTCCTGAACAGAAATGGAAAGACATTTTTAGTGATTGGTTTATAAGGATGCAGAAGTGTATTAATTGTAGTGGCAATTATTTTGAAAAACTGTGATAAATAAAGTTAAATCTCAAGACTTTCAGAACACCGTACGTACATGCATTGACGTTGTTCCGACATGTTTTGTCTGCTATTTTGTTCACCTTTTCGACAAGTTGAATACAACTAGAATTGACAACTTGTTTCAGGTGTAAAGCTCCAAGTATTAGCCCTCGCTCTGAAAGAGCTGGAGCCCCAGCTGAGAGGTCTCTACACAGCGTGCCTTGAGCGGGGCCAGTTTCCCACTCTGTGGAAAGCTGGTCGTCTGGTCCTGCTCAGGAAGGCGGGGCGCCCTGCCGATTCGCCGTCAGCGTATCGGCCCATAGTGCTGCTCGACGAGGTGGGTAAGCTGTTTGAGCGGATTATCGCAGCCCGCCTCGTCGGCCACTTGTGCGGAGAGGGGCCGGACCTGGACGAGTGTCAGTTCGGGTTTCGGTACGGGCGCTCCACCATACACGCTGTGTCACGGGTGAGAGTCCTGGCGGAGGAAACGGTGTCCCGGGGCGGAGTGATGATGGCGGTGTCGTTGGACATCTCCAACGCCTTCAACACCCTGCCCTGGAGTTGTATCCGACAGGCACTGCGGTATCACCGGGTGCCTCTCTACCTCCGCCGCCTCATTGGGGCTTATCTGTCGGAGAGGTGTGTCACTTACGTGGGATGTGATGGCACAAACCAGCGCCTCATGTCGTGCGGTGTTCCACAGGGCTCGGTCGTAGGCCCCCTCCTGTGGAACATCGGGTACGACTGGGTGCTGAGGGGTGAACTCCAGCCGGGCGTGGACCTGACGTGCTATGCGGACGACACGCTGGTCACGGCCCGGGGGAGTTCGCACAGGGAGGCAGCGTTGCTGGCGACGGCTGCGATCTCACAGGTGGTGGGCCGCATACGGCGCCTCGGCCTGGAGGTGGCCCTCAACAAGTCGGAGGCCATGGTGTTCCATGGTCCCCGGCGGGCGCCGCCGCCCGGATCACACATAGTGGTCGGGGGGGTCCGGATCGCTGTCGAGTCTACCATGAAGTACCTGGGATTGGTGCTCGACAGCCGGTGGGACTTCGGACCCCACTTCCGGCGGCTGGTGCCCAAGTTGATGGGCGCGGCTGGGGCGCTGTCAACGCTGCTTCCCAATCTGGGGGGCCCGAGCGCCGCCTGTAGGCGACTCTACGTGGGGATCGTGCGATCGATGGCCCTGTACGGGGCCCCGATCTGGGCGGCTGACCTGACGGCCGGTAGCATTGCTGTTCTGCGGAGGCCGCAGAGAGCGATGGCCGTCAGAGTCATCAGGGGGTATCGCACGATCTCCTACGAGGCGGCTTGTGCACTGGCCGGATCCCCGCCCTGGGACTTGGAGGCGAAATTACTCGCGTCATTGTATCGGTGGCGCGAGGAAATGCAGGCGCGAGGTGAGCGACCGATGCAGCGACTAATGGAGCAGCGTCGGTTGCTGCTTCGCGAGGTCCTGGTGGCGGAATGGCGGGACAGGCTCTCACGCCCTACCGCCGGCCTCGGCACCATCGAGGCGGTCCGGCCGGTGCTCGACCTTTGGCTCGGGAGGAGGCACGGCTCCTTGTCGTTTCGGGTGACGCAGGTGCTCTCGGGGCATGGTTGCTTCGGGAAGTACCTGTGTCGCATAACCAGGGAGCCAGACGCCCGGTGTCACCACTGCGTCGACTGTCGGGAGGACACGGCGCGGCATACGCTGGCAGAGTGTGCCGCTTGGGAGGAGCCGCGCCGTGCCCTCATCTCTAGAGTAGGCAGTGACCTGTCGCTGCCGGCTGTCGTTAATTCGATGGTCGGCAGCGAGGAGTCCTTTTTTTTTTTTTTTTTTTTTTTTTTTTTTTTTTGTGGATGGGAAATCATCAAATGACTTCTCCCGCTCTGGGCGGAGCGGGAGGGCGTGTCAGACTTTTACTGACTAAAACCCACCCGTGTTCCTTCTGTTGCCTGTGCCGGGGCCACGGTAACTCTTTCGAACATCCCGCAAAGGAGTCCTGGGACGCGGTGGTTTCCTTCTGCGAGACAGTCATCTCGCAGAAGGAGGCTGCGGAAAGGGAGAGGGAGATCACATCCTCTCACCCAGCCCGCAGCAGGCGCACTGGGCGTCGGCGGAGGGCGGACAACGCCCTCTTCCAGCCCCCCTAAATGGGTCCAGGGGCGACGGACTCGGGGACGTCCGTCACCCCCCCATACATCGGACCCGAGGTGGCGGCGCGTAGTGTTCCACGCGCGCCCCTCTTAGACGTCGCGGGGGGAGTCAAACACCTCACTCCCCCCCTCGACACGAGGAGAGGCCTGCCGTGGCGGGCCGGCACCAGCCGGGGGTTGCGGAAGGATCGTAAGTTCCCGCGACCCTCGGCGTAGGTGTGAGATGGAACACCGGGGTGGTTTTTAGTCAGTAAGAGTCTGACAGACCCCTCCGCCCGCCCCAGGGCGGAGGACATCCATGAGGATTTTCCACCCCGAAACAAAAAAAAAAAAAAAAAAAAAAGGTGTAAAGCTCCATTTACACGATGCAGGTTTATAGCCTGTGACAAGCGATAGTTGGCACCGTCTGAACAACATGCACAATATTGTGGCACGGTACGGGCATGTTAGTTTATAGCCTGTGGCAAGCAATAGTTGGCACCGTCTGAACAACATGCACAATATTGTGGCACGGTACGGGCATGTTAGTTTATAGCCTGTGGCAAGCAATAGTTGGCACCGTCTGAACAACATGCACAATATTGTGGCACGGTACGGGCATGTTAGTTTATAGCCTGTGGCAAGCAATAGTTGGCACCGTCTGAACAACATGCACAATATTGTGGCACGGTACGGGCATGTTAGTGGCTGTTCAAAACTGGGTGATAAACAGCACGTAGATACAATTAAATCGCACGTACAAAAAAATCGCATTCAATTCTGGCATGATCTATCATTCAAACATGAGTGAACGAAACAAGATAAAAAAAAATCTTGACGAGACGTTTAATGAAATTGAGTAAAATATTTGTCGGCACAAATACGAGGGTTTATTCCCGGTCGTCCCCGCCCCGTCGTCCCCACTGGGCACGAGTGGGAAAAAAAAAGTTTTGTTCCTCCCCAGTGGTGACGATTGGAAATTTTTTTTCCTCTCGTGCTCAGTGGGGACGACGGGGCGGAGACGACTGGGAATAAACCCTTACTCAACAATCAACAATACCACTCAACAATACCAGTTTGAAGTAGGTCATTGATGTGTAGCAGGAAAAGAGTTGCAGAGAGAACACGAATCAATAATGACTATTTCATTAAATATTGACAATTAGGTTTATACAAACTTATGGAGTTGTATTACTGATTAATGATGATGATTAATTTGATAAGCAAAATACTAAAACTGTTTACTTTACTATTAATAAAGAAAAAAAATATCATTCACTAATCCAAGTAAATCTTAGTCATCTTTAAAAACCCCTTAGTGAATTTAAAACTTTATTTATTGTATTAAGGCGTCTTCTGAGTAAAAGGATTAAGAATGCCTTTGATTTTGATTTATGTTTAGTAAATTGTGAAATATTTAAATGATAACACTCACACTTAGTCCGGTTTCATTCGATATTTGTGTTATACAGGGTGTTTGGTAGAACGTTGAACATACGAAAATGGTGGTTAGTTGGGGTCATCTGCTACCCACTTGGCCCAAATTATTTGACCTTGGCCCCACCGTTTTTTTTTTTTACTTTCTCTTAATTTTACAGAAAATTACCAGTTTTTTAACTTTAAATTCGAATATCTTTACTTGCGATGGGTAAAACAGGCAGGATGTTGTTTAGTATTAATGTCTAATAATAGAAGACTCTCATAAAATTATTGTTTGGTACAGATGTTAGTAGGAAAAAAAGTTTAGAGTCTTTAAAGGTGCAAAAAGATGTAAAAAAATACTTAGAGCATAACTTTGACTTGCATTAAAAAAAAAAACTAAAAGCGATCGAGAACTTAGGATAACATCAAAACATCTCTGCTGTATGAGCTTTCTAACGGTATGTAATTTACATTTACTAAAACAAAAAGTCAGGACTTATTTGACAATTTTATCAAGTAGGAGGTTTTTGACGAAACAAAATTAAAATGTTTTGCGAAATTTAAAACTGTAAAGTTGTCAAAAAATGTAGCAATCAATTTATATGAGGGGATTACTTAAATTACCCATTCAAAGGGCCTTTTTCTGTTACCAGTCACTGCACAGACTCCTTTGTTGCGAAATTTCTAGGAAAACTAAACCACTTACATTTTGTTACTGGGGTCGGGAGCACTAAGCAGGTAAACATTTTTTCTCACTCGTGCGCAGTCATAAGGCATGTTTTTTTCTCTTTCGCTCCCGACGGGGCCCGCTGAAGAGGCCAAAACGATGATTTTGAATAATTTGAATCAGTCGAGACTTAACTGCCTCTGCGATCGTTTGTGCCCGTCACTTCTGTTTTCGTTCCGAGTCGTTTTGTTAATTACTTGTTGTGTTATCTGTCTGTTAAGTTTCTTGTTACTGTACTGTTAAGTTTCTTGTTCCTGTGCGCTATTACGTTTTTCTTGGTGAAAAATGGCTACCTTTACCAGTGAAGAATACGCTGACATGTTGTTAGCGTATGGACGCGCCAACACTAATTGCATACTGATGTAGAAGATGTCAACTTTTTGCGGAGCATACTGTGGACGGACGAATCTAAGTTCGATAAAGAAAGGATTACCAACTTGCATAATTTGCATCATTGGGCCCCTAAAGATCAAAACCCCCATACGAAGAGACGAAGAGGGTTCCAAAGAAGATTTTCAGTCAATGTCTGGGCCGGAGTGATTGGAAACAGGCTCATAGGGCCCCATTTTTTGCCCGAACATCTTAATGGGAGCAATTATTTAGAGTTTTTGATCAACGATCTACCACCATTGCTACAAGAAGCATTTGATGAAGACAGGCCTATCGTGTTCCAGCATGATGGCTGCCCAGCTCACTGGAGTCTGAGCGTACGCGAGCTACTAAACAATTGTTTCCCCAATTCGTGGATTGGCAGAGGCGGACCAATCCCATGGCCTCCGCAATCACCCGACCTCACTCCGCTCGACTTTTACGTGTGGGGAAGAGCCAAAGAACTTGTCTACTTCACGGAAGTAGAAACGCGTGAAGAATTAATCAACAGAATTAATGCTGCCTTCCAAGTGATGAGGGGAGAGATGCTGCTGCGGACGACAACCGTTGAAATAAGCCGCAGATGTCGCGCGTGCATTGAAAATGGAGGGCGTCAATTTGAGCAATTACTTAATTGAATAAATTCATTTAAATGTAATTTAATTGTTTTATTACCCACTGACATTTAGGTAACAGAAAAAGGCCCTTTGAATGGGTAATTTAAGTAATCCCCTCATATAAATTGATTGCTACATTTTTTGACAACTTTACAGTTTTAAATTTCGCAAAACATTTTAATTTTCTGTTTCGTCAAAAACCTCCTACTTGATAAAATTGTCAAATAAGTCCTGAATTTTTGTATTAGTAAATGTAAATTACATACCGTTAGAAAGCTCATACAGCAGAGATATTTTGATGTAATCCTAAGTTCTCGATCGCTTTTAGTTTTTTTTTTAATGCAAGTCAAAGTTATGCTCTAAGTATTTTTTTACATCTTTTTGCACCTTTAAAGACTCTAAACTTTTTTTCCTACTAACATCTGTACCAAACAATAATTTTATGAGAGTCTGCTATTATTAGACATTAATACAAAACAACATCCTGCCTGTTTTACCCATCGCAAGTAAAGATATTCGAATTTAAAGTTAAAAAACTGGTAATTTTCTGTAAAATTAAGAAAAAGTAAAACAAAAAAACGGTGGGGCCAAGGTCAAATAATTTGGGCCAAGTGGGTAGCAGATGACCCCAACTAACCACCATTTTCGTATGTTCAACGTTCTACCAAACACCCTGTATTACATCCAGTTTTACGCAGCGCAATAATATCTGCCCTTGCTTCAATATTTATATTTGACTGTATGTTGAAAATAATAACCACAACACCGCTAATTAGATTTAAACACTCGTCACTAACCAATTATAACCAGGAATTAACAAAGTTCTACTATGTGAATAGTCGTAATGAACTGCATCTGTCTACCTCACAGAAATCGAAATTATTTACTTAGTTTTCTGTGTCTACCTACTCATTTTAAGCTAGCATGCCATATACTAAGTTGGTTGAAATTATGAAGTACTATCAGTTCCAGACAAAGTGAGTTTGTGTGCGTGTCTTTGCATAGAAACAACTTATAGAAGGTCGTAAGTCAAACCGGAGTGTCAGTCTATTGCTTTGTGACTTTGCTTATGGACTTATGAACGCCACTGTACAAGGTCGTGCAACTCTGTTTAGATGAGACAAAATTTGCATGCAAAATTTAATTACACTACTCTACAAAAAAACAGTTTTGGTTCGCAACAGAAACGAAAATATTGTATCCTGGGTAAAACGGTAATGCTGAAGCTAAATCTGATAACAGAAGTTCGCCATCACGTCATCACGTCATCACGTCAGGGTTTTTAGTTATTGTTATTTTTTTTTTTCCCCAAATATCTACGTACGTCTTGTTGTTTATTGGAAAAATAAATTGATATTACGACTAAATTTACAAAAAACTATATTTATTTGAAAAACCATTTCTAAAGAAACAATAAATACTATATTTTAAAAAATCTGGAGAATTAACACAACCACGTTTAGCAATTTTACTCATTTTGTACTTAGGAAGTTTATAAAATAGCCAACAATAGAAAAGCAACAAAATATTGTGTAGTTAAATCAAGCAATAAAACGTAATAAATGACTATAAACATTTAATTTCCTATGTACCCTCAAAAACAAAATTATAAAATACTGCATTGTATGTAACTTAACCATAAACAGCGTATTTTTGTTTTTTTTTTTTATTATTTAAATTGACGTGATGGCGATATTTGATGATTATATTAGTAATCAGTAATGCCTAATTAACCAAAAAGTATATGCGGTTACTTTGTTGCGAAATTTTGTAAACTAGTGTTATTTTAATTTTAATTGGTTTAAGTAAACAGAAGTTGCATGCAAGTATTGAATGGCAAAACTTGCATTCAAAATTAGGTGTTTATGGAAATCGCACGTGTGTAAACACTTGCACGCATGTTTTGAATGGCAATAATTGAACGTGCTTCAATTCGTTGTTTGTATGGCATGCGATTATTGCACTTGAACTGTCCAGAAACTTTCACCGTGTAAATAGGGCTTAAACGATAAACGAAATCAGCAGATACAACATGTAGAATACATGTTTTATACCTTGAAGTAAACGCGCGGTTAGTGTGTCCGTCATTAGCAATGGATGACGAACAGATGATTATTGTTTTCCGACTTCAGTTGGAGCCGCGGACTCATCCTATTTTAAAAACACGTTAACCAGTCAGAAATTCAAATACAAAACGATCTATACAAATAAATAAAATTGAAGCATCTGTTTGTAATATCAAAATAACAGCTTTTTACTTAACTCTTCAATTCCCAGTGTCACTTGTAGGTGACATAAGTTTGATATATTTTTCTACCACACGGAAATTTTATTTTTAAATTCTACCACTATTGTAGCAAAGCCAATTAGTAACACTATTTATTATTTTTTTCGTCATTTGTCAAATTCATTCATTTGTTTAGCGCCTAACTTGAGCAGTCTGAGTTTGTGTGATTTCTTGCGATATAAAGTGAAATAAAAATGCCTAGACCGTAAGTATTGATTTTTTTCTTATTACATATAATAAATAAATGTATAAGCTGTAATAAAAATGTATTTTACAATAAAAATAACTTATAGCATCATTGCTACAACTTTGGAAATATGCCGTGGCACCTGTGGGTGACACTGGGCAATATAATAAATAACTCTACTATTGTGATTTCATTCTAAGTAATAAAAAGAGTGTTGTTTACATTAGGGCTTATCGCTATGTGGTGATGTTTTTTTAGAGCTTGTTTACGTATTACAGGTTGACGTTAGATGAAATTGCCGAGGAGTTGGAGACCGGGGAGGACCCAGGCGATATTATTTTATTTCCTCCTGATGATGGTGTGGTAACGGACGAAGACAGTGGAGATGAAAATGAAGCTAATATTCTTCATCTTTCTAGTCGCATGCTTCGATCTCAAGTAGAAATACAAAATAGACCTTCCATCTCTGGAGACAATTGTTTAGATAACCTGGAAGAAGAAGGGGAAGAAATGGAAGTACCTGCACCGAAGAAAAAAAGGAAAAAATAAAATACTATAAAAAATGGTACAGCAATGTCAGCAATACTTCTTTTACTACTTGCGGTAAAGGAGACTGTGCTGAAGAAGTTTTTTGTAACTCTCAGGAGGAGATGACTGCCGTCGAATGTTTCGAATTGCTCTATAGCGACGACATAGTAAAGTTCATCACCGATATGAGCAATTTGTACGCTCTACAGAGAAATCACACTCTAAATTGACTAGTGATGAAATAAGAGTGTACATTGCAATACTGCTACTTACGGGATATTTGACGCCAAAGTACATGCGAATGTTCTGGGAAGTAAAAAGTGACATGCACAATGACTTCCTCCACAATGACTCCATGAGGGTAGCTCTTCGCGGCAAAAAGTGGTGGTTCCCTCTCTTTGCTTTTGGCTTAGATGCAAGTTGCCAAAATGCATGGCTAATCAAAAGAAATTCAGAAAACAACTGGACCTACTGCGATTTCCGTCGAAATGTGGCAACTATCTACCTGCAAAAATATGGCAAACCTCCGACCCGCAATTCTGTTTGTGGCGTTCCTGTGCAGATAAGAGTGCTTACCGAGGTGAGGAGTGCAGGAAGTGCGGACGATCACTCTCAAATCGACTGTTCTCAACGAAGATGCGGATATTGTCACCAACGCACTAAGAAAAATGTGTGCCAAGTGTAATATTGGTTTGCATGTAAAGTGCTGGTACAACTTTCACAATAAATAAGTGTTATATTTTTTATAATATATAAATAAATATTATCATAAAAACTGAAGTCTTTTTCCTACCGAAAGAAACAACGCCTGTCCTTCAGAGTCTTAACTGTACAATGCCCAGTGTCACCTGTAGGTGACACCCACATAAAAAAAAAATGAGGATAGGTTAAATATTTTTTATATATTTTTTTGTCTTGTCCAAATGTATCCGAACTGTTTTATTTAAAGAGATAATTTTTTTTTTTACTCACTTGGACATGGGAATTGAAGAGTTAATGCTTAAGATTGCTGATCAATCAGCAGTCTGTTTGTACCGGCTAATCTCCGAAATGGCTGGAACGATTTTGACGGGACTTTCACTGGAAGATAGCTGATGTTGCTTGATAATAAAGCCGTTTATTTTCAAACTTTAGGCACATCGTTAGTTAGCAGGAATTATTTGGGTCATAATATGTCCCGCAGCTCGGTGTGCCTTTTGGCATAGGCCTCCTCCAACTGTCTCCGTCGTGCTTTGTCCTCTGCCACTGTTCCAGTTTGGCCCTAAGGTAAGACGGATATCGTCTTCCCGTCTTGTTTTAGTTCGCCCCCGTTTTCTAGTCCCGTCTTTTGGGTACCATTGGCTCGCTCTTAAGCTACTTTTATTTTAGAAAAAGAATCAGGGTTCCGCGCAAAAAAATTAAAATCCATGAAATTTTGAACAAAATACGATTCAAATAAGTAGGGAAGTGTTAACATCCACGCGGGCGAAGCCGTGGGCAACAGCTAGTGTTTTATAAAGTGGTTACAAATCTAGACGTAAATCAATCCGGTAATCATAAAGAAACCGTTAAATGTGTAAACGGGCGGTTTGATGTCGCGCCGTGTAATATTCGTGCACTGTTCTTACTTAATTGTTATTTAGAGACGCGATAATGTATTACAATCTCGCTGCAGCGCGACCCCCGATGACACCTGACGGACACACGGCGGCGGCTCTCGACGAACCGGGATATGAACGCTCCCGAATTGTAAACAGACTCTATTTATAAGCCGGGCTCGGCGCCAACATGACAATTACCGAATGCATTAAACATTACAGCTGCAACGTTCACAATTATTTTCGTCTTATTTTAGATTCAAGTGATGAAGTGCTTGACTTTGTTCACTATTTTCTAGACAATTTTAAAAAAAGTAGAAGGAAGAAAATAAGTACCTAATGTTTGTGTAAATTGTAAATAGTAATGATTGAAACAAACGCAATTCTGATGAAAACTACAAAAAGTAAAAAGGCAGCACCTATCGAACCGTCTTGTTGCGGATTATGTTCGTGCTCTCAGTATCCGTTCTAAGCTTAATATAGTCAAACCCTTCCATGTGCAGGTAAATGCTCACCCACTGTTGCAATAATAATAATGATGATCTTATCCCGACCAGTCTATGAATAAGTTCATAAATGTCATAGAAATTATGTAAAGATTTCCGCACTGGGGCAGTGACTGGGGCTGTATTATTAGCCGGTGCAGCGCGTGCGCCGTAAACGCAAACGTATTTACTGCCACGTTGGACGCGCTCTGTATGCAGCAACACTTGAAATAGGCGACTTCCCGACGCCGCGCGTCTCACTCGCACTCGCGCCGCCGCGCCGCGCCGCCTCGCGCCACATAACTATCGTATTTCCTCTGTAACGACTACAGCCGGTGGGTTCCTTTCTATTGGTTTCCACAAATCTCTCTTGTACATGGGTTTCAACAAGCGAGATGGACTTGTCTAGCTTCGTGCTCTGGTCGCACTGTAGATTCGGTTTTCAAGAGTTACAGGGATTGAAGAGTATTGGGCGTACTTATAAGTGTGGCGGGCGTGTCCCAAAAAAGTGAGGTCAACTATATTCAGTTGCTAACATGGGAACGAGCACTTTAAATTCACGAGAAAATGCAACACACTTTCAATAAGACCTTGTTGGGAACATAAAACGCTGATTCAGTTTCGCGACTGCGCTATAGCTACATTATTGCCACACGTAGGTACGTAAGGACTACATAAAATTGGAAAGTCAAACAGGTAAATGGCAAATAAAAAGTTTTATTTTTCACCACTACTTGCTATGTAAATAACAGTGACAGGAAGTCATGACATCATCAACATACACTAAGTGGACAAAATACGTATTATTGAAGCTAACTCAAAAACTCCCCAAGCAAAGTTTATAAAATTTATATAGGGCCACCGCGTAAGTTTTCTCTACCAAATGAAAAACGAATTTTCAAAATCGGTCCTCAATGGGGAAGAAAACTCAGCTAGGGTCGCGGGATGTTCGAAACAGTGACCGTGGCCCCGGCACAGGCAACAGAAGGAACACGGGTGGGTTTTAGTCAGTAAAAGTCTGACACGCCCTCCCGCTCCGCCCAGAGCGGGAGAAGTCATTTGATGATTTCCCACCAAAAAAAAAATGGGGAAGAAAACTGTCAAATCAGTTCCGCATAGATGGCGCTGTTTGTTACTTTCATTCACCTCCATTCATCATTCATTCATTTCATTTTTCGGCTTTCATTCAAGTACCTTGTTAAAAACTTTGCCGTGAAAAGGCGCTAAGTGTTTTTTCTTGTCGCCGATTGGTCGCTTTGTCTTCAAGATGACTTTGACAAGTGACAAACACACAAAGCTCTCTTGCGGCGATGCTTCCGGCAAACAAACAACGCCATTGACGAAAATATCGATGAACTTAAACATACATAAAAAATGTATGCAGACGAATTGAGAACCTCCTCCTTTTTTAAGAAGTCTGTTAAAAACAAGAAGTTTAGGCCTTTTCTGTCATCTGTGTGGTTATAGTAAAAATAAATATCTATGGTTAGGTGACTGTTGACATGGGGTCTCATCTGGAACGAATTATAATTAGTCTTGAAAAAAAATCATAGATGGCAGTATAGGTTACTCTAACAAAATGTACAACCACTAAATTGCGTTAAACGGCTGATTTTGGCTGAAGTAAGATTAGTAAATATTAAAACTTCGTTGCTCAAGGCTGATTTATCTATTTACAATCATAAATCACGTAATTTCGACAAAAAAAGATAACTGAATACTTTAACTTCCATTCGAACGTGATTCGAACCCATATAATGATAAAGTCGTTAAATTCAGATATCTGTTACCCATTTTGTTTAGAGCTATTTGCAACAGATGGCGTTTTACTCAATTTTTCACAATAAAGATAGCAACAATCGTTATTAATTTACGTTTAGTTATTTCATTTTAAGTATATTTAATCTATTTATATAAAAGGAGAAACTGACTGACTGACTGACATAACAACACACAGCCGAAACTACTGGGACTAGGAACGTGAAATTTTGCACACGGCTTCCTTTTGTAACGTAGGGGAGCACTAAGAAGGGGTTTTTGGAAATTCGA
Source organism: Fissipunctia ypsillon (assembly GCA_947568875.1). Taxonomy (NCBI): domain Eukaryota; kingdom Metazoa; phylum Arthropoda; class Insecta; order Lepidoptera; family Noctuidae; genus Fissipunctia; species Fissipunctia ypsillon. Next base: position 501,101 of record OX387652.1, read on the forward strand.
CCTCTAAGGGCACCCCCTTAAAGGGGGGATTTCGTTTGAGTATGACAAATCTTATTCCTTGAGTTAATAAATAACCTATAAGTCAAATAATGAAAATTGGGGGCGAAAAGAATCTTATTTCGTTGATCTTTTAACTTCAAACTTGGCTCGAATACTTCATCATCATTCTCCTGACCTAATCCCAATTTATTTGGGGTCGGCGCAACATGTCCACTTATACTAGTGTATAAATAAATAATAATGATCTTAATTTATAAAACTACCATTTACAGCGGGTGGACGGGGTTGTGAAATGTGTAGGGGAAAGTAATAAAATCACGCGAACCAAAGAACGGGCGAAGTGCTGAATGACTGACGTATCAGATTTTTTGCACAAGGGTTCCTTTTATAATGTAGGCGAGCTCTATGAAGGAGTTTTTGGAAATTCGACCATAAATGGGGTGAAAAAGGGGGTTTTCTTTTGTATGAAAAATCTTATCAAACTTGAAACTTAGCAGGAAGACATTCTTAGATGAATAATAAAGTTTGTCATTATTTGGTTTTTCAAAACTACCCGTCAAAGGGATTTTATTTAGGGGGTGCTAAAGTTTGTATGGAAGAATTTTAACGCGCTGTCCGGTTACCTTGAATAAATTAATACTTTTGACATAAAACATAGACATAGTTTTTGGGTTTTTCGAAAATCGACCAGCAAAAGGGGGTAATTTATTTTTCGAGGAGGATTTCACTGCGTATCTAAATTAAGTCAAAAGTAATGTAAACATTATATGACAAAAAACATGATTGAAGATGTTTTTTAAATCAACCTCTTTCGGGGTGAAAAGGGAGGAACAGTTGATATGAAAATTTAATTTTTCCTTTGATCAATAAATTAAATAATAAGTCTATAAATTAATCAATAATTCCTAACGTATTATAAAACAAAGTCCCCCGCCGCGTCTGTCTGTCTGTGTGAATGCGATAAACTCAAAAATTACCAAACGGATTTCCAAACGGTTTTCACCAATGAACGGAGTGATTCACGAGGAAGGTTTAAGTCAAGGTTTTCAAGGTTTAATTCATTAAAGTTTTGTGTAAATTGGCTGAAATATGACGATTATTCTAAAAAATCTCGGAAAAAAATATGCCGACTGGGGAGCTTTACTGGCATGCGCCGCGTAAACCGTAAGATATACATTAAATTTATTCTAAAGGATTGTACATTTTAAAAAAATCAACAAAAAAATCCGCAATAGCATATACGTCTATCTTCTAAGGATGACCCACAGTAACCATTTTTATCTTTCAGAATAAAAATTTCATTGTTATTTCCGATCGCTTCGCTTCCTTATAATCCAGGTAGTACGTTCCCGTGGGATATTTTCCGGAATTCACGCAGGCGAAGCCGCGGGCAAAAGCTAGTCTTTTTATAAATATATTACTTACATAGAAATGTAAAAAAAATACATATTTTTTTAAATTTTCACCTGGAACTATAAAATTTACTAAGGTGGTCTCCTAGATGGCGTTGTAAAACTACTGTTTCTGGCAATTAGTGAGTCGCCGGTACTGCCATCTGTTGAGAAAATGGAGAAAAAAATTTAGCCAGTCGAATTGCCAGTTTTAGGGAGGTCACATTTCTTTGTATGGGATTGGGTATCTGTATGTAATCTGTGCTGTTGAGGAGAAATCCCGTGTGTTTACAACCTACTGTTATAGTCCGATCAACGGGGCTTGAGTAACCCGAAAAATTCCCTCGTCTCTGAAATTTGGCATGTGATGAAGTTAGGTGATACAGATTACAGATATACAATAATCTAACATTTTTTTTTTACGAGAAGTTGGACATTTACACCTAAACATGAAAATCGCTTATAACTCGCTGTGAATATTTCCTCAGACTGAAATGGTTCCTGTATACGTACGTATGTACTAGTAAGAATAAGTATGTAAAGTAATCAACATTTTTTCGATTTCAGAGATACCCCAAAATTAACTTTTGACATTTTGTGCTATAACTTCTACAGAAAAATTGCTCTGCTAATTTTTATTTTTTAATATGTTTTTATATCCTTAAATACATAGCTTTGTTTAGTTATCCAAAAAATGTTGCTTATTAAACATATTTTTTTATTCTTGCTTAAAGAACTACGAATTGTGAAAAATAGCTCCCTCCATTTTTATACCTTTATTAGTCATATGATTTTATATTATAACAGATTTATCAATTATCCAACAAATTGTCGAACGTTCATATCTTTTTTAGGATACCTATGTTCGCTGATTTATGCTAGAGCGTAAGGGTATATTTATTTATTAAAATTACTACTGTAAGTACTCAATACGACAGTGCGGTCATTTACAAATATATACTGACTTATTTGCGTACAATTTAAATATATTACAACTTGTAACACGATAGGAACTATAACACAATAACATTTTACCCACATTAATCTATATTAATTTATAACATAAAATAAATAACAGTGTCCTTGCGAATTCACTCAAATAACACGTGAACACATCAATTTTGCCATGAAGTTCGTTGATGATACGAACTCCCCGGGTCACAGGTGTTTTGGCGAGTAGGCTGGTCCTGGCTGTCGCCACGGCCTGCAGTGGCGGGCGTCGCCTCCACACATAGCGGTCTGGTACGCAAAAACTCAAGCGCTGCAGCACTCCTGGGTTATGCTCGATGTCATGAAGTAATTTGACCAGATAGAAGTGTAAACTCCCGTCGTACCCTCAATTAATTTTACCCGACCATATCCAGTACAAATAGAGTGGGGTGCATCAACGGGTGAAACGGATATACCCCATAAAGCTTCCTGTACAAGTGACGTATAAAGTTCTTCTGAACGCGCTCCAACATTACAGAGTATATGTCCTCATGTGAAGCCCATATGCACTATGTTCCAGATGACTCCTGACTAGTGCGTCATACAGGACCCTGACTGTTGCAGTATTTGTCTCGTCTCAGTTCGAATCCCAAGTTTCTGAATGCCCTTTTGCAGATCTTAGTTATATGATCGCGAAACTACAATTCAGGAGTAACAGAAAGCCCTAAATCACGTACTTGTGTGACTGGTTGCATAGGCACTGCGTCCACCACGTCGACCTTCACTAAGCTGCTCGGAGCTGCTTTGCCACGCACTTTTGGAGTAGTGTAGGCGAGTTTGGTGGCCACCGTTGTTACAAATGATTTTTTAAATCTTATTATGCACAACGTACAATGGCGTTTAGAAATTCGCTTTATAAATATAAAGCGAATGTCTAAACGCCGTTTTAAATAACACATAACATAACATAACATCACGCCTTGTTTACCCGAAGGGTTAGGCAGAGGTGTACCTATTGTAACACCCACATTTCGCCAGTTATGAATAAAAGCCGTTTTAAATAAAAGGAATATTTATTATATGCATTTAAAATAAACGTTTGATACTTCCTTAAGGACTAAGGAATAAGTATAATAAACTAATAATGTTTAGAAATACACCTACTGAGGAGATACCGAGTTAAGAAAAAAAAGTTTCGTTCAAAGGTGTCTGAATCCGAACAATATACAGGGTGAAATTTTTTAACCACACCTGGAGGGAAAGTACTCTAAATACTGGAGATAGCAAATTATACTCAAAAGAAACATCTTTATTTTTAAAAAGAAACAAATCATCAAAACAAATTCAAAGATTTTCGAAAATTTGCTTGCGACACTCGGCAATCGAACCGGATAAAATCTGAAAAAATAACATCCTGTACTTTTATCGCATCAGTCGATAGGGTTAATCACAAGGATCAAATCTCTCTAACAAACGGTAAACCATAAAATCTTATTTAAATTGAACGAGAAAAATGGGTGAACTAACTAATTAGTTGCTCGAAATGAGCTCTATTTTGTTGGATACACAAAGGACAAGGGGTGATTCTGCCCTGAAGCCCAATAGTGTTAAGACATAATACCAATGGAAAGATCTCATCAAGGAGAATATTTCTTATTATAAACACTTCTCTTGGTGTACAATTGAAATTCTGGTATTTCGTCAATTAATTAACTTTCACTATTTCTGTGTCTTGCAAACATCATCTTTTAAGCCTATCACTGTCCACTTTAAAACATCGTCTACGAGTGTATCGTATGCCGTTTTAGGAACAATGTTCCTAAGAGTCGGTCGGACATAATGTTAAACCTGCCGAAACTCCCAATACCGTTAAGATATATTCCATTAAAAAAGATCTCGTCTAGAAGAATGTTTGTTACTACTACAACTTGCCTGAATTATTAGTTTTTTCGGCGTTAAATCGTCGGAAATGTGACGTTAACATCAACACTTAATTCTCGTCATAAGTTAACTAATTAATAAAAGTAACTTGTAAACATCATTATCATTATCAGTGATAGGAATAGGTAGTGCTAATTTGCCTAAACTTCGAAGAAGGAAGTAACATAGAGTGGATAATACCTCCTCTAAAATCCCGGAATAATTTTAATTACGTTTAAATCTCGGGATTTAAAAACCACGAATTTTTTATCGGACTTTATTTGTGGTTACAAATTATTGATTTGAAAAATCATAACATTTTTTAGGGTTACACACACACACACACACACACATTTATATATGTAATTTTTATGGTGTACATAGTAAAAAGTATCCTATCTATCTATAAATAAAGTCCAATAAATAATTCGTGGTTTTTAAATCCCGGGATTTAAACGTCATTAAAATTATTCCGGGATTTTAGAGGAGGTATTATCTAGTCCATGTTACTTCCTTCCTCGAAGTTTAGGCAAATTAAAACTACCTATTCCTATCACTGATCATTATACATATTAATACAAAAAAAAAATTACGCCTGAATTCTCTAAAGGGAGGCAGACATGACATATACACACGGCTACATATCAAGCTTTACATTTTCAGTAAATGTTGACCTCTCATTGTACGGAAATGCAATGCGAGATTAGCTTATACTGGAAATGTATAGCTTGATGTAGTAGTACACACGGCTTGATGTAGTAGTGCCGTGTGTAGTTGTACACACGGCTTGATGTAGTAGTGCCGTGTGTAGTTGTACACACGGCTATATAGCCGTGTGTACAACTACATTTCGGCTACAGATATAAAAATACCTCTTCAGCCATTTCAGAGAACAATTTGTGTTCTCTTCTATCTACAAGTATAAAACAAAATCTTTTTTCATGTATCTGTGTGTGTCGCTTAGTTCTTCTAAACTACTCTTAGTGTCTAGTTCTTCACGATCATTTAGAAAATTTATTTCCGAAGGTTCAAATCTATAATACAGTAACATTTAACTAAAATATAGCACAGATATCTCGATGTTTTGACATGTCGCCACATCAGTACCAGATTGTCCCGACAACACAATAGAAGCTGCTCATTTGCTTGACATTTATTTTTCCTGATCCCCAAGTCTTGTCGGAAAGTCGTTTTAGTAACAAATGTTTCTCTTAAAAATCACTTATGGCTACTGGGCACCAAGAACATTCCTTAACTTCGATACTCAAGTTGTCACCCATTTAGGTCGTTATCGCCGAATTAACTAACATTCAAATTGGCAAAAGTCGTGTTAGTAGCAAAGGTGAAAGCTCTTTCCATTGGTATATATCTTATAGCTATTGAGCTTCAGAGCAGGAACCGATAGTTCGGTGCCCATGCTCCTTTATTCTTTTAAGGAATTCATTTCCAGTAACTTTGCATAGTGAGTTGTGATGAATATTGAAAATCGTAGTGTGATGGTAAATTTTATTTTTAACATATCCCCATAAAAAAGTCTAAAGTGGTGGTCTGGTGATCTCGCAGGCCATCTGATTGTGCCGTTTGTACCAATCCAGGTATAGAAATGGTTATTATTATTAGATTTCATGATTTTCCTTTCATTTAATTTATCATGTTTGTTTGATTTGATTTGATCCTTATGATTGACCTTATCGATTGATGCCAGGTTGTTATTTTTTCGGATTTTAGCTGGAATTTTCGAAAGTCTTTGAATGCAGATTGGTTTCTAAAAAAATAAAGGAATGTTTCCTTTGACAATTTGCTACCTCCAGTATTTAGAGTACTTTCCCTCCAGGTGAAGTTAAAAAATTCCACTCTGTATACCATTTTTTTTCAGCATCTGCGTTCACCGATAAATGGGATTGAAGATTTTTATATGGAGCCTGGTATCCCTACTGTCCTCGATTTTGATTGTTTTTCAAAATGGCGGCCACCAATGCCGGTTCTATACTTATAAATTCTTATAGATTAAGTATAGGAAAACCTATAAGAAGTCTATGGTATTAATTTAACAGGGTAAATCTCTCAAAATTGAGCGTACAAACTTACATTTGCAGTTGGAATGTATGGGAGAACATGTTTTTCAACTACAATGTAAAGTTTGTTCTTGGGATAATTCTTTCTCTTCTTTCTTCATCCCAACTACAGAACCATTCATTTGTTCATTGTGCGTGTTCCGACACGCAATTGGCTCGCTTTTAGGGTTCCGTATCAAAATAATAAAAAGGAATCCGGAGCGACTCAGTCTGTCTGCCCGTCTGTCACAGCTGGATATCTCAAGAACTACTAATGCTATCAATTTGAAATTTGGAACAGTTTTAGATGACGTTTGCCCAGCTATTTTGCACATAAGAAAGAAATTAAAATATATTTTTGCAACAGGGACTGAAAGGGGGAAGTGGGGCTACTAGGGCATGTGGGGTACTTATCATATGAAAGAACGCTGTTTGCACGTTCTCAAACATTTTTTAATTTTTTTTAGTCGGCATAATTTTCGACTTTTGATGAAAAATGTAAAAAAAATACCGTTCCCCCTTATCTCCGAAGTTTGCATAGAGAAAAATCTGAAATTATTCTTTGTGATTGAAGTTTATGTTAAGATTACAGAAAAAATAAAACGATGTCCTAAATAGCACACTTTTTCAGAAATTATCAACAAAAATTACATTAGTTTCACTATCGGTCAAGAGATGGCGCTGACTTAAAACGGCAGTATTATACACCGCAGTGTTCAAATTCCTACTTTTGAAGGACTGTACGTAAAGTAACACATCCAACATATTTATATATGATGGTACAGAACCCTCAGGGCGCGAGTCTGACTCGCTCTTGACCGAATTTTAAATCACGCATGCATCTAAATTTAAGGAAAGCACTGCGTTGTTAATTCGTGTACGTACATTATACAGAGAATAGCGTTAAAAATAAGGCCCATTTATTGCCTTTGAGTCGCGCATGCGTATCATAAGTATTTTTCATTCGTAAATGTTGTTAATTGCAGGGCGGCACTCAGCTGGGCCCGCCGCACCGCGTGGAGCAGCTCGGCCAGACCTTCGTGCCGTTCCAGGTGTTCGTGGACTACTTGCAGGGACTCTCCACCACCACATACAGGTCAGGACGAGTGATGTCTCGCTATCAGTGCACGCTCAGCTCGCATTTTATAAAGTAACTAGCGCCTCGCCCCTGCTACTGATACAAATACAAAACTAATGCCCCGATTAGCTTGGCCACCTACTGGAAATAGCAACTTTTAGTCTAAACCAGTGAGATGAATGGAGTGCACGGATATCAGTCACCAACTTACCGCTCACCTCTTTATTGGGAGCGAAGTTGAAGCGGGCCCTAAAGGAGCCGAACAATACGTGACCAATTTATTTACACAATGTTCATTAGAGAGATAAATAGACTTAGTCTAAACCAGTGAGATGAATGGAGTGCACGGATATCAGTCACCAACTTACCGCTCACCTCTTTATTGGGAGCGAAGTTGAAGCGGGCCCTAAAGGAGCCGAACAATACGTGACCAATTTATTTACACAATGTTCATTAGAGAGATAAATAGACTTAGTCTAAACCAGTGAGATGAATGGAGTGCACGGATATCAGTCACCAACTTACCGCTCACCTCTTTATTGGGAGCGAAGTTGAAGCGGGCCCTAAAGGAGCCGAACAATACGTGACCAATTTATTTACACAATGTTCATTAGAGAGATAAATAGACTTAGTCTAAACCAGTGAGATGAATGGAGTGCACGGATATCAGTCACCAACTTACCGCTCACCTCTTTATTGGGAGCGAAGTTGAAGCGGGCCCTAAAGTAGCCGAACAATACGTGACCAATTTATTTACACAATGTTCATTAGAGAGATAAATAGACTTAGTCTAAACCAGTGAGATGAATGGAGTGCACGGATATCAGTCACCAACTTACCGCTCACCTCTTTATTGGGAGCGAAGTTGAAGCGGGCCCTAAAGTAGCCGAACAATACGTGACCAATTTATTTACACAATGTTCATTAGAGAGATAAATAGACTTAGTCTAAACCAGTGAGATGAATGGAGTGCACGGATATCAGTCACCAACTTACCGCTCACCTCTTTATTGGGAGCGAAGTTGAAGCGGGCCCTAAAGTAGCCGAACAATACGTGACCAATTTATTTACACAATGTTCATTAGAGAGATAAATAGACAGAATACTTTTTATTGTGTACACCCTTTGATTATATAATAATATATCGGCGTACGCCGCCATTTATATAAAAAAAAACACCAATTGTTCACCAAATTATAACTTTTATTTCACAATTAATAAATCACACTTCTAACTCACAATTAATAAGTCACACTTTTAATTCACCATTAATAAATCACAATCACAACTTATTAATAATTTGTATTAAGGGGGAAGCGCTAAGGTAGCCCGCGTAATTCAAATTTTCTTACGATTTGCAGCTCAGTGTCTGGGTGTATGTTGATTGAAATATGATTCGCGACCGTAACAAATATGAGTTTACAGAATTATAATCATTAAAGTCATCAATACAACTCTAAGACCAAGTAAGTCTATTGAATGACTTTTTTTATGAAATCTTAACATTTCAGGATTATACTAACTTAAGGAATTGTATTACTAATTCTAATATTATAATTCTATAAATACATATTTGTTACGGTCGCGTATCATACTTTGATCAACATACACCCAGACACTGAGCTGCAAATCGTAAGAAAATTTGAATTACGCGGGCTACCTTAGCGCTTCCCCCTTAATTATTTTAACAAACTAGTACTCGAATACAGCAAGTGCACCGGGCAACGTTCGCTCTACGATCGACCGCTTCGCAGCGCGTGCGCCGCCTTTTATGGAGCTGTGGAGGGGAGTGGCGTGGTGGCGTGACGTCGAACGATTGGTGGAGGGGAGTGGCGTGGTGGCGTGACGTCGAACGATTGCTCGTTGTACGTGCCGTCTTCGAGTTTGTGAGGGCGACGCCGTCATATACACTACCGTTCAAAATTTTGGAAGCACAGCTGTCTTCAAACAAAACAAATGAATACCGACTATAGGCGGCAAAAAATAGCAATAAACTATCGTTTTACAAGCTTTTACGATTATTTACATAAAAATAAAAGGATTGTTATGACACATTCATGAAGTTTTAACTAACTTCTTATTTCTGACGAAACACGTGTTTTATGACTTAATCCGTCGGGTTCTTTATTGTTACAATGGTGTGGTTTTATTGATAATATTTGGTGGTTTTAACTGTTTAAGATTCTGTTTAGTCCAACTGGAGCATTGGCACGTGAAAGTTGTGATATTAACATTGTCCGTATTCGAAAGATATCGACGACTCCTTTGACCTTATTTTTTTCTTCTGAAAATGGCAAAACGCAAGCAAATCACGCTCGAACAGAGAAGCGCTATTTATTTATTTATTTAAACTTTTCACACTTAAAAAAGTACAAAGGCGGACTTAATGCCTTAGGCATTCTCTACCAGTCAACCAAGGGTGGTGAAGAGATTAGATGGCAGGTGCTCTGTTAGAAATGGAACAATTTGTACATAAATAAGTCATAAACTTATAATACACATACATACATATTTACTATAATATATACCTATATTATATACATATATTATATACAAATTCAAGAGAGAGAGGTTTTGAGATGACTACGCTATTTATTTTGAAAATAACTCCGCAATCTCCGCTTAAATGCATACCGACTGGTGGCCATCCTGATGTCAAGAGGTAGCGCATTCCAAAGAAGAATGGACTGAAAATGAAAGGAAGAATGAACAAAGTCAGAAGTATGAGAAGGACAGAGTAGGAGAAGATTGTTAGAAGAACGAAGATTCTTAGCGTGTGAAGAACATAGATATTGGAAGTGAGACACTAGATAAGAAGGAGGAGTGGGAGAGTTAAGAAGGGAGAAAAGCGTGGTCAAAGCACGCAAATTTCTTCTCTGGCGAATGGGCATCCATTTGAGCTCAGACCTGTAGCTCGACACATGGTCATATTTTCTGAGGTTGAATATGAACCGGATACAATTGTTAAGCAGTCTGTCAAGCTTATCCAGCAACACCGCATTCAAGTCAAAGTAGCACACGTCACCATAGTCAATGATAGGGAAAATCAAAGTCTGCACAAGCATAGTTTTCGTCTTAGCGGGCAAAAAGTTTCTCAGACGATACAGAGATCGTAGAGTACCGTTGACCCTTTGACTAACATTAGAGACCTGGCGCTGCCAGCTAAGCGTCGAGTCAAGATGCAAACCGAGATCTTTCACAGTAGGGGTAATGGGTATGACGGTACCATTGAAAATGAGAGGAGGAAGAGAGCTAAGCGTCACCCTACCCATCATGCGCGAGCTTCCAATTACAATGGCCTGACACTTTGAGGGGTTCACTGATACCCCAAAACTATCAGTATTAACTATTTGTACTCTACGTGAGGAAGGATACAGTGAACGTCAAGTTGCAGAAAGGCTCGGAATCTCTCGTAAAGGTGTCCACTATACCCTTGTTAGAAAACGAGAAACTGGGAAAAAATTAGTGTTTTTAGGGTTCCGTAGTCAACAAGGAACTCTTATAGTTTCGCCATGTCCGTCCGTCCGTCCGCAGCTTAGCTCAGAGACTCTTAGTACTAGAAAGCTATAATTTGGCATGAATATACCTACATGTTATAAAGTAGTAAAATAAAATCATGAAAAAAAAAATTAGGGTAACTATTGTACACTTAAAGTGGGGATGTTTTTTTTTCTCGTCTACCCCATGGTGTGGGGTGCTGTTGGATAGGTGTTTCAAAAATATTGCAGGTTTGTGAAAACAATTTTTCGATTAAGGGATCCGTTTCTGAAATATTAAGCTTTAAAGTGCTATTTTTTTTGTCCCTCCCCCTGCCAGCTAAACGGTTAGTTTTGAAAATGAGAAAAAATTCACGATAGTAGTATATACAACGAAATTAAAAGGAAAATTATCACAGCTAAGTAGGCTTTACACGTTTTCGAGAAATAGTCGACCAACTTACATTTGCAGTTGGAATGTATGAGAGAACATGTTTTTCAACTACAATGTTAAGTTTGTTCTTGGGATAAATTCATCCCAACTACGGAACCCTTCATTGTGCGTGGTCCGACACGCACTTGGCCGGTTTTTTAACATAATTTTAAAAATGGACAAAGAATGTGTACGCCTTATCGACACGGGCAAGGACCATAACTGCACTGCTTCAACTGTAAAAGATTTGTCATGAAACTGATGGAATGAATCGGCATCTAGTCTCAAGTTTTCCGATGACCATAATTATGAGTGTCATGCATGAAGGAACTTGAAACGTTCTTTAAGATAGTTTGTACCTTAAGGTTAAACTTTTCGAAAGGTATCATACATTACAGGATGCTTTTTGTCGCATTTAAGTTGGTGGCAAGCGACTTTTCAAATATGTTTGAACACAGTTTTTGTTATTTTTGAAGTAAATCAAATGTTTCCTTTGAGTAAAAGTTGGTCACGTCAATATTTAGGAAACTTCCCTTCGAGGGCCTGCTTCCACTTTTCATTTTGTATATTAGTATAGATCAGAAGCCTATGCCTGGTTTTAGAAAAGAACTTTTGATTTTCTTTTGAGTTATACTTATTAAAGGAATGTATTTAAAATTTAGAAATGTTTGTGTTTTATTTCAGTCCTTCAGCGTATAACCTGCTGGGGCACAACTGCAACCACTTTAGCGAAGAAGTAGCGCAGTTCCTATGTGGCGCACACATTCCTAAACACATCGTGGCGCAGCCGGAGGAGCTGCTGGCGCCCAGCACTCGCGCCGCCGTGCAGGCGCTGCTGGACAACCTGGTGCCGCACGCCGCGCAGGTATGTACACACAGCACTCGCGCCGCCGTGCAGGCGCTGCTGGACAACCTGGTGCCGCACGCCGCGCAGGTATGTACACACAGCACTCGCGCCGCCGTGCAGGCGCTGCTGGACAACCTGGTGCCGCACGCCGCGCAGGTTGTACACACAGCACTCGCGCCGCCGTGCAGGCGCTGCTGGACAACCTGGTGCCACACGCCGCGCAGGTATGTACACAGGTCGGGAGATCATTTGCAACCAAATGACCCCTTATGACCCCTATGCTAATGCCATTTTCGAGTAATTTGATATTTTTTTGAAAATATCTGCGGTATGCAACGTTGAAAATTTATAAAAAAATACATGATTTTTTTTTTATTAATTATTATTATCTGCTTGCACACACAACACTTCCATACATAATAATCAACCATAAAATGACAATTATCTTCAATAGTTTTTCAATCAGAGCTACAAATCGTTACAATTTTCGTAATTTAGAGCAGGTTTTTTGACTAAAATGGTCGATTTCTGGGAATCGCCGAAATTCCGTGTTTTTTGTTACCTGCCGATTTATCAGGCAAAACATTACAACTTTTCTGCTATCCAACGAGATGCAAAAAGATCCAGAAATTAGAAATTGTTTGTACAAACTTAATTATGAATAAGGAAAAATATCTTCACGTCTTTTCCGGAATAGTAGATTGTTTGCCTAGGGAGCAAACAACTATTTTTAAGGCGAGAGTGTTTCTTTGAATCCAGAGCGGAGCGAAGGATTCTAGAGCAGAATCCTGAGCGCAGCGAGGGATTCAAAGTACGTCACTCGAGCTTAAAATAGTGTTGCTCCCGAGGTGGACACTCTACTTTTTATCACCCTCTATGAGAAAATAAGTAAGTGCAACTTACAAATATTTTTTTTATTTCAGAAAAAAACATTAAATGGTTCACAAAAACAATTTTCCAAGTAAAAATAGATCATATTTTTATGTCTGTAATATTGATGGTGTTCATAATAAAGAGTATTCTATCTATCTATCTATTCCATACAGAAGTGTATCGTTGGTATCTGTACAATGGAAAAATCATTGTATTACAAACACCAGAATTCAAATCAATAATCAAAATTTTATTAAAAAAATGAAGGTATAACGTCAAATACAGTTTTTCTTAATTCTATGTCAAGTTCAGCCATGAGTTGTGCCTGAACTAGGTCATCCTGTGTTTCGGGCGATTGGAGGTAACATTAATTGATTAAATAATCACAATAATTATCATTTCAATCTTATTGGAACCTATGTAAAAAGGTGAATAAAATTATAGTATCTTAACTTAGCTTAACTAATTTAAAAACAAAAAACGAACAATATTTACTTCAGCTCAAGTAATAACCTCTCTGTGTATTCATTCGGAGATTAGCCGGAACAAACAGACAGAAAATTTTTTAAAAATTACTTTTTTGTTATAAGTACTGTATATTATACTTTCATAATATGCATTCAGTAAGAAGTTGTTATTTAGACCTTACAAACGGATACTACAATTTTATTCATTTGTATAGATCTCTCACAGTCTTCTGTTTCATTCACTCACTCACTTTTCATATTATGAGATTAAAAAAAAATCTGTTCGTTTTTTTAAAATTTTCTTTTATACAAACCTTGTCCTGACAATAACGAACACAAGAAAAAGAATTACCAAATTTGGTGCAGTCGTTCGGAAGTTATGCGCGTACATACATTTGGTGCAGTCGTTCGGAAGTTATGCGCGTACATACATTTGGTGCAGTCGTTCGGAAGTTATGCGCGTACATACATTTGGTGCAGTCGTTCGGAAGTTATGCGCGTACATACATTTGGTGCAGTCGTTCGGAAGTTATGCGCGTACATACATTTGGTGCAGTCGTTCGGAAGTTATGCGCGTACATACATTTGGTGCAGTCGTTCGGAAGTTATGCGCGTACATACATTTGGTGCAGTCGTTCGGAAGTTATGCGCGTACATACATTTGGTGCAGTCGTTCGGAAGTTATGCGCGTACATACATTTGGTGCAGTCGTTCGGAAGTTATGCGCGTACATACATTTGGTGCAGTCGTTCGGAAGTTATGCGCGTACATACATTTGGTGCAGTCGTTCGGAAGTTATGCGCGTACATACATTTCGGCGATTCACTTTTATGTATATGTGTAGTATCTAGATGCTGCCGATGCAGCGAGCTCTGTGAGCCAGCAGTACATTGCATGTTCCCAAGATGTATACTGAGTCTGTTGGACGTGGTTTGCAGAATGAGAGCGATACGAGTGGCAGCGATCGCGACAGCGAGCGCTCGCCGCAGTAGCGACGGCCCGGGCCCGTCGCTCTTCTGACCGCATGAGCGAAAGAATGAAACGAAAGAAAGAAAATGCTGTGAGTTGTTACATTAATAATAAGGACCGCTACAGTTTGACAGGCTTTGTGTACAGTCCGCGGCGCTCGCTAAAACATATCCGTGAGCGAGTGGACGTCTCTCCTTTCAGCAGCTACTATAGTAGGTCTTTGTTCTCCGAACATCTTGCGACCTCACACGGGTGCCTCGCCTGTAGACACTACCCAGGAATCTAACATAATATTAATTATATGGAAGGGTTTGCCAACTAGCAGTGCTAAATAGTTGAGAAAGCGTTTGTTTGTTATGCAGATGACGTACACGAACGGCGGCGCGCGCCACAGCCGGCAGGACAGCCCCGACTACCTCACGCTCAACTCGCAGATCGAAGAAGCCAGGTGAGCCTCGCCTCCACCCGCCGCCGGGCAGGTCTGCGCAGAACTGCGCACGAACTCGCGACGCTGAGATGATGGAAATCGACCGAAGGGTGTCCCCGTTCGATACTCGTTACTATCGATAGAGTCGTAGTATAGACAAACGGTAGACGTAGCGTGTCGCAGCTCAGTGATCGAGGCGGTCGGTGTGTCGCTGTAGGTCGGCGCCGGAGCACTGGCTGGCGGCGCGCGTGCGGCGCGGCGCGGCGCTGCTGTCGGCTGGCGCGCGCGCGCTGTCCGATCTGTGCGAGCGCGCGCACGACTACCGCCTGCTCCGCGAGGCGCGCCCGCACCGCCAGCCGCTCCGCGACCCGCGCCCGCCCCGCCGCCCGCCCCGCGACCCGCGCCCGCGCTGCCGCCCGCCCCGCGATGACCCGCACCCGCACCACCACAAGACCCACCCCTTCTAAGTGTGCAGCTATCTACTTTTATTTTTTTTTCTTTGACTGACGAATAAACTGAAATATGAAAATAATAATTTCTGTCGTTTGTAGCACTGTAGCTAGCTTGATGAAATATTTGCGTAAAACGAAATCTACAGATCCGAGGTAAAGCCTGTCCTGTTGTTATGCATGGATCGAAATGCTTGACGAATGCAACGAGACTGTGTAGCGGAGATGAGATCGAGAAGAGATATTAGAGGAACTTCGACAATGCCGTTAGTGACAGAAAAGTCGCGGCAATCGTGCACCTTGGTATGCACGTAAGTTAAATATTGTGGGCCATAAAGTGGACGATGCAAATACATTGTATGAGGATTTCTTTTCAGTAGTGCACACTGAAATCAATAAAATTTTTGAAAAGAAAAAAAATTGTCTTAATAGAGGTATTAGGATAATTAGGGAAATACTGATTGAGCTGTATGACCTGAAGCCATACATTAACACTGAAACTTTCAACAAGTATGTTGCTGCATAATTCAACATTTTTAGAAATACCTGCAAGGTACTCGTAGCTAAAGGTACTCGTAGCTAAAGGTACTCGTAGCTAAAGGTACTCGTAGCTAAAGGTACTCGTAGCTAAAGGTACTCGTAGCTAAAGGTACTCGTAGCTAAAGCCCTATACATTAGCAACAAGATCAAATCAGCAGCAAATAAAAACAGGTTGGAGAGTTGTACATAATGAAATTAATAAGAAAAAAATATGAAACACTGATTTAACATAGGAGACTTCACGTGGTGCCATAAGCTTTAACTTAGAAGTATCTCAAGAATTCGTACATTTGTTTACTGACTTACCATTTAAAACAACAGAAGCTTTAAATTCCTCACCCGACGCGACGTTTCAATTGATTTATTAAGGGCGAACGTTCCAGGCTGCCCGGTTGAATTTCTATTTAATCATATAAACCCTATGATAGTTATAAAAGGTTTTCTGCAAATGACAATCAAATTGACCGAAGAGCTATGGGAAATGTCTATCAAAATTTGTGCATCCATGATCGAGACAATAGCACCATACTGAGCTTTAATATTTAATTTGTGTGTAGATCAAGGAGTCTTCCCGGATTTAATGAAATACAGTAAGGTTATACCACTTTTTAAATCTGGGGATAATAAAGAAACTAACAATTATAGACTAGTATCCGTGTTGCCGGTATTCAGCAAGGTGTTTCATCCAACGTCATGTTCGTGCAGGGACGGCGTCAGTAGGGACTGGTCATCTCTTAGCAGTTTTTGGTTTTTATCTTTTTATTACGAACGATTTTAACGTGCACGTCTTTCTACATTGTTCTCACATACTTATCTCAACATGAATGATGTAGCCAATATCTTGTAACAATATTTTTATTTAAAAGGGTGTCCGTGGAGTTTCTTGTCCGTTCTTCTACATAGGAACCTTCTACGCTTTGGAATATACATCTAGCTTCATCTTTCTGACTGACTGACTCCTTGACAATTCAAAATTGCCTGTAATTGGTATTTGAGGTTATGTAAGAAAGTAAATACGTTTATGTGCGTCAACACTTGACGCAACGATAAAAAACAAACATAAAAATGTGTTGTTTAAAAAAAACTAAAAAAACATGCTTTTATCACACACTAAAAATTATAAAATTATTAAATTGACTCTCTCTCTCTCTCTCTTGATTGTGTTGTGTTCTTTTTTCTGCGTCATGTTTACCGCAAATAAAAGTAATTTCTTTCTTATCTTTCTGGAGCGCTTTGTTTAATTAAATTAAAAGTACACAACTGAAAAGCATTTCGTCCGCGCGGAATTAGTATAATTATGTTCGTTCGAACTTCAACACCCCATCCGCCGCCTTTAAAGGGTAGTTTTGGAAAATTAATTATTACGGGCTTTATTATTTACCTAGGCAGGTAAGTATTTGTGCCAAGTTTCAAGTTTCTAAACCGAAGAAGGATTTTTTCATGCAAACTGCATTCCCCTTTTCACCCCTTTTTTTTGGATGGGAAATCATCAAGATTTCTCCCGCTCTGGGCGAAGCGGGAGTGCGTGTCAGCCTTTTACTGACTAAAACCCACCCGTGTTCCTTCTGTTGCCTGTGCCGGGGCCACGGTAACTCTTTTGAACATCCCGCAACCCTAGCTGGCATCGGCCCTAGCGGACCCCGTCAATAGTGCTGACATCTCTTTGAGGCGCGTGTGGAACACAACGCGCCGTCGACTCGGGCTTGGTCCTTACCGAACGGCGAGCTACCCATTGCTCACCGTCCGCAAGCCCGCGCCTACGGTGGCCGGGAATCGGCTGCCAATTCCCGACGCCCAGGGCGTCTACTGCGGCGGCTAGGGGCGTGAGGGCGCAAAGCTTGCCTCTCCCTCATGCGTTCCGCCTTCTCCTTGCCTCCTGGGTCAGGCGGAAGGTGAGGACGCCGTGGCGCCTCTCCAGCCACTACTCAAAGAGGGGACTTATCGCGGCAATTGTGGCGTGCTCAGCGCTGGGTTGCCCTTTTCACCCCTACCGGAGTTGAATTTTCAAAAATCATTTGTGATGTTGCCATTATTTGACTTTAAGATTATTTAAACAAATCGAGTTAATCGAAGCAAGTAGTAAAAGCTCCCCAAAAACTTGATGAACCCCTTTTGTTGTTGTTGATGAACTCGTTATCAATGATTTTGATTTTTTGATACCTCTAATTAGTGTTCTAATTAGAGGTATCAAAAAATCAAAATCATTGATAACGAGTTTCAAATTAACCGGATCGCGCATTAAGATTTTTCCGAACAAACTTTAATTCCCTTTTAACCCCCGTCAGGACGTAGTTTTGAAAATATTATAAAGTCAAACTTTATTATTTACGAACGTATTCTTGCCAAGTTTTAAATTTATAAACCCAAGGAATAAGATTCTTCGTATAAACGAATTCCCCCCTTTCAGCTTTGGGTTGATTTTCGCAAAATCCATTCTTAGTACACCCCTTCATTTTAAACTGCAACTACTGTCCAAAATTCAAGCTCTCAATTCAAAATCTTTATCAGTTTGGGCTGTGCGAGTCTTACGAACATACCCTGTTCTTTCTATATAGAAATAATTTTAGAACCCTCTATCCAAGGACTTCCCGAAAAACCGCCATGTACAGTCGCGGTCTAAAAATGTTTATTACTTTTCAAATTAGATTATCACACTGTGTGCAGTAAAAGTCTAAAATTATATATCAAAGTTTGTATGGAAAATTTTTAACGCAGGGTACGATTAACTTGAAACTCGGTATTTGTACTTAAGATTGCAAATAAAGTAAAACGTATATATCAGGGTTGTCTAAAAAACCTACCCCTGCCGGGGTGGCAATACGTTTTAGAGGGGATGGTTTTGTTGCGTGGATTGATTAACTCAAAAATTGGTATAAATACCTATAAGTCAAATAATTGAAACGTCACAAGCGATGTTTCAATAATTAATTCATTCGGGGGGTGGAAAGAGGCGATAGTTTATATGAAAATAATCTTATTTATTTGGTTAATAAACTAGGCACGAGTTTACATGGAAGAATTTTTACGCGCGGTCAGATTAACTCAAAATTCAGTATTTATACTTAAAACCAAAACTAATATGTATCAGGGTTTTTCGAAAATCTTCCCCTGATGGGGTGAAAAAGGGTAGTCAATTTTACAGGGAGGATTTTACTGCTTGGCTTGTTTAACTCAAAAGGTATACATAACCTATACGTCAAATAATGGAAAATGGGGCTGAAATGGTTGGATACAGTTGTTATGAGAAACATAATATTTCGTTGAGCTATAAACTTGAAACTTGGCCGGAATACTTTATCATCATTCTCCTGCCCAATTTATTTGGGGTCGGCGCAACATGTCTGCTTATACTTAGGTATAAATAAATAATAAAGATCTTAATCTGTAATACTACCATTTAAAGCGGGTGGAGGGGGTTGTGTTTGTAGGGGAAAGTACGAAATCCACGCGAACGAAATCGCGGCTGAAGTGCTGATTGACTGACATCATATCACAAATTTTGCACAAGGGTTCCTTTTATAATGCAGGCGAGCTCCTAAGTTTTATGGAAATTGGCTGAAATATGACGATTTATTTTTTATCAATCAGTATCTTTATTGTGGATCCTAGGTAGGTACATAATACCTACAGGTCTTAAATATTAAATTGTGATCAGCTATGTCCTGCCCTTAGGACATACAATAGTTACATAGAAAATAAATAAAATTTACATTATTGTTACAAATTACTAAGATTTCACATAAAATATAAAAAAGTTTTTTTTTGTTAATCTTTTGTTTTAGGGACTTTTTTTCTTGTGAGAACATGTCAGCCCCGTTAAGCCACATCTAATTATACAACATCACAAATAACATTGTTTCATTACAAGGTAAAGGAAAAGGTATCGGTAACAAGACCTCACTGACGCGCGAACATCTTAAATAAAGTGGCGGCAGCAGGTGACGTGGGATTTGCTAGAACTGCTGTAAATGTACCAACATCCATTATATTTAATTTAAATTCACGCATCAGTAATTCCCTGTCTCTCTCATATTTTACACAGTATAAAAGTAGGTGTTATATCATCCAACATCCCACATACCTCACAATTAGGGGAATTAACTTTTCTCATTAGATATCCAAATTTCTTGGTGGGATAATGTCCTGATCGTAACCTATTTGCTATGACTATCACATTCCTACGAACTTTATAATTAACAAACCATGGTATTCGAGGAGGCTGACATTGAATTGTTTTAAACCAAATTCCCTTCTCTTTACTTATATCATCAAAGTACTCTTTAAATATATCATAACATTTATTTTTAACTTGCGCTATATATTCAGTATAAAATAATCTTACATTGTAGTCATGACCGTCAGTAGTTGCTACTTGTGCCCACCTGTCAGCCTCCTCGCTACCGTCCGATATGAGAAGGAACCCATTGCAGTCTTAGATCCCTGCCGCAGTTTTTCAAAATATACATTTGCTTTAATATTGCATAAGCTAGCGATGCACCTCTGGGGCCAGATGCGCAACAAGCTATGTGCTGTAAAGCGCTTTTGCTATCAGTGAAAATCACCACTTTATTACGAAACAAATGACTAATACTGTTAATTGCTTCTAAAACTGCAAAAAGCTCCAGCATCATAATCGATGCATTACAATTGGTCACTTTAAACATAGATGAGGTCTTCTGACTCGCATCGTAATAAGCGGCTCCCTGACCATTGTCAGTTTTGGACCCATCAGTGAAAATTTTGTACCATCCGTTATACTTTTCATTTAATTCCTTGATAACCTCTGAATGAATCACTGAATTTTCATAATTTCTCTTACTGTCTTTAACACAATCAAGGTTACATTGTATTATTTCTTTTTCATCTATATATGCTGTCCAAATATCTAGTGAAAACATGTTAAGTGGGTAGGATGAATCGATGTCATGTAGTTTACAATCCTGATAAACAGTACAAAGTAACGGCTTTCTTTTATTCCGCCAGTACCTACTGACAATTTTCAAAAGTGGTTAAGTCCTTTATTAAGTTTATTGTACCATTATTAGTCCAAGACATACATTTAACAGAATATTTAAAAGCGAGATACAACCTTGTATTAAATAAAGGAGCTATAGCTAGCTCAGCCTCCACAACATGTATGGGAGTACTCCTGATATAGCCACCAATAATTAAATAAAGGAGCTATAGCTAGCTCAGCCTCCACAACATGTATGGGAGTACTCCTGATATAGCCACCAATAATTAAATAAAGGAGCTATAGCTAGCTCACCCTTCACAACATGTATGGGAGTACTCCTGATATAGCCACCAATAATTCTAAGTGCCTGATTTTGAGTTTTGTCAAGCTTGTATAAATGGGATTTTGCACTGTGGTCGTATAAGAATGAGCCATAATCGATCCTGCTGCGTAACAAGGCCATATAAAGATACGCAGATGTTTAGGGTGCACGCCCCATGAGGGGCGATAACATGTTTAGGGTGCACGCCCCATGAGGGGCGATAACATGTTTAGGGTGCGCCCCATGAGGGGCGATAACATGTTTAGGGTGCGCCCCATGAGGGGCGATAACATTTTTAGGGTGCGCCCCATGAGGGGCGATAACATTTTTAGGGTGCGCCCCATGAGGGGCGATAACATGTTTAGGGTGCGCCCCATGAGGGGCGATAACATTTTTAGGGTGCGCCCCATGAGGGGCGATAACATTTTTAGGGTGCGCCCCATGAGGGGCGATAACATTTTTAGGGTGCGCCCCATGAGGGGCGATAACATTTTTAGGGTGCGCCCCATGAGGGGCGATAACATTTTTAGGGTGCGCCCCATGAGGGGCGATAACATTTTTAGGGTGCGCCCCATTAGGGGCGATAACATTTTTAGGGTGCGCCCCATGAGGGGCGATAACATTTTTAGGGTGCGCCCCATGAGGGGCGATAACATTTTTAGGGTGCGCCCCATGAGGGGCGATAACATTTTTAATAAGTTTAAATTTCTTAAAGTCTTCTGACCTACTTCATTGATATGTTTGCTCCAAAGTAAAGTTTGTCAGACCACATACCTAAATATTTAATATTATCAACAGACTGGATAATGCTACCATTTATCGTCACATCTATCATTTGGGGTCCGCGCTTCCGGGTAAATAAATATACACACTTTGGTTTTGTTTGGTGAGATCTCAAGTCTCAAGACTTTTATAATATTTGTAACTTGGTTTTACAATTATCTAAATGCTTATTACTTATATAAAAAACGAAGTCATCTGCATATTGCGATATCATAATCTGTGGATCCTCATTACCTAGACATGCATCATAAGTTACCACATTAAACAAAAGTGGAGAAAGTGGATCTCCCTGGGGTATACCTGTCCACCTAGTACAAACAATGTCATTGGTAAATCTATCCTTTATAGTTAAGCATCGCGCACTTAAAAACGACGATATGTAATTACAGATGCGATAACCAAATTTCAATTCATCCAACTTTTTAACAAGCTTTTCTGTAAGTACATTGTTGTATGCATTTTCCACGTCTAACAAACAAGCAACTGTTGATAACGTTTTCGCGAACCCAATTTGAATATGTGTTATGATTCTGGCTAAGTTATCTAAACATGATTGACCTTTGCGGAATCCTGTTGTACTACGGGACAAAATAAGATTCTTTTCTACGTACCATTCCATTCTTTTTAATAATATTAACATGTTAAACTAAGACATATCTCTCTGATGTCATGTCTGTGCAAAATCTTTCATAACTGAACGATTTTGCACAGACATGACATCAGAGAGATATGTCTTAGTTTCAGATCTGAGCTATTGCTATTATTTGATGCTTTTGGTATTGGGATAATCAGAAAGGTTCTCCACTGATCTGGTATTGAGCTCGTTGCAAAGATCAAAAAAGTTATAAAAAAGTTGAAAATAATAATAAACGAAACGAATTTAGGTAGGTACACATCAGTGGGCCACTGAACGCATCACGGCTGAAGGAAAATGTATTGGAGCAGTGATTTGTCTGATAGGAAGTCTTTTGTAGAGTAGTAGCACCTGTTTACTAACAGATCACGAAGATTCTTTTTAATTTTTTTAATTTCCGTAATTATCCTAATAGGCCCCGGAATATTATTAAAGATGCGTGAAGCTGTACAAAAGATACTTTCATGCATTAAATGAGTGTCGCTAGCTACTGTGCGCAGTTTGTCCTTACGCCGTATACCTGTGTAGTAATTACACATGTCAATATTGTTTTTAACAAATACAGCGGCCTCAAATATGGCAATGGACATATGGCAGTGAGAATGCGTTCATTTTTTTATAAAATGGCTTACAGGCAGTGGCGTGCACAGAGTTGTAAGACAGGGTAGGCAGACAATTTTATAAAATAGCTTACAGGCAGTGGCGTGCACAGAGTTGTAAGACAGGGTAGGCAGACAATTTTATAAAATGGCTTACAGGCAGTGGCGTGCACAGAGTTGTAAGACAGGGTAGGCAGACAATTTTATAAAATGGCTTACAGGCAGTGGCGTGCACAGAGTTGTAAGACAAGGTAGGCAGACAATTTTATAAAATGGCTTACAGGCAGTGGCGTGCACAGAGTTGTAAGACAGGGTAGGCAGACAATTTTATAAAATGGCTTACAGGCAGTGGCGTGCACAGAGTTGTAAGACAAGGTAGGCAGACAATTTTTTTAAATGGCTTACAGGCAGTGGCGTGCACAGAGTTGTAAGACAAGGTAGGCAGACAATTTTATGAAATGGCTTACAGGCAGTGGCGTGCACAGAGTTGTAAGACAAGGTAGGCAGACAATTTTATAAAATGGCTTACAGGCAGTGGCGTGCACAGAGTTGTAAGACAGGGTAGGCAGACAATTTTATAAAATGGCTTACAGGCAGTGGCGTGCACAGAGTTGTAAGACAGGGTAGGCAGACAATTTTATAAAATGGCTTACAGGCAGTGGCGTGCACAGAGTTGTAAGACAAGGTAGGCAGACAATTTTATAAAATGGCTTACAGGCAATGGCGTGCACAGAGTTGTAAGACAGGGTAGGCAGACAATTTTATAAAATGGCTTACAGGCAGTGGCGTGCACAGAGTTGTAAGACAGGGTAGGCAGACAATTTTATAAAATGGCTTACAGGCGGTGGCGTGCACAGAGTTGTAAGACAATGTAGGCAGACAATTTTAAAAGCTACTATGATGATGATGAAACTTCTAAAATTTTTCGCCGACCCCAACATAGTTGGGAAAAGGCCAGCCTTATCCCATTTATGTTGGGGTCAGCTTCCAGTCTAACCGGATACAGCTGAATGTCAGTGTTTTACATGGTAATACGATACCCCTTAGTAAGACTAGTTGTCAGACTCGGGCTTCTGACGACCTATAACGACTGTCAAAGATCCTCGAATGACAGCCGGGACCAATTATGGGCTTCACGTGCTTTCCGAGGCATGGTATGTAAAGATGGCCACCCATCCACGGGCCAACCGCGGCAAACGTAGATTAACCTGGTCGATCTGATCTACCCGTGCGTGCGGCTGTTAATAACACAACACGATCACTTCTTATTTTTCTTCGAAACATAGTTTTGAAAACGCATAATTTTTCATTTTCTCTATACACACAGCACCTGAACAACTTTCACAGTGCATATTATCCTTTTTTCACACTAAGAGTAATATCAAAGTTAAAATCATAAATACCTACCTGCTTTCATAGCTCACAACCAAAGCAAATCATTTATTAAACCAACAATAATGGCGACTCAGAATAAAAAATAATACGACAAAAAAGTAACGGCGCTTTAAGTAGCGATAATTAAATTAAACAAAGCTACTATTTTAAATAGTCGTGTTGTAATAAAGACATTGCCTACCCTGTACGGTTGGGTGCGTTATTTGTAAGATTGTGTGCCACGTATTTATAGGAACGCACACACATTAAATCCGCATGACCACGAGAGCACACATAAACATTTAGACCGGAATAGTTTGTGTCTTTCCCGGGGCACTAAGCGGCGCTAGTGCAGCGCAATGCGAAGTTGCGTCAAATAATACGAGGAGCAAGCAGGCGCGCGCGACAGATGGAGCTGATTTATGATTTTTTGTTTATTGTCAATACACAACAAGATTATAAATATTTATCTGAGTTAGGTAGGGTAGGCAGTATCTTCCTGTCTTTATGAAATACACGCCACTGCTTACAGGAGTCAATTTCATGTAAGTTAATTATAGCCCTGATTCAACGTTTTTAAGCAATGAAAGCACGCTCCTTGTCTGTACTGTTGCCCCAGAATATTACACCGTTTCTGATGATAGAGCTAACGTAACCGTGGTAAGATGTTAGTAAAGTAGTCTGATTCGCTATTTTCCCCAATCTGTGAAGCGCATATGAAAACAGCTTTTTGCAAATATGGTCAATATGAAATTTCTAAATAAGTTTGTTGTCAATATGCAACTCTAGAAATTTTGTGACTTCACTTTCTTCAATGTCGCTATCTAGATAATGGATTTTTGAAGTACCCGTACGTCGAGTTTGTATTTTAAAATTCATTATTTTAGTTTTGTCAATGTTAGTAATTAAATTATTCATTTTCAGCCAGTCTATAATTAATAATATTGTGTGGTACCTAAATGTCAGATTCAAGATCAATTTTATTATCATTAACGAATAAAACAGTGCTATCATCAGCAAATAGTGTAATGTCGTGATTTGTTACCGAAGGCATGTCATTTATGTATAAACAAGGAAGAATAAAGGCACCCACGATACTCCCTTGAGGAACGCCGGATTTAGCAGTTCCAGATTCAGAAGCATATATTTCTTCTGTTTTAGTAATGGGATTTAACCTCCTTGCTTCTGTAAATTGTTGTCTGTTGTTAAGGTATGATTCTATGAGTTTGTACACATTACCTATCACACCATATGCATCTATCTTTCTTGAGAGGATCTTTTGGTCCACCTGGTCGACGGTATTGTCGAAGATGTCTGAAAAAATCATGCCGACTGGGAGCTTTACTGGCGTGCGTCGCGTAAACCGTAAGCGAAATATTAAATTAATGTTCTAAAGGATACAATCCTTCCATCTTAAAAAGATCAACCAAAAGATCCGCAATAGCATATGTCAATCTTCTAAGGATGACCCACAGTAACCATTTTTATCTTTCAGAATTAGATGATAATTTAATAGTTATATCCGAAGCTATTTTGACCGGTATTGTATTAATCCTTATCCAATATGTTATTTAAATTGGGCATTCAATTTAGATTGACATCATATCATTTAAATTAATACTTTAAAAGATATCACAGATTTAAATTACGCGTAACGAAATAATTATGGTTGACGGCGGCGCAGCGCTAGGACAGGAGTCAATTACCTTTTCCTCGGTTATTAGGTATGCGATCATCGCTTTGCTTCCTTTTACTCCCGGTAGTACGTT
The DNA here is from genome assembly GCA_947568875.1 of Fissipunctia ypsillon. NCBI lineage: Eukaryota > Metazoa > Arthropoda > Insecta > Lepidoptera > Noctuidae > Fissipunctia > Fissipunctia ypsillon. The sequence continues at coordinate 527,393 of OX387652.1, forward strand.
CCCGTGGAATATCTTCCGACAAATAATAAAAAACTTAAAACATATTTTCCTTATCTGACGAAAACGTCAGATAATATTTAGAGAGAGATTTAGTTGATTGATGACAATCACCAATGAACTAAATCTCCATGGAAACCACATACAAAACGATTAAAATGAAATGTCATGTTATAAAATTCAAAGACAAGAAAGTATTACGTATCGTAATGCAGTGTAAAGGAGATGGGTATACAATGTCCGTTTTTGTTCGTTCATTCATTTTTGATCAGATTACATATCAGGGCAGACATTGAAATTCTGTTTTATGTTTCGTCGATTGAACTGCAATGTTTCCAACTCAAAAATACTAATATCAGGTTATCTAACCCGGTGTTACTTTTTAGTGGCGCAACGCGTAATAAGAGTTTAAATGTTAATTACTTAACTCCGAGTTTACAAACTATATTTATCTATTTAATCCGACTAAACGTGCAAGTGGGCATTAGAATAATAAAAACCGGTTTAATAAAAAAAAAATGAACATTATTTGCATTTATTATCTGTCTGTCTGATACCCTTTCACGCTTTAACGGCGGAATGGATTTGGACCATAAGTATACGGATAGGCCATGACCTGGGTGCCTACATAGGATACTTTTTATCCCGGTAGCACATTCCCGTGGGATAATTTGCGACATCCACGCGGGCAAAGCCGCGGGCAGAAGCTAGTTATTTATGTGTCGCCTTTGGAAGAGGTGATGCTGCCAACTGCGCGCGTTGAGTATTCTGCAGCAGAATCTCCACAAATTGATTGCGTTCTGAATAATGCACCGATACACACGGCCCGGTCTACTATGGCGTGGTTCAACGTGCACCGTGACGTTCGTCTCATTCAGTGGCCTGCTCGGTCAGCAGACATGAACCCGATTGAAAATCTGTGGGCACAATGGTAACACGCTGAGATCTTCAGAACGAAAGATACCCTGAAGCTCTTAGATCTCATTGTGCACAGGTATGAGATGATGTCAGAGGGACTACTTCATGCGCGCGCCTTGTCACATCTATGCGAGATAGAATACTGCCGTTAGCTGCTAATGAAGGCTATATTAGACAAAAAAAAAAAATTGTTGATAGAATTAAAATAATAAACCTTAAATAAATAAATGTGAAGAGACTTGGCCCTCATTAGCGATATCAATTGGATCCATGATCTCAATTACTAAGTTGCACTTTGTAGGTAGGCGTGGATTGTCGGGCGAAGAAAATAGAGGCACTAATTATAGCACAATCACTTTTATTTCAATCGTATTTTCCTTTTAAAATAATCACCAAGTAATTACCGATATAACAAAATAACAAAATAGTTAACACAATTAAGACACTCCACAGAACGCGTAGCACGTCGGTGCGATCCTCTCGAGTCTCAAATCATACCCCCAGTCCATCGTCGCTTCGACGCGCACTAGCGCTCGGTGTTTGTCAGAGTGTCATGTGATTGGATGTGACGTAGCACACACAAGTAATTCATGTTCACGACACTCTAAACTAACAGCGACATCTATGAAATCTATCTAACACTAATTTAAATGTTAAAGCGCCGTCAAATGAATGAATGTGTTGAATTTATATTTGATTCTTTCGTCTTATTTTTGCATGTTTAGCTATAAGTTCGACCACGCTTGGTTAATGTCCGTACATGCCAGTTCATATTTTATCGTTTTTTTTTTTTACAAAAAAGGTTTTCTATAACCTAGACGACGTGTAAATAAAAAAAATCTAAGCTCTAGACCTAGTCAAATCACATACAATAATATCAACCTTGTCACATAGATGTGTGCATGCAATTATAAACCTTAAAGTGGTAAGCATGTGCAGACCGTGACTGTATATGCAGCGATTATTAATTTATAGTTTAGAAGCTAGTCATATTGTATTACTATTTAATATCTACAAACATATACAACATATCCCGGAATTAACGCACAACCTCTTAAGAGCCTATACTACCTCAGCTAAAATTCACTCTTTATCTCGCTCGCACGATACTGCGCGCGGACTGAGTGAGAGCGGGACTGAGTGCGGTGCTGGGCGGCAGGCAGCGCCGATAGTTTAGGTAATTGCTTTTTACGGTGAAAATAATAGTAATTAAAAAAAAAAAATAACATAAGACCTGCTTTATAGTTAGTTCAGTAAGTATAAAAAGTTTCATGATCTTATTTGAAGTATTGTAGGATTGCCAACGGTTTATAGTTCAGTTTAGAGGTAACTTTGAGATTTTTTTCTATCGAGAAAATTTTATGGAATCGTGTTTTCGCCAAACATAAGACTTAACATTAATCCTCAACTTTACCATATATTTATTTCAAAATTAATGCTGCAGTATTTTCGACATAACGGAGGATCGTGCTAAGCCATTTGAGGTAGTATAGGCCCTTAAGGGGTATACTCATCATTATGAACAACTTTTAATATGGGATCAAACCTGAAATCGTGGAGAAAAATCTGCTGTTCCCTACATTTATTTTCATATAACGCGTCAAAATGTAGGAAACAGCTGACTTTTTTCATGTTTTCTAGGTTTTGTGCTTAAAAATGATCCTGTTTTATTGTGTAAATTATATCGTAGCTAAAACATAGTAGCTCTTAAAATCCTTCAAAAATGTAGATCGATATTTCTGAAGATAATAGGTTAAGTGACGGTGTGTGTTGTCGCAGAGTGACGTCGCAGGAGCTGGACGCGCGGCGCAGCACGCTGGCGGAGAAGCTGGCGCGCAAGGAGCGGCGCCGCGACAAGAAGCGCAAGAAGCTGCAGCGCGAGCGCGGCGACGTGGGCGACGACGACGACGGTGAGCGCGCCCAGCGGCCTGAATGTTCCCACTGCTGGGACTCGCCGACACGCGCCACCGCTCGGTGCGAGGAAGCGGGCCCAGTGCGGGTTGGTGGAAGCCACATGTCTCCGAATGTTTGGTTCTAGGACACGCTGGTTCCCTCACCGTTTTGAGAGCAGTGGTGATGAATTAATTTACACAAAGTAAAGCGCCTGCCTGGGTCCGAGCCTACGACCTACAACTCGTAAATCGCGGCTGTTGCCACTGGGCCACCAACGCTCTCAGCGGTCTGAGTGAACGTGGCCTAATACGGCCGCACTTCAAATAGATGGATTTGGTGTTTGACATGTTCCTTCACGAGCAGCGCAGCCAGCCACGTTCACTCAGACCCATGTCGCCCGGGCACTCCGACATGCAGTAGTGCCGCTGCAGAACCGTGGCTACTTCCCTCGCCTACCGCAAATAACCTTTTGTCACCATTTATGTGTGGACTGGCGCTTGGTACGGGCACTGAAATGTTCATACAAGGATTCCAGTGCTTGTGTTAGGATAAATGGGGCATACACGGACTGGTTCTGCATCTCGAGGGGTGTTAGACAGGGTTGTGTAGCGTCACCATGGCTGTTCAACTGGTACATGGATAGTTGTCTGACAGATTTGAAAGAGGGTGAATATGGATTGAGGATGAACGACTTGAATTTCAAATGCCTTCTCTACGCAGATAGATAAAACATTTATTCAGTACAACAATAGATAGATGATCAAGTTCTACTTGCATCGTCAGCAGAACAGTTGCAAGACATGGTGACTGTCATGGAGGAGGCACATAAGATGAAAGGGATGCATATAAATGTGAATAAGACGAAGGTCATGGTGTTTGAAAGAGAAGAGGACGTATCGATGTGTGATGTGAAAATAAATGATAAAAGTGTGGAGCAAGTGAATGAGTTTGTAAATTGGTATCGGTGTGCCGGTGCCTACGCTTATGTATGTGTGTGAGTGTTGGGTGTGCTAAAGAGGCATAAAAGTAGAATAAATGCTGTGGAACTGCGTTCCTTGCGAAGTATGACTGTGGTGCAACTATGAACGGTAGACTGAGGAGTGATGTGATGACTAAAACGTTTAAAAGAAGATGTAGTGAGTGGCAAAAACTGACAAGATGCTTAGATGGTTTGGTCATGTTGAGAGGATGAATGAAAGGGGATTAACAAAAGGTATTTACAAGGCACATGTGCGCTGGGAGGGGACGCCGTAGAAGAACTTATAGTGACCTTATCCTTACCCCGATGTTCTTCAGAAAGGTCAGGTGCGTAGTACTCGCAACAGGAGGTACGACCGCAAAAGGATCGTAGTCGGTGGCGTTCTATAGTTTCTGCCTACCCTCATGGGAAAAGGTGTGAGTTTATGTATGTATGTCTAAAAAAAAACCTACACATTTTTTTCATATTATGGCATTTAAAAGGGTTTTCCATTATCAATTCAAAACATCAAAAACTTCAAACTAACAGAAATCACAAATTTCGATGTGATACAAACAAATTCCGATTTTAAACCAATTTCAAGATTTTCGAAAAACCGTTTTGGGGTATCCCATCTAAAGCGGTCTTTTGAAAACCATCGAAAATATGAAAAGTGCAAATTGCGTTAAATGTCACGGACCTTTGTGAGTTGCCGCATACGTATCGGTGTGCGGTTTTATATACGCAGTGGAAGGGGCATTGTGTCACAATTTTTTTTTACCATGGATTCAGTACAGTCACGAGCATAAATATATGGACAGCTCGGCAATAATATCTGCTGCCAAAGTGATGTCAGATATTTTTGATCGCAACAAAGTATCATATTCTTCTGAATTTAACTGAGTAGGCAGATATTTATTACGCAAGACATGCCCGATAATATTGCATTGACACATATTTTTGAAGTCGATGCAGCATCCTATATTTTGGCGTCGCTTGTCTCGCCAGATAGTTTAGGTGTTCCTTGTGCGACCACTTGTACACAGTAAGGCCACAAGTTCTGTTACAAATGAAAATGCATTTATTTTTTATGAAGTAATTTTTTTATCTTAATAAAACTTATATCTACATATTTATTGAAGTCTCAGCAAAAATTAAAAATAATTCTATTCGAAATGGCCACCTTTGGCTTTGATACAGGCCTTTAATCTGTCTGGCCACGAATCTATGGATTTACGCATGGTTTCCATGGGAAATTTAGCCACTGCTTGTTCCAGAGATTTCTTAAGAGACACAATGTTGGCGTGTCGTTTAGAGTAGGCCATGTCCTCTAAAACTAACCATAATTTGTAGTCTAAGGGGTTCAGGGCCAGTCTTCAGCTCTTATAAAGTCCGGAAAGTTGGTTTCGAGCCAGGCTTGGGTAGTTCGTGCCTTGTGACTAGGTGCAGAGTCCTGCAGAAAGTCCACGGTACATTTTTAAAAAGTGTATTGCCGAGAGTTTTCACAACACGATCCAAGACAGTCTCTTGATACACTTTGGCTGAAGTCTTCACTCCTTTTTCACAAAAATGAAGCTTTCCGACTCCTGGATAAGACACCCCCACCAAGCCATTACTGACGCAGGATGACGACCACGTTGTACCTTTCGGACCACTCTTGGGCGGCTTCTTTAGAACTATGAGCATAATTTTTGCCATTTTGCTTGTTGTAGTGCTCTTCAATCGTGAAAAGTTTTTCATCAATAACAAGGATATTTCTGTGCCTCTCACATGTGTATCGGGACAGAAGGTGTTGTGATCGATCCACTCTCTTGAACTGTAGGGATTGATTTAGGGCATGTCCTGTATATCGTCGATAAGCGCCGAGCTTCAGTCTTGTTTTATTATACGCGACAGAGTCCTAGCGGGGGGAACCTTCATTTCTCGCGATAAGATTTTTTGTTTCCCGTTTAACGCCGATCGGAATGCCCCTCGTTGCCCGCGTGTCTGCTAGTTTATCGCCGATTGGAATGCCCCTCGTTGCTCGCGTGTCTGCGAGTTTTTTCCTCCTGGAGGGTGCTGGTAAATAGTTTTTTACAGAGCGGATCACCCTGTTTCACACCTTACATACATAATCTAGTTTAACGTTGGCCGTGCTACTATTATAAATAATCTTTTAGAAAAACAGAATTTGGACCGTGGTAGAAAAACTTGGCCGGAATCCGGCTTATTCGGGTGGTTGATGCGAGTTTAATTTTGCATCTATGCAATTGTGGATGACTTTGATGAATGCCTTATAAATGTGTGAGACTAAGCTAATGGGCCTGTAGTTGTCAATATTGGGCTTGTCTCCTTTCTTATGAAGAAGAACAATATTGGAGTGGCACATCAGGGTTGGGAGTTTACCTGATTGTAAAATTTTGTAAGTTAGTAAGGTGTAGGAGCAGTGTGAGCTTTAAACAACTATTACAATGCACATGCATTGCACACTCTTTTCGAGCACATGGTCGAAAAGAGCGTTTTCCAAGCAGCCAAATTGTGCGAAAAGTGCACTTTTTCACACTTTTGCTTTTTATTTTTCAGTTTTTTTTTTTTAATGTTTAACTCCGTCGTCAGCCCTACGCAGTTTTTATGATTTGAGAAAAGTTTTAGAAATTAGTCAAGTACAGATTATCATTCATATAAAAGGTACAACAAAATTAATACTTCATTAAACGCGTTATTAATTACTCTAGATTTAGATTTTGGTTAATAAATTAATTTTAAATATTCATTAAATATGTTTGGCTTAACGTATATTTTGCTCGTGCCTTTTTGCGGTACGACGTGGCAGCTATTTGCACATGCGCGGTAGTAGATATGCTGAGCGCGCATGTATTTAAAATACGCTCGCCATTTTACTATTTTCTTGCTTAGTTCGGAGTCGATCTGTGTAAATCTTAATATTTTTTTATTTCCTCGCACAACGCATAGTAAAACGTTGTATGAAACACGTGCGTAAGATGATTTTCGATTCGTGTCGACTGGTACACTAAGAATAAGAATAAGAATAATTTATTGTTCAAGAAGTTACATTCGAGTGCGTTGACACTCGCCGGAAATCACCTATGTACTTTCCGCACTTGGAGCATAAATAACTATTGTTTCTTACTTGGCGCTGGGACTAACATCTTAATTTCTATGAATAAGATAAGCAAAGTTAGCAATTTTGGTTCAAATAAATGTGAAAAGGCTCTTAAGTCTTAAGTATAGCCAGCAATGGGTGCCTGATGTCAGGTTAACAGGACGAGCAGAGATCGGCTTAAAATGTTGATAAACATCAACATTTTATTTTTTGTTGTTATATGTTAATATTATGTTGTTATATCTTTTTAATTAGATTTTAGTTTCTGATTAGCGGATCAGCAGATTCGCTAAATGATTGAAGTGCGGTGTATGTCATCTCTGTGTGTGACATTTTGTAACTGCGTTCCGTATCCGTCATGTGGTAATGTAACCCTTGACTAATGAAAGAGAATTTCATCGTAAACGTATTCGTTCAAGTGATCGAGCGTGCTATTTGTTGTGAGTGCGGTCAGTTGAGCGCTCCACAAGTGGGTCGGGACGCGGGCTCCAACCGACCACATGCCGCGCTGATGTAGCGGGCGTGTTCAGATAGCTCGGCAATCTGTCACCATCGGAAACTAGAAAATAAATACTACACACCTCTCCTACGTGCAAACCCATCGTTTTAGCGTGTGGCAACCCAATTTGTACCATGGAAGTAACTCGATCATAATAAGGACCGCTGCCTAAGAGCATGTCATGTGCATGCCACTGGGGAGAGCGCGGAGGCGGCGTGTTCACAAAACGAATACGAACATGTGAAGAGTAGAGCGGTACGCGACCCCGCGCTCGGCGTAGTTATAAATATAATAGTGCTGCGGAGGCGAGCTGGCGCGGCGCCAGGCGAGCGCGGCGCGGCATTCCTCGCGCGGACAGCGCCGCCGCCCAGCCAGCCGCACGCGCAGGCGCGCACGCAGCCGCCAGCCGCGCCGCCGCCGCGCCGACGCCGCGCCGCGCGCCGCACGCCGTCCGCCCGCGCTTCAGTTTATTTATGTTGAGTCTATTTCCACGCTGGGCGAAGCGCGTGCGCCACGTTGTGCGAACCCAACATTTTTGTATTCGGGTCGAAATTTGATGTTTTTCCCATCTTAGTGATCTACTCGGAGTCCTAAAGCGCTTCCGTCAGGCGCGGTGTCAAAACATTCTCGTCTAAGTCGCGCGACTCGGCAAAGTTTTAGGTTAGTAACTAACCTTCTGAAGTAGATAGTTATCGTACGAGTGTTGTCAATCTAATTGCTTTACATTTTCCCTAAACGCGGTGCCAGGACTGTTCTCCACCTCCATACTGTGACAAGCGCACGAGTGCCAGGACTGTTCTCCACCTCCATACTGTGACAAGCGCACGAGTGCCGTAGTTAGCATTTTATTTCTCTTCCGGGTTTAATTTAGTTCCCTGAACTCGCGGCGGCTGCGAGAGGCGAACAGGAAAGCTAGCGTGGCACTGCGCGATCTTAGTGAGTGTTGCGATGTTGATGTAAGTCGGTGTTATTGTGCAGACATGGCAGAAGCTGTGGAGACGGTGGGCGCGCCCGAGGAGCTGGCGCGCGCGGGGCCCAGCTCCGACGCGCTGGCGGCCGAGGCGGACGAGCGGCGCCAGGACGAGCTGCGCAAGCGCAGCCGTGACCCACCGATTGTCTTCACCGACATTGACGTGAGTACCTACCGCGCGCGGACGAGACACGAGCTTCGTGGTTCCTACACCGATGCTCATAATCAAAAGCACGGGCACTTACCGCGTCGTTTGTTGTAACGGATTATGTTTGTCTGAAAGTTAATACTGTTTACCGACGCGGACGGTTGCTACTAAACTCTTCCAGAGCCATCACCTCATTCGCCCACACGGTAAGTAACTGCTTACATTCTGGGCTTATAGCTGAACATATGAAACATGGAGCTACGTCCGAGGACATAAATGAACATTCTCGTAACACTTACAGACGGCAGTTTTATTGAACGGAAAGCTTCTGTAAATAAACTTGATTTTTCACCCGATGACTCACACAAGCTGTAAATATAATATGCGATACTTATTGCCATCGCCAGCTACAATCATGGAAAATTGATGAGCATAAAATGCTTCTAGAAGTTTCCAGTGTGTGAACAAGATGGTCAGTGACACACGGCTGAGTCGCGTACGTGGCGCGAGCGCGTGCGCGTGCGCGCTGGATGTTGTCCTGGCAGGAGTGTTTACGTTACGCATACATTGACACTGCCACAGGGAGCCAAATTATGAGCACTCCAACGCTTATGTCACGCTTACAATTTATTGGCTTGCCTGTGTTATTAGGGGATAATGATATCAGAAGTAGGACCGTAGGATGTAATGCTGCATTACAAACTAATTCATCACGTTCCAAAAGTCGCCGGAACTGACTACTTAAGTATGACGTTATAAGAATGTTGATGTTGTGACAGTCGTCTTAGGGCCGAAACTCAAAACTTCGATACGAAGCGATTGGAAGCGATGCAAATTCAAAACGCGTTAAAAAGGACTTCTTCTACAGTCGTGTTAGCGCCTCGCGTGCACATTGTCGCCATGTCTTCGCGTCGCGGTGTTGAGTATCGGCACTCGGTCGGACCACACAACCGATCAGTTCAATAGAACATGTGTGCTGTTGTTGGCACAGGCCGTGCAGGAGTTTGAGAAGCTGGCCAAGGAGCTGGAGGGCGTGGAGCTGTCGGCGGAGGAGCGGCAGAGCCTGGACGAGCTGCAGCAGTACCTGGTGCAGGGCGAGGGCAGCTGGGTGCTGGGCGACGACTTCCTCGCCTTCATAGGTACGAGGCGGGAACAGAGGGAGCGAGGGTGAGCGTATCGCGAGGAGGCCTCAGTACTCAAGCGTTTATTGCGCTCCACAATGTTTACTCAGGTGGTAACTTACAAGTTTATATTTAAGAGTATCGTGGACCCCGCCGGGCACAGCAACATAAGAGAGGGGAAGCATAATTATAATTAATGAAGTCAACTTTTCTGCTGTTATTTTTGTACCTATACTTTTTTTACATAGCAATTATAATCTGGCAAAATGGGATGTACTGTGCATATCTGCCTACACTCACATGAGTGTCCAACACGAGTGTAAGCAGATATGCACAGTATGGTATCCTGCCTTTTCGCCGAAAATTGTTTGGCAGATTATCACTTGCCAACCAACGTTTCGCCGAAAATTGTTTGGCAGATTATCACTTGCCAACCAACGTTTCGCCGATGTTTCACTTTGACAACTAACGATTAGCAAATTTTTGTATGACAACGTTTCATTTGGTAGAATTATTGTTAAGCTGATTATTATAATGACACAAAACGTTTGGGGCATTTATCATTTGTCAAACATTTCACTAGGCCACACATCTATTAGACGAATGACGTTTTGTCAGTGTAAAAAAATCCTAATCCTAGACGGTCGACGTCAGGGGCACTCCGAGGTTCGGTATGGTTAGGTTCCTTTAAACCCTGCAGACAGAAATAGGAGCCCCGCGCAGCGGGGCTCCGTCGACCTGCTGTCAGTTTATGCTTGCATGCTGCATGCTTGTTCTAAAATATTCTGCTACTTGAAAGTTGGTATTTTAAAAAGTGTCATGCAAAGCAGACCAAACCAGACCAGATTATTCGGCGAAATAAAATTCTGCGAAACGTTAGTCGGCAAGTGAAAATCTGGCAAACAATTTTCGGCGAAAAGGCAGAGAACCGTAGGCAGATATGCACAGTATACCCCATTTTGCCAGATTATAATTGCTATGTAAAAAAGTATAGGTACAAAAATAACAGCAGAAAAGTTGACTTAACGCCTGACTCATTTTCTACCAGTCCTTACCTACCACCCCTACCTTAAGATGATGCAGAGACGAAACATGGCAGGTGCAACGTAAGGGATAAATAACTCGAAAAAGAAATAAAATATGAGTAAAAATCTTTTTAAAAACTAGCTTGTAATGAACTAAAAAGTAATAAATAAAACTTAGGTAAGCATAGAACCTTCACTTCTATCGCCTTCACTTGTGAGGTACTTGTCAAGATAAATCACAATGGCCGAAACACAACAGGGCTATCTCCTTTAGTTGAGGTGTGCCCGTGACCACCTTCTGGCTCCATCATCAGACCCTGGATACAACCTTGGGCTATAGTATAGTAAAGTACTTGTCAAGACAAAGCCAACCGGTCCAAATATAATGGTGCTGTCTAGTTTGGTTGAGAAGTTCCTATGGCCACCTTCCTGCTCCTGCATCAGACCCCAGACAGCACCTATTGTAACAGCACTTGTCAATACATATCCAATGAGCCAGAACACGATGGCGCTCTCTTGTTTTGTTAAGGAGTGGCCACCTTCCTGCTCCATCATCACACCAGCTCCATGGTATCATAATACATGATACGTGTGTGTGCTTATGTGAAAAATAGCCACAGGGCCCTCGTGCTCACACTCCGCTCGCTCGCAGGTCGGCTGCTGAACGATCCGGCGCTGCCCAGCGCTGTGCGCGTGGCGGCGCTGCGCTGCCTGGCGGCGGGCGCGCTGCGCGACGACGTGGCGCTGCTGCTGCACCAGGACCGGCGCACGCACGCGCTGCTCAACTACGCCGCGCAGGTGGACGCGCACCCGCCCGCGGAGCAGCTGGCGCTCGCGCTCTTCGTACGTATCGCGACACTCTGCCGTCTCCTGTCTCGCGCAGACCGGGACGTATACGGCGCAGGCGCTCAATAAGAAGCAATACTGTATTTTATTTAGCTACTTATTTCAAGAGGACGTGTTCACTTTCATGCGCTATCGCTAAGCTGTCTTTTTGTGAACACAACGCCGCATTTACAATTTTGAAACTGCGGAGCGTAAATCGGAAGTATCGGCCGAACGTTCGGAAGTTTTCTATTTCGTTCGGTCGGTGCGGATCCGACCGCACGTCAAAGTGAAGTTCAGTCGGTTCAGATCCCTCATGAAAAGTATTTGAGATCGAAGTGTCAATCTGGAAAGCAACCGCTCAACCCTGTCCGAGTGTAGCATTGCGTGCGTTTGTCCCGCAGCTGTGCAACCTGTTCGAGAACATCTCGTCGTCGGAGTGGCTGCTGTACATCAGCGAGTGGGAGCACAACGGCCAGCCGCTGTCCAACATCCGCGCCACCACTAAGGTACACGCGCCGCCTGAACAGAAGCTATACTTGACTAAAAACAGTAAACATTTAAATTATGATTGCGCCTCTCCACTGCATTTTCGCACACTTGCGAAGTATTTTTATAAACGCAATACAGATTATCCAGAAAAAGTATGCGCTTCGGCAATACGCTAATTGATAGTTTTTGAGAAACCAATTAATTATGTTCCTTGCAGTCTGTTTCCTTCAAGCTATGAATATTTCAGGAAAAAAGTGATATAAATGAAATTACTTCTGTATTTATATAAAGCAATTTAGTTTTATTGTCAAAATGGAGCATTCAGTGATGGCGGCTGGAGTGGCTTCATCACTTCCGTCTGCCGCAGTGATCTATTCTGAACAATGTAGAATAGGTCTCTTATCGATTCGAGCTCATTGTATAAAGCGAACAGCCGTTCTGTTGTATAAAAAGCTCACCGTGACTACTTGGTGAAGGGAGCTCCCAGGAAGGCTCGCTTCACCTCGTGCTAGGAATTGGAAATATGCACGTAATTCAAAACTTATTCATTATTTAAATATACATTGTAAAGGAGTTAAAAAACAAATTCCTATTTTTTTTACATCTTTTAATGCATTACTCATTTTACAATTAGTGATTTTATTCCGTTTTTTGGGTCGCCTTTGACAATGCCGGAAGTGACGTAAAAATCTATGTGAATAAAAATCTACTATTAGCAAAGTACTTGAAATCTCACACAACACAACAACAAGTAAGTGCGATTTCTGCTTGAATAAAACACAAAAAATATTATTTGATTTATATGATTTGGGGCTAAAAAACCTTAAAGTAGTAACGTGCCAAATGACGTCACATCATGACCGCGACAGAAACGGACGCTTGCACTGTACTACTGTAGCAGAAAAATGACGTCACATTATGACCGCGACAGAAACGGACGCTTGCACTGTACTACTGTAGCAGACAAATGACGTCACATTATGACCGCGACAGAAACGGACGCTTGCACTGTACTACTGTAGCAGACAAATGACGTCACATTATGACCGCGACAGAAACGGACGCTTGCACTGTACTACTGTAGCAGACAAATGACGTCACATTATGACCGCGACAGAAACGGACGCTTGCACTGTACTACTGTAGCAGACAAATGACGTCACATCATGACCGCGACAGAAACGGACGCTTGCACTGTACTACTGTAGCAGACAAATGACGTCACATCATGACCGCGACAGAAACGGACGCTTGCACTGTACTACTGTAGCAGACAAATGACGTCACATTATGACCGCGACAGAAACGGACGCTTGCACTGTAGGTACTACTGTAGCAGACAAATGACGTCACATTATGACCGCGACAGAAACGGACGCTTGCACTGTACTACTGTAGCAGACAAATGACGTCACATCATGACCGCGACAGAAACGGACGCTTGCACTGTACTACTGTGGCAGACAAATGACGTCACATCATGACCGCGACAGAAACGGACGCTTGCACTGTACTACTGTAGCAGACAAATGACGTCACATTATGACCGCGACAGAAACGGACGCTTGCACTGTACTACTGTAGCAGACAAATGACGTCACATTATGACCGCGACAGAAACGGACGCTTGCACTGTACTACTGTAGCAGACAAATGACGTCACATCATGACCGCGACAGAAACGGACGCTTGCACTGTACTACTGTAGCAGACAAATGACGTCACATTATGACCGCGACAGAAACGGACGCTTGCACTGTACTACTGTAGCAGACAAATGACGTCACATTATGACCGCGACAGAAACGGACGCTTGCACTGTACTACTGTAGCAGACAAATGACGTCACATTATGACCGCGACAGAAACGGACGCTTGCACTGTACTACTGTAGCAGACAAATGACGTCACATCATGACCGCGACAGAAACGGACGCTTGCACTGTACTACTGTAGCAGACAAATGACGTCACATCATGACCGCGACAGAAACGGACGCTTGCACTGTACTACTGTAGCAGACAAATGACGTCACATTATGACCGCGACAGAAACGGACGCTTGCACTGTAGGTACTACTGTAGCAGACAAATGACGTCACATTATGACCGCGACAGAAACGGACGCTTGCACTGTACTACTGTAGCAGACAAATGACGTCACATCATGACCGCGACAGAAACGGACGCTTGCACTGTACTACTGTGGCAGACAAATGACGTCACATCATGACCGCGACAGAAACGGACGCTTGCACTGTACTACTGTAGCAGACAAATGACGTCACATTATGACCGCGACAGAAACGGACGCTTGCACTGTACTACTGTAGCAGACAAATGACGTCACATTATGACCGCGACAGAAACGGACGCTTGCACTGTACTACTGTAGCAGACAAATGACGTCACATCATGACCGCGACAGAAACGGACGCTTGCACTGTACTACTGTGGCAGACAAATGACGTCACATCATGACCGCGACAGAAACGGACGCTTGCACTGTACTACTGTGGCAGACAATTGTTTTAGTTTCATCATTTTGTTGAGCAACAAGCAGTTGTTAAATTTAACTTTTAATACTTTTGTTGAGTATTTTATTCATTTAGTGAAAAAAAAAATGACATGCATATTCCCTACCGGTGAGATTCTTAGAGAATACATCGGCTGGTCGCTGACGTCGGTGCCAGGCGCGTGTCTAACCCGTTGTATTGCGCAGGTGTGCGTGCACAGCTGCCTGAGCGCGGAGCTGGAGCTGCGCGACGTGGGCACGGCGCTCATGCACAACATCGCCACCAAGGAGGTAAAGACCGTGGTCTGTATCCGCTTTACTTGTTCTTACTACTCGCTACTCACTATAGTCCCTTCCAAAAGTATCGGATGCAAATGTAAACAAACCCAGTTCAGGTTAAATTCTTACTCAATCCGTTTTCATTTCCGTTATACTATTAACGGTCGTCATGAAAATCTGGCATTTTCTAGTTGTCTGTCTAGTTTGGTATTTGACATGAAGGTGTCAAAAAACGCTCTGTATTTGGACAGCTGTTATTGTGTAACCGTTCACCGCTTTCTTAGTAACCCAAAACTTAAGTGGCGTCACAAAGTGGTGTCCACGAGTACGTTTTCTGATCCATTTGTTTACATTTTCATCAGATAATTTTAGAACAGACCATACACACCCTCGTCTGGTCAAGTGCTCACACGTTCACGACGCAATGCTCGCCTGGTGTGACAGTGCTCACGTTACGTACGTGAACATTTATACCAAACATATTCATAATCGTACAGTCGACAGACGGAAGAAGACATTGCGTGGTTAATGTATGACACACTTAAGTTTAATGAACAGGTTACACGATGGATACAAATTTAATGATCTTATTGCTGGATAAATACATATTGAGAAAAATATTTATTGCATTTGAGCCTAAATGGTTATGCCATTGAGCATGTTAAACCAGCCGTACTGTATACCGTAGGACTCGTATGCCTGTATCTTCAAATTACTTCCAAGTACGGTTCATATTGCCAAATGCCGCCATTCTATCAATTTGCTGGACTGCCGAAAAAACTTAAGACTGACTTCCAAAACTTCCTTCTTCAACAAATTACAGTAATGCTGAAGTTAAATAAATTACGTTTTTAGAACACGTACAGGTGTTGTTAGCCATCACTCGACGGTATGCGAAGCGTTCGATACAGTACGACTAATACAATACGCTTAGCGCTGTGACAGCGACGCACTCGTGTAGCGTCAGAACTGGTGTCGCACCTGTTCTGTCGATACAGTACGACTAATTAGAGCTGTGACAGCGACGCACTCGTGTAGCGTCAGAACTGGTGTCGCACCTGTTCTGTCGATGCAGTACGACTAATTAGAGCTGTGACAGCGACGCACTCGTGTAGCGTCAGAACTGGTGTCGCACCTGTTCTGTCCATGCAGTACGACTAATTAGAGCTGTGACAGCGACGCACTCGTGTAGCGTCAGAACTGGTGTCGCACCTGTTCTGTCGATGCAGTACGACTAATTAGAGCTGTGACAGCGACGCACTCGTGTAGCGTCAGAACTGGTGTCGCACCTGTTCTGTCGATGCAGTACGACTAATTAGAGCTGTGACAGCGACGCACTCGTGTAGCGTCAGAACTGGTGTCGCACCTGTTCTGTCGATACAGTACGACTAATTAGCGCTGTGACAGCGACGCACTCGTGTAGCGTCAGAACTGGTGTCGCACCTGTTCTGTCGAAAACAACATTGAACATCAGCCACAGAATAACTGTCAGTTGTGTGTTGTATATATTCACCAACGAACGTTCAAAAGCCTTTTTAAATAAATAAGTACCTGTAGGTAACAGTCATTAGACTTGCACAGTCGCCAGTTGCAGTGGACACGCGCATTGCCGCTGCAGTGCGCGTGTTTACTTACTCAAGTCCTTTAAGTAAGGGTGTAAGGAACATTGACGCGCAAACTCTCACAATAACGTTTGCACCAGCGCGAGCGCTGAAAGCTTCGATTACTAAAACAATCATCTGCTGTCCCATACACTTGACCGTGTACCTCCGTATGTTTGTATGACACTACAGACTGTTTGTATCAGTCAGTATTTCTATCTGTCTAGGATCATGTGCTGATGTGCTAACAGCTTCCCGTCGGTTTGCTTTACATCGTGTATAGATAGATGGAATACTCTTTATTATGTACACCATACAAAAACAGACATTAAATATAAAAAATTTACTAGGGTGACACAATGGTCTCATTACTAAAAGCGATATTTTAAAGACAGCCATTTGGATGGATTAAAGGGATACAGGTAGTCTGTGGTATACCATTACTACCATAAACAATAAAGAAATGTTTACTTATTGTTTCTCTTTGTACAATAAACTTATTAATTATTTACTATGTAAATATATAATTATACAATAAGAAAATAACTAGAGATGTGCCGACTAGTCGGTAAAGCCGACTATCCGGCCACTATCGTAGTCGGCGACTAGTCGGTGACTATTCGGCAAAGAGCGTCGACTATCCGGCTTCTTACTTTGTTTGTATTTCTCAATAAAATGGAAGTAGTAGAATAGACTTACATTAAGTACACTGGTACCCAACTGATAAGGCGCGTCGTGAATCTTCGTTCGCACAGAAAAGAAAGTATGGCCCCGAAGATTAACGAAAGAATGCTTAAAACTTACAATCAACCTTAGATCAATACTATATGGTTCATAATACACTGCAGCTGTTCCGTCACGCCCCTCCGCACAATTACACTTCGTGCCAATTTTATCGGGCCCCCAATTTTAATCAAATATATCAATCAATCAATCTGCCTAGCCTTTTCCCAACTATGTTGGGGTCGGCTTCTAGTCTAACCGGATGCAGCTGAATACCAGTATTTTACATGGAGCGACTGCCTATCTGACCTCCACAACCCAGTAACTGGGTAATACGATACCCCTTGGTAAGACTGGTTGTCAGACTTTCGGGCTTCTGACGACCCGTAACGACTGTCAAAGATCTAAGAATGACAGCCGGGACCAACAGCTTAACGTGCTTTCCGAGGCACGGAGGAATCTCGGTATGTAAAGATGGTCACCCATCCACGGACAACCCCGGCAAGCGTAGCTTAACCTGATGGATCGACCCGTGCGGCTGTTATTATTTAGCCACGAGCTCCTAATCAAATATATATTTAATTAAAAATACAGGTTATTTAAAATGTACGATTTATTTAATAAACAAATAGTTATTTATTTAGTAAACAATAGAAAAAACTTAATCTAAAGGCTCCAGCTATCCCAATATCACTCTGAGCGTCGCTACTATTACCATCACTATCATGACTCGAACTATGCGATGAGATGACGTATCTTCGTTGGTGTTTATTACAAATTGGTCCAATCTGTCGTCGATGGCCTCTTCCAATGTCATAAATTCGTCTTCGCATTTGATGGCATGATCTACAGCTTTTTGCCACTCGTCTGGCCCGATGGATGCGAATTTTTCAGACAAAAGACGCTGCACTTCGGTCAAATTCATGGCAACATTGAATTTGCTTACGTGACCTTTCACCTGCGACCAAATGTTTTCTGTCGGATTGAAGTCCGGATGATATCGAGGGAGCCTTAACACTGTGTGGCCGTGAGCTTCCATTATGGTGTCAAGCGAGTACTTTACATAGAGATGCTTATGGCGTTCAATTATATCGTACAATTCTGGTTTATACGCTTTGATATTGAAAGGTATGTTTTTATCTTTTAACCAATCCTGCATAATCTTTTTTGCAAAGTTACTGTTCGGTGCCCTGTCCTCTAATGTGCTATGGTATGACGCATTGTCAATGACAAACACAGAATTCAGTTGGAGGTTGGGAATTAATTTCTCTTGCAACCATTTCTCGTAATTTTCCTTGTTCATCTCACTGTGATAGTCTCCTGTGGTCTGAGCCGATTTGTACATGAGCAAAGCATTTGGTATGAATCCATTAGCACCACCAGCATGCACTACAATCAACCTCGGTCCCTTCGAAATTGGTTTTTTTATGCCTTTGCTTTGGCCATCAGACCAGGCTTGTTCCTTGGTGTGGGTCGAATGAACATAAGTCTCGTCGCCATACACAATAGGTCTCCCTTCATGCCGATATTTTTTTATTTTTCTTAAAAATCGTATTCTTAATAGCCTTACTTCGTCTTTTTCCGCCAACAACTTACGGTTCGTTTGCGTTTTCCTAACTTAAATCCTATCTCTTTTACGTTTCGGCGCAGAGTTTCTCTGCCCCCTTCGAAGTCGATATCTCTTTTTAATTTCTCCAATAGCGCTCTCATTGTGACTACCTGTTTTTCTTCGCGGTGAAAGTCATGCGTATGGCTTGGTACGAAAAATCGTCCAATTCCTTATGATAAGTTTTTTTCAATTTACCCTTTTTCGGCGTTCTAAAAGAAGGCCCCGCAGTGTTGTCACTCATCTGTTGAACCTTCTCTTTAAGAATTCTCGTTATTGTTCGTTTTCAAATTTGTGTAGCTTCGGCCGTTCGGTCAATAATTTTCAAAAATCGATCTTTTATAAATGTTGTGTTCTTTTATAAATGTTGTGTTCTTAGACTCCTGAGCTTCTTTCTTCATAAACTCGTGCACATTGAAAATTATTTCCCGAGCTTGACTTTTAAGTGGTTGCCCCCTTTTTAAAGAACTCGTTTTAAATCATAAAAAAGAAAACACTTTTGTTGCCACTAAGTGTACTTTTGCCTGCTACGCGTGCACTCGATCAGACGTATGGCGACTGACTAACATGCCACGTGGCGCGCGCTAACATGGCGGCAGCTGCTGACCAATAGCGGTACGGGAAAAAGAAGCGCGGTGCGTGGAGCGTGCTGATTGGTCAATAGCATTTCCCGCGCTTTACAAATTCATCTTCTGCGCAGGTACATCGGTAAACCATATCAGTTGGGTACCTACTACTGTAAAAACCTTGATTGGTTATTAATATTTTTATTTTATAATCAGTCTTACACAAATGTGTAAGACTGATTATTATTGATGATTTTCAAAATTGAAATGCAAAGCAAAGCAACCTTTTGTTTGGTAATCAGTTTCTAAAATTGCTTGTAAAGAAAACATATCTATAACATTTATCAAACAAAATAACATAATATCTTCAGTAAACATTTATATAATTATTTCTTCTTATTTAAATAAAAGAATAGGTTTTTTTTTTCATTTAATTAATCAAATGATGTATTATTAAAACAAGATTGCACGTAGGTACACGATGTACAGGGCTGGGGCTCTGTCTCGCATAGGGTCGCAGCATTATGCTGAGCGATGGACGTTTTGCGTGGATGTGATGCATATTTTCCCCCAACTTGTTTCTTTTTGTGTTTGTGTTCTTTTTTTGCGTCATGTTTACCGCAAATAAACGTATTTTCTTTCTTTCTTTCTTTACAGTAAAAAAATATATCAAATTTTTTTAAACATTAACTGCTTAATAAAAACAAGAAAAACGTACTTATATGATTTATATCCGTACATAACCTAATCAAATCAGAATGTCACATCTCCTTATATTTTTTATAACTTAATTATATTTTTTCATTAAAACGGTTGCGACTTGCGCGTGCATTAGCTGTAAACGAAGCTTCATGAAAATCCCCGAACCCGTGATCGGCTCGGCCGACTAAATAGTCGGCCTCTTTACAACCGACTAATCGGCTAGTCAGCCAAAGTCATATTCGGCACATCTCTAAAAATAACGTTAAAATGTCATGTCCTAAGCATGGCCATGAGCTAAGCATGACCATGAGCCATGCTCTGATAGTGCGTTGCTCGTGCCGGGCGAGTCGCCTGGCCGTGCTGGTCACCGAGCTGGCGAGGGCTGGACCACTGATGACTCGATGCTAATGAAATGCGTTCTGTTCAGTTTTGAGTAAATACGACCATTTAACATATTACTTAAGTTTTAGAGAAATAGATTCGCGCTACCGAGCCGGGTTTAACCTGATATTTGAAACATGAGCCGCAAATATTTATAAATTTTAACATGCAGATACTAATGTTATTTAATGACGTCTGTGCATACTAAATTAGTTAATCTGTCATTCTAATGATAGGTACTAAAAATATTCACATTCTCATTTTAATTTAGTTAGTTTTCTATGTGTCATCAGTTTCGCAACATTTTTAGTGATATGCACACAACTTATCAGCCACGGCCACAGACTGTGGTCACGTCGTGAGCTTAGAGCCGGGTCAGGTGTCGACTACAACGACCCAGTCACACATATGATACATGTGTACCCACAATAGTGGACGAAGACGCGCAGACCTGGACAGGCTGAACACACAACACCCGTGTGACTTGATAAACGGATCCTTGGAATTATAGCATATAAGAATAGGAAAGCCAATGTTTTTACGTTTGTAGGTAGGGGTGCAGTAGGTACCAACACATCACGTCAGGTTCGTGTAGTGACAGCAAACAATTATAAGTTCTATATGTTGTAGGTAGGGGTGCAGTAGGTACCAACACATCACGTCAGGTTCGTGTAGTGACAGCAAACAATTATAAGTTCTATATGTTGTAGGTAGGGGTGCAGTAGGTACCAACACATCACGTCAGGTTCGTGTAGTGACAACAAACAATTATAAGTTCTATATGTTGTAGGTAGGGGTGCAGTAGGTACCAACACATCACGTCAGGTTCGTGTAGTGACAGCAAACAATTATAAGTTCTATATGTTGTAGGTAGGGGTGCAGTAGGTACCAACACATCACGTCAGGTTCGTGTAGTGACAACAAACAATTATAAGTTCTATATGTTGTAGGTAGGGGTGCAGTAGGTACCAACACATCACGTCAGGTTCGTGTAGTGACAACAAACAATTATAAGTTCTATATGTTGTAGGTAGGGGTGCAGTAGGTACCAACACATCACGTCAGGTTCGTGTAGTGACAACAAACAATTATAAGTTCTATATGTTGTAGGTAGGGGTGCAGTAGGTACCAACACATCACGTCAGGTTCGTGTAGTGACAACAAACAATTATAAGTTCTATATGTTGTAGGTAGGGGTGCAGTAGGTACCAACACATCACGTCAGGTTCGTGTAGTTACAACAAACCATTATAAGTTCTATATGTTGTAGGTAGGGGTGCAGTAGGTACCAACACATCACGTCAGGTTCGTGTAGTGACAACAAACAATTATAAGTTCTATATGTTGTAGGTAGGGGTGCAGTAGGTACCAACACATCACGTCAGGTTCGTGTAGTGACAACAAACAATTATAAGTTCTATATGTTGTAGGTAGGGGTGCAGTAGGTACCAACACATCACGTCAGGTTCGTGTAGTGACAGCAAACAATTATAAGTTCTATATGTTGTAGGTAGGGGTGCAGTAGGTACCAACACATCACGTCAGGTTCGTGTAGTTACAACAAACAATTATAAGTTCTATATGTTGTAGGTAGGGGTGCAGTAGGTACCAACACATCACGTCAGGTTCGTGTAGTGACAGCAAACAATTATAAGTTCTATATGTTGTAGGTAGGGGTGCAGTAGGTACCAACACATCACGTCAGGTTCGTGTAGTGACAGCAAACAATTATAAGTTCTATATGTTGTAGGTAGGGGTGCAGTAGGTACCAACACATCACGTCAGGTTCGTGTAGTGGCAGCAAACAATTATAAGTTCTATATGTTGTAGGTAGGGGTGCAGTAGGTACCAACACATCACGTCAGGTTCGTGTAGTGGCAGCAAACAATTATAAGTTCTATATGTTGTAGGTAGGGGTGCAGTAGGTACCAACACATCACGTCAGGTTCGTGTAGTTACAACAAACCATTATAAGTTCTATATGTTGTAGGTAGGGGTGCAGTAGGTACCAACACATCACGTCAGGTTCGTGTAGTGACAACAAACAATTATAAGTTCTATATGTTGTAGGTAGGGGTGCAGTAGGTACCAACACATCACGTCAGGTTCGTGTAGTGACAGCAAACAATTATAAGTTCTATATGTTGTAGGTAGGGGTGCAGTAGGTACCAACACATCACGTCAGGTTCGTGTAGTGGCAGCAAACAATTATAAGTTCTATATGTTGTAGGTAGGGGTGCAGTAGGTACCAACACATCACGTCAGGTTCGTGTAGTTACAGCAAACAATTATAAGTTCTATATGTTGTAGGTAGGGGTGCAGTAGGTACCAACACATCACGTCAGGTTCGTGTAGTGACAGCAAACAATTATAAGTTCTATATGTTGTAGGTAGGGGTGCAGTAGGTACCAACACATCACGTCAGGTTCGTGTAGTTACAGCAAACAATTATAAGTTCTATATGTTGTAGGTAGGGGTGCAGTAGGTACCAACACATCACGTCAGGTTCGTGTAGTGACAGCAAACAATTATAAGTTCTATATGTTGTAGGTAGGGGTGCAGTAGGTACCAACACATCACGTCAGGTTCGTGTAGTGACAGCAAACAATTATAAGTTCTATATGTTGTAGGTAGGGGTGCAGTAGGTACCAACACATCACGTCAGGTTCGTGTAGTGACAGCAAACAATTATAAGTTCTATATGTTGTAGGTAGGGGTGCAGTAGGTACCAACACATCACGTCAGGTTCGTGTAGTGACAGCAAACAATTATAAGTTCTATATGTTGTAGGTAGGGGTGCAGTAGGTACCAACACATCACGTCAGGTTCGTGTAGTGACAACAAACAATTATAAGTTCTATATGTTGTAGGTAGGGGTGCAGTAGGTACCAACACATCACGTCAGGTTCGTGTAGTGACAGCAAACAATTATAAGTTCTATATGTTGTAGGTAGGGGTGCAGTAGGTACCAACACATCACGTCAGGTTCGTGTAGTGACAGCAAACAATTATAAGTTCTATATGTTGTAGGTAGGGGTGCAGTAGGTACCAACACATCACGTCAGGTTCGTGTAGTGACAACAAACAATTATAAGTTCTATATGTTGTAGGTAGGGGTGCAGTAGGTACCAACACATCACGTCAGGTTCGTGTAGTGACAACAAACAATTATAAGTTCTATATGTTGTAGGTATGGGTGCAGTAGGTACCAACACATCACGTCAGGTTCGTGTAGTGACAGCAAACAATTATAAGTTCTATATGTTGTAGGTAGGGGTGCAGTAGGTACCAACACATCACGTCAGGTTCGTGTAGTGACAGCAAACAATTATAAGTTCTATATGTTGTAGGTAGGGGTGCAGTAGGTACCAACACATCACGTCAGGTTCGTGTAGTGACAGCAAACAATTATAAGTTCTATATGTTGTAGGTAGGGGTGCAGTAGGTACCAACACATGTTATTATACACTAGTGACCGAGCTCTGCTTCGCACGGGTGCACTCTACCAATGTGACGATAATATTCTGGAAGGTTTACGTATAAACATTCCGGATGATTTTTTTTTTTATAATTGTAAATCCATTGTTTGGTTTAGAAGAAATAAGCGGTCACACATACAAACACGGAAAGTGACTTTGTTTTATACTATTAATAGATTTCCGAGATGCGCCGGATGCCGCTGCAGGTCTTGGAAAGGTTTTAGTCCATAACGACTACAAATCAGTATCGCAATATAAGTTACTAGCTTCTGCCCGCGACTTCGTCCGCGTGACATTTCTTATTACTTCTGACGCTCGCTTAGCGTTTTTTCTGACTTTTGTTTCTTTTTACTCGGCTGCTAAGGACTCGTGGCGTGATGTTAAATAGCATATAATTAACCTATCGCAAGAATTGGGCTATCAAATGCAAAAATATTTTTTCAAATCCGACTAGCAGCTCCAGAGATTAGCGCGTTCAAACAAAAAAGCCGGCCAAGTGCGTGTCACCTAAACTTTCACGGCGGGATCTTTCCAGAATAGCGCCACTGCTTATGCGTGTGAAGTTTCATTAAAATCGGTTTATACATTTCGAAAAACAAGGACTTGACAGATTGTATGAAATGCCGTACACGGTAATCGCTCTTAATTAGGATGAATTTATCCCAAGAACAAAATTTGTAGTAGAAAAAATGTTCTACCATATGTGATATCATCCATCCAATGTGATAAAACTACAAAATAACTATTTTCGGACTTTTTCCTGTACTTGTACTGAGAGACTGCTTCTTGTCAAATTTCATATTCTAGGTCAACGGCAGTACCCGATAGGTTTTGATTTATTTGCGAGTATCAAAATATGTCGCATCAATGGCCGTAGTTTTTATTGCGTTCACTTAAAAGCTTGATTTTTTAGAGCTCCAAGGGACCGTAGACCTACGTATTTGATATTAATTTCAACTTGGTACCTCCACGCGTTACTGAGAAAAAGCGTCTTAACATGACTGCAGACAGACAGACAGACAGACCCCTCCCTCCAGCCCTCTAACATTGCCACGCTTCCTGTTTTCTAAACTAAACGCGCTTCTCATCATTTTGTTTAGTTGTTGTAACAATTCCTTATTTTTTATTTATGTATTATTATTTGTTCGTATTTTTATTTCACTACAACACACTAAATATTAGTAATGATTAGTCTGTACCTATTTAACTTTCAAGGCCTGGGTATTTTCATCTCACCTGTAATACAATTTATACTCAAAAGCTACAATATTAGAAAGTTTTCATAATATTGTAGCTGTTTGAGAAAATTTATAGGTGTATGACAGGCAATGTGATATGAACAAAAATGGGGTAATGCAACAAATAATATCGCATAGTATCGTTGACCGGCGCGCGGTGTGTTGTTGTGAGATACGATGCGGGCGAGCGAGCGTGTGTGGTGCAGCACTAGTGCGTGTGTTGCAGCGGTTCCAAGCGGGCAAAGCGCTGCGCGACCTGCTGCCCGGCGGCGCCAAGTCCAAGGTACATCACGCTCATCGCGCACCATTCAATCGCTGTCGCACTCACCATTGTCTATCCTGGTTTGTCCCACCGCGGGCACACGCCTCCCTCCCGTCACCACACACTTGTGTTGTCTGCTTGTATGAGCCAGTCCTTGCGGTAGGAGTCAAGCTGGTCCCTCCGTTCCAAGCCGTCTGCCGTGACGTGACGTGACGTCGCCTCGCGCGTGCGCAGTCTAGTCATTGTAGGCTTATTGGGTTAATTGATAACAATTAACCCAATAAGCCTACAATGACTAGAAAAATCTACTGACAAAAATAGATTATAAAATCTACTGACATAAACTTGCGTCATTGTCTGGAGCCAATGATAATATCGTAACTCGAAAGAACCCTAAAACTACATAGAATAATAACATGTGAATAATACTAACTAAATTAAATAATATTTACCCAACGGTACCATTGTTATCGTCTTTCAAAGATGAGCGAATGAATGAACTTACTCGACGGAATTTATTGTAACAATGTATTGTAACAATGTGCGCACGCGCGTTACGTAGTTGTATTTTATATTAGTAATCTGAACACATTTCTAACATTGCCAATGACACCTTAGATGGGGCACATTTAAGGGGCTGCCGATGCTAAACGATAAAAACGGACCGGGGTAAAGCTTCGCGGAGAGGCTGCGGCGAGCGGGCGTGCGCGCTGCAGTGCGGGCCGGTGCGCGTGCGCACCAGGCGACACTGTGGTGGGGAGCATACCGAACTAATATCATTCGCTGCGCTTACTCGCATATAATTATCTTATTTATTTTTTGCAAGTAGTAAGACGTTCTAGGAGACTGCGGGCTGTAGGCGTCTGCTGGCAATGGTAACCGCTTGCTAGCAAGTAGTAAGACGTTCTAGGAGACTGCGGGCTGTAGGCGTCTGCTGGCAATGGTAACCGCTTGCTAGCAAGTAGTAAGACGTTCTAGGAGACTGCGGGCTGTAGGCGTCTGCTGGCAATGGTAACCGCTTGCTAGCAAGTAGTAAGACGTTCTAGGAGACTGCGGGCTGTAGGCGTCTGCTGGCAATGGTAACCGCTTGCTAGCAAGTAGTAAGACGTTCTAGGAGACTGCGGGCTGTAGGCGTCTGCTGGCAATGGTAACCGCTTGCTAGCAAGTAGTAAGACGTTCTAGGAGACTGCGGGCTGTAGGCGTCTGCTGGCAATGGTAACCGCTTGCTAGCAAGTAGTAAGACGTTCTAGGAGACTGCGGGCTGTAGGCGTCTGCTGGCAATGGTAACCGCTTGCTAGCAAGTAGTAAGACGTTCTAGGAGACTGCGGGCTGTAGGCGTCTGCTGGCAATGGTAACCGCTTGCTAGCAAGTAGTAAGACGTTCTAGGAGACTGCGGGCTGTAGGCGTCTGCTGGCAATGGTAACCGCTTGCTAGCAAGTAGTAAGACGTTCTAGGAGACTGCGGGCTGTAGGCGTCTGCTGGCAATGGTAACCGCTTGCTAGCAAGTAGTAAGACGTTCTAGGAGACTGCGGGCTGTAGGCGTCTGCTGGCAATGGTAACCGCTTGCTAGCAGGTATGCCGAAGTATTCCCGTTTGAGCACCTATTTTTTGGGCACCAATGCATTGAGCACCGAAGGTATTAAATGGATTGGTGCTCAAATGGGAATACCCGTTTGCCAATATTGTAACAACACAAAAACTAAAGCTGTTGGTGCCTCCCTCATTAAATAACATTCCACAAAGTATTTTTAAAATATTTGAATATTCAACATGTTTTTTCATAATGAACAAAATAATATACAAAACTGTTATAAAATTTTATTTATTAATTACCTTGATTATCTTAATCATCTCCGAACTTGTTTCTTTTAATTATGTACCCATAACAGGTATAAAATTATGTTCTAATAAGTTTTAAAAATAAATTTGAGTTTCTATTATAATTTAGTGACAAAATTCACAACCTTTGTAATGATTGTAGACGTGAACCGATCGGTATTTCTCTCAAATAGCTGATTTTTGAATGTCATTATCTAAGAAGCGGTCCTGAATAAGACGGACCGTGCACACGAACAGGCTCGGACCGTGCACACGAAGAGGCTCGTATCGTGCACACGAACAGGCTCGTATCGTGCACACGAACAGGCTCGTATCGTGCACACGAACAGGCTCGGATCGTGCACACGAACAGGCTCGGATCGTGCACACGAACAGGCTCGTATCGTGCACACGAACAGGCTCGGATCGTGCACACGAACAGGCTCGGATCGTGCACACGAACAGGCTCGGATCGTGCACACGAACAGGCTCGGATCGTGCACACGAACAGGCTCGGATCGTGCACACGAACAGGCTCGGATCGTGCACACGAACAGGCTCGGACCGTGCGTCGTGTTTCCCTCGCATCAACAAGTTGGTCGCAGTTACTTTCCAATTTAGTATTTTCAGGACTGATTTTCATAAAACACTGATAACCTTATAAGTACTAAAATTATCCTTAAAATCAATGTTTTTACTTGCGTCGGGTAATGTTCAGTCATACTACTCGCTTCATTTGTATCTGTTGTTGTTATGTCACACAGAGCCACGAGTGACATTAGAACTAAAATTTACAATCCGACGTTTTATTTGTATCTGTTGTTGTTATGTCACACAGAGCCACGAGTGACATTAGAACTAAAATTTACAATCCGACGTTTTATTTGTATCTGTTGTTGTTATGTCACACAGAGCCACGAGTGACATTAGAACTAAAATTTACAATCCGACGTTTTATTTGTATCTGTTGTTGTTATGTCACACAGAGCCACGAGTGACATTAGAACTAAAATTTACAATCCGACGTTTTATTTGTATCTGTTGTTGTTATGTCACACAGAGCCACGAGTGACATTAGAACTAAAATTTACAATCCGACGTTTTATTTGTATCTGTTGTTGTTATGTCACACAGAGCCACGAGTGACATTAGAACTAAAATTTACAATCCGACGTTTTATTTGTATCTGTTGTTGTTATGTCACACAGAGCCACGAGTGACATTAGAACTAAAATTTACAATCCGACGTTTTATTTGTATCTGTTGTTGTTATGTCACACAGAGCCACGAGTGACATTAGAACTAAAATTTACAATCCGACGTTTTATTTGTATCTGTTGTTGTTATGTCACACAGAGCCACGAGTGACATTAGAACTAAAATTTACAATCCGACGTTTTATTTGTATCTGTTGTTGTTATGTCACACAGAGCCACGAGTGACATTAGAACTAAAATTTACAATCCGACGTTTCACTTCACGCTGTTTTACATAACCTCACAGACTACATAACCTGTAATCGATGACCCGCTACATTGATAAACGCAAAGGGTTTATGCAATTCTGCGGGTTAAAGTTCAATAATTATGGAAAATCGCTAAACATCGTTCAGCTGTTTTACTCAACGGAGATGTTTTGTAAAATTGGACTTCGTGTACCGAGTGTATTTCTTCGGAGACCACGTCTTCTTCATGAGTCTCAGGGCAGAACTACCTACAGACAGAACTCGTACGTGATAAGAGCTTGTCGTACTTTCAATATGGTGTGTCGGGATGTCGAGCTAGATTTATTTACTAGTAGCATTAAGGAAGTTAAAAAAGGTTTGAATAATTGGTTTTTCGATGCATAATCATTCTTTTTTTTTTCTCAATTTTATTTTTTGAGCGTGGTATACTCCATTTGCGTAATTCTTACATCGCTGTTTTCGCGTATTTGTTAATATTACTCACTTTAATCATTAGTGGAAGCTTGTAATTGGCCATCTTATACACATTGTATTTGATATTGAAAAGCTGTACTAAAATTAATAAAATAAAATAAAACAGCTAGCGGTTTTGTAAAACAGCGGATTCGACGATTCATCTGCGACACATGCATTCGTATTGGCCATTTTCAGCACTGAAATTAAACTCCATTATTTTGGTTTTAAATCCTGACCGTTACAACCTAGCGCGGACAGATGCATGCACTTGAAAAGGGGCTGCTGTTGCCGCAGTGAGCCTGTGTCACTCACTCAGCTCCGCTTACAACCTAGCGTGGACAGATGCATGCACTTGAAAAGGGGCTGCTGTTGCCGCAGTGAGCCTGTGTCACTCACTCAGCTCCGCTTACAACCTAGCGCGGACAGATGCATGCACTTGAAAAGGGGCTGCTGTTGCCGCAGTGAGCCTGTGTCACTCACTCAGCTCCGCTTACAACCTAGCGCGGACAGATGCATGCACTTGAAAAGGGGCTGCTGTTGCCGCAGTGAGCCTGTGTCACTCACTCAGCTCCGTTTACAACCTAGCGCGGACAGATGCATGCACTTGAAAAGGGGCTGCTGTTGCCGCAGTGAGCCTGTGTCACTCACTCAGCTCCGCTTACAACCTAGCGCGGACAGATGCATGCACTTGAAAAGGGGCTGCTGTTGCCGCAGTGAGCCTGTGTCACTCACTCAGCTCCGCTTACAACCTAGCGCGGACAGATGCATGCACTTGAAAAGGGGCTGCTGTTGCCGCAGTGAGCCTGTGTCACTCACTCAGCTCCGCTTACAACCTAGCGCGGACAGATGCATCCACTTGAAAAGGGGCTGCTGTTGCCGCAGTGAGCCTGTGTCACTCACTCAGCTCCGCTTACAACCTAGCGCGGACAGATGCATGCACTTGAAAAGGGGCTGCTGTTGCCGCAGTGAGCCTATGTCACTCACTCAGCTCCGCTTACAACCTAGCGCGGACAGATGCATGCACTTGAAAAGGGGCTGCTGTTGCCGCAGTGAGCCTGTGTCACTCACTCAGCTCCGCTTACAACCTAGCGCGGACAGATGCATGCACTTGAAAAGGGGCTGCTGTTGCCGCAGTGAGCCTGTGTCACTCACTCAGCTCCGCTTACAACCTAGCGCGGACAGATGCATGCACTTGAAAAGGGGCTGCTGTTGCCGCAGTGAGCCTATGTCACTCACTCAGCTCCGCTTAACAAGCAGCAGCAGCGCGGCAGGAAATGCTGAGATGTTCTCACAACAACAATCTCAGATCACATCAGTACCATACAAATATTGGTGGTTTGCTGAAAATGTTATCTTCACAAAGACATGAGAATTAAAAAGATATTTAATGTAAACTCCGTGTAGTTATTTATTAAAATTTTATTATAAAATAATGCAAGCTGATATTTGTGTAAATATGTAAATCACAAACAAAACGGAATGTGTACATAAAGCTTAAGAAGTGTAGGTAATAGTGTCAAGAGGCAATCTTATGTTATTTCAAGCTTACTCTGATTACGTTGTTGAATGGTATTAAGGCGCGGGCACACGGCCGCGTGTTTGCGCGCGGCTCGCTCTGCCGGATGCGGCTATCATGTGAACTGATATCTCTGACACCGTGTGCCGACATCACTGTTCATCACTGTTGTGTCACATTTGAACACAACGAAAATATTTATAGTGTTGAGATGACAACGTTTTCCGATTTGTGTAATATTTAATAAAACCTCAAATATCTAACCTTTGCATTACGATATCTTTATATTACGTCATGATTTTCCATCAAAAAAAGTAAATAAATCGGACATTAATATGATAAGAAAAATAACAGTTTTTTTATTAAGTGTCAAATTTTTCCCGTAAGGTGATAAAACTTATCAATTGAAGATTTATGATGATTAAAAGTGCGCCTTTCACGTGTTCAGCGGCCAGTACGCAGCTGATAAGCGCGTGCTCACTGCCCCAGCCGGCCTCGCTGCACACCAGTTGCCATGACATTCATTTTGATTAATAATGTATAAAGATGCATAATTAATACCTAAAAAACTGGCGAAGTGCATGTCGGACCACGCACAATGAAGGGTTCCGTAGTTGGGATGAATTTATCCCAAGAACAAACCTTAACATTGTAGTTAAAAAACATGTTCTCTCATACATTCCAACTGCAAACGTAAGTTGGCCGACTGTTACCCGTACCTAAACTATTACCCGTACCCAGTGGCGTGCACAGAGATTTTAGACAGGGTATGCACAAGAAAAAAAAACTTACCAGTTTCAACTTGTTGTACCTACCCTAAGTGGGTTCCCAAATTCCCATCATATTTAACCAACAAATCTACAAGTTCCAGAAAATTGCCTTTATTAAACGACAAGCTGGATTCGTCATGACCACGGAATGCTAATTCTTGTTTACCTAGAAAACAAACTACCTACATCAATCAACCGTTTGAAAATGTTTCTATTTCTTTCAACTTTTGCGTCGTGCCTTTTAATATCTAACTTTAACTGGCTATTCAAACTAGTCTCTATTCTTTCTTTACCAAAAGTTTGGAACTTTAAGCAGGATTCTAGATGTTTTTCAGAAGAATCATGCTTAGCAGCCGCTTTGTGAAAATTATTTAAATCTGAGTACCTACCCGCTATAGGTCCAAACATTCTTTTTATCTTGATTAGTAAACAAAATGCAAGGGAAACAATACAATGTGTTTGTGTGTACACAACCAGTTAGCCAGTAGGTAATAGTTATCATAAAACTTTTTATGAAAATAACGAGTAGTACTTATTACCTTTTCTTTGAGTTAAATCTAACCCGGGTACACACCTTCCCTTTGCAACCAATCTAACTTTTTCCTCAAAAGATAACGACGAAAACGCGGCGGATTTTAACTTATGTATACACACTTCGCCAGCACAGGTCTCACAGGTATAATTTTCCATATTTTACAATAAACTTGCTAAATAATTACTCGACAGTCAATCACTTGCGCCAAGAAAAACAATATGGCGAAAAAACTTTGCAATTTATTACATTACGAACTAATACGAAAGAATGAATTAGGTAGTCGATCATTTGGTCAATCCGACTAAAAAAAGTCGACCCTTTGCAATGAACAATTAAGCGGTACTTTTACGGCTTCTCAATTTGGACGGGTTGCAATGTAAGCTATGCTTCTAAAACTCCAACACGCGCACACATTTTCACGCACACAGTCACACTTTTGCTGTGTACTACACGAGATGCGTTGTATGAAGAATAAGCAAGGCGTAGTAATGCTTTAGCCCACGGGAGCGCTGACTGCGTGGTGCGCGCGGCGGTGGATGTTCGCCGCTCCAACGAGTTAGTTCCAAAAAAAGTAATAGATTGACGCGTATGCTATATTACCGTGATTTTTTTGAATTATAGTTATTTATCATTTAGAGGGACATGTATGTGTAGGACTACAGGGTATGCAGAGCTTATTTGCATGTATGGAGTGCACGCCACTGCCCGTACCTAAACTATTACCCGTACCTAAACTATTACCCGTACCTAAACTATTACCCGTACCTAAACTATTACCCGTACCTAAACTATTACCCGTACCTAAACTATTACCCGTACCTAAACTATTACCCGTACCTAAACTATTACCCGTACCTAAACTATTACCCGTACCTAAACTATTACCCGTACCTAAACTATTACCCGTACCTAAACTATTACCCGTACCTAAACTATTACCCGTACCTAAACTATTACCCGTACCTAAACTTGTGAAGCCTACTTAGCTTTGATAGTTTTCCTTTTCACTTCGCCGTACACAGGTACATATCCAAACACGGGGGCACTGCAGTAACGGATCCCTTAATCGAAAAACTGTTTTAGAAAACCCGCAATATTTTTGAAACACCTATCCAACAACACACCATGGGGCAGACGAGAAAAAGAAAAACATGGGGATGTTTTCTTTACGTGTACAGAAGGTACCCTAAAAAAAATATTCCATGATTTATATTACCACATTATCGGCGTGATTAACATGTATATCCATGCTAAAATATAGCTTTATAGTACTTAGAGTCTCTGAGCTAAGCTGCGGACAGATGGACGGACCGACCGAAACTATAAGGATTCCTTGTTGACTACGGAATCCTAAAAAAAGAGCCATTAGCTTTTCGGTGCAGAACTTCGGTGACAAGATATTTTTTTTTAATTAATATTTTGTAGAGCTAAGCATAGTATTTTTATAATTATGACAAAGTATATAAAAACAATTGCTAAACGATGTGAAAAAAATAAACTGCTAAAGTGCATTAGGTATTACACATTTTAGGATTACTTATGTAGGTATTTCAAAATGATACTATTGGATGAAAACAACGCAAACTACAAAAGTATCCTCTTAACATTCGCCACTCCGGACTCTGAGAGCCCTCCGTCGGAACGGTGGCGCCAGTAATCTTCATTTAATTTATTTATTTGGGACAAAAAACAGGTATTCATTACAGCATTCACAAAAAGTAGTTAAATTACAGTCGAAAAAACGTATAACCCACACTATTGTCCACGAAGTGACATCGGAGTGTGACAACGAACGCATGCTACTAAAATGAAGAAAGAATAATATTAAAAGTACATATTTAGAAGAACAACACCATATACCGACGAAGCGAAGGAAGCGAACAACAAGAGCAGCCGACTTAAGGGCGGCTTGGGAGAGGTTGTGAAGCCATTCTTTTAAATTTAGATTGCGACAGCGCGAAAATAA
The DNA here is from genome assembly GCA_947568875.1 of Fissipunctia ypsillon. NCBI lineage: Eukaryota > Metazoa > Arthropoda > Insecta > Lepidoptera > Noctuidae > Fissipunctia > Fissipunctia ypsillon. Next base: position 561,219 of record OX387652.1, read on the forward strand.
CAAACTCGGTGAATTGTGAGTTATAGGTTTGTAAAAGTCGGCGTAGACGGGCTCGCACCCCAGCTTCGCTCTACAACGTGCGGTGTAGGATAGTCGAGGTGCGCGCTCCCCCCGCCGGATAACAGTTGTAGGTACTACGTAACACAATCTATTTAAGAGCTCAGTAGAATTAAATTTATTAATGTTCCATTCGCTCTCTAATAGCTTCCACAAATGTTCTGAGCTCGTAGGAGAACGATTTTTCACCCGTCTATCGAGTTCATCCCAAACAAGCTCAATGGGAGAAAGATCTAAGATTTTTTCATCTTTTTTCTTGTTCAAAAAGGTCTGGTACAGTTTAGAAGAATGCTTAGGATCATTATCCTGTTGGAAAATGAATCCAGGACCAATTAGATTTAGTCCACTGGGTACGGCGGCATTTTGGAGAATTTTCAAATAACCTTCCTTCGGGGTCGGGGGGCGGGGGAGTTTTATTACAATGTGGTTGTTACTTTAGTATATTGTGTATCTTACGACTTCTACGCGAACGAAGTCGCGGGGCATAGCTAGTTATAACTAAAAATTTGAAGTATACCTATTGGTTTTAAACTTTCGATTTGGGCTGCAATTCATAAAAATGCTCTTCGTATACATCCATTTTATTTTTTTAGCGTTTCGGAGCCAAATGGCAAAACGGAGCCCTTGCAACTTGTAATACCTCTTTCGTATTCCCTGACAGTTTAGTGAGCCACGCGCTGCTAAATTCGACCATTCATATTCTATTCACATCGATATTTCGTTATTAGAACTGAGCGGCAATTCCGGTCATTTTAACAACTTTTTCATTCTAATCTCAGTCACAATCTGTCAAAAATTGTGTAGTGTTTACCTACATATTTGACATTTTAACAGCGTTTGCATTGTAATCTCAGTCACAATCTGTCAAAAATTGTGTAGCGTTTATCTACATATTTGACATTTTAACAACGTTTGCATTGTAATCTCAGTCACAATCTGTCAAAAATTGTGTAGCGTTTACCTACATATTTGACATTTTAACAGCGTTTGCATTGTAATCTCAGTCACAATCTGTCAAAAATTGTGTAGCGTTTATCTACATATTTGACATTTTAACAACGTTTGCATTGTAATCTCAGTCACAATCTGTCAAAAATTGTGTAGTGTTTATCTACATATTTGACATTTTAACAACGTTTGCATTGTAATCTCAGTCACAATCTGTCAAAAATTGTGTAGCGTTTATCTACATATTTGACATTTTAACAGCGTTTGCATTGTAATCTCAGTCACAATCTGTCAAAAATTGTGTAGCGTTTATCTACATATTTGACATTTTAACAACGTTTGCATTGTAATCTCAGTCACAATCTGTCAAAAATTGTGTAGCGTTTATCTACATATTTGACATTTTAACAACGTTTGCATTGTAATCTCAGTCACAATCTGTCAAAAATTGTGTAGTGGTTATCTACATATTTGACATTTTAACAGCGTTTGCATTGTAATCTCAGTCACAATCTGTCAAAAATTGTGTAGCGTTTATCTACATATTTGACATTTTAACAACGTTTGCATTGTAATCTCAGTCACAATCTGTCAAAAATTGTGTAGCGTTTACCTACATATTTGACATTTTAACAACGTTTGCATTGTAATCTCAGTCACAATCTGTCAAAAATTGTGTAGCGTTTACCTACATATTTGACATTTGATTGTCGCCGAGATGAGATTGCGACTAGATTTTGACGTTTTTAGTTACAGGAATTGGACTTCTGGTGTCAGATTTGGGTATAATTATCTAGATTAATGATAAATGATAAATGATTTTATTTCTGTAAGTAGGTTTATACAAACACTTAAACGTCAAACTTCTTTGTTCTCGTCAGTGCTGATACTGTGGGCATAAGCAATTAAGCACCCAATGACACTGCCTGTCACGATAGCGCAGATTCAATTGTTATGAGATAAGCAAGTTCATGTAAATCTCAAACAAACAGTTTTAAATACACAGGCAATTAGTGTCGTAATAATCTACCAAAGTATCGGAGAGTCATACATTTAAACATAAGGAAGGAATCTGTGTTTTAAGGAGGGTACACACGTAACTGCAAGCATGACAATTCTGCATGAACAATCATTTTGTGCAAGCGTGCTGGAGCATCTGTATGATGGTTTTGTGCAAGCTACATTGATAGAATGTTCACTATGCAGCTTGAACAAGCCGCACTCGTGCAAGCATGACTGAACGCGTGTACGCAGGCTGAGCTCGCGCAATCGAACGCACGCCAGTTGCGCGCGCGCTCAGTGTGAATAGTTCTTTGCTCTGTTGTTGTTGTGTTTTTACTGTTGTGCAAATGTCTTTTGGCGTATTCAATCTAAAGAATACAAAGACAGGTCAATGAGACAGGCTGCATAATTATGATCAATTGCTCGAAAAATAGGGGAAGGGACCCGAATATCGGATATTTTTTTTTTAATTAGGTAAAATATATATGAAACATAACTGTGGTTAAATAAAATTTGTGTGTACGTAATCTTAGTCCCTTTATCCCTTGTACTAAAGAACTTTATCCCTTGTACTAAAGAACTTTAAACGAATTACACAACAGCAGTGTTAAATTATAGACGAAACCATATACTTCAATCAAATAAGAAATTCAGGTGTTAACCACGTCGGCTCCTACTATCAGATACCCGAACCCCCAGATCAGATACCCTACATAACAAAGTAAATTAAAAATGAACACAAAACATGATTTATGTATTTAAGGAACTTTTAAAATCAGCAAATATAGCTAAATGCTAATTGTTAATCAACTAAGGTATTTAACGTGACTCCTAAAATTAGATATTATCCGATATTGAGCAACACCATGTATCCGATATTGGGAATTTACTCATGTAAATAAACAATAGTAATTTGTTATGCAAGGCTGCAAAGTTGTTTGTTTGATGCAGGTACTTGTATTGAAACCTGAGCAAGCGAAGGATTCTAGGATTGAACCGCGAGCGAAGCGAGTGGTTCTAATATAGAATCCTAAGCGTAGCGAGGGCTTCAAAGGTACGAGACGCAGAATAACTTTGCTGCCGAGCGAAACAACTGTTCACCCCACTACAGCGAGGAACACACTGGGTGCAAGACAAACAGCTTAAATAATATATTAAATAAGTGTTTATTTATTTTAAAAATTAAAAGTAAAATGACTACAATTGGTAATATTGAAAGTTAATTTCATGCAGTCGTCGTGCTGCCCAGTGCGATTATTCTAAAATTGAGGTTGGCGCACTGACATGAAATTAGTATATAATAATTCACTTTCAGTGGACTGGCGATATAGAAAATCATTGAATAGAAAGGTTCGAATTTTCCTCGCTAGCGAATAAAATGCACGTTTGTACTCAGATTTCGAATGATAAACAGAATCTGTCCGAGGTTGTGAGGTGAAAATATTTTTTTAAATGTTTATTTTCTTAGTTTTCCTACAAAAGTCGATTTTTAAAGTAAGTAATATAGCAACTAATAAACTACAATAAAGGCATCATTACGAAGTAATTACTTTTTTGAAATGTTGTCTTTAGAAACCATAATAAGTACTTCAATATATTTTTCGAGGCATTAAATCAAACGTCGCCTTTCTGACAGAGGTTGATAAAAGCGCTGCAGTATTTCTATCTAGTTTCGTATTAATAGTAACTGGGCTGCTCGATAGATGACGTTACTTTGTATAAGAGATATTGAATTCGGATCCCTTCGCAAATTTATCGATTTAAACGCAGATAGGGAAGTGGCTGTAAAGAAAATAAAGACATAATACTTTTTAATTAAAATGAATGCAGCTAAAGCAAGCGTGTTGTCGTCCATCGCTCAAGCAAAACCTGATGCTGCTCCAGCTCGCTTGTACAGTGAAGCCTGCCTATATATAAATAGGGAAGGTGTTGACCGGTTAAGTAGTCACGCCACTCTTGGCCAATTACGAGATGCCATCGTTAGGAAAAAAAGCACGCTTGCACAAAACGATTGTTCATGCAGGCTTGTCATGCTTGCAGTTACGTGTGTACCCTCCTTTACTCGGCGCATGGCAATCTTGTACTAAGGCTATGATAAAATACTGTTAAGTCAGGTATTCATGGGAATTCAGTCTTTACTGTAGTGCGAAACGTACTGCTGCGAACGATGTTGCTGCAAGACTGCCTCGTTGGTCTAGTGGTCGCAAGCGCTACTGCTGAGCCTGAGGTCCTGGGTTCGATTCCCAGGTCGGGCAGTGTTATTGGGTTTTTCTATCTGGAATTTCTCAGTAGCAGCCCGGAGTCTGGATTTGTGCCCGGATGATGGCAATAGGCTCGTCCCTATTACATGGGACTTGAACATAACTGGCGAAATGTGGATGTACTATAGGTACACCTCTGCCTAGCCCTTCGGGGATTACAGGCGTGAAAATGTTGTTTATGTAATGTTGCTGCAACAATGTTGCCAACATTTATTCACCATGAATGTCGATGTCCATCCGCTTAAATAGTAGCATGCTATGAAAAGTGAAAGGTTATAATCTATACATACATACACAGGCTGTAAGCGACAGCCCTCCGCAAACTAACAGGGAGCATTCAGCTCCTTATTTTGAATCATATTCCAGCGGAAATATTCTCAGGAAAGTTATCATTTTTTTATCGTTTTTCAGTTACTATTCCTTTATTTCAATGTAAAATTACATTCTCTGTACACAGCACTCCATTTATGTAAATAAAACAGCTAGAATAAAAAAAATCAGCAATGGATGTTTAAATACTCGGTGGCCGAAGGCTCGCTGCGCTGCCGTTCGCTACGCGCGTCTTGCCACGGTAACGATACATGGCGTGTGAGGTAATAAAACAAATCGTGTTTATTGGATTCCCATAACGCTCCTGAAATAATTTCATGTACCGCTCATCTTAGTATGACATACTGAACTCACCCCATCAGTCTGCGGAGGCTGTCCCTCACGCCCTGCACACACTACATTAAATGCCTGCGTATCGTACTGGTGCACTGTCACTATCTGAGCGGATAGACTACGCGGTGAGGGGGCACGTGTGTGCGCGTGTGTGCTCGGATCATGTCTCTATGCTCGCGGCAGGTGTTCGACGAGGTGTGCGTGGAGCTGGCGATGGCGCTGCTGCAGCTGCTGCAGTGGGCGCCGGGCGAGGAGCACCTGTGGCGCGCCTGCAAGGCGCTGGCGCGCTTCGTGGCGCACTCGCAGGACGTGCCGCAGCTCGTCGCCATGGTCGGGCCCGACCCGGCCGCCTTCAGGTGAGCGAGCCCGACTCCTGCCCCGTGACTCGAAGCGAGCTCGGGCAAGCACAGGCAGAGGGCGAGAACCTTAGTGGGGTGGAAATGTGCGATTGCTGTGACTGTAGCGGTCGTTCAGTTCCGTACATCGATGGAACCTAAACTTGTATTTTAGTATACACGAGTTGCGCGACTAATATGTAACCATTGTCTATGTTTAAGACCCAGATATATGAGTTTAGTGACTTTTTAAACTGTTACTTATTACGCCTTCAAACAATGCAAGTAAGTCATTAAAACAATGTATTGCAGTAAAATACTTCATTAAATAAATTCCGAAAGTAATGTCCACCCAAAATATAAAAAACGACTTTACTTTCAAACTACTTGAGGAGCTCGTGGCTAAGTAATAACAGCCGAACGGGTCGATCCATCAGGTTAAGCTACGCTTGCCGGGGTTGTCCGTGGATGGGTGACCATCTTTACATATCGACACTCCTCCGTGCCTCGGAAAGCACGTTAAGCCGTTGGTCCCGGCTGTCATTCGTAGATCTTTGACAGTCGTTACGGGTCGTCAGAAGCCCGATAGTCTGACAACCAGTCTTACCAAGGGGTATCGTATTACCCAGTTACTGGGTTGTGGAGGTCAGATAGGCAGTCGCTCCATGTAAAATACTGGTATTCAGCTGCATCCAGTTAGATTGGAAGCCGATCCCAACATAGTTGGGAAAAGGCTAGGCAGATTGATGACTTTCAAACTACTTACGATATTTTCATGATTTTTTTTTAATGACTATTTTATTAGACTATTTTACTAGCAAAAATGATATCTGTGATTTTTTCATATTTTCTTTACTAAAAATAAGTAGTCCCTACGAACCCGAAGGCCGCGGCCGCACTACGGCGCCTGCGACGCGACGCGACGCGACTTTGTGAAAACAAACTCATATACAGGCCGTCCCACGGATGTGCCACACGGAGGGAAAGTACCTTGAATATTGTAGATGAAACATTTTACTGAAAGAAGACATTATTTGAATTTAAAAAAACAATTTAAACTGCATTCATAGATATTTAAATAATTACATGGTTGAACCGGAAATCGAACCCGTTACACCGATCGAAAGGCTTCATCATAAGAATTATTTTTTGCTAAATAACATAGTGTCAAAAATAAAAGGAAAACCATGAATTTTAACATTTTTAATGCATAATTAATGAGAAATGAGATAAATAATCTTCCGGTTGCAGAACGACAAAACCTTACTTTTCAGCAAGATGGGGCTCCGGCTCATAACAGTCACAGAACAAGGGACTATCTCAATGAACACTTTCATCCCTGGATCGGGACAAATGGACAAATAAGATGGCCGCCGAGATCCCCAGATCTAACACCGTTAGATTTTATATATGGGGTTATGTAAAAAATTTAGTTTACAAGAAAGAAAGAAAAGTGTCCACGAGCTACAAGCAGAACTTAGACGTATTATTCTAAATATCCACCACAATAAGACCAAAAAATCGACAGGGAGCGAAATAATCAAAAGAGTGCGACTTTGTATTCAACAGGAAGGGACTCATTTTGAGCATTTGATAAATTGATTAATTTTGTATTAAAAATGTTAAAATTCATGGTCTTCCTTTTATTTGTCACACTATGTTATTTAGCAAAAAATAATCCTTATGATGAAGCCTTTCGATCGGTATAATAGAGCTACAGGGTGATTATTTTTCTCATATAACGGGTTCGATTCCCGGTTCAACCATGTAATTATTTAAATATCTATGAATGCAGTTTAAATTGTTTTAAAAATTCAAATAATGTCTTCTTTTTAGTAAAATGTTCCATCTACAATATTCAAGGTACGTTCCGTCCGCGCGGCATCCGTGGGGCGGCCTGGATATGTGCATATGTCGGCGGGCGCACTGCAGACGCGGCAGCTTGCTCATTAGCCGCCCTCGCCTTGGCAGTGCGGCCGCACTGCAGACGCGGCAGCTTGCTCATTAGCCGCCCTCGCCTTGGCAGTGCGGCCGCACTGCAGACGCGGCAGCTTGCTCATTAGCCGCCCTCGCCTTGGCAGTGCGGCCGCACTGCAGACGCGGCAGCTTGCTCATTAGCCGCCCTCGCCTTGGCAGTGCGGCCGCACTGCAGACGCGGCAGCTTGCTCATTAGCCGCCCTCGCCTTGGCAGTGCGGCCGCACTGCAGACGCGGCAGCTTGCTCATTAGCCGCCCTCGCCTTGGCAGTGCGGCCGCACTGCAGACGCGGCAGCTTGCTCATTAGCCGCCCTCGCCTTGGCAGTGCGGCCGCGGCCGAACGGAGCCGCGTGCGGCGAAGGCGCACCGCGCAGGCGCACAAGGCCAGCAGCACTTGCCGTCACCTAGACGGTTGGCATGTGTGCTACAGTGAGCCCTGTTGCAACATTTGCTCCGCGAACACATCGCTGTATACTGCACCTTACATCTTTACGGCGTTCCGTTTCTCTCATTTGCTCACCACTGACCTTCAAGACAATATTGACTATCCGAGCGGCTGAGTATGGTAGGCTCATGCGTTGTACTGCAGCGCGTCGAGGGACAAGTGACGCTCATTACAACGTTGTTTGTGGGTACAGCCTGGCAAGCGTGCAGCTAGTGGCCGGACATTCGCAAACGACTGTACAGCCTGGCAAGCGTGCAGCTAGTGGCCGGACATTCGCAAACGACTGTACAGCCTGGCAAGCGTGCAGCTAGTGGCCGGACATTCGCAAACGACTGTACAGCCTGGCAAGCGTGCAGCTAGTGGCCGGACATTCGCAAACGACTGTTCTGATAGAAGACGTCCACTGCGGACAGTGCCACGTGAGCCATGTTGTGGTTGTGTACGTAACTCGCACGTTGTTGCAGAGGCACGAGCGCGCGCGTGGACGAGCAGATCGACCTCATCATGAAGAAGCTCAAGTAGCTGCGAGGCCTGGCGCGGCCGCCGCGCCGGCGCGACTGCTGGCGCGCTCAGCGACCACTTGGTTACCATTTTGTTTTGTTTTTGTTTATACTTTTGTATCGCATAATAAGTACGACAGTCGGTGCTCAAGTGACGTAGACTTGTGTCGCAGCGCCTCGCCGCCGCCGTGCGGGCTGTGCGCCGAGGGCGAGTCGGGTAGCGCCTGGTGCGGTGGCGGGGCGGCGGGCGCCGACGGTTCTGCTGTAAATAATACGTGACCTGTTAGTACTAATGTATCTTAAGGCGACTTTAGCGTAAGTACCTGAGCTTATGACGAGCCTGAATTATGTACATTATATACACTCGTATGTATGTATTTATGTTTATAATATGTATGCTGCAAGCATTAACACGTGGTGACTGCGGTGCATTTACACGATATACTTAAGTATTGTATAGTTATGTTTTATAGTTGTAAAAATTTAAATAAATTATTTGGTGCACTGGGAGTCCGTAGTATTATTTGTTACAACAAGTGCCGCGAGCTCACAAGTTCCTAAGGTAATAAAATAAAATTAAATACCGCTAGATACCGCTAGGCTAGTCTATTTCAGTTACTTTCATAGTATCATATCTTAGGGTATTTTACTGTGGGGACGGGCTGCAGACATCGAGTATATTTTTATTCTGCAGAAAAAATCCATCAGAGCAATATATGACCTCCGCAGGCGCGATTCTCTAAGGGAACTGCTTAAAGATATTAACATCATGACGGTACCTTGTCAATATATCTTTGAAAACATCATGTACGTAAGGAAAAATCTAAATCTTTTCGGTAAAAGGGGTGAACGACACAATTATAGGACTAGAAATGGGGACCAATTAGTTCAAACAGGTTTCAGACTGGCTAAAGTAGGCTCATCCTTCATGGGGTACTGTTTAAAGTGTTACAATAAAATACCTCCCCATATTCTCCAACTGGATGAAAATAAATTTAAATCTTCTATTAAACGCACACTATGCAGCCAAGCATATTATAAGTTGGGGGATTACATCGCAGACAAAAGTGCTTGGCTCAATGCTGGTCCTGCTCCACAAGGGCGCAGAAACTAATTGATTAGCATTCGAAAATATTGTTGGAGCTGCTGAAGATTGTAAAAACCATCTTTGCATTATATATATTCAATCTCTTAGTATTGTATAATTACATAGCACATGTGTGAGCACTATGTACCTACCTACTATAAAGCTACCACTAACTGAGTACGTCTTTTAGTGACTTGAATTGGCCCTGGCGACTGAGAGCAGCTGGAGTATGTCATGCTCACTCAAATGTGTCGCTGGTGGTGGCGAGTGTGTTGGATCATTAAGTTCCCTTCAAAATGGTTGAGCTGAATGGTGCTGATCCATGCGTCATGTTCGTGAACGGGCGCCGTCAGTAGGGACTGGTCATCTCTTAGCTGCCACGGATTATTTTAATTTTTGGATCGTTTTTGACTCTTATCTTTTTGTTGCGGACGCTTTTAACGTGCACGTCTTTCCACATTGTTCTCACATACTTAATTTCAACATGAATGATATAACCAATATTTTGTAACAATATTTTGATTTAAAAGAGTGTCCGTGAAGTTTCTTGTCCGTTCTTCTCCATAGAGATCTACGCTAGAATGAGCAACTAGCTTCAACTTTCTGACTAACTGACCGACTCTTTGACAGTTAAAAGTTTCCTCTCATGATCAGTGTCCCGCTCCTGGATTTTCCCATCATGATCTCATTCTCTTCTCATATGTCCTATAACCGCCTAAACCTGTCCCAAAAGTTCTGCACATCCGCATGTGCGTCCAACGTCCATGTGCGCAAAACACCGCTGTTTTGCGCGCATGGACTTTAAGAAGCTTCGTCAGGATGCGTCAGAACTTAGTTGGGAACAACTGGCAGCGGCGACAGCTGTAGGCGAAAAACTGCGCATTTTCGATCGAACGGTCCTTGCTCTCCACGACAGACATGCTCCTGTTAAAAAAATTAAACTTCGGCGTCCTCCTGCTCCTTGGATGACGGCAGAGGTTCGAATGGCGATGAGGCGCAGGGATCGGGCCTATTGTAAATTTAAAAAGGATCGCAGTGAAGAAAATCGGAACTTTTTCAAAGCTACTAGAAATCGGTGTAATCAGATGATACGCAACGCTAAACGCCGCCATATTCTCGATAACATGGCGGCCGCCACTGCTAGTGGAACCGCGCGCTCGAACCAACCTTTTGACGGAGGCGCCGCTGACGCGTGCACTGCGCACGCTCAACCTCATAGCGATTGAAACGGACTTATTCTGTTGTTCTCTGAGTGAATTCACAAGGAATGCACTGTTTGTAATTTGTTATGGACATAGACGTTAGTATTTAGTTATAACATTATGATAGGCGCATTTATCGCATTGGGTTATCCTGTAATGGTAGATGTAAGAAGAAATAAATAAATAAATAAATAACAAATCTTCTTCACCTGCTGATATCTAGAAGTTCCTCGCTTCTCTTGGTATCGGCAGACCACGTCATGTGGATTTTTCTAATACAATTGGCCTTGATGATATCAACCGTCACTTCACAACCACTTGTCATTTGGATTCCCAAATGTTGTCCCAGACGGTCAATTTCATTACTGGCTTAGCTAGTCCCATCATACAACCATTTCACTTCTCTCCGGTCACCTTGGACGAAATTAAAAAGACCATCCTGTCAATAAAATCCAAGGCTGTGGGCTATGACCGTATCAGTCGTAGTATGGTCATTTGGATTCTCGATATCCTTCTCCCGCCGATTACCCACATCATCAACTTTTCTCTTGATTCCGGACAATTTCCATCCCTGTGGCGTATGGCCTATGTCCGCCCGCTCCCTAAAGTTTCAAACCCCTCCCTACCCACTCACTTTCGACCCATTTCCATTCTCCCATTCCTGTCTAAAGTGCTTGAGGCCTGCGTACACAAGCAGTTTGCGGGGTTTGTTCACCGGAACAACCTTGTTAGCTGGTTTCAGTCTGGATTCAGGTCTGGGCACAGTACCTACAGCCTCCGCTCTCCTTAAAGTGACTGGTGACGTTAGAGAAGCGATGGAGGATACCAGGGTTACCGTTGTTACGGTCCAATTTTGTTGGTGGTTGTACAGTAAAAAGCTTTGATTTTAACACATGTTTATTTAAAAAGTAGGTATGGCTACAAGGCATGCCAACTCATAAGGAAATGGCAGTATAACACTAAACTTAAAATTACGACTTACAACTAACCCAATACTAATAAATAAGGGCGCCAGGAGGGTTTTAGGCAGTTGACGGTAGGTGCATGGAACCCTTCCAGTCCTCCGTACTGCCGGCTGGCGTGAGTTCTTGCCACAATGTGCTGAACAATGTAGCTTATATAAGTAAGACAATGTGAAGTATACATACAGTTTGGCATGCGAGCATTCGGGAAATTTCCATAAAAAAAAAACTCCAACAACAAGGGCGTGGCGGTATGCTGGAACAATTGACACCAACATGTAAAAACAATTAATCTTCCCGAATGGGATATCACTACGAGTTATTCATAATACAACTCACCCCTTTATTGTTTAAGATATTCACTAAGCAAAATAGATTCTCCGTATAAACTGCTAGTTACAATGGGTATTTATAATTTTGACATGGCGGTATATCGAGAACATTCGCTCATAAGCGACACACGTCTGTCTCCTACTAGTCTTTGCGGTGCTATGTCCTTCAAACTCCCGGTCACCTTTATTATTCGTATTGAAGATTAATTAACATCTTATATCTTATAAGAAACACACAAAAAGACAATCCTGACGATGGCCGGGTTTGAACGCACGACACATGACACCGCAATCTACAACTCCGCAATCTCTTGGGTGTGAACCTATAAGGATAGTGTAAGATTGTATAAATACAATAATAATAATAACTAACGCTCGTGTGCTATCTACTACATTAGTAATAAGCTTAAAATCATTCATGTCATTTCTCATTCCATGACGTCATTACACCGTGTTGGTATTAATTGATTTCTCCAATGCCTTTAACGCCGTCAGCCACGATACTCTCCTTTCAATGCTCGCTCATCTTATAGTTTCATCCGAGGCGCTGAAATGGTTCTCGTCTTATCATCGGGGACGTCAGCAGTCGGCTTGCGTTAATGAAAGCTCTTCGAGTTGGCGTGATATTATTTTAATTTAATATTAAATTATTTTTTCTATTACAAAAAGCGCCTTCATCCTCTCTCCTATTAAAAATTAACTTTGCTGTGCCCGACAGGGTCCATAATTGATTCGATGTAATAAAATACTAACCACCATATGTACACATTATGGAATGCAATAAAGAATTGAGTATTGAGTATTGACCTGGATGCTGGTGTTCCACAAGGCGGTATTCTTTCTCCATTGTTATTCTCCATCTTCATTAATTTTATAACTCACTGTCTTCGGTATTCGTATCATCTTTATGCCGATGATCTTCAATTGTATACAGCTCGCGGGTAGAAGGTTTATCGGACGCTATAGCAGATGTAAAGCGAGACTTAGATGCTACCAAAAAGTGGTCTGATAGGTTTGGGGTATCAGTGAACCCCTCAAAGTGTCAGTGTCAGGCCATTGTAATTGGAAGCTCGCGCATGATGGGTAGGGTGACGCTTAGCTCTCTTCCTCCTCTCATTTTCAATGGTACCGTCATACCCATTACCCCTACTGTGAAAGATCTCGGTTTGCATCTTGACTCGACGCTTAGCTAGCAATGCCAGGTCACTAATGTTAGTCGAAGGGTTAACGGTACTCTGCGATCCCTGTATCGTCTGAGAAACTTTTTGCCTGCTAAGACGAAAACTATGCTTGTGCAGACGTTGGTTTTCCCTGTCATTGACTATGGTGACGTGTGCTACTTTGACTTGAATGCGGTTTTGCTGGATAAGGTTGACAGACTGCTTAACAATTGTATCCGGTTCATGTTCAACCTCAGGAAATATGACTATGTGTCATGTGGCATGTGTCTAAGTCTGAGCTGAAATGGATTTGCATTCGCCAGAGAAGAAGTTTGCGTGCTTTGACCACGCTTTTCTCTCTTCTCAACTCTCTCACTCCTCCTTCTTATCTTGTGTCTCACTTCCAATATCTATGTTCTTCACACGCTAAGAATCTGCATTCTTCTAACAATCTTCTCCCACTCTGTTCTTCCCATACTTCTGACTTTGTTCATTCTTCCTTTCATATTCAGTCCATTCTTCTTTGGAATGCGCTACCTCTTGATATCAGGATGGCCACCAGTCGGTATGCAGATTGTGGAGTTATTTTCAAAATAAATAGCGTATTGTCATCTTTAAACCTCTCTCTCTTGAATTTGTATATATCTATATGCATATATAATATAGGTATATATCATAGTAAATATGTATGTGTGTGTATTATAAGTTTAAAATCGGTGTACTTGTGTATCTATTATATTGGTACCTAATTCATTATTATATATTTTTAATAGTTTTTTTAGCATTGTTCCTCTCAAACAGAGCACCTGCCATCTAATCTCTTCACCACCCTTGGTTGACTGGTAGAAAATGCCTAAGGCATTAAGTCCGCCTTTGTACTTTTTTGAGTGTGAAAAGTTTAAATAAATAAATAAATGATTTTTCAGTTTCTCTCTGGTAATCACCAAAATATCTATATTATCAGGATTTATCCGAATAGTGTTCTAGAAGTATCCGGATAGTAAAATGGGACGGATAATTGCATGCCCGGTACAACAGGGTTCAAACTAACACCTTCGTCACTTAATGGAATGCCGCCATTAATCAACATAATGAGTAATCCAACGGATAACATCACCTGGAGACTTTCATGAAGGAGGAATTTTGGCCGACGGGTGTCATGTTCGCGGCAGGCTTCATGACACCACGACTCAGCGCAATACGTCGCCGACCGAACGCAGTAAATAGATTTTTAAGTAGGTTTTGTACTGATAGTTTTATTATGTATTAGTTTATTTTTTTGTAAGATTATTTTGTGTATTTTGTTTCCTGAAAATAAACCAGTTATTATTATTTCGAATATTTCGTCCTTAACATTTTTTTTTTTATTTGAGATAGGTTTGCTCTTGACTCTAGTCTAGGTCAGAGATGACAGAGACAAAGTCGACGATGGAGCGAGCTTACCCACAAGAAGCCTGTTCTCTCTCACTTTGAAGAGAGCGGGGTTGTATGCGTTCGGAAACACAGACGCAGGCAGAGAGTTCCATTTCTCGGGAACTCCTGGTCCAGGACCTATGAAAGGCCTACGAGGAGCCGAAGTGTACTCGCAGAGGCCCGTTAGACGGTAATGATGATATTATGAGGCACCAACCGACGAGTATCCTTATACGCACTATGCAGGTGCACCCAAGGACCCCCGGTTGGTGTATAACTATTGCAGGATGTGAAAATAAAGATATTGGACTATGGGTTTGAGTGGCTAAAGTGGACTGGTTACCTAGAACCATGGAAGGACTATGAGCCCCTGCTTTATCAATGTTTTATATTCAGGCTGACTTGTAATTTGATGTATTCCTTCCAGTACGTGAAAGTATGACCCATTTTCAACAATTAAGCACCCCATAAAGCCTAGACGAAAATTCATGGGATCTAATACTTTAACAAACCTTTCAATGTTACCAAATTTTCTAAAACATCAAACAGTTACAAGGGATGTAGTTTATTAACCATTTTCAAAAATCATGTACCTACATGAACTTTGACACCAGTTATCTCAAAATTTTACTATGGCATTAACCGTAAAAATTACGGTGCAGACATCTTAATTTAATCAGCTATCTAACGAGGTACAAAAGTTTAAAAAATATTTAGAGATGCCGATGATACAGTCCATAATGCTGGCAAAGGTCGAATTTGCAAATAGTTCAAATATTCAAACATTGAGTGATAATCGAATGAATTAACTGGTTTATGCCATCCCACTACTTTGTAACCTCCCAGCAGTCCATCACACGATAGGTCAGGTCGGCATGGCCAGGTCACAAGTCGCGCAGTGGCTTTTATTTTAACCGCGAAAGCCCCACCGGCGCCGCTTGTCGACTTACCGTCAAGCCCCACCGGCGCCTTTTCGGCGCCGGTGACTCGCGCGTTTCACCCACGGATAAAATTACTATAATTCAGTCTTATATCGGCTGTGGGTAGATTTACTCTATGGTATGGAAGATATTCTCGTCAAATAAATAATTCTAAACCAAAAATAATCGTATGGCAATTTTTGTGAGCACCGTGCCATCGGAATTCTCCCGGGGCTTGAGCGTCGTTGACGTCATCGCGTATTAGGCTTAGCCGGTTAAGCTTTTAACATGACTCATGGTCTACTCGCGGATCACGGTTCACTTGTCGCTCAGTTTGCGTGTATTTAAACCTACTGCACATACATACTCTAATGTTATGTGTTATGTTATGTCATAGTTTGATATACGTCGCGTCGTCTGATCTCACTCCTCTAGATTTTATGTTTGGCACCATATGGAAAGCATTGTATACTCGACACCAGCGAATTCGGTAGAAGTGCGAAGGCAAATAATAATACATGCAGCGGAATACATAAGAATTAGTTTCACTTCATGCCCGATCCAGACTCTCCACGAGGCTACACGAGGGAACGCGAGTACGAGAGTGTGGACGGTGCGCTCGTGTCCTCTCGTCTTCCTTCGCCTCGCCTCGCTGTCGCTCCGTTTTGTGTCGGTTTTTCGGACGCGAGTCAAAGGACCCGAGGGGTGAGGCGAGGGAATCATCCACACTCTCGCACTCTCTCACTTTGTTGTAACTGCTGCAGAGTAAGGACGCGCGCGTTTTTTTATAATGACGGAGTGGAGTAACGATTTGTGTTACACTTTTATGGAACTTTATCAAATGGAACCAATCATTTGGAATCCAAAAAATCCATATCACAAAGATAAAAATAAAGTGAACGACGCGTGGGATCGGATAAGCAAACAATTAAATATACCTATACAGGAGTTAAAAACTAAAAAAATATCATTAATGGCAACGTTTAGAGGGCACCTGAGAAAAAAAAGGCTTCTATTAAATCCGGTGCCGGTATAAATGATATTTATAAGCCCATATGGTTTCTATACGAACTGATGGAAAGCTTTTTGGGTGACATGAATGAATGTTTGCCTACAATAAACACGGAGAGACAGGTAAGTAAAATAAAAGATATTTTTCTTAAATTAAGTAGGTATTTTAGTTTATTTTCACAGAATTATTTAAATCTATTGCATACATGAGTTTCTACAGAAATATAAAGTAAACTCTTCTCTTATCTGAGTTGCATTTAATGATGCTCTGCGTGGTATTTGATTCAGATGCTGCAGGGCACCGTCATTGTTAACGTCATTTCTCCAAGAACCAGGTTGGACCTAAATCCCATTATCATCAAAAATATCCACTGTCCATGCAGGAGTGTATAATGTACTAGATGTATCACTCCTTCTAAGGAAGTTGTGCAGTAAAATGCATGACATTGTTACTACTGACTGATACTTTGTTAGGATCTAACAAAATAGGTTTTCTGAAAATTCTAAATTTTGACGACAATATTCCAAAAACATTCTCTACTACTACCCGTGCGTTTGATAATCGCTGGTTAAAAATTCGTTTTTGCGAGCCAGCTGTGTGATTGCCTAGATATGGTTTCATTATATGAGTGTCTAGAGCAAATGCGCCATCTCCTATATACATAAGGCACATTTTTAACTGAACCTGGAAGGTCAGATGGTGTTGGCAATTTAAGGTTATTTGAGCAAATTTTTTGCCACAATAAAGAATTCCTAAACACTCCGCCATCGCTGATTCGTCCCTAGCTCCCAATGTCAGCGAAAATAAAGCGATAATTACTGTCAACTAATGCCAAGAGGACAATACTGAATGTATGTTTGTAGTTATAATATTCAGATACAGATCCAACAGGGCATTGTAAAACTATGTGTTTGCCGTCAATTGCTCCAACACAGTGAGGAAATTTTGTTTTAAATCCTTTTTCTATATCTAGCCACTCCTGGGCACTAGACGGGATCTGAAACAAACAAAAAATATTTAAAAATTATAAAATATTCTTATATAATAAATTATATATTATTCTATTTTCATTTCAGGAGAACAATTCAGAAGCTGTTGAAATTGAAGAAGAATCAAGTATGACTGAAGAATCTCAAATGCCGGAATCTCCAATTGCTTCAACTAGTCAACAGTCATTTCCACCACAGCACTCGCGTCAACGAGCAAAAGGTTCTGAATATCTCTTCAATGAAGCTAGCAAGCAGATAAAGGATACATTTAATACTTTAAATAGTGTTTTAAAAGACAAAAGAACTGAAGACGAGTGCGAGTTGTACTGCAAGTTACTTGCAAAAAAATTACGAGGGCTACCTGAAAATGAACGTGCTATTTTCATGTACGAGATAGACGGCATGTTTATAAACCGTTTACGTAATATTAGTAGCCCATTACCAAATTTTTCTGTATCGCATTACATCCCACAACGGCCTACTTCTTCTCAATCTTCTTACTCTGAACCTTTACATAATGAAATGAGAGTCCCAAAACGACCTCGTTCTTCTTGCACGTCGTATTCAAAACCTGCTATGCCGAACAAAAATTTACCAAATCATAATATGTCGCCTCAAATTACGTATCCCCTAGTTTTACAATATATTCCAGCTCCAGATCGTAGCCCAATCGGCAGTTCACAATCAATGTCACAACAATCTGTTTGTTCTCATTCATCTTACTCTGATCCTATACATATTCCAAAACAACAAAATACTGCTCGGATGCCATCAACTAGCCGACTATAATGGCACCGAATCAAACTATTCGCTACAAACTACGTATGATGCGCCTGGTTTGCACATTCCAGATCGAAATCTTAATCTAGTCGATAACTCACCAACAGTTAACATTTTGTCCGATCAAGTAATAGCTTCGCCGGTCAGAGATTATCTCGAAAAATTTAATTACAACAAGGAATAATGTTTTTGGTTTGTATAAATAACGAAAAAAATATCTCTTTGAATACAACTGATTATTTTTCTATGATTATATTTTAATTGCAATAAAACAATTACCTTTACTTCGTCTTTTAATGCTTCATTAATTGCAACACAAACTTCTGGTATTATTATTGAAATCAGCTGACTCGAAACTTTAAATAAAAAATGTAGACTTTTGTAGCTGTCGCCAGTAGCCAAAATGTAGACTTTTGTAGCTGTCGCCAGTAGCCAAAAACCTTAATGTAATTGCAAGTCGTACTTTGGGTGGTATAGCGTGCCTTAGTTGAGTATCTTGCTTAGCGATAACAGGAGCTACTTTGTTCAATAAGCATGCAAAATCGTAGAAAGACATGCGCACAAAATTTTCAAATTCACCGGATGATTCGGTAAGTAATTCTGTAATTTGTTTGTCCGTAGTTTGCCTGTAAAAGAAAGTAATATTTTAAGGCATTAAAAAAAACATGGTGCATTGTGTGTCGCTCGACGACACAATATGCACTAAAGTTGTTTTGTTGTGGTCTAACTTAACCCTTTAATCGCCTACGACGGATTAATCCGACAAATATTTTCGTGTCCATTTCGCCAGGGTCGTATATTTACGACCAAATATCGTAATGATTCAAGTTGCCCGGCGCTGGGGGCACGACAACTGATATGAAGTCGGGCGGTTAAAAGGTTAACATACTTACAGGATGAAAATTTTATTTAGATTACGGTGGAACCTCCACGGTAGCCCGCGAAATTCAAATTTTCTTACGTTTTTTGCAATTTGCAAGTCAGTATTAGGTTTTATGTTGATTAAAGTATGATTCGCGGGCGTAAGAATTATGTATTTTCAGAATTATAACCATTTAAGTCAGCAATAAAACTCTATAGGGCAAGGTAACCCGAAAGAATGACTATTTCATGAAATCTTGACATTTTAGGATTATACCGACTTATGGAGTTATTTTACTGATTTTAATGGTTATAATTCTGAAAATACATCATTCTTACGTCTGCGAATCATACTTTAATCAATATATAACGAATACTAACTTGCAAATTGCAAAAAACGTAAGAAAATTTGAATTTCGCGGGAAACCGTGGAGGTTCCACCTTAAAAAATAATATACAATAATAAATTCATAAAAAAATCATCAAATACATACATCGTCCTGTTGCGGTGTATTGACGTCATCCACCATCTTCTCCGTTTTGACTTTCTTTTTTATTTAGGTGATACAGGCGCAAGACATTATAATATTGGTAGGCACATAAAGTAGCTAACGCAGTCACTTCAATCACATCCACCTTGTAGTAGACGTAGCGGACGAGTGAATAAATCGAGAGTGTGGATTGCAAGCACTCGTGCAGCCTCCACTCGCCAAGACTCGTGCCGAGAGCCTCTAGGAGGCGCCTCGCGAGAGTCTGGATCGGGCATCAGACAGACAGAAGTTAGAAGAACAGTCAGGGCTTGTATGAGGCACAGAGGTGCCCGTTACGAACAAAACTTTAAGTAACCAACAGCAATCAGGAGCCGGACTTAAGTTATTAGTATATCGACTATGAGCCCCTCCACATTTTTGTTGACGTAGGAAGCTTTGTCAACGAATTAGCTTTCAATTAAATTAGCAATTGACTGCCTCGTTGGTCTAGTGGTCGCAAGCGCTACTGCTGAGCATGAGGTCCTGGGTTCGATTCCCAGGTCGGGCAAAGTGTTATTGGGTTTTTCTATCTGGAATTTCTCAGTAGCAGCCCGGAGTCTGGATTTGTGCCCGGTAGATGGCAATAGGCTCGCCCCCTATTACATGGGACTTAAACATAACTGGCGAAATGTTATGTTATGTTATGTAAATTAGCAATGAAGGCCCTTCAATTTCATGTTCTATCTTCTACAGGCTGACTTTGAAAACATGCGACAAAATTTAAGGGGGTGTTCTACCTATCAATATGAACAACTTTTACTATGGGACCAACTTTGAATTTGAAAAAAAAATCGAGCTTCCCGTATAAAAGTATATCCCCGATTGGAGCATTTGGTATAAGGTTGAATTATTTCAACCTTTTTTTTTGTGGTTTTTTTTTTCATCGACTATTTCATCGCCATCTCTAAATATTTTTTCATCGACTATTTCATCGCCATCTCTAAATATTTTTTCATCGACTATTTCATCGCCATCTCTAAATATTTTTTCATCGACTATTTCATCGCCATCTCTAAATATTTTTTCATCGACTATTTCATCGCCATCTCTAAATATTTTTTCATCGACTATTTCATCGCCATCTCTAAATATTTTTTCATCGACTATTTCATCGCCATCTCTAAATATTTTTTTCTTTTGTACCTCGGTTATGAAGTTGTCTTCCCCGTAATTTGTACGTTTGATGCCTTAGTTAAAATTAAAAGTTTGAGATTAATGGTGTCAAAGTTTAGATAGGTACATGATTTTTGAAAATGGCTTTTTTTTTCAAAATGTGTATCGCAGAGTTTAAATTATATGCTAAAAACCACAGGAAGGTTAATATACTACTTCCTTTAACTTTTGCCTCTTTAATGTTTTAGAAAATATGGTTAAATCTAAAGGTTTGTTAAAGTATTAGGTACCCAATGGAATACCAAAGAATCCAATTCAATTTGAGAGTTTGAAGAATAGTGATATTTAGTGACGAGTTCTGGGAAATTTTCAAAAATACATAATAATTGAGTTTTCTCGAATCCCATGAATTTTCGCCTAGGCTGTATGGGGTGCTTAATTATTGCAAATGGGTCACACTGTCACGTCCTGGAAGGAATACGGCAAATTACGAGTGACCCTATGTGCACGGATAAAATGGCAGCGGGTGACTTGCACACTCAATAATGGGCCCCCGGAAACGGTCGCTAGCACATAGTGTTGTAGCGACAAGAGGGCAACATGTCCTGAGGTGCTTATGAGGAGTGGAGAGGTATTACATGGCTATCAGGACAATCCCGGAAGTACGGTCAAGGTTGCTACCAGCATCGTACTGGAATACTTCCTTCCTCCGAGCACGTTTGCTCTTGCGAATCTCCACTCAAACCGGCCAATAAAGGCAAGAAAGAGGTGGGAGCTCTGTTCCTCATCAGTGTTCTTCTCTTCTCCCGGGAGATAGGATCCGTGGGGTCGCTACTGCTAGACTTCTTTCGGCAAAGTAAACTACCGGCACAGACCTAGAGTTCAGGAGCTCGCAAGCCCCACCACGACGTCAACGTAGAGATTCGGCGGTGGGGTATTATTATATTATTATAATAAATATTTGTATGTATTAAGGGACGACGAGCCCAATGAAAAGATGAATCGATTGAGGGAAGAGAGAGTAAATGATGAAATGAAATCGGTTATTCTGTAAATAGGATATCGGGATCATTTTTACAGGATAACGTGGCAGCTTGCGCATGCCGTAAGTAAAATAATTTCGGGACTTTTTATAAAGATTCCATCTTGCCTGCAAATAAATGATTTGTATTATCAAGGAGAACGGAAGGGGAAACATTTAATGCCTCCCCAAGTAACATGGGGAGGGTAGGCAGAAGTAGGCGTAAGAAAATTAAGTACTAGACATCGAATCAGTAATAACTCATGTCATGCATGATGATGATGATAGGAATAACTGGTCCAGAAAGTGATATGCAGAGTCAGTACTGCAACACATTGCGCGCGTTGAGAACATCCGAGTTACTGCACGGACGGGTGCTTCTGGTCAGACATTGTCCCCTCCGAGGCGACGCACTGGCGCGGGCGCAGGTACTAGAGCCGTCACGTGCTAGCACTTTATTATTCTGCTGTTATTTATTCCATGGTATGACGGTACGGAGGTACACTCGGGCGACTTGTTTGCGCAGGCGCCCGTTTTTCTAGTTTTTCGTTTATTTATAGTGAAATCGATATGTTCGCAAATGCTAATTCCATTCGAGTTCGCTCATTATAAACAACGATTAAAATTAAGTTTTAATTTATTACATTGTCTTGTGGAACTGCGAGTCGCTACTGCAGCGTATAGATCGTTTCAACTCAACGTCTTGTTATGTGAGTTCAAGGTCTCTATATAATTAATGTGCAGTACATGACACTAGGAGGCAGGCGAGGCATCCGTGTCAGTAGTAGCAATGTCGCATACTATCACCTAAAGCCTAGCGTCTATAAATAGATAAGAATCTCAATAACAATACGTCCAACACAAGAGATAGCAGCGAGATGTTGCCGACGTTTGCAAACGTCTCAATGTCGCTCGCGGCGTCGTATGTTGACACGCTGCGGTAATCGGTGACATCCATCTTTATAATTATTAACATTAGCTATCTCCGAGTGGCATCTCTTCATGTAATAAAATCATCGGTAAATAGACAGCTTACATTTTCTGTGAACTAGGTAGTAGGTACATGCACTAAACCAGATGAATTCTTTGTTTGTAATTACTGCGGCGAATGTCCTTAGCAAATCTTTTGTGTCCGCTAGAAATTTACAGATTTCTCAAACTATTCGCCAAAATAAAATGAAATAGAATCATCCGGCCGTATAGCAAGCTTGGCAAACCCACCATCATCATTAGCGCTTAGGTATCCCAATTTATTTGTGGTCGGCGCATCACGCCTCTCTGTGCCATACTTCTCTATTAGTCGTCATCTCAGTACTTGTAAAGACACTAATAGATGCATATAAAATAATAGTCAGTTTAGCAAGACGTGACGCTAGCATGCAGGTACCTAGTGTCAGCCACGGTGTTAGCGGCATTCGCAATAGCGCAGGCGCCTAGCTGCTCGGGCTATGATCGTTTCTCGTTAATACCCGGTGTACTAAGGAGCTTCATTAAAAACTAGTGGGAGTGGTCGGTATGTGGTCAGATATTCAGGTCAAACATTACTATGTAATGAAGCGAATGCTACTCAATCGTGGGTGTAAACTTATGTGCCTCGGTGCTTGTGCAGGTCTTGCAGTGCCGCTATGCACTACCATAAGTGCAGCTCATTATGTACACCGAGAATTAAAAAAGAAGCCATCGAACAAAAGTAAAAAACAGATATCGAAGGATGCAGAGTTCTTATGTTCATATTCGCATTATATAAGCGAATGTGACCTAGCGTTTAGAACGAATATAAACCTCAACCGGTTTAAAATAAGATTCATCGTTTTAAACGCAAACTTTACTTGGCAAAATATTCAAAGGGCGATCTGTGAACATGTTGCCCTTTTTTTTGTGGATGGGAAATCATCAAATGACTTCTCCCGCTCTGGGCGGAGCGGGAGGGCGTGCCAGACTTACTGACTAAAACCCACCCGTGTCCTTCTGTTGCCTGTGCCGGGGCCACAGTAACTCTTTCGAACATCCCGCAACCCTGGCTGGCATCGGCCCTAGCGGATCCCTTCAATGGTGCTGACATCTCTTTGAGGCGCGCATGGAACACAACGCGCCGGCGACTCGGGCCTTGTCCTTACCGGACGGCGAGCTACCCATTGCTCGCCGTCCGCAAGCCCGCGCCTACGGTGGCCGGGAATCGGCTGCCAATTCCCGACGCCCAGGGCGTCTCCTGCGGCGACTAGGGGTGTGAGGGCGCAAAGCTTGCCTCTCTCTCACGCGTCCCGCCTCCTCCTTCGCGAGGATTACTGCTTCGCAGAAGGAGGTAATGGCTTCCCATGTACTCTCGCTCCGTACTATGGCCTGGACTAGGGCCGGACGCGAGAGATCGCCGCCACCGACCGCTTCCGCGAGGACACGGCGGTGCTCCGCCCAAGCCGGGCAGACCTGCACCGCATGCTCCACCGTATCCTCCGGGCGATCCACACAGTGGTGACACCCGGGAGTTTTAACATGTTGCCCTGAATTCCCTACTTAGTTCATCGGAAATGAATCGACATTCTGGACAGATGCAAATACCGCTGCAATAATACAAGAAGGAATGTACTACAAATATACAAGGTGTAACATAATTAACGCACAACCTCTTAAGGGGTCATTGTACTCATCATTATGAACAACTTTTACTATGGGACCAAACCTAAAATCGCAAAAAACTGAAGGTTTCGTCTGTGCAATTATGGACGAAGTTATCTTGACGAATAACTACCGGAGACATATTATGAAGGACGGGACGGTTGACGTGTGTCGGGCATGCCACCGTCCGGGTGAGTCTATCAGACATATCATCTTTGGTTGTTCTCGTCTGGCTAACGGTGAGTACTTGCACAGACATAACCAAGTGGCCAGGATTATTCACCAGCAACTTGCTTTGAAATACAAACTTATGGACTCTGAGGTACCGTATTACAAGTATGTGCCCGACCCAGTTCTCGAAAATGACCATGTCACGTTGTACTGGGATCGGTCTATCATTACTGACAGGACTATTGTCGCCAATAAGCCTGATATAGTGGTGATAGATCGATTAGCGCACCGCGCAATGATAATCGATGTTACCATCCCACATGACGACAATCTCGTGAAAGCTGAGAAAGAGAAACAAATAAAATATCTCGACTTAGCACACGAGGTTGTTGACATGTGGAATGTGAGCTCGGCTGTCATTGTGCCGATTGTCGTAACGGTCAACGGCCTGACAGCCGAAAGCCTCGACCAACATCTCTCGAGGCTCTCGTTAGGCGGTTGGATCAAGAGCCTGATTCAGAAGGCAGTACTCCTTGACACGGCTCGTATTGTGAGGAGGTTCCTGTCTCTGCAGCCCTAACCACCGGTAGCTTGGACCCTGCTCCCGATACCGGTGGAACTCTATTTTTTATATTTTTAAATGTTTTTTTATATCTTTTTATTTTAAGAAATATTTAAAAATGTAAATAATAAGAAAGAAAAATCAATAAACGACTATATAATAAAAATAAATCCTAGGACTATTCAAGAACGTAAAGTTATAAACAGTTTGTTTGTCTGTAACCGCGACAGCAAAACAACTGCAAGCTGGATGCAGCACGTCAGACCATCAGCAAAACAACTGCAAGCTGGATGCAGCACGTCAGACCATCAGCAAAACAACTGTAAGCTGGATGCAGCAAGTCAGAACATCAGCAAAACAACTGCAAGCTGGATGCAGCACGTCAGACCATCAGCAAAACAACTGCAAGCTGGATGCAGCACGTTAGACCATCAGCAAAACAACTGCAAGCTGGATGCAGCACGTCAGACCATCAGCAAAACAACTGCAAGCTGGATGCAGCACGTCAGACCATCATCAAAACAACTGTAAGCTGGATGTAGCAAGTCAGAACATCAGCAAAACAACTGCAAGCTGGATGCAGCACGTCAGACCATCAGCAAAACAAATGCAAGCTGGATGCAGCACGTCAGACCATCAGCAAAACAACTGCAAGCTGGATGCAGCAAGTCAGACCATCAGCAAAACAACTGCAAGCTGGATGCAGCACGTCAGACCATCAGCAAAACAACTGCAAGCTGGATGCAGCATGTTAGACCATCAGCAAAACAACTGCAAGCTGGATGCAGCAAGTCAGACCATCAGCAAAACAACTGCAAGCTGGATGCAGCACGTCAGACCATCAGCAAAACAACTGCAAGCTGGATGCAGCACGTTACACCATCAGCATCTGCCTAGCCTCTCCCAACTATGTGAGGGTCGGCTGCCCGTCTGACCGCCGTGGATGCAGATGAATACCAGTATGTTGCATGGAGCGACTGCAGCATCACGGAAATATATAGGTATTATAACAAATTCCTTTAATTACATTGTTTTCCATTTTCATGAAAAGATTACATCAGGTAGGTACTTCTGTCTACTTCATGTTGAGTTTCCAACACACCCATTTATGGAAGCTGTAAAATAAACGAGACTTACTGACCATGGACATACCATGCTTACTTTAGTATCGTCACTCAATGGAACCTGGTGGCTCTCTAACAGACGCCATCTTGGCCGCGGGGAAAATTTTTGATGTAGATAGGACATAGGGACTGCCCGTTCGGTTTAAATCTATCCGTAATTGCTGCGAGGAGGAAACTTCGTTCGTCCGCGAAGCGAACTGAAGTCATTGTACCTTTTTTCTACACGGATTGTTGTGGTGTGTGCTCGTATGGTCAGCGGCGCGGGCGCAGCGCTGCCCACACGGTGTCCGCGCACCGCGCCGCGTGCACTTGTTTGCGGCAACACATTGGCTACCACTAGTTAGCGCTGCCAGCGACTTCGTTTAATATATCAGAGATCAGTCGAGCACTCTGTGCAATCCAATTTACGAAATGTGAAAAGGATGTTTTACATTTTCTTATACGCATTTGAAAGTCTAGCTAGAGTAGCTAGATTATCGCAACCAAATAGCTGAAGCACAGATTGTTTGCGCGCACCTTGGAATGCTTCACGCGCCCGTAAATGTTCATTTGTTTCTTTTTTACTATACACAGCTCTATTTGCATGCCAAATCGAAATTTAAATAAAATTTTTGTTAAGTTTTGAGGACTTTAACACCCTATGCGGGTCAGCAGTGAGTGAGTCGGTGTGTGACGCGGACCTGCTATGCGGGTCAGCAGTGAGTGAGTCGGTGTGTGACGCGGACCTGCTATGCAGGTCAGCAGTGAGTGAGTCGGTGTGTGACGCGGACCTGCTATGCGGGTCAGCAGTGAGTGAGTCGGTGTGTGACGCGGACCTGCTATGCGGGTCAGCAGTGAGTGAGTCGGTGTGTGACGCGGACCTGCTATGCAGGTCAGCAGTGAGTGAGTCGGTGTGTGACGCGGACCTGCTATGCGGGTCAGCAGTGAGTGAGTTGGTGTGTGACGCGGACCTGCTATGCGGGTCAGCAGTGAGTGAGTCGGTGTGTGACGCGGACCTGCTATGCGGGTCAGCAGTGAGTGAGTCGGTGTGTGACGCGGACCTGCTATGCGGGTCAGCAGTGAGTGAGTCGGTGTGTGACGCGGACCTGCTATGCGGGTCAGCAGTGAGTGAGTCGGTGTGTGACGCGGACCTGCTATGCGGGTCAGCAGTGAGTGAGTCGGTGTGTGACGCGGACCTGCTATGCGGGTCAGCAGTGAGTGAGTCGGTGTGTGACGCGGACCTGCTATGCGGGTCAGCAGTGAGTGAGTCGGTGTGTGACGCGGACCTGCTATGCAGGTCAGCAGTGAGTGAGTCGGTGTGTGACGCGGACCTGCTATGCGGGTCAGCAGTGAGTGAGTCGGTGTGTGACGCGGACCTGCTATGCAGGTCAGCAGTGAGTGAGTCGGTGTGTGACGCGGACCTGCTATGCAGGTCAGCAGTGAGTGAGTCGGTGTGTGACGCGGACCTGCTATGCGGGTCAGCAGTGAGTGAGTCGGTGTGTGACGCGGACCTGCTATGCGGGTCAGCAGTGAGTGAGTCGGTGTGTGACGCGGACCTGCTATGCGGGTCAGCAGTGAGTGAGTCGGTGTGTGACGCGGACCTGCTATGCAGGTCAGCAGTGAGTGAGTCGGTGTGTGACGCGGACCTGCTATGCGGGTCAGCAGTGAGTGAGTCGGTGTGTGACGCGGACCTGCTATGCGGGTCAGCAGTGAGTGAGTCGGTGTGTGACGCGGACCTGCTGTGATGTCCGTTTGTGATAGTGTGCTCTAGTGTCATTATCGAGGGAGAAAACTGAACAATACGTTTGTGAGATTAGAACGCCGACTGTATGCAAAACATTTTGACGGTGTCATGAGCATTGTGAGTTTGGTCTGAGGGGAAGACATCAGTTGTCTTGAACCTAGACACATTAACGTAGCTAGTGGCAATACAATACACGTGTGTGATCTCGTACCGGCGAGCGGTGGCAGGCGAGCAACGAGCACAGTGCACAGCGAGCACAGTGCACAGCGAGCACAGTGCACAGCGAGCACAGTGCACAGCGAGCACAGTGCGCTGCAACGAGCGCTGTATCAGCGGTGTTTGCCCCGCGCTGTTTACTTACACATCGGAAAGGTTTACTGATACCGAGATAATGAATTAAATTATAACGGGCGGCGGCTCGCCCATCCGAAAGCACAGTGAGGCTTGCGCGGCGCGCTCGGACGCGCGACAGACCGATCATTATAATACTAATTAATTAATTAAATTAATTAACGAAGCTGGTCGATAAACAGCGGTCATAATCGTCGTAGTCGTTCGTTAGTCGTGAGCTCGCGGCAGGTGGTCCGCAACATGGAGTCGGAGCTGGGTATCCCGCTGCCGCGCCTGCGCGGCAAGGCGGGCGGCTGGCGACGCGCGCTGCGCCGGCGCGTGCCGCTGCTACGCTGGCTGCCGCGCTACGAGCGCGTGGCGGCGCTGGCCGACCTGGTGGCCGGCGTCACGCTGGGCCTCACGCTGGTGCCGCAGAGCATCGCCTACGCCAGCCTCGCCAACCTGCCCGTGCAGTACGGACTCTACTCCTCGTTCGTGGGTACGTCGCGCTCGCTATTGTATCGTAACATATCCTCACGCCTGTTCTCCCCGAAGGGTTAGGCAGAGGTGTACCTATAGTTCACCCACAGTTACCCGCTATTATATCTTTCACGCGAAAGCTGGCTTGTAGATAATGGTAAATTTAAAAAATATCTTTTATTGGCCGGCGTCGTAGGACCATATTGTGTTAATATTATAAGAACCTTAAAACTATTTAGTTGTAACAAATTAGGCACACAATACGATACGATACGATACAATACAATACAATACGATACAATACAATAATGCTAATGCATTGACTTTCCGTATGTGTGTTCAGTTGTTCACCTTACGAGAATTGACCACTTTTGAGCTTTTCCGATACTCTTATTAAAGCGCAACAGATCAGGGTAGCTCGTGAAATTCAAATTTTCTTACGTGTTTTGTAATCATCAGATTGTATAATGATAGTTGGACACGCCCCTATCAAATATATATAAGGATAATCAATCTTCATAAAAATCATCAGTAGGTCCAATTTACGGCCGGACCCAATAACCTATCTATCACCAGTTTTGGCATACTGGAGATAGAAAAACCTATCTATCTATGGTTTTAACGTCCCAATAATCTATAAAAGATTATGGAATCTTACCGGACTGACATAAGGACAGATAGAATTATGCTGTCTACCACCAATAGCGATCTGTCTTTTACTGAAAATAGGTTATTGGGTTCGGCGGTAAGGGAGAAGCGCCAGGTAGCCGCGAAATTCAAACTTTATGTTTTTTGCAATTTGCGAGTCAGGATTAAGTTGTATGTTGATTAAAGTTTCATTCGCGACCGAAACAAATATGAACTTACAGAATTATAATACAATAGTATCAAACATCAAGTAGTCGTCAATACAACTCTTTAAGACCAGGTATGACTATTTCATGAAATCGTGACAATTAGGATTATACAAACTTATGGAGTTGTATTACTGATTTGTTATTTTAAAAACATATTTTTTTAAACGCGACACAGAAAGAGAAAAATAAAAAAGTCTGAAGTCAAGTGAGAATTTCCCAAAAATGTTTAAAAACCGTCAGCTCATAAACTATAGGTAATCGCTGAACATACATGGGGCTGTTCCGGGAAGCCTGCGATGAGAGGCTTCGAAAATGTTCCTTTGGACCTCGTTTCACGGGCCACCCTGTATAATGAATAAATAGATTAATAAAACACGCTTTGACTCCTGAAGACGTGCTACGCTGAACTGAACAACAACAACAACGCGGTGTGCTACTCCTGTACGCAGGCTCCGCGAACAACAACGCGGTGTGCTACTCCTGTACGCAGGCTCCGCGAACAACAACGCGGTGTGCTACTCCTGTACGCAGGCTCCGCGAACAACAACGCGGTGTGCTACTCCTGTACGCAGGCTCCGCGAACAACAACGCGGTGTGCTACTCCTGTACGCAGGCTCCGCGGACCCCATTACCTGTTTGTTGTAGAGTTGATCACTTCTAAGATAACCTCGTCGGTGCAAGCAGTTTGTTTCGCAAAAAAAGAAGAAAAAAATGTTTATTTTAATTAACATAAGAATGTTTCTTTACAATGTTCTATGTTGGCTGACGATGATGTAGAGATGATACCTTACTCCTGCAGTTTGTACAGCGTGTGTCCCAGCAGTGGGAGGCCTATGTTATGTGGGGCAGTTTATATGAAGAACGTTTCCGCAGGCACGATGCTGTACGTGGTGCTGGGCACGGTGAAGGAGGTGTCCATCGGGCCCACCAGCCTCATGGCGCTGTTCACGCTGCAGATCTGCCGCGGCCTGCCCGTGGAGTTCGTGGTGCTGCTCACCTTCCTGTCGGGCTGCGTCGTGCTCATGATGGGCCTGCTGCGGCTAGGTAACGCAGTGCGCTCGCACCTCACAGATCACACCGGCATGCCCCGGCACCAACATCCTGCCCTTATCCTCAATTATTTGGGGTCGGCGTCGCATGTCTTGTTCCATATACTTATGTACATTATTAGCCACGTATAGCCACCGTCAGCCCCTGTCTAGCCACACGAGTACCGTCAGCCCCTGTCTAGCCATACGAGTACCGTCAGCCCCTGTCTAGCCACACGAGTACCGTCTCTTACATAATCTGTCCTTCGTTTCCTTACCACTCCCCGTATATATATACAGGATGTCCCAGAAATCGACCGACATACTTTAGGTGATGATAGCTTTTGTCAAGCCCTCTCAAAATAACAACATATTTGTTCCGTAAAATGTTATTAAAAACTAGCTGTTTCCCGCTGCTTCGCCCGCGTGGATGTCAATACTTCTGTATTTGAATCGGATTTTGTTCACAATTTCATGGGTATTATTTTTTTTTGCGCGGAACCCTAATTATTTTTCTAAAATTAAAGTACCCTAAGTTACTCCTTATAACATCAGCTATCTGCCAGTGAAAGTCCCGTCAAAATCGGTTGAGCCGTTTCGGTGATTAACCGGAACAAACGACAGACAAACATTTTAACAATTATTGCTTTTTCGTTATAAGTACCTATCGTATACACTGTCATATGCATTTAGTATAAAGTTGTTATTTTGACATTACAAACCGACACTTCAATTTTATTTATTTGCATAGATTGTTTAAAATTTATTAACAAAAAATATTTCAGAAAAAAAAAATCTAATAAAAAATCGAATTTATATGTTGAATTTGTAAGTTTTTATGGAGAATCAAAGGTAATACGAATAGAGTAACTATTTAATAATATTTTGATGGAAAAAGTTATTAATAAAAAGATTTTATTTACACATGAGAGTCAAAAGAATGACGCAAGACGGATATTTTGTTTTGTTTTTTTTTTTTAAATCTAGTATACCGATAACTCGAAAACTATATGATTTTGCGGAACAAATGTTTTGTTATTTTGGGAGGGCTTGCCCAAACCTATCACCACCCATGCATGTCGGTAGCCATGGTCGTCCACATTCATGCCGCCATACTCCGTATTATTGATTAGTTGAACGCCTATAACTGATTGCTGCTGTTGACTTAGCCTCAGGTTTGCACCCTTTATTACTGAACACTCCTTATCGCGCGATGTTTATGACATGCGCGAACATTTTAATTCCACTTAATGCCACATAAATATTGTTCAAATGTTTACCTAATTAGGAGCACTATTAGACGTTGTGTGAACAGCGAGCGAGTCTTCCATCAAACATGTTACATTGCTACTTTACAACGGTCAGTTTACGTCGTTAGTAACAAATCCTTATCTTAAACTTGTGCGGTCGCACCTTATTGTTTCATTTTTACGT
The DNA here is from genome assembly GCA_947568875.1 of Fissipunctia ypsillon. Taxonomy (NCBI): domain Eukaryota; kingdom Metazoa; phylum Arthropoda; class Insecta; order Lepidoptera; family Noctuidae; genus Fissipunctia; species Fissipunctia ypsillon. The sequence goes on from OX387652.1 coordinate 593,110, forward strand.
AGATGACCGATGTGCGTCACGCGTCACACTGTTGTCGTTTTAGTAAACGGGCGTAGCAATATTAGAAAAAGTTCTCGCTTCTACTGTTTCACGCCTAAACCAATGAACCGATCGTTATGAAATTTGGCAGATAACCCGTAATAAACATAGAGAAGGACATAGGCTACTTTTCATCCTGGATACATTGGATACTTACACTTTTATTTTAAAAAAACTTTTTTACAAAAAAAAAATACAATCGACCTCCAAAAAAACACTACAAAGTGAAAAATAACTTTAATGTAGTGTTTAAAAAAGTTTTTTATTTTTCACTTTTTAGTGGGTCGGTTTGTAATTTATCTAAGTTACAGTAGCCTAATGACAACTGCTCATCATCTTTAACAAAATATTGCTTTTCCCGATACAGGGACGTAAATTGTTGAGGAGTTTGCCAGGTACTTCACCATCAGCTCCTCTTCACCATATGTATTGTGATGAGCATAAATTGCTTAGCAACCATACTAAAGTAATTGAATCGCAACGCGTGAAAAATTAGGTTGGCACAAAAGTAAACTAATGAGACACTACAAAACTATACATTTCCTTTTTCAAGTTAGTTATTTTATATAATATTTTAGAATGTTGTAGAACATTCTAGGTATCTACTTGTGCTGCGGGGGTATATAAAGCTGCCCTAGCGATCGGTTTAGTCTTTAATCCGATCCAGCATGTCCCTTTGCTGTCCCCTCCCAGCGACGCCCTAAGCCGAGGTCCGTACCCCACAGGGGGTGCCCTTAGCGAGTAGGTAGTCGCTTAGTTTTAGTTTTATGCCTGGCTGGAGGTCTTAACTTATTGAGGCATCTACAGGAAAGCTGCTGTCAAGAAAAAACGACGAAGACGAGTCAATGTTACTACACGATAACGCTTGAACTCACGTCGCATCTGCCATTCGCCAACAGTTGGAGAACTTGGGCTGGGAGACGATACCCCACCCACCTTATTCCCCAGACCTCGCCCCATCAGACTATCATTTGTTTAGAACCCTGAAACAACATTTGCGGGGTAAATAATTTAATGATTTCTCGAATGTAGAGGCGGAGTTGAACAAATTTTTCGAGGCACAGCCATCAGAGTTCTGGGTAAAAGGCATCCAAACTTTGCCGGATCCTTGGCAAAAAGTCTTAGATGCTAATGGTGATTACATCATTGACTAAGCTTTTTGTATTGTAATAATAATAAAAAATATAAAACGTAAACCAAGTGTCTCATTACTTTTGTGCCAACCTGATACTTTTATTGAGTAGTTCCGGTGGCCATCTGTGGTCTTGTATCATCGGTTCCTCTTCACCAAATGGAGCTTTCCGAGAGCAAATGCAAGAATTACTAGAAAAAATACCCAAATCGCTGTAGGTGTACGTATAATAATTAAAGAGTTCCCTAGATTTCTCCAGTATCCCATCATCAGATCCTGACCTGATGAAAATGGGCCCATCTAAGAAGTATGCTCTTTCAAACAAAAAAAAAAAAAAGAATTTTCTAAATCGGTCCAGCCATCTTCGAGTAGTCGGGGAAGGTACATAAAAAAAAACAAAATCCGACGAACTGAGAACCTCCTCCTTTTTTGAAGTCGGTAAAAAATTATAAAACATCAAAATACACACAAACGAGGTCGCGGGCAATAGCTAGTCAAAAACATATTTTAGTTTTTTGCCACTTGTTACGATCTGCACATTCTCCTTTAGACACATCTCATAAAATAAATTAAATAGATTAAGCGACAACGCTAACGCAAATACATATGTGTAGTGTGCAGCAGAACGTGCTCAAATGTTAGGTTGTGGCTGTGGTAGGCTTCCTGGTGGACCTGATCTCCCCGTCGGTGACGAGCGGGTTCACGTCGGCCACGGCGCTCATCATAGTGGCGGCGCAGCTCAAGGGGCTGCTGGGCCTCAGCTTCACGGCCGAGTCCGTCGGAGACAACATCCGCCTCATCGTCACCAAGTGGGACGACGTGCGCCCGGCCGACGCCGCGCTCGGCGCCGTGTGCTGCAGCGTGCTGCTGCTGCTCAGGGTATGTGACAACATGCGCCACGTCGTCACCCAGTGGGACGACGTGCGCCCGGCCGACGCCGCGCTCGGCGCCGTGTGCTGCAGCGTGCTGCTGCTGCTCAGGGTATGTGACAACATGCGCCACGTCGTCACCCAGTGGGACGACGTGCGCCCGGCCGACGCCGCGCTCGGCGCCGTGTGCTGCAGCGTGCTGCTGCTGCTCAGGGTATGTGACAACATGCGCCACGTCGTCACCCAGTGGGACGACGTGCGCCCGGCCGACGCCGCGCTCGGCGCCGTGTGCTGCAGCGTGCTGCTGCTGCTCAGGGTATGTACCCGTACCCTTTAAAACCCCAACCACGCAACACTGCACAGCGGCTACAGTCAACATCAGGTTAGTATTGTGGCAGCACTTCCCCGGACCAGACCTTTTAATAAGAGCTCTACTAAACTGACAAAACCAAGTTTTATCTCACAATAATGAACGCAGAGTAAAGTTATGGCAAAGTTAACCTCGACACATGTATCGACGAAGTTATAAGGTTTAGATTAACCATCGGTTGTAACTTTACTCTCGGGGCAAAGTAGTAGAGTAATAGCAGGTCGATACATAATAGCCTGCTCGGTGTGTGCATGCGCAGAAGCTGAAGGACGTGCGCGTGCGCTCGGGCCGCCTGGCGCGCGCGCTGTGGCTGCTGTCCATCAGCCGCAACGCGCTCGTGGTGCTCGCCGCGTCGTCCTTCGCCTACCTCACGCACCACCCCAACCAGCCGCTCTTCAAACTATCCGGTGAGCATTATTTATGACCTGCCGCAGTTTTATATCAATACAGTCAGGAAAATTGTTTTTATCTGTTTAACACACTATGTTAATGCCATAATGTTACAGCCATTTTAAACGTATATCAATCAAAGCTATATCAATCAAAGAATTCATATAAGTACAGCATTTAACCCAGAAATGATTCAATCATTGGAAGCTACTCTCAAGGAATGCCAGCTGCGAATTGAACTTCCGACCAGTTTTCATGAAAATTCACGCCACTAGTGGGCGCCACTTTCAATACTCAATACTTTATTGCATTCCACAATGTAGGTACATGCTTAGGTGGTAAAAAACATTTATCGTGGACCCTGTCGATGTTGGTTCCATGGAGAAAGTTGTTCAGTTTGATAGTGAGTACAATACACTTAAAGATCACACCTTTCTGATACAGCCTGTATATGTCTTTTTATTGACATCACCAGAGGGCTTGTTGAATGTACAAAACCCCCGACGGAAACAGGGGTGATAAAAGTCTTTAAGCGTTTGTACTTTGACAAGAAGTCTTCCATTTCGACAATGAATATAAACTATACGATAACGTTCATCATTTGTTTCATTCATTCGTTCATCATTCAGTCGCGACTAAAGAAAATTTAAGTGCTTTGCCACTTTTGCCAGGTTCCCGGACCTGACGTCTCAGTGCTGCCACCTAGTGAACGTCATTTCAGAAAACCCTCATTTGAGAATCAATTTTCTATGCAAATGTTTTCCCTGACTGTCCATACATTATATCAGTGTAGAGGCTCGTGTATCACCACGGCACGTAATATAAACAAGCAACAAGAAGTATAACGCCGTTATGGCCAAGTGGTTAAGGCCTCGCATCTCATAGCCGAGCTTGTGGGTTCTAATCCGGGCAAGTACCAATATGACTTTTTCAATTCATAATGTACTTTCCAAGTTTATCTTGGATATTACTGACATCGGTGAAGGGAAACCTGGACTTATTGTTAATATAATATAAGTCTGAAATCGCCAACCCGTCTTGAGCAAGCGTGGTGATCAATGCTCGTGCCTCCTCTGTATAAGAAGAGGCCTTTGTCCTGCAGTGGGACAGTAGCAGGCTGGTGCTATAACTCGTATAACATTGTGCCGGCAGGGCGCGTGGAGCCGGGCCTGCCGCGTCTGTCGGCGCCGCCCTTCAGCGCGGTGCTGGACAACAGCACCGTGACGTTCGTGGACATGGTGCACACGCTGGGCTCAGCCGTCATCATGATGCCCATCGTCATGGTGCTCGCCAACATCGCCATCGCCAAGGCTTTCTGTGAGTTCCTTCATGTACCTGCCTACCTGCCTGCCTACCTGCCTGCCTACCTGCCTGCCTACCTGCCTGCCTACCTGCCTGCCTACCTGCCTGCCTACCTGCCTGCCTACCTGCCTGCCTACCTGCCTGCCTACCTGCCTGCCTACCTGCCTGCCTACCTGCCTGCCTACCTGCCTGCCTACCTGCCTGCCTACCTGCCTGCCTACCTGCCTGCCTACCTGCCTGCCTACCTGCCTGCCTGCCTGCCTGCCCTGACCTCCTTATTGCTGAACCACTCAGACAAACTGCCACATTGGTGTTTAAGCAAAAAATACCTTGACGTTTGACGACTAACATTTGACATTCAACCGTTGGGTGGTAAAGCAATTACGAGGTCGACTATACATAAAGTATTATTGTTTGCTTAAGACACGGCCACACCGCCGCCGGCGTGTTTACTGTATGTTGTGTCAATGAAATATTAACGGATATGTCTTGCGTCATAAATATCTGCCTACTCAGTTAAATTCAGAAGAATGTGATCGTTGGAAGCATAAACCTTATAAATATATATTATTATACTAGCGGTCGCCCGCGGCTCCGCCCGCGTGGATGTCGGTTTTCGCGACAAAAAGTAGCCTATGTGTTATTCTGATTTATATAACCTATAGCGGTCCCCCGCGGCTCCGCCTGCGTAGATGTCGATTACCGCTACAAAAAGCCTAAGTTTGATCCCATGTGTTCAACTACCCAAAAGTAAATTCAGCATTTTAGCCGACAAACAGGCAGATAAACAAACAGACTTTCGCATTTATTTTATTAGTAGGATAAGATAACTTCATGTGTTAAATATTGTTTTAAAGGATAAAAATTTTGTAAAAAAAGTTACTGAATTAGAGCTTCCCTTTATACAACATTTGATGTAATTTTATCTTGTGGCAACAAAATGTATTGATGTTCGGAAGACCCAACTCGTGATAGGCCAACGTACAGTTGGCCATGGGTAAAGCATTCCTTTCGTAGATCAATCCCTACTAAATTGAAAGTTTGGCCCTGGGACTTGTTAATTGTTAATGCAAAAGAAGTTTTCACCGGAAATTGAAGTCGTTTAAATGGAATTGGTAAATCGGTGGGGATCATCGGTATCCGAGGAATGTGAGCTAATTCACCAGCAGCAGGGCCGGTGATAATGGTTGCTACAATTAAATTGTCTTTTAATTCCTTTATAAGTAGCCTCGTTCCATTGCACATACTGGGAGGGCTCAAATTTCTGAGAAGCATTATTGGCGTTCCGACTTTTAACGACAGTTGGTGAGGTGGCAGTCCAGCGGGGTTGAGAGAATTTAAAAATTCCTGTGGGTAATGTACTGCGTCTTCGATATTAGTGACAGTGTCTATGGATTTATAGTGCGTAACTTGACCCGGGACTCTTTGCATAATTAAATTGTTTATTTCATTGACCGTGTCATTCCTAGGTGACGCTATTGCTCTACAACACAGCCAACGAAAGTCATTTCCATGTAAATTTTCTATGCCAGGGTTTACTGCATCTATCAAGCTTTCTAAAGAATGGACTCGATCGACTCGACTCGAATCGACGCTCGACACTCGACTCTCGTGCGCGTAACTCAGAGGTTCTTACATTTTGTTCATGAAGTTAGTCGTTGCGAACGCTCGGCACTCGACTCTCGCGTGCGTAACTCAGAGGTTCTTACATTTTGTTTATGAAGTCGTTGCGAACGCTCGACATTCGACTCTCGCGTGCGTAACTCAGAGGTTCTTACATTTTGTTTATGAAGTCGTTGCGAACGCTCGACATTCGACTCTCGCGTGCGTAACTCAGAGGTTCTTACATTTTGTTCATGAAGTCGTTGCGAACGCTCGACACTCGACTCTCGCGTGCGTAACTCAGAGGTTCTTACATTTGGATCATGAAGTCGTTGCGAACGCTCGACACTCGACTCTCGCATGCGTAACTCAGAGGTTCTCAGATCTTGTTCGGCAAGACGTTGTGAACGTTCAGGTGAAGATTCTTCAATACGACGTATTCTTGCTGCCCTTGCTTGAGAACAGTGTTTAGAAAGTTGAGACCTCGTTCTTTTAGGCATTTTGCAGACTTTAGATGTAACAAACAAATAATATATATAATTAAGAAAATGTTAATGGCGTGTAATATTTTAGCTCAGAAAACAACTGTTTAGCCCTAAAAAGAACTGTTCTTTTAGCCCTGTAAAGAACTGTTTTTTAGCCCTGAAAAGAACTGTTGTTTAGCTCTGAAAAGAACTTTTGTTTAATTCTGAAAAGAACTTTTGTTTAGTTCTGAAAAGAACTTTTATATAGCTCTGAAAAGAACTTTTATATAGCTCTGAAAAGAACTTTTATATAGCTGTGAAAAGAACTTTTATATAGCTTTGAAAAGAAACTTTTATGTAGCTCTGAAAATAACTTTTTGTTAGGTTTAGTTTTAACAACGAAATCTAAAAATTTTCGTGCGAAAATTGTTAGAAACCGCGCGCGACCGCTGCGTAAGGAGCCGACCACGCGTCTGAGCCGCGCGGGTACCTTACTCATAGACCTTAAGTAGAAAGTAGAAATAGTATTATATTGATTTCGCCATAACTTTCAAACCAAACGTCCAATTTTAATGAATTAAAGAGTAAATATTATCTACATAAACAGTACTTTGTGACAAAATAGTTTATTTTGATAAGGAGTAATGACATGTGTAAAAAAAATGGTTGTTGTGCTTAACTCGAAATAGATAGTTATAGTGTGTCGGGGACTTTATTGTAGATATTTTAAAGGTATTTAATTAATTAGAACATTTTATGGTTCTATCTTTTATGGTTTAGGCGGCGTACGCCAAATAAGGAACATTTTTGGATGATTTTTACACCTTGGGTCCGAATAACCCAAATATCTTACGGACCCCTATTTTTTCTATAATACAATATAGCCTATGTTACTCGCAGATAATGTAGCTTTCTAATGATGAAAGAAGTTTTAAAATCGGTCCTGTAGTTTTTGAGTTTATCCATTACAAACAAACATAAATACAAATTTTTCCTCTTTATAATATTAAATATTATTATTATTATATATTATATAGTGTAGATTATACAGCATAATATACTTATGCTCGTGACTGTACTTTAGGAGTAATGAAGAGAATAAGATCACGAGGAATCTCGTCTTAGATAGTGGTTATCGAATGTGGTATCCGATGTGCCCCTCACCTTATAACGCCAGTTCTAAGGCCCAGAATTAAAGAAAAGCTCCGTGGGCAGTGTGGCCACACACAAATAACATAAGAGACATTTGATAGAAAACAATTTATTTTGATACTTAAGGCGGCGTGCACCACATCGACTAATTTTGGTCAACTTTGTTCATTGTTTGTGAGAAAGGGAAAAAGAATTTTAACAAAATGATTTGGAATTTAAAAGTCGAGTTCTTTGTTTTGCATGTGGCTGAAATGGATTTTTCAAATAAATTAAGTATTCATGGAAAATCATTAAAATTCGCAACAAGTTTTAGAAAAAATGACGCGAGACTGACGTTTGATCATCTTTTTACAGGAAGTAAAAAGATGATTTTTTTGATTTTAAACATTAAAAAATATCATCAACATCATTATATGGTCTACTTGCACGTGGCTCGACCATTTTTTTCAACTTCGATACAAAATATAGCAGAAAAAAAATGTTGAAATAACGTAAATTTTGGGAAACTTGACAAATAAGTATTTTTTCTATTCCTTAGAAACACTTTTAAGAAATTTTAAAAATCCGTTGTCGATTTAAATAAATACCTAACAAATTAATTTCGTAAATAAAAGGCAAAGTGAACTATTAGGTCCTTACATATGAAATTAGCGTTTTGTCGTACTGACCAATTTGATCTGAAATATCTCCTCTTAGGTTAAGAATTCCAAATTCAAATTTATAAATTCATTTAGCTGGTACATTTGAGTTTTGAAAACAGTCATTCATTCGTTTTTCCTCATTATTTTTTTCTTTGGCGTCGTTTATTACCGCACAATGGAAAACATGAAATATCGGTATATTTACGAGTACCAGTTCTACAGTGGCACCAGTGCTGCAGAAACAGCTCGAACGATTAATGATGTGTACGGCGCTGGTGTCGCAAAAGAAAGCACGGTATGGCACGTTTTTGGTTTTAACGTTTTCGTTCTGGAAATACCATACCATTCAGAACCAACCCCGTGGACGGCCGGAGACCAAAGTGGAAAATGAAGAATTAAAGGCTATTGTGGAAGCGGATCCATCACAAAGCACTTCAGAGATAGCTGCAGGCTTTGGGGTAAGTGATAAAACTTGTATTAATCCACTTGAAGCAAATCGGGAAAGTAAAAAAACTTGAACGATGGGTACCTCATGAATTGAGTGAATCGAACTTGCAAACACGCGTCGACTGCTGTGTTACTTTGCTCAACCGGCACAATAATGAAGGGATTTTAAATCGAATCATTACTTGTGATGAAAAGTGGATACTGTACGATAATCGGAAGCGCTCGTCGCAATGGCTGAACCCTGGAGACCCAACCAAATCCTGCCCTAAACGAAAATTTACTCAGAAAAAGTTACTTGTGAGTGGTTGGTGGACTAGCGCCGGTGTCGTTCACTACAGCTTTCTAAAATCTGGCCAAACGATTACGTCAGATATCTATTGTCAGCAACTGTAAACCATGAAGGAAGAACTAGCTGCTAAACAACCGAGATTGGTCAATCGCTCTAGGCCACTGCTGCTTCACGACAACGCCACACACTGCACAACAAACAACCACTACGTTAGATGAGCTACAATTGGAATATCTGCGACACCCACCGTACTCCCCGGACCTTGCTCCAACAGATTACCATTTTTTCCGGAATTTGGACAACTTCTTACAAGGAAAAAAATTCAACTCCGATGTGGCAGTCCAAACCGCCTTCAAAGAGTTTATTGATTCTCGCCCGCATGGTTTTTTTAGTAAAGGGATCAATGAACTACCTATGAGATGGCAAAAGTGCATAGATAACAACGGTGCATACTTTGATTAATTAAATATATTTTACAAAAAAAAAACTTTATACTTCTACGTAAACATATACCAGAAACTGTACGCCGACTTTGCTTGTTTATGAAGAGGATAACATTTTTGCATGCGTAGTCTTTATTTATAAAACACCGGTGTGCTGTTGTCGCAGGACAACGTCTGCCCACCTACCGGGTCCGCTAGTTAATTAGGTTTACTTATTTATTTATTTGGTACACCAACAGCAATACATACAATGAATTAATAATAAAACAAGACAAAGTAAAAGTGCTGGTATGTATGCCTATTACAGGTATACGCGGCATTCACAATAAAGACAACGACGTAATTATATAAGAAAACGTAATATAAAAATACAGGAAAAAATAATTAATAAAATTAGAATACAAAATAAAGTAGATAGTTATTTGCAATAAACTTAATACAATGATAATTATGACAATATCTGTGTTATCAATGTTAGCATTTTCGAGTGTGAATGATAACGAAGGTTTATGAACATGGATTTGTAGTGTTACTAGTTACTAACATTGAAATTGAATTTACAAAAATATTTATTTATTTATTGGTGAATTTATGCACTCCCGTACCTCAGAGACTGATCTTCTAAACTTGTTTAGTGATACACCGTGTAAATCGGTTTCTGGTGATTTAGAAAGACTGTTGTAATTTCTACAAATTCGTAGCAAGGGAGCGTTGAGACCAAGGTTGGATTTGCGGAAAGGGATATGAAACAATCTAGTGATAGGATATCTGGGAGGTTTTGAAGGGACTGAATATTGGATACGTTCGACTAGATCACTACATTTTATAAACCCGTTTGCAACTTTGTACAGAAAAATTAGATCACGCGAGCGGCGACGGTCTCGCAGCGTCTTTATTTTGAAGAAGTGTAGGCGCTGCTCATACGGACAGCAGTGGCTAATATTTCTAGATATGAAGGCTAGATGTTTCGTGAATTCTCTTTGTATTCTCTCAACTCTTTGTGAATGAACTGCATAGAACGGGTTCCAGGCAACACTAGCGTATTCCAACCGACTTCGCACCAGGGTATTAAACAAGACTATTATGGTTTTTGGTAGTTGGAAGCCCCTAGTGTTTCGTTTTACAAAACCAAGCATCTGTGCAGGCTTCTTAACAATGTCGTTGATGTGTAGCTTAAAGCTTAGTTCATCGTCGACCAGTACCCCTAGATCTCGTATTTCACGTACCTTTGACAACGTGGTGTTGCACAATGTGTAGGTAGTATGAAAGGATGACTTTTTTTTCGAGAAACGAATAAAGAAGCATTTTTGTGCGTTTAACGTCATATTGTTAGCTATGCACCAGTTTTCAATGTTTATTAAGTCACTTTGAACAAGCGTACTATCTGCAGGCTCCGTGACTTTTCTATAAATCTTTAAATCATCAGCGAACAACAAAGCTTCGCAATGCTTAATTTGATTTGTGATGTCATTTATAAAGAGCAAAAATAATACTGGGCCAAGATTTCCATCTTGGCCCAGTATTACAGCAGCCTTGTGGGACTCCAGACCGTACGTGAAATTCGTAAGAGACATAGCCATTGACTGCAACAAACTTAGAGCGATTTATAAGATAGGATGCAAGCCATCTCAACAGCGATCCGTGGACACCACTAAGCTCAAGTTTTGCAACCATGAGCGGATGGCTCACCTTGTCGAATGCGCTGCTGAAGTCCGTGTATATTGCATCTACTTCGTGTCTGCCTTCGTTAGGTTGTATGTTTCATAGAAAATTTTTGGAACGAAGTTCTTTAACGCGGCTTGCGGTAGGAATAAACTGGCAGAAATAATCACGCTTTCTCTCTCTCTCTCGATAGAGAAAGTGTGAATTTGGTCAAAACGAAAATCCCAAGATGGCGGCTGCGAAATTTTAAAATTTTGCGTCATGGGTGTCGATTTCATAGTTTTCGAAGGTGTTAAAGCCGATAATGACGTCAAAATGAAAATCCAAGATGGCGGCTGCAAATATTTTCAAATTTATCATCATGGATGTCGCCTTCTTAGTTTCGAAGGTGCATAAGTGGATAGTGAGGTCAAAATGTAAATCCAAGGAAGAAACTTCATTCCTGACGGGTGTCTTTTTATATCCTCCAGCAATCATATACCAATCCGCGCGCCGCTAGCAAGAGCAAACAATGGTGCCGATTCTCTTGTACACCGAACTAAACTATCACTAAAATTCCTTACTTTTGGAGAAGAGAATCTTAGAGCTATTCTGCAAAAAAATATCACTAAATTTAAAAATAATTTTGACAGAACTAAATCGAATTTGACAATCGCGATTCCACGTGGTAAGTACTTGTTTGCCCCCCTACCCCGATTTTTTGATCCGGAGGCGCGCAGGGGGGGCAGCTTCGACGTATATTATATAGAATTTTTCACATTTTATATGGAAAATATGAAAAATTATTACCTACATGTTGAGTTTTAGGGTTTATGAATTTTATAAAGGGAGTCGAAATTTTAATTAGAAAAAAAAAGCTACAGTACTGTTTTTGCACCAGAAGTCGAGGTGTTGGTGTGAATTTTAGTTCATGCCAACTAATTTTATTCCACACCTTTTTAATCGCCATTAAAAATTGTCAGATTTAGTTAGAACATCTAAATTTTAGGTGAAAAACGTCAAATTTTCACTAAACTAATAACTCAGTGCCATCTTAATGCTGTCAAACTAAAATATAGTTAAGTTGTGTCACTTTAGTCAATTTCAGAATGGGAAATCGTCGTTTGACATGAATAAACAAAATTCTGGTGATTTTTAGTCTAGATTAGACGGATTTGTGACAAGAGAGTCAGCACCTCTGTGTTGTTTACAAATTAACGTAAGAAATATTTTTATATCATTGTGGTTTAATTTTATTTGACAAAAATAATATTAGTTTAGACAACATTTTTATTTCATCTGTATACATTTTTAATACATACCGTACCACGGTATTTTTTTGAAGTATCAAATCATTTCAAACAACTGCCAATCAATGTCAAAATTTTTACCCGGTACTTTTAAAATATACCCGGTAAAAATAGGTATCTTATATTCAAAGATTGTTTCAATATGGATTGAATACTTTCATATGAAATGCCCGTTTCTTGAATTAAGTATCGGATGGTAACTCTTCGATCGCTCAATACAATTTTCTCGACTTTTGCAACATTTTCTTGGGTGACTGACGTCGATGGACGGCCGCAACGATGTTCGTCTTCCGTGCTCGTTCTCCCTACTCGAAATTGAGAAGCCCACCTTGCGACAGTGGAATACGGCGGAGCAGACTCTCCTAATGTTGCCTCCAAATCGCAATGAATCTGTTGCGTCGTTAACTTTTTTAAACAGAGGTATTTATTAACGGCTCGCACTTCGTTTTTCTACATTTTCGAGAACACGTTCCGACACGAAGCAAACAAATGACTACATTCAGAAAAAAACAAAAGAGAAACGAAGATTTTTTTCTTTATTAATATTACAAATATGTATCTGAGCTATGCCTGCCAGTATTTATTTTTTCTTACCAAGGAGTATGTCGTTCTCACTACTTTTTGATCCCTCCTCGTACAGACGAACATTCTAAAAACTAGATATATTTACGGGATTAGGATCGTTCCCAGACCTCGTGGCAATTACTTTTTTCAAAAATATTCAACGTGTGACTTCGCTACGATCGTATTCTAAGTCACAGCCCACACAGTTTCATTAGCCGGATAGTGAACAGCCTTCGGGAGTTTGTTTAACTATATCGAACTACTGAATTGCCGCGCGAGCCAAATTGATTTGAGACACATTGCTGAAAATGATTTGCCGCGGCAACCCGGCGCTACTGCCACGTGTTAGTTACGCGGCTCTATCTGTCTGTCCATCTGAAACATAATGAGCTATACATATTATCTGTCTGTCCATCTGAAACATCATGAGCTATACATATTATCTGTCTGTCCATCTGAAACATAATGAGCATACATATTATCTGTCTGTCCATCTGAAACATAATGAGCTATACATATTATCTGTCTGTCCATCTGAAACATCATGAGCTATACATATTATCTGTCTGTCCATCTGAAACATAATGAGCATACATATTATCTGTCTGTCCATCTGAAACATAATGAGCTATACATATTATTTGAAGCGTGTGTTGTGCTACAGCGACAGGCGGACGGGTGGACGCGACGCAAGAGATGGTGACCCTCGGGCTGTGCAACATAGCCGGCTCGCTGGTGCACGCCATGCCCACGTGCGGCGCCTTCACGCGCTCCGCCGTGTCGCACTCCAGCGGCGTGCGCACTCCCGCCGCTGGCCTCTACTCCGGTCAGTACCCGCCACACTGGCGCCGTGCCGCCGTGCCGCCGTGCCGCCGTGCCGCCGTGCCGCCGTGCCCACGAGTGCTGACGTGTGTGTGGTTGCAGGCATCATCACGCTGCTGGCGCTGATCTTCCTCACGCAGTACTTCTACTTCATCCCGAAGGCGTGTCTCTCCTCCGTGCTCATCTGTGCTGTCATATTTATGGTGAGCGCCTAATTTTTCTACATTAGGTTATATTCGGTATATTAAATACTAGCTTTTGCCCGTGCGATCGCCCGCGTGGATGTCGTAAAATATCGCACGGGAATGTACTACCGGGATTAAAAGTACTGTGTGTTCCGTAACACTCTATTGGTTTGCGCGGCGCACGCCAGAAAGCTCCCAGTCGGCAATTTTTTTCCGACATTTTCAACAGTTATTATATCATCATATTTCAGCCAATTAATGAAAAACCAAAACCTTAATGAATTATACACCTAAACTTTCCTCATGAATCATTCCGTCCATTGGTGGAAACCGGATGAAAATCCGTTCGGTAGTTTTTGAGTTTATCGCGTTCAGACAGACAAACGCGGCGGGAGGACTTAGTTTAGTTAAAATGATGCCGATCACGCTCGCTCTAATAACAAATAAGAAATAACTTTTGACCGAGTTGACCGATTTTAATAAAAACTTATTTATAAAAAAAAAACAACCGACTGTCAAAAAAAAACACTACAAAGTGAAAAATAACTTAAGTTACGGGAGTCGGTGTCTTTGGTTTAGTATTTTCGTTTTTTGCCGCCGACTTCTCAAATTAAAGTTATTTTTCACTTTGTAGTGTTTTTCTGGGAAGTCAGTTGTTTTTTTTTTTAATATTTTTTTTTATTTTCCACTTTTTAGTTGTGTTACCTACCCCACCCGAATTCGTATACCACTACTTGGTAAATAAATAACAGTGACAGGAAGTTATTATAACATCATCAACATACACTAAATGGAAAAAATACGTATTACTGAAGCTAACTCATAGACCACTCATCAGAATTTGACCAAATTTATATGCGACCACCTCAGGAGTATACCCATTCAGATAAAAACTTTGCAAAAAGGCAAATATATGTCGCGCTAAATCGTGTCAGAAGTTTGGAAGGCGTAGTTTTATCAGGTTTGGACGCCGTCGCCAACTAATTATTAAACCAAACACACGACGACAGACCGTTGACGAAATCTGTCTTCTGACAATCAAGGCCACACATAACATACGACTCAAGTAGCGCAATTTGAAGTATATTACCATTAAAAACATTTATAGCCAGAGTACATCTCTGATCTCATGACAATTCCAATAAGCCCAAACACGGCTAGGATACATTGTTTTATTACGGAGTTCCGGTGCCTACCTTCCAGCTTCATCATCAGATCAGTTCGATGGTACCATTTTCATCAGAACCATTTATTTAAATTGGCTTCGTCATAATCGCTTAACTATCTTAATCGAGATATCTTATCGCTACCCGTGAAATACTTATCATTGAGTAGTTCCTGTGGCCATAATATTTGAGGAGTTCCCTCAATGCACCATGGATTCTATCGTCAGAACTGGATTTTGATAAAAATGGGACCAATCTGAAAGTATGTTCTTTCAAATAAAAAAGAATTTTCCAAATCTGTTTTTAAATGACGGAGTACTGAGGTAACAAACATTAAAAAAAAAAAACAACCGAATTGAGAACCTCCTTTTCTTCAAGTTGGTTAAAAATAAAGACTAAAATGCTACCTCAAGAAGTCAAGATTCTATGACTACATTTCCAATCCCTTAATCCATGCTGACGTTCAAATTGTGCATACTGCACCTGAAGTACACGCTGTTGCATTTCTTCAGTCTGAGCGTAGTCAGCGAAACTTAAGTGCACAACTTCATGTAAGTCGTTCTGCAGTTCAAAGAATTTACCATCGATAGATACCTTGAGACTGGCGGCTTCATGCGCCGTCCAGGAGGACCACGAAACCATGTCACTACAGCATGACAAGATCGGTTTTTCTACCACCAGCATACGAAATCGTCACCTGACCACTGAGGTCAGGTGACGATACTCAGTACAGGTCTAAGAACAGCTTAGAAGCTTTCATGTACTGACTGTTTGCGCTCGAACTGTTAGAAGGAGACTGGAAAACGTAGACTGAACCCGCATAAGCTCTATGGTCCCAAACTGGCGCGAGCTCTCAGAATGGCGCGCCTACAATAAAAAGAATTACTGAATTTAAGACCAACGCTCTGTACCAATACTTATTGCAAATAAATCATTATGATTATGAGAACCTAGCTCAGGTTCTTTTTACGGATGAAACCAAGATTATGCTGTGTGGCAACGATGGACGTAAGAAACTGTACCGAAGACAGGGAGAACATTTTTAGCAATGTTGCATTGAAGAGAAGGTGAGTTATAGCGGCGGGGCATGGACAGTCTGCTGCGGGGCATGGACAGTCTGCTGCGGGGCATGGACAGTCTGCTGCGGGGCATGGACAGTCTGCTGCGGGGCATGGACAGTCTGCTGCGGGGCATGGACAGTCTGCTGCGGGCCATGGACAGTCTGCTGCGGGCCATGGACAGTCTGCTGCGGGGCATGGACAGTCTGCTGCGGGGCATGGACAGTTTGCTGCGGGGCATGGACAGTTTGCTGCGGGGCATGGACAGTCTGCTGCGGGGCATGGACAGTCTGCTGCGGGGCATGGGCAGTCTGCTGCGGGGCATGAACAGTCTGCGGCGGAGCATGGGCAGTCTGCTGCGGGGCATGGACAGTCTGCGGCGGAGCATGGGCAGTCTGCTGCGGGGCATGGACTGTCTGCTGCGGAGCATGGACAGTCTGCTGCGGGGCATGGACAGTCTGCTGCGGAGCATGGACAGTCTGCTGCGGAGCATGGACAGTCTGCTGCGGGGCATGGACAGTCTGCTGCGAGGCATGGACAGTCTGCTGCGGGGCATGGACAGTCTGCTGCGGGGCATGGACAGTCTGCTGCGGGGCATAGACAGTCTGCTGTGGGGCATGGACCGCTGCACCGCTGCAGCGCTGCCCGTGGAGGCGCTAGAATACATAATAAATATCGAGTCATTCACAACCAGTGATGTTCCGTGCCCGGGAACATTCCCAAACAGTGGAAATATTGCCGGGAACACTGCCGGCAATATTCCCAAACTGGGAATAAACTGGGAATTTTGTTTAAATAGTCATAATTTTTTTTTTCCACTAACTGAATCATATATTATTTGCATACTTCTACACATCTAAAGAAAATCAGTCCTGAAAGAGCCATAGAAAAGAAAATTTCCAGAAAATTGGGAATATTCCCGGGAAAATTTCCAGTTTGTTACTGGCAATGTTTCCTAGCAAATTTTCCAAGAGATACTCTTGATGGCTTTTTGGCGCCATTTCGAAGAGTGCGGTTGTGTTTTTCTTTGAACATAACATAACATCACGCCTTGTTTCCCCGAAGGGTTAGGCAGAGGTGTATAGAGGCATGAGGAACAGGGTGTAAAGTTCACTCATCCTCCATAGAAAAGGGAGGATCCTCCGACCAGACGGGTGTTGTGTCTGGTGGGCTACTGCCCGACGGTTGATGTCGGGATGTTGTATATATGCTAATCGCGCGGTAAACTCTGTTTGCGCGATGCAGGATTTTGCGTGACGTCAGTGTGACGCGTTCCATTGTGGCGATGTAGATATGTCGCCACATCACTCCCCTCCGGAGACCGGAGGTCGATAGTGGGCAGAGTCGTGTATCTTGCGATGCTTGCCAGGGCCAGTTGAGGTTCCAGGGAGTCGGAACCGGGTGCCGCATAGTTCACGGTGAGTCGGAACTGTCTGCGGAGATGCCCCCAGTGAGTCGGGGTGGCGCTGCGTTATGCTCCAGTGCGTCGGATGTGGTACAGCGCCGGGTTGAGGCTGACTGCTGGCGTCGACCAGGAGAGGTTTGAAGGGCTCTGCTTGTTTGACCGGCCGAGAGTGCAGTGTGCTGTGCCAAGGTTGCTGATGAGGCTGAGGGTGATGACCAGGTATGCGCGGTCGCTGCATGCTGGTGGTCAGGATACCCGTTGAAGCCGTGGGTGCTGGCTGGCTGTGTGACTCGCCGCTCAAAAGCTCGAGGAAGTGATGCTGATGACGTCACGCTGTAGTAGTTGCACGAAGGCTGCGCTGACGTTCATGTTCGGGGTCACCAGTATAGAGGCATGAGGAACAGGGTGTAAAGTTCACTCATCCTCCATAGAAAAGGGAGGATCCACCGACCAGACGGGTGTTGTGTCTGGTGGGCTACTGCCCGACGGTTGATGTCGGGATGTTGTTTATATGCTAATCGCGCGGTAAACTCTGTTTGCGTGATGCAGGATTTTGCGTGACGTCAGTGTGACGCGTTCCATTGTGGCGATGTAGATATGTCGCCACAGGTGTACCTATTATAGTACACCCACATTTCGCCAGTTATGATGTAATGTTTTTCTTTGAATCTTTAATATTTTGTGTAAAATGAGTTTTATTGTATAATTTCGACGGTGTTTTGTGCAATAAAGACTTGTGATATGTGCAATCTATCGGAAGATTCAAATAAAAGTGCTTAACCGAACTTTTCGATTTGTCTCAAGAAGTTGTATCAAAACCGCCGTAAAACCAACCGTCTTTTTATTGTGGCTGACTGACTGGACAGGACGGTGACTCGACAGGACTAATGACTTGACAGACTAACAAACTACAAGAATATCAAGAAAACACGATAATATGAATAACTCGACACTGGCAAAAATGGCATCCATTTAAGAAAGCCGATTACCAGTTTCAAAAATAAGAAGAAGAAGATACTCTTGATTGTTAGGATTTTTACCCAGAAAGACATGGCGTTGTGTGCGAGTCATAAGGTAAAAATGATAAAACTATGTATTTTATAATGATTTATTTCATAATTTTAAAAGTAAAATCACAGTTATAATAAAATTCAACAATAAAATATGCATTCACTTTTTTTTATTAATAATTCGTCACTTATTGCAATAAAATAATTAGATCTTTGAACAAAACTTAATCATAAAATAAGAAACAAAGATTTAACCAATAAATCAGTCATTAATGTACCTAACAGTGACATAACGATAATCTTAAGTCTAATATTAGTATCCAACTTTGGTTATGTTGTTTCATCGATACATGTTAGATTGCACACCATTGTCATTCTAAGCAGTAAACAAGCAGTGCAAGTTACTCCAAACTAAGAGGATCGTCATTTACAATAAAACTGTCAAATTGAGAATCATCTTCCACATTTTCTGTCACTGATCTGAAGTCCATAGGTTCCAAATCAAATTCTTCATCAGAATCTTGTATTGAAATTACTTCTAAGTAAGGCTCGGAATGCTCTGATATACCTACAGACCTTCTACAGCGGAACTATCTGACAAAGAAGTAGTACCAGATTTTTTGGCCGAGTATTTACCAACAGTCTCGTTCATAAGCTTCCAATTATGAGCTATGTAACAAATTTTACCTGCTCTTTCGGTTGTAAGTTTATTTCTTTTTTGGGTATGGATATTTGAAAACGTCGAAAAAGATCTTTCTACTGATGCTGAAGTAGACGGCACTGTTAAGATTTTTATAGCAACTGGGCCCAAAGGTGTATTTGCAAAGAAGGTGGTCCACCACCGTTTTGGATCCACGATATTAGCAGCTTGCCAAATTATTTTTTTTTCATAAAGTCCACTTCTGGATTTATAATCAGATAGTTCCTTTAACACATTAACTGCGTCACCGTCACTAGCTAAATTCATAATTGCATCACATCCTTCTAAATGAACTTCAGCGGTGAGACCTAAGCCTCGGTTTTTTGGATCTAATATGACCGCTGCAAAATGAATTGACTTTAATGCATTCTGTTTTCTTTCTAAAAACTTGACTCACAGCTGTGGTAAATGCTCTTCTAGTACTTTATTAGCGTTGGTGCCTTTCAAAAGTTCTTCGAAGTCTGCAAAAGCATTGTATACTAAATGTATCGTGCAGTCATCTCCTTCTAACATAGTTATCCATTTTACTATTGGTTTAAAAAACCCGATGTGTTCTTGAATAATTAGCCATTAATTTTCATTCATTATGTCTGTCTTATATTTTTCAAATTCTTGGATGCCATTGATGGCCATAGTCTGAAGGATAATTTTGGCTTTAAAAAAATGTTCTAGGCAATGTAGGTAACTACCCCATCTAGTCTTTACCGGTAATATAAGTGCTACATTAATTGATTTATCCTCAGAAAGTTTTTTAAACTCGGCTTTAACGATATGTGATTTTGTGACACATTTCACAAGTTCAACAACAAACTTGAATGTAACCAAAACTGAATTTACTCGGAGCACATCCCCCTATCAACAAATTTAACGTGTGTGCTAAGCATCCAATCCAAGTTATATTTGCATATTTTTCTTTCAATAATCTACCACACTTTACCATGTTAGAAGCGTTATCAGAAATTATAACATAAAACTTATGTGGCCCTAAGTCTTCTAAAACTTCAGATACTTTTTCACATAAATAGTCTGCTGTGTGTCTATTAGTTTTCATGTCAACGAACGTGTAAAAGAAAAGTTTCGGTGTATAAATGATAATGTTTATGATCGATTCATTTCTGAGATTCTACCAACCATCAATAGCCAAGTGAAGAACAGCGGCATCATTAATTTTTTCGATGACTTCATTCTTCGTTTCTTCGAATTCGGCGTTTAATAACGACGATGCCAGCACACGTCTTGTTGGTGGTTCATAATCGTGCTTCAGATTTTGCAGAGCCTTTTTCCATAACGGGTGCTCTAGTAAGCTCAATGGCTGCCCAGTTACATAAATCGCCCTCGCAAATCCACGATGTGTTTTATCCTAGAAGAAAAATAAAGTAAAAAAAGGGGCAGGCAGCGAAGCAGTTTCAATAAAAGTGTACCTAGCTCTTGAATGTATTGTATTCACTGTGAAAGGCTTAGACATATCGCACGCTTAATCATATACTGACCGATTAGTGTTTCGGTCAAAATTTAATTAAGTATACCAAGAAGTTTATTTTAACGCCCTCTTTCGGCCGATCTCGGAATTTTTGTGATATCTTGTTTCTAGGCGGAGTTAACCTATATCTGTCTCTTTCACACGCAAACGTTTCGGCAAACGTTTTTACGAGACAGAGACAGACATCAGTATGCGTCAAGGACTATCAACTATCCCTACAATACATTATTTCATTATAAAAAGCAATTTTCTTTGAGTAATAAGCCATTTTGTAAGGTAAGTCAGGTTTGCTAAATCGTTTTTTGCGATTTCCCGAAAAACGTCTTTTTTGAGTTATGTCAGTATATGATTAAGCGTGCGATATGTAGATTCAGTTCAAAAGATCGAGCGGACAGAACGGGTTGCGCGAGACCTTCCAGCGAAAGCGAATATAATGCGAGGTACTTACTTGATCAAATTCAGTACTTGTTGATAATAATTGAGTAGATGAAGAACTTGGTGGTATATTCTCCTTAACAGCATTTGACTCATTTAGCGTTTTCTTTTCAAATACAGATTTCACTGTAGCCGGACATTGCTTGCATTTATTTGTAAGGTGGCGTGCAAACTTCGTGGCATTTTTTAATTTAAACTTATGATCACAAAAACAACACACATAAGTCGTGTAGTCATTATTGTCTTTATTTTCTTTAAAATATTCGTGTATTTGTGACTTCGGACGCATTTTTATACACTTACATACGGAGAGAGCAGTAAAAGACGTGCTATACTCCCGACAAAACACACGAACTGAGGACAAACAAAGGCACAGAACCGAGCGCAGATAGGAGGGGTAAGGCGGCGGGGGACAGGGGCCAAGTGAGTCGCAACTCGCAAAGCACTGTTAAATTATAAAATTAAAACTAAAAAAAGCAAATTAAATCTAAACTCGTAGTTTAAAATAAGAAAAAGCCTCTTGGGAATTTTGGGGAACATTGCCGGGAACTTGGAAATATTCTGGGAATATTTCCACTGGAAATATTCCCGGGAGTGGAAACATTCCCAAGCGTACATCACTAGCACTGATCCGAGTGCCACGCCTCGCATGCCCGCTGCACCGCTGCAGCGCTGCCCGGGGAGGCGCTAGAATAACTTTCGATAACCTCTGACGGTTTGAATGAATCTACCGCATCGACGCCCTTTGTAGAACAATTAAGCGGAGACTTTCCAGTGACCCGTTAAGTGTTTACTTGCACTAAGTTGATTGTTTTATTACACTACGATGTAGGTTTCTTATCGTATTTGTTACCAAAATAACTATAACCTACACGGGGTAGAAAAAAGATGCCCAGTCGTGAGACAGCACGCACTTACAATATATCGATGACACCAAAAGTACCTATTGCTTTAAAATAACTTCAAAGATCTACTTGTTTAATAAAAATCCTAAATTAATTTATTCTTTCACTGACAGCTAGCGCACAACCTAAACCGCTGAGTCTTAAACAAGAAATGCGCAAGAGTTCGTTATACAACGAAATTGTAGCGCTAAAGAAGCATTTTTTAATTAATCCCTAATGGGGTCATAGGGAAAGAAAGTTTGTATGGAAGTTCGTAATTTTTGCCAATAGAAAACACCATCGGGCACTTGTTTTTGATCAAACTGGAATTGTACTGATACAAGTGCACGTGTAAACTCGTGAAAACTGAGAAAGAGAAACAAATAAAATCTTGACTTAGCACACGAGGTTGTTGACATATGGAATGTGAACTCTTCTGTCATCGTGCCAATTGTCGTACAGTAGTACCCAACTGATATGGCTTACCGATGTACCTGCGCAGAAGATGAATTTTTAAAGCGCGGGAAATGCTATTGACCAATCAGCACGCTCCACGCACCGCGCTTCTTTTTCCCGTACCGCTATTGGTCAGCAGCTGCCGCTATGTTAGCGCGCGCCACGTGGCATGTTAGTCAGTCGCCATACGTCTGATCGAGTGCACGCGTAGCAGGCAAAAGTACACTTAGTGGCAACAAAAGTGTTTTCTTTTTTATGATTTAAAATGAGTTCTTTAAAAAGGGGGCAACCACTTAAAAGTCAAGCTCGGGAAATAATTTTCAATGTGCACGAGTTTATGAAGAAAGAAGCTCAGGAGTCTAAGAACACAACATTTATAAAAGAACACAACATTTATAAAAGAACACAACATTTATAAAAGATCGATTTTTGAAAATTATTGACCGAACGGAAACTGCACGAAGCTACACAAATTTCAAAACGAACAATAACGAGATCAACAGATGAGTGAAAACACTGCGGGCCTTCTTTTAGAACGCCGAAAAAGGGTAAATTGAAAAAAACTTATCGTAAGGAATTGGACGATTTTTCATACCAAGCCATACGCAGGAATATTGATGACTTTCACCGCGAAGAAAAACAGGTAGTCACAATGAGAGCGCTATTGGAGAAATTAAAAAGAGATAGGTATCGACTTCGAAGGGGGCAGAGAAACTCTGCGCCGAAACGTAAAAGAGATAGGATTTAAGTTTAGGAAAACGCAAACGAACCGTAAGTTCCTGGCGGAAAAAGACGAAGTAAGGCTTTTAAGAATACGATTTTTAAGAAAAATAAAAAAATATCGGCATGAAGGGAGACCTATTGTGTATGGCGACGAGACTTATGTTCATTCGACCCACACCAAGGAACAAGCCTGGTCTGATGGCCAAGGCAAAGGCATAAAAAAACCAATTTCGAAGGGACCGAGGTTGATTACAGTGCATGCTGGTGGTGCTAATGGATTCATACCAAATGCTTTGCACATGAGACTATCACAGTGAGATGAACAAGGAAAATTACGAGAAATGGTTGCAAGAGAAATTAATTCCCAACCTCCAACCGAGTTCTGTGTTTGTCATTGACAATAAAAAAAAAAAAAAAACTTTATTATCAGATACAATTAGTCCATACATTACAAAAAATTAAAACACAAAAAACAACAAACAACACAAACAACAAAATACACATCAAATGAAATACACATGCACATTATATAAAAAATAAATACAAATACATACACAATTATTTAATGTATTGGAATGACGCTCTGTGAGTCGTCATCCAATGCCACATTATGGGGCTGTCCATCCTGCTGGCCACAATAGCCAACAGATTGTTGGGACTATCGCGCACGCGCCGCATCAGGGACGCTATACGCAAACGCATAAGCGCGTAAAAATCCGGCACACCGGTTTCCGCGAACATCCCCGACGCACTGCAAAAGCGCGGTAGCCCCAGC
Source organism: Fissipunctia ypsillon (assembly GCA_947568875.1). NCBI lineage: Eukaryota > Metazoa > Arthropoda > Insecta > Lepidoptera > Noctuidae > Fissipunctia > Fissipunctia ypsillon. The sequence goes on from OX387652.1 coordinate 616,864, forward strand.
ATCACTCTGAAGGCATTATTATATTGGACTCGCAGAGCACTGTACGAGCTTTTTGTATAACTGACCCATAGGGCGCACGTGTACAGAGACTGGCAATATGCCCTAAAGAGTGTAATTTTTACCTCTTCTGTACATCGTGCAAACCTACGGGCCAGCATGTTACACCTAACTGCCAATGCTCTGCGTTCCCTCTCCAAGTCCGTATCATCGGACAAACTGTCGGTCACCCAGTGTCCCAGGTACTTGAACCGTGTCACTCTGGTAAGCGGGACGCCCCCTAAGGTGACTGGCGGGACAGTGTCATAACATTTGTTACCCGCCTTAAAGACCAAGAGCTCACTCTTGGTTGCATTGTACCTGAGACCATGGGCCACCGCATAGTCCTCACAGATACGGAGAAGCCTCCTCAGCGCACTGATCGATGGGCTCAGCAACACCATATCGTCCGCGTAGCTGATATTATTAATGCAGTGTCCATCAATGGAGCATCCGATGTTAGTGTTGCTGAGCTCACATATCAGTTGGTTTACATACAGGTTGAAAAGCTTGGGAGAGCTGAGTCCCCCCTGCCTCACCCCGCACTCCAACCCGTATGCATCTGACAGGACACCCGCCCACTTTACATAATTGTACTGGTTGTTATACCAGTACTTCAGAATATCAACCAGATCTCTTGGGAGGTTGGTGTCCTGCGATAGTTTCCTCCATAGGCAGTCGTAAGACACTAGGTCAAAGGCCTTGGAAAGGTCTAGAAAACATGCATACACCGGCGTGCTCCTACTTGCATAGTATTGGACAGTATGCTTGACACAGAGGATAGCCGTTTCTGTTGATAAATGTTGCTTAAACCCAAATTGGGCGTCATGTATTGTTAAATGCGTATCCAATTGCCGATCAATCAGACCGTCCAACACCTTCGCAATTATCGTCGCCAAGGAAATAGGCCTGTAGTTGTTTGTGTCACTCGAGTCTCCAGTCTTGTTCTTTATTATAGGTACTACTATGGTTTTAACTAAGTCAGCTGGTAGATAAGAGTGACTCGTACAAAAACTGAATAGCATTGCTAAGACCCGCGGCAGGTGCTTGCCTGCATATCGCAAATGCTCTATGCTCATACTGTCATGCCCCGGTGACTTTCCCCTTTTTAAAGATTTTATGACAGTAGCTACTTCCCTAGCCGCAAACCTAGTAGGCAAGTCTTCGGACCCACCCACAACCTCCGACCCACCAGATGTCGGACCCAGGGGAGATTCAACCTTAAAGGATCTACTGAATAAGTTGGCAATTTCTTTAGGGTCACTAACACCCGCTAAACTCACGGGCAGGCTTGATTTGGGATTCAAGCTGTTCGTGGTTTTCCAGAAACTACTGAAATTTTTCGCGGCATGATGACTCGCAATGATGTTCATCTTAATTTGATCCTTATTATACAATGCGTCATACCATAGCACATTAGAGGACAGGGCACCGAACAGTAACTTTGCAAAAAAGATTATGCAGGATTGGTTAAAAGATAAAAACATACCTTTCAATATCAAAGCGTGTATAAACCGGAATTGTACGATATAATTAAACGCCATAAGCATCTCTATGTAAAGTACTCGCTTGACACCATAATGGAAGCTCACGGCCACACAGTGTTAAGGCTCCCTCCATATCATCCGGACTTCAATCCGATAGAAAACATTTGGTCGCAGGTGAAAGGTCACGTAAGCAAATTCAATGTTGCCATGAATTTGACCGAAGTGCAGCGTCTTTTGTCTGAAAAATTCGCATCCATCGGGCCAGACGAGTGGCAAAAAGCTGTAGATCATGCCATCAAATGCTAAGACGAATTTATGACATTGGAAGAGGCCATCGACGATAAATTGGACCAATTTGTAATAAACACCAACGAAGATACGTCATCTCATCGGATAGTTCGAGTCGTGATAGTGGTGGTAATAGTAGCGACGCTCAGAGTGATATTGGGATAGCAGGAGTGCGGCCTTTAGATTAAGTTTTTTCTATTGTTTACTAAATAAATACCTATTTGTTTATTAAATAAATCGTACATTTTAAATAACCTGTATTTTTAATTACTCGTAAATATATATTTGACGAAAATTGGGGGCCCGACAAAATTGGCACGAAGTGTAATTGTGCGGAGGGGCGTGACTTGCGAGTGAGACGGAAGTAACAGCTGCAGTGTATTATGAACCATATAGTCTTGATCTAAGGTTGATTTATTTATTTATTTAATACTTCATGCACAGAAATGTACAGAGGCGGACTTAATGCCATAGGCATTTTCTACCAGTCAACCTTTGGGTGATGCAGAGACAAACAGTGGTAGGTGCAATTATGAGAAATTGTGGAATACATATTTATTTAAATAAATTTAAATATTTATTTGTTGATTGTAAGTTTTAAGCATTCTTTCGTTAATCTTCGGGGGCATACTTTCTTTTCTGTGCGAATGAAGATTCGCGACGCGCCTTATCAGTTGGGTACCACTGTAACGACCAATGGCCGTTACAGTGGCCGAAAGCATCGACCAACATCTTTCGAGGCTCTCGTTAGGCGGTTGGATCAAGGGCCTGATTCAGAAGGCAGTACTCCTTGATACGGCTCGCATCGTGAAGAGGTTCCTGTCTCTGGAGTCCTAACCACCGGTAGCTTGGACCCTGCTCCCGACACGGGCAGACCTTTTTTCTGTTCTTTTTTTAATGTTTTTAATATATTTTTTTAAAGATATTTAAAAATGTATTTTATATGGAAAGAACTGGCCAAGTGCGCGTCGGAACACGCACAATGAATGGTTCCATAGATGAGATGAAGAAACAAGAAACGGAATTATCCCAAGAACAAACTTAACATTGTAGTTGAAAAACATGTTCTTCCATGCAGTCTAACTGCAAATGTAAGTTTGTACGCTCAATTTTGAGAGATTTACCCTGTTAAATTAATACTGGCTTCTTATAGGTTTCCCTATACTTAATCTATAAGAATTTATAAGTAGGTATAGAACTTATAGAACTATTTTCTGGAGTTTTGCTCCAAATTTTAGGCTCAATAGTTTCGGAGATGAAGGGCGGGGGGTATGGTCAATTTTCGTCTATTTTGTTAAATAACTTTAAATCTGTTTATTTTAAAATCATAAAAAAAAATCTAGGTATTCTAGACCCCTACAGTAAGCCTTTTCATTTGATATGTCACACGGTATAGTTTGAAAAACTTTTTTTTTTATTTATTTGCCCCCAAAAGTGACCCTCATATTCAAAATTGATTTACGTAACACGTCCGTGTTTGGGTCACAGCAATTGATATGAATACTAAATTTCAACTTAATCGGTCCATTAGATTCGGAGCAATTTGGCTGTGACAGACTGACAGACAGACAGACGCACGAGTGATCCTATAAGGGTTCCGTTTTTTTCCTTTTGAGGTACGGAACCCTAAAAAAATGAATAAACGAAATAATGTATGTGTCTTAGATAATGTATGTCTTTATTTCGGACTACACATACAAGTACAGTGCACACAATCCATGTATTATTAGAAAGCATGACTTAAAAACTATTATGTTTGTTAACTTCCGACGTTGCCCAACACACGTTGGCGCGTGCCTCCGGATCGACTGCTTGTAGAGGGACTGTCCACTTTGTCTAATAATGTTTTAACACTCTCACCGCCATGTGGTACGCCGGCCGCCCACGTAAATTCTAGTGCAGCAAGCTATTATTGATTTTTTGTGGCGAGTTGCTAAAGAAATGGAATGGGCGGCGCGCCGCCCACATGGCCTGCTGCTTTGGAAAACTGTATATATGCGTGGCGGTGAGAGTGTTAAGGATGCTGTTGCTAACGACGAATTTCGTGAAAGATAGGTATGTTAGTAGTTAAGTAGGTATGTACTATGTATGTATGTATGTACAATCAACGGTCTTAAGTGGACTGCCACCGGAATGATCATTTTGGCCTGCACGTCAGATCTGCGTCCATCTCTGTGTGTGTGTGATGTTTTAATGCAGACAGTAACGCGCACACAGTATAACTACGAAAGTGCCTTGTTGATTGGTCAGATGCATGTGTGGTCAACACTAAATTAAGATAGCTACAACCACCTACTTATACATATACTTGTTTTTTCTTAATAAACTATCGACCACAGCGCCTATTTAAAAGCAATGCTAAAATTCGAAGTGAAAATTATAAGCAGCGATGGCAGGTTCACACGAGTGGATAGCTGTTATTATGTGTGCGTGAAGTGGAGAAGGTTCGAACCTCAGTGCGCGCCTTCGATTCTTTTTGTTTTTTCGTTTTCGTGTCAGAGTTCAATTATTTATTGAGTTTCGTTAATACAATGACAATAGGGATAGAGGGTAAAAATAAAGTATAATAGGCAATTTAATTTAATAAAAACACTATTTTTCATATAAACATTTATTGATGTTTTTAACAACCTTTAAATAAATAAATAAAACTTTATTTCAGACTAAGGTCCATAATTTTGTTAGTATTTTGGTGTTAGTAACAATAGTGCTTAGGTAAATAGGTTAGTAATCGTTAGATCTCACAAAATGGTTATTTATTTAGACCGATGACTGTCCCCACCCAGTGTCCCTAAAAGGGACAGTCCGCTCTGGCAGCAATCATTTTCAACAAAAACATTTTAAAACATGAATAATTTTTGATTGCTACTAAAATGGGATGTTTTTGGTTTATTGAGGTTATAACTTAATTTATTAATTTTCTCAAGGAAAAGAAGATTGAAACTAAACCTCAATCCTACGATCTTACGATCACTAACTTATTACTATTATGGCCAGTGTATCCCCTGAAGTCCGCTGATAACATTTAATATTATATTTTTTTATTAATATTTAGTGCGACCTCAGTTATTATCAATGCAGTTAAGAAGACGTCGACGCATGGAGGCCACAATATTACTGCAAATATTTCTGCCACGTAAACTATCCCACAACTCCATGCAATGGGACTTCAGCTGTTCGAGACATCTTTCATATCGCGCTTCCATCTTTGCACCATTAAACCCCATACATTTTCTATAGGGTTCAAATCAGGGGATCGCGCTGGCCACGGAATAACTTTAACATCCGAATGTTCACTAAAGCACTCACGAACAATACTGGCACGATGTATCGGACAATTCACAAATCTTGAACCAAATAAAATTCACCAATGTCATCCACTAGATAAACACTGCGAACAGTAGGTAGCATTATATCGCTCAAAACCTCGACGTAATTGGAGCTGTTGGCCCGCGTCGGTATAAATGCCAACTCATCCGGCCCTTGAGCACTAATCCACCCCCACATACATATTCACACTAATTCTTCCTGACTCCGTATTATTTATAATATTACAGTCAGACCAACGTGTATTGTCTACGCGCCACAAATGAAGTCTTCCTTTTTGACACGATTTGAGAGTCTTCTCGTCTGTAAATACAGCAGTCTCCCAATCAAAGTCTAAAATATTCTCAAGCAAAACGCAACCTTTCGTCCTTATGCTTTTGCGTTAAAAACGGTTTTTTCACTGATGTTCGACGATGGAGGCCTTCGGCATGGAGTGCACGGCGAACAGTACGCAAAGACGTATCAAATTCTTCATCAAATCGTCTTGTAGGTATGAAACTATTCGTTTCATATTCACCGACCATAAAGCGTCGCTGAGACTGGTTAATAAGTGGCGGCCTACCACTTCTTACCCGTGTAAGACTCCCCTCCTCCTCAAATCTCCTCACCCAACGACTTACTGTATTTCTAAAAAAAAAACCCTAATTATTAATTTTGAAGCTTCACAAACTAAAATCTGCACCTCCTGGAAATTATTTCTGCCGGCGCCCATGATTTGCTTGCATTTTCAATAAAAACCTTCAAACTCTAAACCAACAACACAAACGCTCGTAACTAAGTTCGCCAACCAACGACGTCACACCATTCTGACTACACTCAGGAAATTGATTTTGTTTCAAATCTACCCTAACTTTTATGTGACTAGTTTAAAATATTCGCTGTCTTTTTCTCATCAGCATAATCAGAAAAGACTGCGTGCCGCGATAGGCCTATGATGATGACCATATACCGCGCTTTTTCTGTTTGGTTCGTGTTGAAAGAGTGCAATAGTGTAAAATGCCTAAATAGGTCTAGAATAGAAGGAATAGCAGGTCTCAAGTGCGACGAGTACCGATGCGATCGTTTCGTAATGCTGGCGCTGGAGTTCTGACCGCTACTGTACGTATGTATGCATGTATGTATGTATGTACGTACGTATGAGACACGTCTTGTTTACAGATCGACTTGCGCATCGTGCGCCGGCTGTGGCGGCGCGACCGGCTGGAGCTGGCGGTGCTGGCGCTGACGTTCTGCGTCAGCATCGCGCGCACCGTGGAGCTGGCCGTGCTGGCGGGCGCGCTGGCCTCGCTGGCCGTGCTGCTGCGCCAGCTCATGCGGCCCGCCGTGCACGTGCACGCGCTCAAGACGTCAGCGGGCGACGTGGTGCGGGTGCGCGCGGCGCTGGGCCTGGCCTACGTGTCGGCCGAGCTGCTGGCGCGCCGCGTGCTGAGCGCGGCCGCGCGCGCCGCGCCGCGCCCCGTGCTGCTGGACTGCCAGCACCACGCCATGCTGGACTACGCCGCCATGAAGGTGCGCGCCCGCGGCACTGCGCCTGCGCCAACACCATACACAAACCTAATAACGAGACTCATATTCCTCAGGTGCTGGAACGTCTGATAAAGAAATTCAAGACGGACGAGCAGCTGCTGATCGTGTACAACGTGCCGGAGGAACTGCTGCACAAGTACGAGCAGCTGGCGGGCGTGGACCCGCGGGCCCTGCGCGCGCGCTGTGTGGCCGCCGCGCTGGCCAGTGTGGCGCACGACCGGCACGAGAGCGTCACGCTGCTGGCCCACACGGAGCGCGACGAGCACGACGCGTGCGACGCGCACGACGCGCTCGACCCACTCGTGTGACACATTGTCGTTGGAGACAGTAAAGGATGGACAAGCGCCCGACGCGATCCGTTGTTACAATGTTTGCGTCGCTGAGTCGTGCCGCAAGTGTTGCGGCGCTCATGCATACTCACCAGTTACGGATCACCGATTGTTATGTTTTTAAGTATAGATAAAAGTGTTATAGTTTGACCAATACCGCTGTACATTCGCCTACTGACGAATGAGTGGCGGGACGCCGTGAGCGTTGACGAATGAGCGGCCTGCACTGCCCCCCGTCTCGCTGCGCACATACCTAAGACGCGGCACAGCGGTATTGGTCAAACTATAGTGTCGTGTACAGTCCGCACGAGTACTCCGAGAATCTTAAGTAATGTTGACGTAATGAGCCAGAGTTGTGATTTAGTCGATATTACGTTATCGATACTAATACATATTTTGCCTCTGCGCGTGCGCTTTTAATTCATCATCATCTTCCTGCCCTTATCCCGTATTATTTGGGGTCGGCGCAACACGTTTTTTTCTTCCATTCTGTCCTGTCACTCGTCAAACTATCACTGACTCCCTTTTCTTTCATATCACTTCTCACACAATCCATCCATCTTTTCTTTGGCCTCCCTCTCCCTCTCCATCCATCCACATGTAAACTCATAACTCTTTTAGCAACATGCGTTTCATCCCTCCTCTTCACATGACCATACCAAGACAAACGATTCCCTTTCAATTTTTCAGTCACTGGCGCCACTTTCAAACTTCCCCTAATATATTCATTTCTCACTTTATCCATTCTCGTCACACCACACATCCATCTTAACATTCTCATCTCCGCTACGTGCAATCTTATTTTCAGCCGTCTTTTTCACAGCCCAACATTCTGATCCATAGGTACAGTATGACCGGCCTTATCACGGACTTGTAGATTTTACCCTTCAACTTGAGAGGCATCCGTGGGTCACAAGTTGTTCCCGTGACCTGTCGCCATTTCATCCATCCTGCGTTGATCCGATGTGTTACATCCCGGTCTACCTCACCATCCCCTTGAACGAGCGACCCGAGGTACCGAAAGTCGGGACAGATTGGTATGGGCGTTCCGGCGAGAGCTAAAGGCACTGGATTGGAGAGACCGCCGAAATCGCAGAACAAGTATTCCGTTTTGGTTCTACTCAATTTCAGGCCAACACTCTCCAGTCTGTGCCACCACACCACCAATCTGTTCTGGACCTCTAGGCCACTTTCAGAAACCAGCACAATGTCATCGGCAAACAGCATACACCAGGGAGCCTCTTCCTAAATGTCCGACGTCAGAGCGTCCATTATCATCAGGAAGAGGTAAGGGCTGAGAGCCGACCCCTGATGTAAGCCGACCGCCACATTGTAGCTGCCAGTGGTGCCCACTGTAGACCGGACTTGGGTACTGCATCGACTGTACATCGCTCGGATCAACTGCACATACTTCCCAGGTATACCTTTCTTCTTAAGGGCCCACCACAGAACCTCACGAGGTACCCGGTCGTATGCTTTTTCGAGGTCAACGAATACCATGTGCAAGTTTTTATGCGCACCTCTATATTTTTCGCACAGCTGACGTATAGCGAAAATGGCATCCGTTGTACCCCGACCCGGCATAAAACCGAATTGGTTCTGTGAAATTTCACTCTCTTCTCTCAGTCGCCTTTCAATAACTTTCTCCCAGGCTTTCATCGTATGTGACATTAGCTTTATCCCTCTATAATTGTTGCACTCCAGCACATCACCTTTGTTTTTAAAAATGGGCACCAAAGAGCTATTGCACCACTCATCAGGTATGGCTTCTTCCTGCAACAACTTATTGAAGAACAAAGCTAACCACGTCCATCCATCCACTCGCAATAGCTTCCACACTTCAACTGGTATTCCATCTGGACCAATGGCTTTACCATTCTTCATTCCATTTACGGCTATTCTAACTTCATCCATACTAACCATTCTCACTAACCCCACATTCACTGGTTTATTCTCTAAAACCCCACTCCAATTATTTTCCTCATTCATCAATCTTTCAAAATATTCCTTCCACCTCTTTTTGATTTTTCCATCATCCGATAGAACCATTCCATTTTCATCCCTTATACATCTTATCTGGCAAACATCCCTCGCCTTTCTCTCTCTTATTCTGGTAAGCCGGTATAGCTCTTTATGGCCTGCAGGACTATCCAGTGTGTCATATAGTTTGTCCTGGGCTTTTGATTTTGCTATTGCCACGGCTTTCTTGGCTTTCTTCTTCAAAGCGTCATACTCACTCTTACGCGTGCGCTTTTAATTAATTATGAAAAATAATACTATGAGGATACTATGTGCTGGAAAACCGCCCGCTTCCTCAGCGGGGGCAGCGCGAGCCCCGGGGAAGCGGGGGCTCCCCCGGGGCTCGCGCGCGGACTGTAGCTAATAGGTAACATTGCGGGGAGTAGGATTTTGTAGTAGGTACATACATGTAGTATAAGTAGGTACATACATGAAATTCGACTGTTCCCCGCAGCCCTAGATTTAATATAAACTAGTCGTATTTGTGTATTTTTATTGCTATTAAAAAAGTAAGTATTCAAATAAAGGAAACAGAAGTTTATTATTAACTAGCGACCCGCGCTTGCCTCGCACTTATGCGATCTACTGATCGAGATTTCTGTGCTAACCTTCCCGAATATATTTCTGTGCTAACCTTCCCGAATATATTTCTGTGCTAACCTTCCCGAATATATTTTCTTAATGATGCTGTGGTGAATATTTGCGAAGGTGTTTTCATAATCCTTATCCAAATAAATAGTTTCATAATCAATGTTAAGTACATACTACAACATTTAAAATAGTTTCCCGCTTTGATCAACGCTGTCCTTATAGTATTCGCGCTCGGGTATTAGATCGTATAGCTGACGACTTACGCAACACATCTGTAGACGCGTCAAACCTCGCTCCGTTACGTAATTTACCTCTGGCTGATGATGCGTTCCAGTTCCACCTTCCCGGTGAAATTGATTGTCTCCTTGGTAATGAACTTTTCCCGTTTTTGCTGGGAAGTGGTAAGGTAACTTTACCTGGCTGCTCGGTCGTCGCTGTGGAAACCACCCTCAGCTACATAGCCAAGGGTCGGGCTGATAGTAAACCCCGCATAACTTCGCGCGCTCGCCCCGCTAAGCATAATAAAAATAAAAACGAGCAAACTTCTGTGAGTACCTTTCCCATCCAGCCGGGTACACAAATGCTTACAGTAAGAGAAATGCGCTTCGTCTATTGGTTACCTACACATTTTATTTTTATTGACTGTTTGAACGCGCTAATCTCTGTCACTACCAGCGGACTTGAAAAATTCTTTTTGCATTTTATAGGCCAATTCTTGAAGAAGGCTACAGGGTATTTAACCCTTTTGAACGCCATTGTCACATATACGTGACAAGCAAGCGCGTGCCCTGTAGGTACGCCAACGACACAAATATGTGACAAAAAATGCGGTGCACTTTATCACGAAATAAACAATTAAATCATTACTTTTGTGTGTTTTTATTTGTATACCTTAAATATTTAAGCTCTTGTCCATATCGCACCTTTAAAGACAAACCGTTACTAAACGAAATGTTTCAAGAATTGAGTTACTAAAAAAATCATAAAATAAATAAACTACTAAAATAAAATCATAAACTTACGTTTAATAAATAATTTAAATTTATTAAGGCTCAGATCTTGAACGGGGCTTGGAAGTTTATTATAAAAACGTATACATTGACATGTAAACGAGCCACCTGTTTTCTTGAACCTTGTTGTAGGTACAACAAATTTGTGTTTGTTCCTAGTGTTCATATTATGGATATCACTGTATTTTTTAAACAATTTTATATTTTTATGGGCATATAAAAGATTTTCAAAAATATACTGAGAAGGCACAGTCATTATATTAATCTCCTTACTCTCTGAGAGAGTGTCTTGGACTTAATTTATAAATTGATCGAACAGCTCTTTTCTGCAAAACAAAGATAGTCTGAATGTCGGCGGCATTTCCCCACAACAGAATACCGTATGACATTACACTATGAAAATAGCTAAAGTACAATAAACGGGCTGTCTCTATGTCAGTTAAATAACGAATTTTTCTAACAGCGTATGCTGCAGAGCTTAGCGCTTTTTTGACAATTTATCTATATGTTGACCCCACTGAAGCTTAGCATCCAAAGTTAAACCCAAGAATACTGTGCTATCTTCAGGATTCAATTCTTCGCCCTTTATCAACACCTTAGTTTTCACCTGCCTAACGTGAGGCAGCGTAAACTTAAGGCATTTGGTTTTTTTTTCATTGAGAAGTAAATTATTTACATTGAACCAGTGAACTACTTTTGAGATCGCGCTATTTACATCGTCAGTAACCAGCTGCTGACGTTTAAGTTTAAACAAAAGTGAAGTGTCATCCGCAAACAACACATCATGATCGTTTTTTACGAAGTAAAGCAGGTCGTTAATATAAATAAGAAACAAGAAAGGACCAAGAATTGAGCCATGCGGGACTCCCATTTTTACTGTAGATCCGGGAGATCTTTTCCCATTAACGTCAACGCACTGAATCCTATTACTCAAGTATGAAGTACGAAGATCCAGAGCGGTGTTTCAGATCCCGTAGTGGCGGAGTTTCCTGATTAACGTTTCATGAAGAACGCAATCGAATGCCTTGGACAAATCACAAAAGATGCCCAAGGCATCGCATTTATCTTCCCATGCATTATAAATATATCCTAATAGTTCAACACCAGCATCAGTAGTTGAACGACCCCTTGTAAAACCGAACTGTTTGTTATGTAATCATTTATGTTTATTAAAAAATCTTTGCAATTGTTCTAAAATTAATTTATCAAAAATTTTACTAAAGGTAGGTAGTACTGAAATAGGTCTATAATTTGTGTACGCCATGGTCACAAATAGACAACAAAATCGTGACGTCACAAGCGCAGGGATCATTCTTAGTGAAGTCCATTAGATATTTTATAGTAGTATAGTACCTAGTATATTATAACTGTGATATTTCTATGAACCCATGCTTAAATCGACTTCGATTTTTTTCAATAATTATTTATTTTATTTGTTTGTTTACATAACATAAATAAAAAACAAAACAAATATTATTTCAAAATCTAAAACGATGAGCCTATTTTTTTATTTATCTAAAAAATAGCCCGATTCATACTGAATCGAATGACATACATACCATTGTTCTTCCAAACTTCTGAAATACCAAAAGTGTTTTATTTATTACAAATTAATGTCATACTACAAAGTATCGATAAGCGAGAAGTTATGTTGTTAGATCCCTAATTTCGATATATTATTAAGTATATCAAATATCGGATATTTTGATATTTACTATAAATACTTATCGGTTTTTTACAAAATCTGTTATTAGATAGAGAATATTTACTAACTGCATGCCTGATTCAAACTTATAATAATTCTTAATAATTTCTTTTATTTCTTAATTAATATGATATATAATGCTTTGATATTAAATAATTATGTAAAATTTGCACGCCGACATTAATGGCAGAATAAGAGATTCATATACCTTATCTTTAAGATCTCTCTGTACCTACCTTATTTAGGCAAATAAATGATTTTGATTTTGATAGAATCGATAAGCGACATTCTGTACGGCTACATCCCTAAATCAGATGCGAGGAAGTCATATAATGGCTGGCAGCCCACGCCATTGTCACAATATCAAGACAGTAGATCGAGAATAGTGCTGTACCATAATATAATTTGATTTTTTTTTGTCTTTTAATTTCTGCTTTTACATTGATAAACTCTGTAAATGCCGTGAAATGACTAGTAGTGGGAATTAGTGCGAGGTTAAATAAAATTTCAATGTAATGAGTAGTGTTTATTCGAAAATTATAGACAAAAATGTTACAATAATATTGTTTATCGATAAAATTTTGGAATCCCTATTCTTTTTAGTAGATATTTGCGGTGAAATTGTGGCTTGGCGTGGAGGGCACGCATGTGCGTTTATGCTCTGGCGTTCAAAAGGTTAACATTAGGGCCCTTAGAAGCCGAGCAAAAAGAAAAAAGTAAGAAAGAGCGCTAAGCGAAAACGAAGTAACAGCACGGGCAGGCGATGCGATGCGACGAGGTGGGTCGGGGGAACAAGAAACGCGGACAAAGTCGAGGGCAGAAGCTAGTTTAGTTAATAAGTCTGAAGTCAACGAAGTTATGACTTGACCGGTTTAATAGTAGCCACTAAAGGGTTCCACTACCTACCTCCTAGCTCCCTCATCCAGACCCTCAACACCAAGTGCAATTTATTGGACTCATCAAAACGAATCATATGAGCCCAAACTCGAGGGGTTTACTAGGAGCCCCTGAAGAATTCCACTATCCATATCCTGGCTCCATCATCAGACCCTCGTTACCAAACCCAATCAAATGGACTCGTCAAAACGAATCATATGAGCCCAAACGGGAGGGGTTTACTACTAGCTACTGAAGAGTTCCACTTCCGCCTCCTGGCTCCATCATCAGACCCTCGATACCAAGTGCAATATATTGGACTCATCAAAACGAATCATATGAGCCCAAACTCGAGAGATTTACTAGTAGCCGCTGAAGAATTCCACTATACACCTCCTGGTTCCATTAGCAGACCCTCGTTACCAATCACAATCTATTGGACTCGTCAAAACGCATTATATGAGCCCAAACTCGAGGGGTTTACTAGAAGCCACTGAAGAGTTCCACTATCCACCTCCTGGCTCCATCATCAGATCAAATCTAAGATAAGATAGATCTTAGATATCAAATTATAGTATTGTCATCTGAACTACATATTCCTCAGGGGAGTTCCGGAGTTCCTTAGGGGTCTGTTCTCTCTACAACTCTTTTCCTGCTACACATCAATGACCTACTTCAGTCTGGTATTGTTGGGTACGCAGATGACAGTACAGTTTCAGAGATACTTGTCCAGCGCAAAAACCAGCGGGGCCGAAGTTCGTTCCTTGAAAGAGGCCATGGTAGAGCGGACAGATTTGACCTTAAGCCTTGTCTCCCAGTGGGGTGATGATAATCTGGTCTCTTTTAATGCCACCAAAACACAGGCGTGTCTTTTTACCGCTAAAAGGAGTCGTTTCGATCAAACTCCTACTTTTCGGGGTACATCTGTTCCTGTAACTGATCGGCTCGAGCTCCTAGGCATGGAGTTGACATCATGTCTCAACTTCGGTGCCACCATCGAGTACAAAGCCCAAACTGCGGCCAAGAAACTGGGCATCCTAAATAGGGTGAAGCGAACTTTACGCCTGGACAGCTTTTAATTCTCTACAAAGCGCAAGTCCGATCCTGCATAGAGTATTGCAGCCACCTCTGGGATGGCTCGGCCAAATACCTACTTGCCGCGCTTGACTCGGTGGAACGCAGAGCTAAGAGGCTCATTGGCGACGTAATACTGGTGGATGCCAAGCTTCACAGCTTGGCTCATCGCTGCAAGGTTGCCTGCTTGACGGTCTTCTACAGATTATACTTCGGGGAGTGTGCTCAAGAACTCCACGACCTCATTCCGCTGGCCCCCTTCTATCAGCGGACATCTAGACGCACTGCAGGTTACCATCCTTACCTAGTTGCTATCCCACCAATTCGCACTAAGCGTTTCCAAATGTATTTTGTGATGCGCACAGCAAAGGAGTGGAACTCTCTGCCTGCGTCTGTGTTTCCGAACGCATACAACCCCGATCTCTTCAAAGTGAGAGTGAACAGGCTTCTTCTGGGTAAGCTCGCTCCATCGTCGAATTTGTCTCTGTCATCTCTAACCTAGACTAGAGTCAAGAGCAAACCTACCTCAAATAAAAATAAAATAAAAATATAAATATGTACATACAAAGTTTCATCAAAACGAAACATATGACCACAAACTCGAGAGGTTTACTAGAAGCCACTGAAGAGTTCCACTTCCACCTCCTGGCTCCATCATCTGACCCTCAACACCAAGTGCAATATACCTATTGGATTCATCAAAACGAATCATATGAGCCCATATTCGAGGGGTTTACTAGTAACCACTGAAGAATTCCACTATCCACGTCCTGCCTCCATGATCAGAAGGGTGTGATGATGGATCAATGTCAAAACGAATTATATGAGTCCAAACAAATTAAGGGGCCGTATTGTTGAAAACGAACTTGAACGATTCATAATACATGTTGGGGACAGTAGCAGTAGCAGCAAGGAAAGCAATTAAGCTGATTCAATATTATCAGGTGTAGAGTTTTTGGAATCCGATTTCGACTATGACTTGACCCCTATGTTTTGTTTTGATTTTATTGTGTCATCCTCATCACATCGGTGGTCTCTATTCCATTAAATAAATGTATAGTAACAACTTTTTATTTAATTCAACCTTTTCTGTATAAGGCTGTGCCAGGAAAGTTGAGCTGTGAACTTCTTTTTTTTTTTTTTTTAAATAAAATAAGTTTATTTCATACTTCAATGTGCAGAAGTTAAAAAATGCCAAGCTAGTTTCGTTTAGAACTTAACTTTGTAGGTACTGATAATGATCATCCTCACGCCGAAATATTGTAACGCTAACTTGCTTATCTACCATTGCGCGAATACATAATGGTGGTTTAACAGTTCCAAGTAAATATCCAGGGTAATAAGTTTATTATGGTCTAAGTATATAAATATGAAATACTGATCTAATTAGCTTTTAACATATATATATATATTTTAATTCTTACCTAAACTATGTGTTACTTGTTTTAATTAATTGTTTTACTATCTGCGCATAATGTGGTGCATGCTGCGCTTTTCTATAAGTCATGAGGCGCTTACACTTATGTTTGCAATGTACTAATTGTATGGTAATAGTGTACCTACTCATTGTCAGTGTAGACATATTTATTTATTTATTTAATACTTCATGCACAGAAAAGTACAGAGGCGGACTTAATGCCATAGGCATTTATTATTTATTTATTTATTATTAGGCTCTTCAACAATTGAATCAGCTTCATTGCTTTCTTCGCTGCTACTGCTACTGTCCCCAAAATGTATTATGAATCGTTTAAGTTCGTTTTCAACAATACGGTTCCTCAATTTGTACTTACTGATGTTCAACATTTAGTACACAATCAGTGTACTTCTTCCCGTCATCAGCAGTTATGGATAGAAAAAAATCTTTAATTAAATTTTGCATTTCAGACCCTGGTATTCCTATATTTTTGCTTGCTACTTCAACTCCATACAAGCTCAATTGCATTGAGGTTGCAATGATATGGTGGCAGCAACAAAATTTCGTGATTGTGGGTATGATTGTGTTTTTTAGAAGTACTTTTGCTTCGTAAACAACTGCAGGTTTATTATCTTTCACCAAACACATTAATTCAACTTTGGTATTATACTCTTCAAAATGAATATTATTCTCTTGAAGCCATATTCGGAGATTAGCTTTAGAATCAGACATAGTAGGGGGTTTATTTACTTGTTTCACATGGTAACTTGCATTGTCCATCACAAGTACACTAGGTTTAGTGAGATTTGGTATCAACATTTCCTAAAGTTGGCAGCATTCATATCCTCATGGTAGTCAGCTGATTTGGATTTTGTGCTGAATACCAATAATGCACCTGGCACAACCCTTCATCCGATCCAGCATGCACAATAATATGTCTTTTTCCTGACGATATATTAGTAGTGACACCACTTGTTAGAGGTCCTTGCCACGATTTTTTAACTTTATAGTTCTGATGTACATTTGTCTCATCAAGGTAAACAATCTGTTTACCTTCTAGCCTCTTCTGATTTATTGTCCTCAAGAATCTGTGTCTCCATGCCGCAATATCATATTTTTCTGTAAGTAAAGCCCATTCATTTTTATTGTTTTGCAACTCAAACCCGTTCTTGCCTAAAAATTTTCTAAGAGTTTCACGGCATCCCATAAATTCAATTGCTTCCTTTAGCTCATTTTGTGCAGGCTTCTCAGTGTTGGGACTTGTTTTTTTCCCATAAAATTCGTTTATTTTGTTTCTTATAGCCAAAATATCAAAATTATCCAAATTGGAAACTGTTGCTGAATGTGGATGATTTTTCCCCGGAGTATTCCACTGTCCTTGATTCTTAGATCCTTCAATTTTAATTCTTAGGGTCTTCACACTTACATCTGAAGAGAACAAATGAAATAAATTATGTAACATTAATACTAATCAGTCATTAAAGTAAAAAACAGTAATAAAATACAAAGATAGCTTATTATTTAATTTAGCCATCCATACACATTATCATAAATGTATAAACCCTCAAAGTAAGTGTAAAATATCTATAATCTCTGAAGTAATACCTGTCATTGAGGATATCTTTTCTAAATAATGTGTTTCACAAGTCGACATTTCATTTTTTTCAAGCATTTTCAATTTCTTTACTGTTTCCACAATTTTAAGTTGTGTCACCTCGTTGTTAATACTTCCTGAAAAGTAGATACACCGTGAAAAATATTGCGATTTTTTTTAAATAGTCGAAAAGTATCTATGTATATATATAGTTGTTTTAGAAATTCAAAAAACTAACCTATTGCTTATGAGTGAAATGATTGAATCCAGTCGTCGTATTTTCTCTGCACATTTCTGATTCACATCACTTTTACCGTCTTTATATTTGTCAATCATAGTAAACAGAAGCTTCCTCGTCGAACTTTTGATTGTTTTCGGCATTATTAACGAAAATATAATGCACGCAGTATTATAAAGTGCTCTGTGGATGCCACAGAACACATATAGCGGAGCACGTATAATTAAGGGGGAAGCGCCAAGGTAGCCCGCGAAATTCAAATTTTCTTACGATTTTTGCAATTTGCTGGTCAGTATTAAGTTATAGGTTGATTAAAATATGATTCGCGGCCGTAACAAATATGTATTTACAGAATTATAATCATTAAAGTCATCAACACAACTCTCTAAGACCAAGTAAACCCCAAGAATTACTATTTCATGAAATCTTGACATTTGACTTGACACAAGATGACTCAAGTACGAAACGTCAATGTGACAATTTTGACAGTCCTGAAATATTGCCATACTAAAACTTTTGAAAATAATTCGTGGTCAGCTTTCGTTGGCCAAACTTTAATCTATGGTTAGTAAATTGCACTTTTATTCACTTAGTTTTTACTTGAATGTCAGTGATTAGAATATGTATTTATGCACTTTCTAGCCTGAAGCACAGGTTCAACCTAGTTCATGCAAACAAACAACTTACTGTGCTCTATTTTAATTGTTAAGTTATTTAGAAACATCATCATCTGCCTAGCCTTTTCCCAACTATGTTGGGGTCGGCTTCCAGTCTAACCGGATGCAGCTGAATACCAGTATTTTACATGGAGCGATTGCCTATCTGACCTCCACAACCCAGTAACTGGGTAATACGATACCCCTTGGTAAGACTGGTTGTCAGACTTTCGGTCTTCTGACGACCCATAACGACTGTCAAAGATCTACGAAGCCGGGACCCACGGCTTAACGTGCTTTCCGAGGCACGGAGGAGTCTCGGTATGTAAAGATGGTCACCTATCCACGGACAACCCCGGCAAGCGTAGCTTAACCTGATGGATCGACCCGTGCGGCTGTTATTACTTAGCCACGAGCTCCTCTAGTTGTTGTTAAGTTATTTAGAAACAAATGATTATTATTTCCTTTATTAAAATAAATACATATAAATTATATTTTTAAATATTAGAATATAAAGATTATAAAAAAACATTTAAAAATATAAAAAATAGTAGCCCACCGGTATCGGGAACAGGGTCCAAGCTACCGGCGGTCAGGGCTCTAGAGAGAGGAACCTCCTAACAATGCGAGCCGTGTCCAGAAGTACCGCTTTCTGAATCAAGCCCTTAATCCAGCTGCCCAACGAGAGCCTCCTTAGGTGTTGGTCGAGGCTCTTGGCAATTAAGCCATTGGCTGATACAACTATCGGCACAATGATCGCTGAGTCCACATCCCACATGTCGACAACCTCGCGGGCCAAGTCAAGATACTTGATTTGTTTATCTTTCTCGGCTTTCACGAGGTTCCCGTCATGCGGGACAGTTACGTCAATAATCATTGCGCGCCGCTCTATTCGATCCACCACCACTATATCAGGCTTATTGGCAACAATAGTCCTGTCAGTGATGATGGATCGATCCCAGTACAATGTTATGTGTCCATTTTCGAGAACTGGGTCGGGCACATACCTGTAGTACGGCACTTCCGATTCCACGAGACTGTATTTCAGAGCAAGTTGCTGATGGATAATCCTGGCTACAAGGTTGTGTCTATGCAAGTACTCTTCGTTAGCTAGACGAGAACACCCGGAGATTGTTGGGGTAGGTAATAGGGTAATTAACAGGACAGTTACTTATTTATATGGCTTTATTAATATTTTATATGTGTTTATAAGACAACCATATTTTTCTCAATTGACATGACAAGTTATTATAAAAAGAACATCACTTCACTTTTTCTGTGAAGTAGTCGCATAGACAATTGAGGTTGTATTCCGAGACTCCTCCTCGATTTTATATGAAAATCTTTGGAACATAGAAATCGTTAAATAAAATTAAATATCAACATTCACTCCTCCTAGATAAATACCCACACAACTATGTGTATTATATCAATACTTTGCATTGATCTCTTAGCATCTTATGTCTTGCAGTCGCTAGTGATTTTGTTAACATATCAGCCAAATTGTTCTCAGTTTGTATGTACGATATTGACATCTTTTTTGTAAATATCAAATCTTTTATGTGATGATATCGAATATCGATATGTTTCGATCGTTTACTATTTTCATAATCCTTTGAAATAAAAATAGCTCCTTTGTTATCGACATACAGCATTGGCGTTAGATTTATTCCAAAATCTTTTAATATTCCGTTTAAATTTATTCCTTCGCATGATGCTAATGATGCTGCTATATACTCCGCCTCTGCAGTTGACAATGCAACACAGTTTTGCTTTCTAGAGAACCATGCTACAACATTCTCATTGTATTTAACTATACAACCGCTTATACTCTTTCTGTCTCTTTTACTGTTTGCCCAATCTGCATCCGAGAAAACGTTTAAACTTATCTGTTCACTCTTTTTATATTGAAGTGCATAATCTTTAGTTGAACTAAGGTAGCGTAATATGCGCTTGCCATGTTTCCAACATTCTTCATTTGGTTTGTCCAAAAATTGACTAAGATACGATACAGAATAGCATATATCTGGTCTTGAGACTGTACTCACAAACATTAAACTTCCTATTAGCTCTCTGTAAGGAACTTCTATAATTTTTTCCGTTATGTCTATGTTTAATCCCTTCTCCATCGGTGTATTTTTTTCCTTGCATTCAGTCATATTAAATTTTGCTAACATTTTCTCTATTTGTTTTGACTGTGTTATTCTTAACATTCCATCTTTTCTTTCTATCTCCATTCCAAGAAATTTCTTTATCTCTCCTAAGTTTTTGGTATCAAATTCTTTCTGTAATAACTTCATTATTCTGTCAGTTTCTTCTTTCTTTCCCATGACCAAAATGTCATCAACAAAAATTAATATCCAAACATTTTTATTAAAAAATAGACAAAAATCATTTTTTGATCTTTGTAGTCCACACTTAACCAAAAAATTAGTTAACCTTTCATTCCAGCATCTAGGACTTTGTCTTAATCCATATAGACTTCTATTCAATTTCAATACTTTCTTTCTATTTGCATTAACTCCTTGTGGTACTTTGATATAAACTTCATCTTTTAAATAACCATTTAAAAATGCTGTTGGTACGTCCATTTGGTAAATTTTGTAATCTTGCTGTACCGCTTGTGCTAAATAAGTTCTTACTGTACTCATTCTAGCTACAGGTGAATAATTTGTACTAAAATAGTCTTCTTCTTTTACTTGAAATCCTCTAGCAACTAGTCGAGCTTTCTTTAGACCGTTTTCTTTTGTCTTAAATATCCACTTTGTGTCTATAGCTTTCTTTCCTCTTGGTAAATCTATTGGTTCTGTCCATGTATTCAATTTTTTTAATGAATTTATTTCTTTACTTATAGCTTCTAACCATTCTTTATCTTTTGCCGCTTCTTTATACGAAGTTGGATCTTTATTTTCAGTTGTTATCAAACAATATGCACTATAAAGTTCATAATCGTTCATGTGTTTAGGTTGATTTACAATTCTACCAGATCTTGTAGTTATTTTATTATCATCTTGTACAATATCATCATCGTCATCTGTTATGTAGTTAGATTCATTCAGATCATCCGAATCATCTTGTTCACTTAAACTTCTTCTTATTTGTCTACTTCCTTGTATAGGTGTCGATATATTTTTATATTTGTCTTCGTCTTCGTCGTTGAATATTGTTACTTTTTCATCGGGATAGTTTACTACCTCCTCCTGCTTTTCAGGTTGGTAAATAATCTTTGATTCGTCAAATATGACATCGATTGAAGTAACAATTTTATTACTTTCATGATTCCATAATTTATAACCTGAACCAGTATAGCCGACCATTATCATTGGTTTGGCTCTTGGTTGTAGCTTGCCTGGCTTTGGTATTGTTACAATCCATGCTTTAGAACCAAAAACTTTCAGTTTTGATAAGTCATTATAACCGTACCATATTGAAGCTGGTGTTTGACCGTTTAGTGCTTTAGTCGGACTACGGTTGAGCTCATAAGCTGATGCACAAATTAATTCGCTCCATAATTCCTTAGGTAACTTCGTTTCTGCAAACTTGACTCTAACTTTGTCTAATAATGTTCTGTTCATCCTTTCGGATGTGCCATTTTGTTGTGGCGTGTACGGGCTTGTATATTCTAATATTATGCCTTTTTGGATACATGATTCTTTAAATCTTTTTGAAGTAAATTCTCCACCATTATCTAGTCTTAATCTCTTTGTTTTTAATCCAAATTGAGCTTTAATAAGCTGTATATGTTTCAAAATATTATGTTCTGCTTCATTTTTATTTTTCAATAGATATATCATTACAAAATGTGAATAATCATCTATCAATACTTGAAAATAGCATTCGCCATTTATAGACGTTGGATGGATAGGTCCACACAAATCTGAGTGTAGAAGATCTCCTATTTGTTTGCTTTCTCTTTTATTAGATATAAATGGTCTTCGTGTACTTTTCCCTTCTATACAACTCTCACATATTTTTTGCGAAAAAGGTAATCCAAGTATTTTTAGACCTTTCCGATTTAAATGACCTAAACGTCTGTGCCATAAATAATCATCCTCTTTATTTTTTGTAACATTTGCATATTCTTCTTTTTGTGATATAAGGTTAATTTCTAATGTGTACAAATTTTGGTATTTTGCACCATAAAAAAATGTTTTTCCTCTTCTTATGCTTACTGCATTACTTTTGAATAGTACTGTGTAGCCATTATTTGTTATTTTATCAACTGATAATAAATTATGTGTGATATTTTCCACAATCAGTGCTTCAAAGTTTATTTTTATGTTATTACAATATCCTGTTATTGTTCCTTTTTTATTTGCTGTTAATCCTTTACCGTCTGCTATAGTAACTGTTATCGGTTCATCTATTTTTTGTATTTTAGTCATATATTTTTCTAATTTTGCGGTAGCCATATGGTTAGTAGCACCGATGTCTAATATAAATTTATTTTCATGAGTAGCTGATGCAGTCAAAGCTATAAAACCATTAAAATTTTCTTTCATTCCTCTTCTGTAATATCCTCTATTTCCAATTCCTCTTCCTCTAAAAGGACGTCTGGATCTTGTGTAGTTATTATTATGGTTTATTCCTGAGCCTGATGCTTTAAATATTTGTTGTGAGTGAGGTTCACATGTATGCTTATTTTTTATTTTTATTTCTTCATCGAGTAATCGTGATTTTACGAACTCTAATGTTATATCCGTGCTGATAGTTTCAATTGCTGTAATTACGTGTTCGTAATCTTCATTTAGAGACAATAATAAGTGACAGATTTTGTCAGAATCGTCTAATTTTTTATCAATATTTTCTATTTCAAAAATAATCTTCTCAAATTTTTGAAAATGTTCCTCTAACGTATCGTTTCTTTGTAATTTTAGAGTTAACAATCTCTTTTTCAATGTTATTTTTGTAAAAACACTTTTGCGTTGAAATACGCTGTCTAATTTGATAAGCATGTCTTTTGCATTCGAGCATTCTTGTATTATAGACAAATGCTTGTCTGATATGCACTGAATGATTATGGCCTTAGCTTTAGAATTGTCGACTTTTAATTTTTCATCTTTAGTAATTTCTGTGTAATCATAATCTAATATTTTGAGCACCTGTTTTTCTTCTAATAACGATTTCACTCTAAATTTCCAGTTTGAATAATTTTCGCCCTTCAATATTGGCAAAAAATTTATGTTTATATTCATCATATTTTTTATAATACAATATGTAGATATATTTCTTCTTACTTACCTACTCCATTTATTTGCCCATAACCTTATGTTGGGGTAGGTAATAGGGTAATTAACAGGACAGTTACTTATTTATATGGCTTTATTAATATTTTATATGTGTTTATAAGACAACCATATTTTTCTCAATTGACATGACAAGTTATTATAAAAAGAACATCACTTCACTTTTTCTGTGAAGTAGTCGCATAGACAATTGAGGTTGTATTCCGACAGAGATGATGTGTCGGATTGATTCTCCCGGACGGTGGCATGCCCGACAGATGTCAACCGTGCCGTCCTTCACAATAAATCTCCGGTAATTGTTCGTCATGATAACTTCATCTGATTATTATTATTGTTACATTTGTTACTTATTAAGAATTTGATGGTGGCAACATAAGGAAAGACCGAATGGTAGATTATTTGCTGTCAGTCGTTGACATGTCAGCAGTGAGCGAATCCGAGACCCAGCAGCGCAGTAGGCCCAGCCCAGCAGCCAGCAGCGATTCAGCGAATCAAATCAATCGTTCAACGGCGTTCGTTCGGTTCGTTCGCCGCTGTCTATCGAGGCATCGACCGACCGATTCGTTGTGTCGGCTGTCGGTCCGGTTGACTTTATTTATTCTTGTAACAAAAGATTCAAGTTAAAAATATGTGAATCGTAACATGAAAAGCAGATTATTTTAAAGACAATCGAATAAACTTTAGTTTAACTTAAAGTTTGACGGAAAAACTAGGCGTAATGTTTTCATAGTTTCAAAGTGATTATCGACCTCATTCGGCTGTTTATGTTTAGTAAACGGGTATCTCGAAGTTTGTTTTGCAAACAGGCAGTTTACCCACAATCAAATTATAAATAGTGTGCATTATTTGCGTGGTGTGTCGCGTCGTATCAGTGATGTTAGTGCTTTGAGATTGTTGTCATGGTCAAAATGCGTGTGGTGGTGCTGTTTGTCTGTGTGGCGGTGATGTGCTGGGGCGGTGCGGCGGCACAGATCGGGCGCAACGTGCAAAACATCACGCGCACTATGCTGCAGGAGATGACGGAGGCGATGGGGCGCGAGCCCGTGCACTTCTCGGAGCCGCACATCAACCAGTCGATGTACACGGCCAGCGTCCAGTTCGACATGCGCGCCATGGGCCTGCTCTACAACTACTCGCACCTCGTCATCGACGTCATCGCCAAGAAGCAGGCCTACCCTGAAGGTAACCACACACTACTCAATACTATTCACAGTCTGTAGTTACTAATGATTCCTTCTCTCCTGACCTGCTGCTAGCTATCAGAGTTAGAGAGTGAATTAATACTAAACTTACCCATTTGTCATATTTCTTCAAAATGGGCCGGGCACAATATCTAATTACGTATATTGACGCTTGTTGTGTACTGTAACTGTTAGGTACTCTGAAGTCTGACATATCTCGGAACCCTGTGGTACCGGACCTTTAGAAGGCCTACGAGGGGCTGAAGCGAACTTGCAGAGGCCCGTTAGACGTTTTAAATTATATGAGGCACCTACCCACTACTATCCCTGTATGCACTATGCAGGTGCACTGAAGGACAACCCCCGGTTAGTGTAGGACTATTGTATGGTATGAAAACAAAGATATTAGATTATGGGTTTGGGTGGCTAAAGTGGACTGGTTAATAGGTACTCTATTATTATAAGTTCATAAATAACTGACTGTGGATCACTCAAATGTCCCTTCATCAGATCAAATATTGGTATGACTATGACTACAAGTAGATTCTATACTATAATTAATTTGATGATAAAATGTGGTACCTACTTATTTGATTTTCTTATAGATCAATCCAGGCTGGTTACCTTTTATTATTTGAATTAGTTCTATAATTTACCTACATAAAATGAACTGATGTTGAACTAGGAAGATACATTTCCATACAATGGATGGGTCACAATGGTGTGTCAGCTGGGAACTATGCTCGGCGGCCACCTGACAGGCTCATCCACTCACTGCACAACTGACTGTTGTTACCTCTACTTTATGCTTTGACTTGTACTTGTAAAATCAAAATCAAAAGTCATTTATTCAGACTAGGCTGAGAATCAGCACTTTTTGAACATCCAAGTTTGCAGCTCATGTTCATCAAGCTCATGAAAGTTCGATGTTTGCAGCTTAATTATTGCCTATTTATCAGATTAAGTATACAGGCCGAGTAGTCAAACTAGTGAAGTCTTGTACATCACTCTTATAATTGTGTATGGGTAAAAAGTTTTATGTACATACTGTTATATGTTATTGGGTTTTTCCATCAGGAATTTCTCAGTAGCTACCCAGAATCTGGATTTCCTGATTGCATTAGGCTCACCCCCTGTTACATGGGACTTAAACATAACTGGCGACATGCGAGTGTACTATAGGTACGCCTCTGCCTAACCGTTCAGGGAGAACAGGTGTGATGTTATGTTAATTTAAACTTAAAAAATTAAAAGTTCCTCACCACGGAATAAAATTATACATTTGCATTCAGACCATGTCGGACAATGTTGGGCGACACCAGTATGCTCCATTCAGGCCGTGGGGCACAATGGTGGCTGACAGTCAGAGCTATGTTTAAACATCTCTTCGGAGCTGTTGGTCGACAATACAAGGCAATATTGTACGCAGCATGACCCACACTGCCTCCTAGAACAGTGTAATCACATCAGCACTCTGTTTTTCAGATAAGAGCGACATGAGTTATTGTCACATTTATAAAGATTTTCAGGGAAAGATAAAAAATTTGGCCTGTATATGTACCAACTCTTTATTCAGCTGCACTTCTTTAAATAACATCATGCCTTGTTTCCCTGAAGGGTAGGAAATGGGATGATTTTTATGAAATTTTCTTGTAATTAGTAAAATGTCATTATTAAAATGCAATTAGATAGAAATTATTACTTAACTAATTAGTTTTAATAATGTCATTTAGCTAATCAATAATTACCAAATAGGTACTCCCAAACAAAAGTACAATAACAATGAAAATAAGTTGCATATTTTCACAATAATTAAAATACGACTTGTGTTACATTTATTTTAATATTATAGTCTATTATTTTCCTGTAAAAGGATAATTATAGAAATATATGGTGGTTAAGGAAATAGAGGGATGGTGACATGTTATGTGCCGACTTACCTATTGTATTTTTGTACATCAGGTAACATTAAATGCACTATAGGCTGACCGCATAACTGAGACGTTGCCTGAGGTAGCAGCGCAGTGAGGGAGGGGTGTGGTGACGTGATGCAAGAGCTCAGTGATTCGTCAACTTGTGACAACTATCACCCCTTCCGCACCGCACGGCTACCTCAGGCAACGTCTCAGTTATGCGGTCGGCCTATAATATTATTAATGCCGATAGTGGCGATGACACATTATGTTGTGCATGTTGGTTGCGCAGGATATTCTTACCTAATGAGGCTGATAGGAACATTATCATTAACAAGAAATGCAAACACAATGTTTTATCAACAGTTAAAGTGTGGAACTTAATATACAAGTTGAGAAATATAGGTACATTTTGTTCCGACGATAGTCTGAACATAAAGTCTGTTAGGGATCATGTAACCATGTTGATACAGTCGCAATGGCCACGTTTGTAAATATCGCGCAAGCTACTGTTGTCTTGTATTAGGTACCTATATCCTACTGGAACTGGGAAGACAAAACGTAACAGAAAGAATGAATGAAATAATCCAACATCCGTAGTACAATGAACTTTTAAATAGGTTAGTAATACAATGTAATGCTGCCTACCGTCATCTCAAACGTCTTTGTGAGAGGAGATTGTGGCGTCATTATTTGTGAGAGGAGATTGTGGCGTCATTATTTGTGAGAGGAGATTGTGGCGTCATTATTTGAATGTCGAGTACTTATCGACTGCGTGTCGTTGTCGATGCGTCACCACTCCCGAAGGGATGCAGTTTTTCCGAGTGCCTACCGTGTGCAGGGCGCGGGGAGGTCGCGCCCCAGCGGATGTACAGAAATAGTCGCGGCGTGTTCCCTGCGACAGACACGCTGCGTGACACCAACGATGCTCTGCCGCACTTGCATGTCTACCCTAACAATACATCTGTAGCACGGACCAGTATTTATGTCCTTTTCCAATCAAAATGAAGGCTGCCTGTGTAGGTAAGTACTTCTACTTACGTTCAATCTCCGTTAGCAGGAAAAAACATCAAATCATGTAGCTATCTGTCCCGTAAAAATCGGTTCAGCGGTTTTCGAGATTAACCGGAACAGATAGACAGACAAAAATTTTTAAAATGGCTATTTCATTATAAGTATCGTATATATTTTCATAAGCATTTAGTAAAAATATGTTATTTTGACATTACACACAGACACTTCTATTTTATAATTATTTGTATAGATATAATAAACTCTTTAGACATTATCTATCTATATTAATAACTAGCTTTGCCTCGTGAATTCGTTCGCGTGGAAGTCGTAAGATACACATCTATAGCCACATTTTAATAAAACACCCTCGTCCCAAGAGTCTTGGGACGAGGGTTCTTGGGCCAAGACCCGCCGCGTTGCATCGCCCGCCCGCGCTATTACTTCGTTTAATTGCTTAGCGTTCTTTACGACTTTATTCTTTTTAAAGTATCCCTTGTAACATCAGATAACGGCCAGTGGAAGTCCGGTTAAAATCGGCCCAGCCGTTTCGGAGATTAGCCGGAACAAACACAGAAATTCTAAAAATTGTTATTTTTGTTTTAAGAACTGTGTAATACTTTCATATGCATTTAGTAAAAGGCTGTTATTTTGACATTACAAACAGACACTTAAATTTTATTTATTTGTATAGATGTATAGATAAAGCTGAAAAGTTTGTTTGTTTGAACGCGCTAATTTCTGGAACTACCAGTCGTATTTGAAAAAATATTTTAGCATTTGATAGCCTAATTCTTGGGGAAGGCTATTTAATATCACGCTAGCACCCTTAGGAGCCGAGCAAAAAGAAAAAAGGCCAGAAATAACCCTAGGCGAAAACGAAGGAATAGCGCGGGCGGGCGATGCGATGCGTCGCTACTCGCATCGCATCGCCCGCCCGTCGGGGGGACAAGAAATTTCACGCGGACGAAGTCGCGGGCAGAAGCTAGTTATGCCTGTACAATGCAAATCGAATAAAGACTCAATTTCAAACAAAGGAATATTGTGCCGAGTACCGAGCCTTGTGTATACACTTAGTAGGTATGTAGAAGATCATCTAGACACGATAAGGGTTCAATTAAGCTCGTTGAAGCGCTCGCACTGTTGATTGATACACTGGCTGCATTTATTTTTGGTACTCACTATAATGCGAGCGTTGATGGACGGGTGCGCGCGCAAGTCGCATGTCGCGGCCGTCGACCTTGCGCCTCCGACCGACGACATAGGGCTGCCCAACTCAACTCAACTCAACTCAAAGCATTTATTTCAATTAAACCAATTACAGGCACTTTTGAATTGCTAAAGAGTCAGTCAGTTAGTCAGAAAATTGAAGCTAGTCGCCCATTCCAAAACGTAGATCTCTATGGTGAAGAATGGGCAAGAAACTCCACGGACACTCTTTTAAATCAAAATTGTTACAAAATCCTGGGTACATTGTTTTTGTTGCTTCTATATGTGAGAACAATGTAAAAAATAGATAATTAAAACAATTCAAAATATAAGATTA
This sequence comes from Fissipunctia ypsillon, assembly GCA_947568875.1. NCBI lineage: Eukaryota > Metazoa > Arthropoda > Insecta > Lepidoptera > Noctuidae > Fissipunctia > Fissipunctia ypsillon. The sequence continues at coordinate 645,935 of OX387652.1, forward strand.
AAAATAAGCCCTGGCAGCTAAGAGATGACCAGTCTCCACTGACGGCGCCCGTTCACGAACATGACGCGTGGATCAGCACCATCCAGCTCAACCATTTTGTAGGGAACCGAATGATCCAACACACGCGCCACCATCAGCGAGACATTTAAGTGAGCATGACATACTCTCAACTGCCATACTCTTTCAAGTCAACATACCTACATCATAACATAAAACCGCTCCATGGTACTCACATTTACAAAATTGAAAAGATGCTTCTAATTTATACAAAACTATAGTTTGCAATGATTGTAATTAAAAGATTAGTAAACACTAAATCTATAGTCTATATATAGTCAATAAGTCTATAGTAATAATATAATGTCAGAAAAAAAGGGACGCATTGCTTCCAAACAAAAAAAAAAATTAAAAATAAATTTAACAAAGCCCAAGTGGCTGTGGAGCAGGACCAGCATTTAGCCAAGCATTTTTATCTATGATATAATCACTCAACTTATAATATGCTTGTCTACATAGTGTGCGTTTAATGCATGTTTTAAATTGCTTCTCATTTAGTTGAAGAATATCGAGAGGTAATTTATTATAACATTTTACACAGTACCCCATAAAAGAAGTGTGTACCTTAGATAATCTGAAACGTGGTTGATCTAATTTGTTCCTATTTCTAGTGTTAAAATTATGCCGATCACTTATCTTACTAAACAGATGTAGATTTTTTCTAACATACATGATATTTTCATATACAGGGTGTGTCGTAAATAGTGGTCCAGAGTAAAGGAGTCGTACACTGTATTCTTATGTATCACGTACCGAAATGTTAACCATTTTCAGTTAAGGGTCTCCGCAAAAAAAAAAAAAGGGTTTGGATATGATAGTACACATATTCAGGAGTAATAATAAAAAAACAGACTAAAAAAATATTGATACTTGTTGAAATTACAGCCAAATTCGTGAAGCAAGGTATAGAAATTAAAAAAAAAAGTTTTTTTTTTTCGGAGACCCTTAACTGAAAAAGGTTAACATTTCGGTGTGTTATACATAAGAATACAGTGTATCGACTCCTTTACTCTGGACCACTATTTACGACACACCCTGTATATATTGGCAAGGTACCGTCATGATGTTAATTTTTTTAAACAGTTCCCTTAGAGATTCGCGACTGCGGAGGTTGTAGATGGCTCTGACAGCCCTCTTTTGCAGATTAAAGATAGAATCAATATCTGCAGCCCGTCCCCATAACAAAATACCGTAAGACATGACGCTATGAAAGTAACTAAAATAGACCAGTCTCGCGGTATCCACGTCTGTTAACTGGCGGATTTTCCAAACAGCGTAAGCAGCCGAGCTTAGCCGCCCTGCTAGTGATGTTAAATGAGGACTCCACTGCAGCTTTGAGTCCAGCGTAATTCCCAGGAAAACAGTCTGTTCGACGAATTGTAGTATTTCCTTATTCAATACTACGTGACATTCACTACTTCTAACATTTGGTAACGTGAATCTTATGCATTTAGTTTTCTTCTCATTTAATATTAAATTATTTACAGTGAACCAATTATGGAGCTTAAGCATAGCGTTATTTACGTCGTCAAGCTCTTGTGCATGTCTGTTAACTTTAAAAATTAGTGATGTGCCATCAGTAAATAACACCATTTGTGGTCGGTTTTTCAGTAAATGAGGTAAATCATTTAAATATACTAAAAAGAGGACCTAATAAAATAATAATAAATAATATAATGAGGGCCTAATATACAATGTGTCTGTACACAGTGTGACGAAAATTAAGGGTGAGGTACAGACCATCAAACTGAACAACTTTCTCCCGGGGACCAACATCGTAATCGCAAAAAAAATATCAGTCATCTCATACATTTGTTCGAGTAGGTATTGAAGTTTTGTATGGGATGACTGATTTTTTTTTCACGATTACGATGTTGGTCCCCGGGAAAAAGTTGTTCAGTTTGATGGTCTTTACCTCCCCTTTAAGTTTTATTATTCCGAAACCAGACACCCTGTAGAGCCCTGCGGTATACCCATTTTGACTTTTAATCCCAATGAATTCACACCGTTTATTTGAACTTGCTGCAGTCTATTATTCAAATATGATTTTACTAAGCTAAGTGCAAGTTTACCCAGTCCGTAATGCTCAAGTTTCAAGAGCAGTGTTTCATGATTCACGCAATCAAATGCCTTGGATAGGTCGCAAAAGATGCCTATTGCATCATGTGCCTCTTCCCAAGCGTTAAAGATGTGTTTTAATAAGGTGACACCGGCGTCAGCTGTACAACGTCCTTTTGTGAAACCATACTGTTGATCGTGTAGGATGTTATTAAGATTAAAATGATTGAGCATTTAATTTAACATTACTTTTTCAAACACCTTGCTGAAAACCGGCAAAACCGATACGACTGCCCAGTACCCGATTAACTCAAGGAAATTAGTAAAACTATCACTAAGATAAATACATACAAAACAGCTCATTAAAACTCATTCTTTTAAGAAATGATGATGTACTCTCTCGTGTAATCTTGCGCTCCGGTCTAAGTACCATGGAACTCTTCTATTTCAAATCATCATTTTATAATTTACTTATTTACGATGGGATCGTTTACACCTGGCAGCCCTGTTCCGCACCGCAGTACACAAGAAGCTCGCTCTTCCGCAAGGCACAGAATAGATGATGACAAAAGTAGGTACCTACTACTAGATACATCAACACAGCTGGCGTAATGTGGGCGCACTACGTGGCATAGGTGCACCTCTGCCTAACCCTTCGGGGAATACAGGCGTGATGTTATGTTACTACTAGTATGTACTACGAGGACTTGGGGTTACGAGGGGAAGCCCATTTTATTAGCCTAATTTAGGAATTTAGGAACAGTCCCGTGAACTCATGTGGTCTGTATGCGGTATAGAGCGCTCGGGCGCGCGCAGCCCGCTCCCGTCCCGGCGCACTTACAGCGCTCCACTTTCATTACTGTTGGGTGACCAAGTACTATAATATACACATATAGCCTGAAGTAATTCAAAATCATACAGTTACTCGCAACTGATGAATCTGCTTTAATCTCAGTAGCTTATGATGAGCTAGCAAGATAAATACTACATTGCTTGCTTAAGCTTGCTGTTGTTCGGAAAACATCAAAATAAAGTGTCTCGAAGACAGTGTTTTGTTGTTTTAAGTTGCGTCCAGAGTCATAACTTCACCATTTGCACTGTTCATCTGAATTTGGATTAGAATCATTTGGCATGTAGCTTTGAAATTAGCTTTCATTATCAAAATGACGTCATCACATTCGTAGCATACCAAGATAAACAATCGCACGTCTTGTGTATTGATTTGTATTTAAAGTATTAGGAACTTTAAAAAGCGAATTATTTCAAACGGCCGGTAATGTAATCGTACCGGAGCTAACCGTAATAGCTGATTTAATGTACTGACATTGATAACGGTCGCACTGGTCACTGCCACAGCGTGGGCCAGAGCAGTAACACTACTCTGCACCACCTTCTGATGCTCCTTACAAAGTGACTTCCATGTTCATTTTGATGGCTTCTGTTATTTAATTATTACTAAAAATGTAGTACAGTAGGCCGCACGTAAGTGGAAACAGAACTAGTATAAGATGGCCTTGCATTTTATTGAACCTCCGAACCACGCCAGGGCAGCTCAAATAGTTACCACCGGCGCGCGATGTGCGAGGTCTACTGTACATGAACAATGTGTCTCGTGAAGAGATTAGACCCCAAGTTTGATTCGTCTTCTTTACTGAACTGTCCAGACCCTCATTGGTCAGAGAAAAAGAATTAAATATGACAAATATAATAATATTACTGGTGTTTACTTGCTGCTAAACTAAACGCTCGGTAGCGGTCAGTGCGCCTGCGCGTGGCGGTTACTCATACTACCTGTTACGAGTTTAGTATGGACAGAGTTCTTGCCTCCTTTACATTCTCACTATGAACAGTGCTGACGTCATCAGACGCACTTCAGCTCTGGCTTTTATAACAATAATATATTATGATTTTACTTCAGAAACGAAACTTTACATGCTCTTCGGTTCATGTCATGTAGATTCACCCTGTTTACAGCGCGTGTTTGCTTTACAGTGCGTTACTGGACGAGACGCATTGCATTGAAAGCATTGTAGGTACCACAATATATTTATAATCCTCATTTAACATACAATAGATAGGTAATCTCTATGTTATGGGCTTTGGAGTTTGAACATGTTCAATAATTAGTGCAGTAAAAGCCATCTCGAAGTAAACGCAGCTGATGAGACAGTGCTTGTGGAGTCCGGCTGATTGCGGAAGCCGAGGCACACATTCAGCGCACTTAACGCTCGCTCGTCGCACAGACGCAGACTCTCGACCGGCAACCGTTCAACGATTGGCCTTCACTTTACGACTCTCGAATTCCTCTCCGCATGAATGTCTCTGGACACTACTCACTACACATTACATGGCATTCGATCCCTCGTGACTCCTGCCCTCATAGGGTTGTCAATAATTAACTGTCGTTAGATATATGTACCTTGATTTTGTACACGAGTTGATACGAGTTTGTCGAAACGTGGTGACGTGAACTCGGTGATCGTCGTGCCTACGATTTGTTGTAGCGATAGCGGCCAAATATTTTAATAAACTTAATGTCGATGGTGGGTCAATTGTTTTACTCAGAAAGCTGAAGTACCTTTATCGTCGAGAACAGCTTCCTAGAACGTTCCTCTTTCTGGACTCCCGCCGCCAGCAGCTTCGGTGTCGGCTCGATACTGTATTTATTTATTTAGACTTCATGACAGTAGTGGTACTACTTACGTCTACTGATGTAGTCAGTCAGCCATCATCATCAGACAAACATTTAATACAATGTTTGTTTGACGACTGGCTTGTTCAATTAAGTAAATCATGTTACGGACAAAATTATCTAAAGAAATAGGTGCCATTCTGTCGCTAGTTCTTCAGTCGACCAACTTTCTTCAGCCGACATGACAGCCTCAATTTATAAGCTCGGATTTTTATTGCCCCAAAATTTTCAGCGCAAGCGATCGATCGATACCATTAATGACTCACAAATGACTGCTGACTGACCGCCTTGTATTCTAACTGGCTAGTTCAGCAAAATTGACCGCGACTGTGACGTGTTTCCTACGCGCAAGTTCTACTTCCACACACACGCGGTGATTATGTTCCGCGAACGTCTCCCGCGCCTGCCCCACACCCCACAGACACGCCACGAGAAGACATGGCCGTGATGCGTGAGTGCTACTGACTATGTTGAGACGTCACATGCTGCCATACCGTCAGGGCGAACGTGCACTACGACCACGTCGCAGAAATGCAACTTATTGGTTTATACACGAGAAAATATCGCCTCGATTTTAAAATTGTGATTTATTACATTTTGGCGCGACTACTTGCGACGCGATTGTCGCATAAGTGAATTGCAGCCTAGGAACTTGTATGGCCCCGCGTTCCGCGCCCCGCGTTCCGCGCCCCGCGCTCCGCGCCCCGCGGCGGGTGCGCGATTCAAAAATCGTGTCGCAAAAAATAAAGTCGTAGTGCGCGCTGGGCGCTAGGCCCCACGTGCCGCTCGGCGTCTGAGATGAATGATCTTTATGCTATCCTGTGCTTTAATGACTAGTTCTTTGTTTAGAACAAGCTAGTTCGCTGTTTTGCATCTGGAAGATTTATTAATCTAAACAAATTGCTGCAAGGATTAAGCGTTGGAATTTGGATTTTTAATAATGAAACTGAACAGAATAAGATTTGAGACTGCATATTGGTGTAAGTGTAACTAATTAATTAATTATCGTAATAAACTCCGGACATGCGGCATGGGTTGGTTTGATAGCTTATCGCTTTCAATCGATCAGTCCGGCGCGAGTTGGCCCAGTTCAAGTCCCTGCAATACAGTGATTTCAAAAGTTTACTACAACAATTTACTTAGCCAGAAAAATACATCAAAACGCATGAATAAGAAGTAAGACACCTGCGCTTGCCGAAGCGCCGACTGCTTGACTCGTGTAGAAGCCGCGCCAGGTCGCCAGCACGCCCGACCTCCGTCCTGAACTGTCACTGTTGCCGCTATCTTCGGCGCCGAGTTATTTTATTCACTTCATTTGAGTTTTTACACGCAAACGAATAGTTCCATTAGACAGATATAGTTACCAATTTCACGGTTGAACGGTTGATGTGAGCTATCGCGTGATGCCAGACTTGTAACTTGATTTACTGTTCTCAGTTTCTAACATTATCTACTTTGTGAAGCTTCGGACTTCGTTTTTTATGCTTTCGTAAAGGCTTTCCCATATTATAAATTTTATTTTTATATATAGGTGTGTTATGTTCTTAATCAGCAGCGGAGATGCGTGCTAAGACTGGTAACGCACAGCGAGAAGCGACTAAATTATGGACATAACCGCTTCACACAATCATCCAACTCTTCTATCTTCTATTTAAATAAAACAAAGTCAGGTTAGTTATAAATACCATTTATGACTCGAGCACGGCTGGACCGATTTTTATGTACTTTGATTTGTTGGATTTGTCTCCGCCCCGAAGAGCAGAATATCTATTCAATCAATCTGCCTAGCCTGTTCCCAACTATGTTGGGGTCGGCTTCCAGTCTAACCGGATGCAGCTGAATACCAGTATTTTACATGGAGCGACTGCCTATCTGACCTCCACAACCCAGTTACTGGGTAATAAGATACACCTTGGTGAGACTGGTTGACAGACTTTCCGGTTTCTGACGACCCGTAACGACTGTCAAAGATTAACGAATTACAGCCGGGACCAACGGCTTATACGTGTTTTCCGAGGCACGGAGGAGTCTCGGTATGTAAAGATGGTCACCCATCCACGGACAACCCCGGCTAGCGTAGCTTAACCTGATGGATCGACCCGTGCGGCTGTTGTTACTTGCCAGGAACTCCTCAGAATAACTATTAAAACATCGGAAAAATTCACGAAAAAAAAATATTAAGAAAATTAATTTTATTTATTTATTTATAAAGGTACACCAACAGCTTCTGTATACAAAATATAAAACAGTAAGACATGACAGTTGTGGGCATACAGTTGCCAATAACAGGTGAACCAACATTCATTCATTCATTTTCTGCTGATACACGAGTTAAAATGAGACAGAAACAAAACACGGACAAAAATGAACATGGCGTTGTATGCTGGTTCCGATAATGCCAGTAGATGGCGTTGTGTGCATTATTTATTTATTTAATACTTCATGCACAGAAATGTACAGAGGCGGACTTAATGCTATAGGCATTTTCTGCCAGTCAACCTTTGGGTGAGGCAGAGACAAACAGTGGTGGTGGTGGTGGTGGTTGACAAATTTGGGAAAAACTGAAAGTGCTTTTTTCTATGGGATTTTTGTATGTACTCAAGACCATGTTATTGATATTTTGACAGGACAACGTCTGTCGGGTTCTAGTATAGAATAGTAAACAACAGCTCACTCTCCGAAGTTTCCGGCTGTAGAAGGGAGCAGTTCGTTTCAGAAGTCGTAGCTAATATTTGTTTGATGGGAGATTAATCGATAGTTTCATCCAAACAGTTGAATTGCGTCTTTGATCAACCATCATCATGCACAGAGTTCTCCGTGACGTCGCACCGTGCAAGTGAGACTGACTAACAGCTGTTCAAGCGCACTTGAATTCGGTACTAATTTGATGGTTTCACAAGCGCGTTTCTGTGCTCGAAACTCGTTGGGTCCATTATCTGTGGTAATGAAATGGTGATCGGTGCGGGCGGTGGCGCAATGCAGCTGGTAGGAGAGCCGACTCGCCGTCCGCGCGGCCGTCGTGCACTCGTGTCGGCTCGTAGTTGGAGCTGCATTGTGCCACTGATTGCATTCACGCAAGTGCTATTGATTCCACGCTGTGCTCCGAAAGCAACCGATCTATTTAATGCATTTAATTTACTTCAGTGGGGCCAACAGGAAGGAAAATAAACGTATTCCCATTGCCCTCACCAGTAGGGCGCCCGCGACGGCAATACAACCGAACGCTGTGTGTTCGGTATGAGGTCGGAATGTCGCTCCAACTTGTATCACTTACGTCCACTCTTGCTGGATCAGCTCCAACTTGTATCACTTACGTCCACTCTTGCTGGATCAGCTCCAACTTGTATCACTTACGTCCACTCTTGCTGGATCAGCTCCAACTTGTATCACTTACGTCCACTCTTGCTGGATCAGCTCCAACTTGTATCACTTACGTCCACTCTTGCTGGATCAGCTCCAACTTGTATCACTTACGTCCACTCTTGCTGGATCAGCTCCAACTTGTATCACTTACGTCCACTCTTGCTGGATCAGCTCCAACTTGTATCACTTACGTCCACTCTTGCTGGATCAGCTCCAACTTGTATCACTTACGTCCACTCTTGCTGGATCAGCTCCAACTTGTATCACTTACGTCCACTCTTGCTGGATCAGCTCCAACTTGTATCACTTACGTCCACTCTTGCTGGATCAGCTCCAACTTGTATCACTTACGTCCACTCTTGCTGGATCAGCTCCAACTTGTATCACTTACGTCCACTCTTGCTGGATCAGCTCCAACTTGTATCACTTACGTCCACTCTTGCTGGATCAGCTCCAACTTGTATCACTTACGTCCACTCTTGCTGGATCAGCTCCAACTTGTATCACTTACGTCCACTCTTGCTGGATCAGCTCCAACTTGTATCACTTACGTCCACTCTTGCTGGATCAGCTCCAACTTGTATCACTTACGTCCACTCTTGCTGGATCAGCTCCAACTTGTATCACTTACGTCCACTCTTGCTGGATCAGCTCCAACTTGTATCACTTACGTCCACTCTTGCTGGATCAGCTCCAACTTGTATCACTTACGTCCACTCTTGCTGGATCAGCTGTCAGTCGGCCACCTGCTTTGTTTGTGGTGTATACTAGTTGTTGCTCACGGCTTCGCCCGCATGGATGTCAATACTTCTCTATTTGAATCGGATTTTGTTCACAATTTTACGGGTTTTATTTTTTTTGCGCGGAACCTTAATTATCTTTCTAAAATAAAAGTAGTCTAAGTTACTCTTATAACATCAGCTATCTGCCAGTGAAAGTCCCGCCAAGTTCGATCCAGCCGTTCCGGAGATTAGCTGGAACTAACAGATAGATAGACATACAGACAAAAGTTTTAAAAATCGTGTTTTTGTTTTATGTATGGCATAAATGTATATGCTTTCATATTTAGTAAAAAGCTGTTATTTTGACATTACAAACAGACACTTAAATTTTATTAGATTTGAATGATGACGCGGACACGAACACTAACTCCGAATTATAAGGAAAAATTCATTTTGTTAATTGCAACGGTTATTGGTAAAATGATAACGTAAGTAGTTATTTCGTATAATAGGTATGAGTTGATAACCGTTAAAACGTTCCGCTTTGAATAACTCATAATTGTCATGTACATACATACAAGAAGAGTATGTAGATGGATTGTAACATAGCGAGGATGTGTCGAGTGGGCCAGCAAAGGTCAGTCTGTGAGCGCACATAATACAGGCAGATGGGCGTGACGTCACACAGCCTGCGAGCTGCGTGCCGCTGCGCTGCTAGCGCAGTGTACGGTATTGTGCACAGACCACACCCAGCCCGAGTGACAGCGGAACGATTTGGATCACGTATTCTCCTCTCCTGCGCAGTCAGATCGGTGTATGAGGTCGACATGGAAAGGAACGGTGGCCTTTGCCCTGCAAGGATATAACACAGGCTCAATTATTATTATTGAATGATCATTTTTTTGTAAAAACAGCCATCACAATGTGTATCAAAATAGTGAAGTTGAAACATAAATATTGGGAAAACTTTTTGACAGCTTCGATAACTCAGCACCGTCACTACTTCACCAGTCACCAAACTCCGAAGAGGTACTAAATGTAGTATTCCTGTTCATCCGGTATTTTCCCCGTAACCACAGATTACCAGATAAATCACTCCATGTACTTACGCGCGTTAACTACCTACCGGTCGCCGGTTCGCACGCGACCCATTTCTCACTGGGTGGCCGACAGGAGCGAGGCGCGTACGTACGCATATACGAGTATTTTGGTCGACCTGACGTACTTAGTTTCAAATTCTTATGATATGGCTGGTTCTGGTGTATTATGTGCAGTTGATGGATGTAGATCCAGCAACAGAAGAGATAAAAACTTATCTTTTTTCAGTTTACCTGCTGATACAGTTTTACTATCGATTTCTAAATACGTAAATTGTTTAAACTTGCATGTTTCGTGTTCTGTATTTTATTGGTAGGTACGTAATTACTTCTACTATGTGTCTGAGATAAGAATAGAATGATCAGTGACCTCCATTTGTCAACTGTCATTTGAAAATTACGTTTAGCAAAAATCTATTTTGTACAAATTATTTTCAATAATATTTACTATCGTTATTATCTTGTTATTGTTATTTTCATATGATTATTGTTTATTTAAAAGCGTGCATGACGTCACAATATGGCGCCAGCGCAGGTTTGTTCATAGTGTAGAATCATAGTAGTTACATATTACGCTAACGAACAAATCAATTAATCGTGTTTTCAGTTTCCTCCATTTCGTATTTCATTCGTATTCGTGGCCATGCGGAGTGGTTACGTCACTGATTATTAAATAGTTCGGTACTACACATTGCGTACGATGTGTCTTACTTGTCTTACAATTGAAGTTTCGGGGTGTGGTCATAGACTATTAAATATTTACTTAGCGCATAAAAATATTCCTCGGTCTTTCATAAGTATTTTTAACAATTAAACATTCTAAAACATAAAAAGCATTTTATTTTATTTCATAATTAGTGTACTACAAATATACCTACTGACATCTTTATCAAAAGCATAGTAAAAAGAGAGGAAGTACGTTATCTTCATACAAACGCACCGCGCGCGGCTTGTATGTGTGCGCCAAAGTATCTATGCGTCGCCGCACGCACACTTAAACAAATCTCGGCCCGTTTTTTTACTTACCCCGGGTTCGGGTAAGTTCGGGTAAATTTTAGTATTTCCGAGATTCCACGGAATTAATTGTTGTTTTTTTTTTGTGTTGGTAGTCTACCTTATTATCTCTTTTTTAAAGTAAATTGCAGATTCTAATACTGAGGAACATGGGCAAAAAAAAATAAAAACGAAAATCACAAAATCGCTGATTTCTCGGTTCCTACGAGGTCTAGAGCAGCCATAAAGGACTCGTAAAATAGATAAAAACAAGACCTTTTAAAATGTAGCTAAAAAAATAAAGCAACTGTAAAAGTTTAGATGAAATAAATTTTTTAATATTTTTTAAATTATTTTTTCAAAATATGGGTAAAAAGTTTTACCCCCGGATATCTCCTAAACTAGTTAAGATGGATTCGTGGGAGTTTTACTCTCGCAATTAGAATAAAAAGCTCTATCTGATTCACTAATAATCAGGGAGGTGGTCATTTTGAGATAAAATAAAATACTGTGCGTCGTGATGAAACCGTTCGGGACAACTTTCACCGGTCGCACCAACTGTTTCACAAACGTCTGTCGGTAAGCTGCGTCTGGCCGATAACTTCAACGTACTACATTGAAAAACATACTTACAATAAGATTTATGAATTGTGAATCATTGAATTGGTGAACGAGTCATTGTTAATGAAATACCTATAAGATTCGGTCGTTGTAAGACATCATTAGATACATAACAAGACATGCATGCAATATAGTCACTTGACAGCTAGACGCTACGAATTAAATAAATCAGGTTCTCTGTGTTCCGCTATTTTGATATCTTTGAGACACGATTCCAGTTTTTGTACCTTTACAACTAAGCGTTAGATCTATGACAACTGGTTTGGTCAGACAATCCTTAAACGGCTTTTGATATTTTACAGATTTAGCGACCTTCAATAGATACGCATAAAATTGATGCGTTTGTTATATGAGTCAGATGTTGCAATCTTGATGCACGGCTATTGGCCGCGTCATCTCTGGCAATTCATTGCTGACGAGTTGGTGCCGGCTGCGACCCACTTGATGCACGGCTATTGGCCGCGTCATCTCTGGCAATTCATTGCTGACGAGTTGCTGCCGGCTGCGACCCACTTGATGCACGGCTATTGGCCGCGTCATCTCTGGCAATTCATTGCTGACGAGTTGGTGCCGGCTGCGACCCACTTGATGCACGGCTATTGGCCGCGTCATCTCTGGCAATTCATTGCTGACGAGTTGGTGCCGGCTGCGACCCACTTGATGCACGGCTATTGGCCGCGTCATCTCTGGCAATTCATTGCTGACGAGTTGGTGCCGGCTGCGACCCACTTGATGCACGGCTATTGGCCGCGTCATCTCTGGCAATTCATGGCTGACGAGTTGCTGCCGGCTGCGGCCGCGACCCACTTGTTGCACGGCTATTGGCCGCGTCATCTCTGGCAATTTATTGCTGACGAGTTGCTGCCGGCTGCGACCCACTTGATGCACGGCTATTGGCCGCGTCATCTCTGGCAATTTATTGCTGACGAGTTGCTGCCGGCTGCGACCCACTTGATGCACGGCTATTGGCCGCGTCATCTCTGGCAATTCATTGCTGACGAGTTGCTGCCGGCTGCGACCCACTTGATGCACGGCTATTGGCCGCGTCATCTCTGGCAATTCATGGCTGACGAGTTGCTGCCGGCTGCGACCCACTTGATGCACGGCTATTGGCCGCGTCATCTCTGGCAATTCATTGCTGACGAGTTGGTGCCGGCTGCGACCCACTTGATGCACGGCTATTGGCCGCGTCATCTCTGGCAATTCATGGCTGACGAGTTGCTGCCGGCTGCGACCCACTTGATGCACGGCTATTGGCCGCGTCATCTCTGGCAATTCATTGCTGACGAGTTGCTGCCGGCTGCGACCCACTTGATGCACGGCTATTGGCCGCGTCATCTCTGGCAATTCATGGCTGACGAGTTGCTGCCGGCTGCGGCCGCGACCCACTTGTTGCACGGCTATTGGCCGCGTCATCTCTGGCAATTCATTGCTGACGAGTTGCTGCCGGCTGCGACCCACTTGATGCACGGCTATTGGCCGCGTCATCTCTGGCAATTCATGGCTGACGAGTTGCTGCCGGCTGCGACCCACTTGATGCACGGCTATTGGCCGCGTCATCTCTGGCAATTCATGGCTGACGAGTTGCTGCCGGCTGCGACCCACTTGATGCACGGCTATTGGCCGCGTCATCTCTGGCAATTCATGGCTGACGAGTTGCTGCCGGCTGCGGCCGCGACCCACTTGTTGCACGGCTATTGGCCGCGTCATCTCTGGCAATTCATTGCTGACGAGTTGCTGCCGGCTGCGACCCACTTGATGCACATATCGACTCTTTGTTCAATCAATCTAACTATTGGTCAAGCACGCGTACAACTTGGATACCTACTAAGGAACAGCACATTCCTCGGGTTCGGTTCGGATACAGGCTCCTTTTAGATTCAGTTTTTTTCTTTTGCATAATACATTTAATAAGTTTTAGGCTTTCTTCTTTTATCTGCCCTGTTCCCATGTTTCTTGGAGTTGGCACAATGACTATGCCTACTTTTCCATACTGATCCCTGAGTCAGCACCTTTCTATATCTTTAGTAAAGATCTTAAGTACCTAGGTATATGTTTTTCGGATTTAGGAGAAATAGATGCTTTAGTTAAACTTTATAATGTTTTGGCGGAAGGGATGCGATGCGGTCGACTCAGTAATGGTCGCACGAGCTGACAAGTCACATAGCCGCCGAGACTGGCAGCGGCTCTCTAGCTGCTGCGCGACTGCGCTAGTGGTCGAGTGCAGTGCGCCCGTACACTTTCTAATTCGGGCCAACGGGTGTTTGCGGTGCATTGTGTGCCAAGACTGCCAAGGTCACGCATGCTGTTATTTAACATGTTCAGATAGACAATCAGAGACTCCTGATGTCCTGAATAGCCAGCACTTAGTAGTACTGTTACCTGTTACGTATTTAAGTATCTAAATGCTATTATAGTAATAGGTCTTCACCTATGTAATTGGAGATTCTATAACCAGCATTTTCAGATTTACTTATCTGTGATTGGCGCGCAATTCGAAATTCAAATAAATTTTATCCGAAAGCCGTGTTAATTTAATTTCAAATTCAGTCATTTGTTTTTAGATAGTTTTTTGTTTTTGTGAAATTGTGGTAGTTTTTGAAGCCATGGATAAACTGAAAATTCGTACAATTCGTAGAATATGAGTTCCTACGTGGAAATACCGCTGCGCAAACAACACGAAACATTAACGACGTGTACGGGCCTAACACTGCTTGCATAAATACGGTTCGTTATGGTTCAATTATTTTAAATCTGGAAATTTTGAGTTGACGAACGAGCCATGCTGTCGGCCGGTAGCTGTTGTCGACAACGACGAATTGATGGCGATAGTGGAAGCGGATCCAACCAATCTACGGCTGGGCTTGCTGCGAGCCTTGGAGTTAGTGTCAAAACAACATTGAAGCACTTGCGTCAAATTGGAAAGATTAAAAAACTAGATAAGTGGGTGCCACACAAACTAAGCGACCAACAGCGAGGCTTACGCGTCGAAGCATGCATAGAACTCCTGAATCGGCATAGAAACGAGGGAATTCTAAATCGAATTGTTACCTGCGATGAAAAGTGGATCCTGTACGACAACCGTAAGCGTTCGTCTCAGTGGGTGGACCCGGGTATAGCACCTAATCAGTGCGCTAAAAAAAAGATTACTCATAGGAAGACGATGGTGACCGTCTGGTGGACCAGTGCCGGACTTGTACATCACAAATTCTTACCCAATGGCACAACAGTGACGGCAGATGTCTATTGCCAAGAATTGCAAACTATGATGGAGAAGCTCGCAATTCAACAACCAACACTGGTCGATCGTTCTTCCCCATTGCTCCTCCACGACAACGCGCGAGCTCACACTTCACGACAGAAAATCGCAAAGCTACAAGAGTTACAGCTGGAAGCTCTCCGTCACCCACCGTACTCACCGGACCTTGCCCCAACAGATTTCTACTTTTTTTCAAAATTTAGACAATTTTTTAAGTGGGAAAAAATTCAACACCCGAGAGGCAGTACAAAACGCTTTCGCTGACTTCATCGCCTCCCGTCCGGCAGACTTCTACAGTAAAGGGATAAACAAACTGTCATCAAAATGGCAAAATTGTATAGATCATTTGGGCCAGTACTTTGATTAGCTGAAATAAAAAAATACCAAAATTCTTATATTTTAAAATTTTCATACAAATCTCCAATTTCATAGGTAAAGACCTAATATCAATGAATATCTAAATGACAAATATTGAATTACATTATTTATAAAATAGCTACTTAAATATTACTAATTAGGCAAATTAAAGCCCTGCTCTGAAGCTCTATCCTATTTGCTGTCAAAGTAGTTATTTTATAAATAATGTTGGTAAACGATAAAAATGTCATCTATACAAATAAATAAAATTGAATTGTCTGTTTGTTATATCAAAATAACAACTTTTTAATAAATGTATAGGAAAGTATAAACGGTTCTTATAACAAAAAGGCAATTTTTGTCTGTCTGTTTGTTCGGGCTAATCTCCGAAACGGCTGGACCGATTTTGACGGGATTTTCACTAGCAGATAGTTGATGTTACGGCGGGTAACTTAGCCTACTTTTATTTTAGAAAAATAATTAGGGTTCCGCGCAAAAAAATGAAAACCCTTGAAATTATGAACAAAAAGTCGGATTTGAAAAATTCTTTTGCATTTGGTAGCTGACCTCTCGAAGATAGTTAGTTATAGGCTATTTAACATCACGCTACGACGCTCAGGAGCCGAGCAAAAAGAAAACAAGTCGGAAAGAACACTAAGCGAAAACGAAGTAATAGCGTGGGCGGGTGATTCAACGCGACGGTTGGCGACGGGTCGGGGGACGAGGGCGTTTTATTAAAATGTGGCTATTATTTTAGTATATTGTGTATCTTACAACATCCACGCGAACGAAGTCGCGGGGGACAGCTAGTAAGTAATATTTTACAAGTGAATAGTTAGAATCAATTTATTGCAGTCAGCATTGTACTAAGGAAAACCGCGGTCGATGTTTTGCAGTATTTGAAATTAATTAACTCGGTGCAGGTCACTCTGCAGAATATTTGTTACTACCTATTCGAGGAAATAATATACATACTTATTTTAATTATTTTTCCTTAATTAATAACATTTGAGCTGAGGTTTATTGCTTTTAGGGTGCCGTACTTCAAAAAGAAGAAAACGAAACCCTTATTATATTATATTCTTTATTTTCGGTTCACAATGATCCAGCTAGTAAACAATATTATAGGATCACTCGTGTGTCTGTCTGTCTGTCTATCACAGCCAATTTGCTCCGAATCTAATGGACCGATTAAGTTAAAATTTGGTACACATATGAATTTCTGTGACCCAAACACGGACGTGTAACGTAAATAAATGAATTTTGAATATGGCGGTCACTTTTGTGGAGGAATTATCAAAACGTAAAAAATAAATTGCAATCTTATACCGTGAGTGTGACAAAAATACTACTGTGGGTCTTCAAATAGTTTTTGTTTATAATTTTAGTTATTTAATTTAAGAAAACGAAAATTTGCCATATCCCCTTATCTCCGAAACTACTGAGCCTAAAATTAAAAAAAAAAAAACATAGAAAATAGATACCTATAAATTACAGGAAAACCTATAAGAAGTCTATGATCTTAAAATAACACGGTTAATCTCGCAATATTGTGCGTACAACTGCATGTGCGTGCGTACTTACATTTGTAGTTGGAATGTATGGGAGAACATATTTTTCAATTACAATGTTAAGTTTGTTCTTGGGATAATTCTCTCTTCTTTCTTCATCCCAACTACGGAACCCTTCATTGTGCTTGGTCCGACACACACTTAGCCGGTTTTTTCGCTTAGCTCTGACACAAAGCTTGACAGCTTTAAGGAAATCTATAAATAAATGAAATATTATCAGTTAATTTAAAAAACTGGTACCGCTATACGTCGCAGTGGTGTGTCTGACGAGGACCAGATTGCAGACAGGTACTTATGAGCATAAAGTTGACTGTGACTGTGTGTGTCAGTGAGCTGCAGCAGGCCGCAGGCGGATATACGGCGCCTCGGCCTGGAGGTGGCCCTCAACAAGTCGGAGGCCATGGTGTTCCATGGTCCCCGGCGGGCGCCGCCGCCCGGATCACACATAGTGGTCGGGGGGGTCCGGATCGCTGTCGAGTCTACCATGAAGTACCTGGGATTGGTGCTCGACAGCCAAGCTGATGGGCGCGGCTGGGGCGCTGTCAACGCTGCTTCCCAATCTGGGGGGCCCGAGCGCCGCCTGTGTGTGTGTCGTATAAACAGGGAGCCGGACGCCCGGTGTCACCACTGCGTCGACTGTCGGGAGGACACGGCGCGGCATACGCTGGCAGAGTGTGCCGCTTGGGAGGAGCCGTGCCGTGCCCTCATCTCTAGAGTAGGCAGTGACCTGTCGCTGCCGGCTGTCGTTAATTCGATGGTCGGCAGCGAGGAGTCCTGGGACGCGGTGGTTTCCTTCTGCGAGACAGTCATCTCGCAGAAGGAGGCTGCGGAAAGGGAGAGGGAGATCACATCCTCTCACCCAGCCCGCAGCAGGCGCACTGGGCGTCGGCGGAGGGCGGACAACGCCCTCTTCCAGCCCCCCTAAATGGGTGCAGGGGCGACGGACTTGGGGAAGTCCGTCGCCCCCCATACATCGGACCCGAGGTAGCGGCGCGTAGTGTTCGACGCGCGCCCCTCTTAGATGTCGCGGGGGTAGTCAAACACCTCACTCCCCCCCTCGACACGAGGAGAGGCCTGCCGTGGCGGGCCGGCACCAGCCGGGGGTTGCGGAAGGACCCTCGGCGTAGGTGTGAGGTGGAACACCGGGGTGGTTTTTAGTCAGTAAGAGTCTGACACACCCCTCCGCCCACCCCAGGGCGGAGGACATCCATGAGGATTTTCCACCCCGAAACAAAAAAATAATCGGCTAAACCGTTATTTTGTTACCATTCAAAGTAGGTGTTACACTTCACCATCACTATCATACAAAAATAATAACATCGTTTACTTACCTACATGTTTAGAGCCATTATTAAGTAATTTAACTTCATAAGAAGTGACAATGCAGTATCGTGGCCCGCTCCTCCAAGTGGGTCGTTTCACGTTTGTGTTCGTCCGCCGTAACTTTAAAATCTTTGTCTCGCAGTCTCGCATCACAATACGTACGATATGAAGACAGCAGCAAGTTGCAGCGGCGGGCGCGGGCGCAGGCGCGTGGGCGCCTGAACTGGTTGACCCCAAAACGAATAAGATAAGCGTTCTGTTCCGAACTGCATTGTTCAAATGGTCGCTAATCATTTTGCACGTTTCACAGTTCAAACTAGATCTTATGCCATTCCTTATAAAGTCTAAGTGTTTGGAGTGCTTGTTACGTGCAGATTGAGAGCAAATTACTACACATCCTCGTCGTAACGAGAGTAACTAGTATCTAGCTGATCGCTGTCGGCTACCTACAGCGATCAGCCGGCAGTGTCGTGAAGGATGTCGCAGCAACAAGATGTCACACTCGCAGATGCTACCGTTAGCATGTGTGTATATGTTACGGCTAAAACCCGAAGTGCGGCTACAACTAGTTTTAGCCGGCTACAACTAGGTGTGGGCTGAAAGGTAGGTTAGGTTAGGTTAGTACTGTGACTACACAACACACCTAGTTGTAGCCGGCTAAAACTAGTTGTAGCCGCACTTCGGGTTTTAGCCGTAACATATATATAAGGTGGAACAGGACGATTGACATTCCATTAAACCACGTAAAGAGAATCGTTTTCTTTACCCGTATACAAAAAATCAATCAAATCCAATGAATGCTTTAGCCACAGGAAATTATTTTTCATTTTCTTATTTTTCAACATGATGTAGATCTGAGTCCGTAATAATAGGTAAACATTATCGCCGCCGCGCCCCGCGCCCCGCACCCGCGCCGTACCGTTGGTCAGTGACTTCGTAAATAAAGCGTGTTTACTTTTTATGCAGTTGATTCTGCTATTTTGTTTGAAAACTGCAATTTTTCAAATTTTCCATTAAGTACTAATCTTCGTGTTTTAAAATGTTTCGATGGACTAGCACTGTGCTCGTTTTAATTTAATGTCGTACGTCCAGATCCATATTTAAATTCAGATTAAAAAAAGAAGCGCAACTGGCCTGCACCATTATCTATTCCGTGAGGAAGCGATACCGTAATGTAGTGCTACCGTATGTGACCACGTCACGGTAAAGCGTAATAGTTACGTAATTATTAGCCACGCAGCCCGCGGGAAGGTACTGGAAACTCAAGGTAATGATTAGCTGTGGGGACGGAAGTTGTATATGCAGCTGGCTGGCGTGGCGCGCACAGCGCAGGCCGCAGGCTGCTTGTGACGCACAGGGCACGAACACGACTCAACTTTTATTTAGTGGCTAGGTACCCAACATAGCCGACATAGTCTTGGGATCTACTCAGGCGTACAGTTGTATTCAAAGATAAATTAAATGGAATTAACCTTTTCGATGCGGTTTAGTCACAGAAATATAAAAAGCTTTAATGCAGTGATCCGGTTTTTAGGAAAGATTCTTGTGTAAATAATCCTTTTGACTTGCAGTCCGGGTATGAATCAGTCCAGCAGAGGCCCTTTAAATAGTTAATGACACAAGACACACAATGAGCGTTTTATTAGGTTCACTAAAACAAGTTGTTTACTGGCGTTGTACAGTTGTGCGTGAACCGGGATGCGTCGACGCAGGGTCAACAGCCTCGCGTCATTTGCGATACCAGATTTAAATGAGGAGCAGTTTGTTCTAACGACACATTGTGTGTCGTGTCGTGTCCTGCAGTGCTGTGCCAGTGGGCTAATTGTTCTAGGTTCTAGGAATGATAAATTAAACATATGGGATCTCGACGACGTGGCACGAGTCCTTGTCGTCTTCTGGCAACTGGCACTCTTTCTAGGCTGTCTATGAACAAAACTAGCAACCACACTCGTGGATGCAGATGTTAGCTACGCGTGTTACGAGTTACGACGATGAGACGATGCCATGTACTCGACCATACAACGTGTGTCCACTCGTATGGAGTTTGTCATTGTCACTGTTACAGTCCACAGCCACACACACACCCACACCGCGTCCTCCACAGCGTCTGACGATACTGTTCCAGAGCGTAAACAGAGTTGCTTGCTTGCCATCATTGCTGAGCTGGAAAATATCATCCTCAGCCTTAAAGACAATTGTGCTGTTGGATTTGACGGTATTTCCACCTCAATCGTGAAAGCGACTCGTCACATTCTTATTCCTATCCTTGTATTCATCTTCAATCTGTGCCTTTCAACAGGTACTTTTCCTGATATTTTCAAAACCGCAGTTGTCCACCCTATCTATAAGTCGGGAGACAAGGATAATGTCGCTAATTACAGACCGATTTCAGTGTTGAGTACCCTCTCAAAGATATTTGAAAAAGTTATAAACCTTAGACTTACCAAATACCTAAAGAAATTTAACCTTCTTGCTAATAATCAGTTTGGCTTTAGGAGTGGGAAATCCACCGAAGATGCTGTACTGGAACTTATAGGTACCATTATTGGCCATTGGGAGAACAAATATAAAACTCTTGCTATCTTTTTAGGCCTGTCAAAAGCCTTTGACACTGTCTCAATTCCCTTCTTTCGAAGCTAGAGCATCTTGGTATTCGCGGGACGACCCACAATCTCTTCAGGGGTTATCTTACAGGTCGTAAACAAATAGTAAAACTTGGAAACTACCTCAGTAACCAGGAGACGATTACTTATGGTGTCCTCCAGGGCAGTGTCTTGGGACCCCCAATTTTTCTTATATATATGAATCAACTGTGTCAGTTATCCTTACCCAACTGCAAAATTATAGCGTATGCCGATGACACAGCTTTAATTATGAATGGCCGAGACTGGACCGAAACCCGTCTCAACTCGGAATTAGCTTTGAGCGCCATCATGAGGAGGTTGACCACAAATCTTCTCACTCTCAATGTCAGTTAGACCAAATTTATCACATTCTCTACTATGAAGTCAAGTCAGCCACCTACACTGATTGAAATTCGTGCCCACACCTGCCCCAACTCACATACAGACTGTGGCTGTCAACAATTACAAAACAGCCCTATTATTAAATATCTTGGAGTCACTCTTGATAGCAACCTGAAATGGAAGCAACATATTGCTTCAATTGTAGCTCGTGTGAGAAAACTCATATATATTTTTTTTAAACTCAGAGGCGCGGCCGATTTTAGCTGTTTATTAACGGTCTACTTTGCGCTTGCTCAGTCTGTTCTGGGGTATTGCCTGGCGGTCTGGGGCGGCGCCGGAAAAACAGTAATGCTACGAGTCGAACGAGTGCAGAGAGCTGTCCTGAAGGACCCCGATCCACCAAGGAAACCGATCCGATACTCTACATCCTCTCTGTATACCCTCTGCCATGTCCTCACCGTCAGACAGCTATTTATCCTCAAAATTGTTCTTCGCAAACACAGCCAACTTACCTTTGACCCTAAATGCTGTTCTAAACGCCGCTCAAATAGGGTTTGTAACACCGAGTCTCGTAGAACCTTGGCTGCAAGTCGTCATTACAAACACATAAGTTCAAAAATCTACAACAAGTTAAACAAAAGCCTAGACATCTACCCATTAACCAAGAGCAAATACAAAACAAAACTTGAATCCTGGATAAAATCACAAAATTATGATGCAACAGAGAAACTCGTGGAAGTGTAAACTTATCATCACTTCCTCACACACCCCAATAAAACCACACACAACACACATGCCACAAACACCACACCCCTTTCAACCCTCATTATCACTCTCCCACATACCCATTCACCCTACAATCATCACATTAACTCAACGTCAAAAATACATCCCAAATCATTATGTCCTGTACTGTTTATTATTATTATGGTTTTTAAATTTAATTTTCTCAGGTTAGTACCTGGTGTTTTCAGAATCTTACGGGTGTGAACCAAGGTGAGATTCTAGTTATTATTCTGAGAAGATAAATTGCTCTGTACTGCAGTGAAATTATTATCCAAGTCTAGTTGTAAAAATTTTCTTACTATGCGGTTTAGTGTTTAATATGGCAGCTTTTTGTAGTGTTATATATGTGTATTTGGATATGTTGAGTGCATTAAAACTATTGAATATTTGTTTCGGGATAACACCTGTTGTTGATATTACTATTGGGACTACAGTGACTCTATTCATTTTCCAGACTCTGGTACTTTCCTCTTGTAATTCTGTATACTTTCTGATTTTTTCCGTGATAGTTTTTTGTACGTTATTAGTATTTGGGACTGCTATATCTATTATAAATGTGTGTTTGCTTACTTTATCAACTAGTGTTATATCAGGTCTGTTGTTGTATATGGTGTGGTCTGTTATTATAGTGCGGTCATAATATAATTTGTAGAATTTGTTTTCTAAAACAGCTCTAGGCGTGTACTTGTAATATGGTGTGTCGGGATCCTGCATGAGTTTAAGTTTAGTTGCGAGTTTTTGGTGTATGATATTAACAAGTTATTTTTTTTTTTTTTTGATATTTCTCGGGACCCTAGGGTCCCGGACCTTTGAAAGGCATATGAAGGGCCGAAGCCAACTCGCAGAGGCCCGTTAGACGCTTTCAACGGAAATGAGGCACCAACCGACGATTATCCCTATACGTACTATGCAAGTGCACCCAAGGACAACCCCCGGTTGGTGTAGGACTATTGCGGATATGGAGACAAAAAAAAAATTGGGCTATGGGTTTGGATGGCTAAAGTGGACGGGTTATCTAAAACTATAGAAGGACTATGGCCCCTGCCTGACCAATGTTTGATAAATACAATACACGGATAAAATGGCAGGGGGTGACTTGCACACTCAACAACGGGCCCCCGGAAACGGTCGCTAGCACATAGTGTCGTAGCGACAAGGGGGCAACATGTCTTGAGGTGCTTAAGAGGAGTGGAGAGGTATTCCACGGCTATCAGAACAATCCCGGAAGTACGGTCAAGATCCCTACCAGCATCTTACTGGACTACTTCCTTCCTCCGAGCACGTTTGCTCTTGCGAATCGCTACTCAAGCCAGCCAATAAAGGCAAGAATGAGGTGGGAGGTCAGTTGTCGTCAGTGTTCACTCCAGCCGGCCAATAAAGGCAAGCCAGAGATGAGGAACATGACTTCTCCCGGGAGATAGGGTACGTGGGGTCGCTAGTGCCCAGCAGCTCGCCACATGCTGCCCTGCGGGTTTCTGTATCTCTCTTGGTCTGGCTCCTCACCCTAGACCTGTTCCGGCAAAGTAACCTCTCCCGGCACAAACCTAGAGTTCGGAGCGCGCAAGCCCCATCACGACGTCAACGTAGAGATGCGGCGATGGGGTTATTATTATTATTATTTTACCTTATTTATCTTATTTTTTGTTTTTATTATCAATTACCTAAATCTAAATTAACTTATGCTAAACTAACTTGTCCGCATGGAACATCGGTTCATTCTGTGCCTGGAGAAGGGCGTGGCTAGCTGCGCTGCAGTTTATACTTGTGCAGCTAGCATCGTTTTACTTGTTGTACGTTGTACGTTTGTCTTGTGTTATTGTTCCAAAATAAACTTTATTTATTTATTATCAGCCACAATGGGCGGCAGTGCGGCACAGTGAACGATTGTTCAGCGTTCGCCTTCACATTGACGTCGGTATTTACATCCGTCGGTGTTCCGGTGTGAGCGTGTTGTTTTGGTTCTCGCTGCACCGCAGGCTGCGCTGCTGTCTGACGCGGGCTCCGTACGACCCCGCGTGTACTGCGGAGCACCGTACGACCCCGCGTGTACTGCGGAGCACGTAACATCTTGCATGGCTTATCCCTTTCTAACTCCATGAAGCGGAAACCCAATTATATAACGATAACATTTTGAACGGGTTAGCCCTATTTTAGACCTTATTAGGTATATTTCTAGGGAAAGAGTTTTTTAAAGGGTTAAGTAACTAACCCGTTCATGAGAAAAGGGCTTAAGGGTTACCCTTATATACAATGACGGTTTGGATTGAAGCGGTTTACTAACCTTACCATAATATAATTGTGTTTGAGTTAAACGGGTAACCGGTTCTTATAGCTGTTTACAGTAGGTAATCACAGTGTAATAACATAGGGGATTTTCTAAACCATTTCGACTATTTAATGATTCATTAACTAAGCATAATTGAAGTACACGTCGAAGCGTTGGGGGTCAGATCTAAACAGAAGGACACAATAAACATACTCATATTAAGTAGACAATAATGTTAATCCAAAAATGATAAAAATAGAATAAGGTATTATTAATTATTAGCAAGATCGGTAGAATTTGGTGAATTTTGATAAAATTTTCGCATGTTCTACTAGGTTTTCATATCTGCGCAGAGGTTATCGGTGACAATGATCTTTTTACTCGGCCGACGACACTGATAAGGTGCCGTCGCGTGTTGTAGTTGGCGTTAACACTGATGCGGCGACGTCACGAAGGCCACCTCGCCCCGCCCGCACCCGTCGGCGCCCCGCCCTCGTCACTGATAACAATAACTTCTATCGGTTCATGCTCGCCTAGTACTTTTTCAGGACTTACGCAGAGGAAAGTGTTTTTCTTCGTGACGTTACCTCATAAAATTTCAGCACTCGGTTAATAAAACTGAAAGTACACGTTCAGATGACGACAGTAAACTTGTTGACGGGGGTCAAATAAGACAGAAACAAAGTTTGGGCTGTGCGCGGGAGCCTTACCTATTGCTCCTATGCGGTATATATCCATATTACCGTAGATAATGCTTCCAGCAATATTTTCGGCGGCGATATGTAGTGTACTCACGTCGCGCCCCGCCCGCCACCGCTTCAGTGAGGGATCACGTAATGTAACGTTGTGAATGAGCTCGGCGCCGCGTACAGCAAGCAAGACGACGTCACGCCGGTAATTATTCATTAAACAGTATTGACTGAAACATTACCACACGCACAGTCTATTTTTTCTTAAAATACGGTCTTTTTAAAAGTTGAATTCTCTAATCTCTAATATTTCAACTTGCTAGACTGATAAAAAATATCACTTAGATTCTGAGACTAATGTATACATCCTATACAAATAAATAGAATTGAAGTGTCTGTTTGTAATATCAAAATAACAACTTTATACTAAATGCATAAGAAACTATAATACGGTAGGTACTTATAACAAAAAAGCAATTTTTAAAAATTTTTGTCTGTCCGTTTGTTCCGGCTAATCTCCGAAACGACTGGACCGGTTTTGATGGTACTTTCACTGGCAGATAGTTGATTTTACGAGGAGTAACTTAGGCTACTTTTATTTTAGAAAAAAAAATTAGGGTTCCGCGCAAAAAAAGTTAAAACCCATGAAATTGTGAACAAAAAGTTGGATTTGAAAAATTATTTTTACATTTGGTAGCCCAATTCTCGACGATAGTTATAGGATATTTAACATCACGCTACGACCTTTAGGAGCCGAGCCAAAAGAAAGTTAGAAAGAACACTAAGCGAAAACGAAGTAATAGCGCGGGCTGGCAGTGCTACGCGACGGGAGTTTTATTAAAATGTGTAAAAGGTTTTTAAAAACCCTTACGATTGTGGTACACTCTGAACGACTTACATGAACCGACTAGCTTCTGCCAGCGACTTCGTCTGCGTGAGATTTCTTGTTCCCCTGATCCACCCCGTCGCATCGCATCGCCTGCCCGTGATCACTTCGTTTTCGCTTAGCGTTCTTTCTGACGTTTTATCTTTTTGCTCGGCTCCTAAGGCTCCTGGCTGATGTTAAATACCCTATAGCCTTCTTCAAGAATTGGGCTGTCAAATGCGAAAAAAAATGTTTTTAAATCCGACTGGTAGTTCCAGAGATCAGCGCGTTCAAACAAACAAACAAACTCTTCAGCTTTATTATTAGTATATAAATTAGCTTATACCCAGTTATACAATGTGAACGCGTTAGTAAACCCCTTCAAACCGAAAAGATATTGAAGGGAAACCCTTATTCCATGAACGGGTTAATAAACCGAATCAAAAATTCTTCCTAGGAAGGGTTTTGAAGTGTCAATGGGCTAGCCGCTCAGAATAATAACCAGGCTCAGTTATTCAAACTGTTATAAGTTATAATGGTGAGAGTGAAAATGGCGGGTGTACCATAGCGAATTAAATTATACCAATTACCAAAAAAATGTACCTACATATTACTATTTAGGGTACGACTTTACTTTACCTGCCGTCGATTTAAGGGGGGGGATGGGTCGGGGGAGGGGGGAGTGGGTGTAGAACCCCCCCTATGAAGGAAAAATTGCGCAGCCCCCCCCCCCCCTTTTTAAGATATGATTTTTTTAATATTCTAACCTAACTTTCAAATTTTCTGCACTACCTATAACTAAAAAAAAACCACGTAACTGGTCTAAATTCGTTTCCAAACAATAATAAGATCAATGACTCTTTCAAGGTCAAGGTCAACACCCCAAAAGTCAAAGTTAAACCAAAATATAGTCAAATCTTGGAATATTACCTTTTGACAAACTCTGAGGTCAAGGGCATCAAGGTCAATAATATATTTCTCGAAGTAAGGCGTGGTCGACGAAGCCCCGCTTCTCGGGGCTCCTACTTCTGAGTGGTTTAAAAAAAAATAACCACGAAGGGGATGGCGGGGTCTGAAAGACCCCGCCATCCCCTTCTAACCTAACCTGTCCGAGTCGGGGTGCCCCAAGTCCCAAACTCGCTTTACTCGCTCTTGCATAAGTTCTCATTTTATACGTAAACGCTCTCAACTGCTAGGGACATACGTTGACTATCAGGACGACGACCATGTACAGGAGTATTAGTGTTCTGTGACCATGTGAAGTGACACTTGACAGTGACCACACAAAATGGCGTTGTTTTACGTTTGGTTTCACATACCGGCAATAATCGGTAAATTATTTAGAAGTGTTAATTTAATAGCACTAACTTAATTCAGCGAAATATATGTTTTATAATGAAATATTCGTAAAATGTATCTAAATCACTACAATGCGTGTTTATTTCATCATTAATAAGAAGTAAAACATTTTAGTACGTTGACCTTACGTAAAACGAAACGTTTAAAGGCGAGACAATAATTATGTCAAAAGTGACAAGATATTGCTAAATTTTTACGATTTTGATTATTTTTTTCTCGTAAACCATTTATCTGCGCAACTTAAAACTTTACGAGGGGGCTTCTATTAATATGATCTTTCTGTAAAAAAAATATGGACTCCCAACTCGACGGCAGGTAAAGTAAAACTTAGCCCTATTTAGTCCGCGAGAAATCGCGGCACGGCGGACAGAGCTCCGGCAGGATCTCATGGCGGCATGGAGAGTGCGATTGTCGCAACCCAGCGCTGGGCACGCCACAATTGCGGCGATAAGTCCCCTCTTTGAGGAGTGGCTGGAGAGGCGCCACGGCGTCCTCACCTTCCGCCTGACGCAGGTCCTCACCGGACACGGGTGCTTCGGGAGGTACCTGTTCCGGATAAGGCGGGAGGAATCGCCCGGGTGTCACCACTGTGTGGATCGCCCGGAGGACACGGTGGAGCATACGGTGGAGGTCTGCCCGGCTTGGGCGGAGCACCGCCGTGTCCTCGCGGAAGCGATCGGCGGCGGCGATCTCTCGCGTCCGGCCCTGGTCCAGGCCATGGTACGGAGCGAGAGTGCATGGGAAGCCATTACCTCCTTCTGCGAAGCAGTAATGCTCGTGAAGGAGGAGGCGGGACGCGTGAGGGAGAGGCAAGCTTTGCACCCTCACGCCCCTAGTCGCCGCAGGAGACGCCCTGGGCGTCGGGAATTGGCAGCTGATTCCCGGCCACCGTAGGCGCGGGCTTGCGGACGGCGAGCAATGGGTAGCTCGCCGTCCGGTAAGGACCAAGCCCGAGTCGACGGCGCGTCGTGTTCCACGCGCGCCTCAAAGAGATGTCAGCACTATTGACGGGGTCCGCTAGGGCCGATGCCAGCTAGGGTTGCGGGATGTTCGAAAGAGTTACCGTGGCCCCGGCACAGGCAACAGAAGGAACACGGGTGGGTTTTAGTCAGTAAAAGTCTGACACGCCCTCCCGCTCCGCCAAGAGCGGGAGAAGTCATTTGATGATTTCCCATCCACAAAAAAAAAAAAAAAAAAAGCCCTATTTAGTACCTAGCTCTAAAAAATTTGTACCACCTTCAGAACAAAATTATTTCTAAATTAAGGTACACCCGCCATATTGACGTTAAGATTGGGGGTTTTCTGTAATATTTTATTATTTAACCATTACTCATAAAATATAATTACCTACACCAAAAAATTGTACCTAAAAAGTACCTCAAGTAAAAAGAAACACACACTTGATCAGTGGGATAGTTCCTGAGAAATAAAACAACCGTGTCTTGTGTATAAGTAAACACGATAACTATCATGATATATTGATATAGTTAAACAATACATTTATGTTTTACGGATATTTTTAATTACGATTTATAAGCACGCGAATAATAATAATTATATTAATATTTAAAATAATAATAATATGTATAATAATTCATAATAATAATAAACATAATTAGTACCTAAACGAGACACGGTTGTTTTATTTCTCAGGAATTATCCACTGATCAAGTGTGTTTCTTTTTACTTGAGGTACTTAGAAGTACATACAATATGTTCCTTGCTCCATACTGCCGTAGGGTACCCAACCGAATAAACGGGAACTGTTTAGTACAACTTAACTTCAGCGCCTGCAGTTTGCACGGTGTTAGCAATACAGTGGTACTACTTCAAAAAACCGGCCAACTGCGTGTCAGACCACGCACAATGAAGGCTGAAGGCTTCCGTAGCTGCGATAAAGAAAGAAGAGAAAGAATTATCCCAAGAACAAACTTAGAATAATAATTGTAGTTGTAAACATATGTTCTCCTATACATTCCAACTGCAAATGTAAGTTTGTACGCACAATATTGAAAGATCCACCATGTTTTTTTAAGACCATAGACTTCTTATAGGTTTTCCTGTAATCTGTATAGAACTATTTTCTGTATTTTTTTTTTCAAAATTTTAGGCTCAGTAAGTAGTTTCGGAGATAAGGATGGTCAATTTTCGTCTATTTTCTTAAATTTTATAACAATTTAGGTATTTTAAAATTATAAAAAAATCTATTTGAGACTCTCACACTCACAGTAAGCCCTTTCATTTGATGTGTCACGCAAAGCTTTTTTTTTAATTTTTATTTGCCTCCCAAAAGTGATTCAAAATTAATTTATTTACGTTACACGTCCGTGTTTTTGGGTCACAGAAATTGATATGTGTACCAAATTTCAACTTAATTGGTCCATTAGATTCGCAGCTAATTGGCTGTGAGTCTGCGACAGACCGATAGACACCCGGGTGATCCTATAAGGGTTCCGTTTTTCTTACCCAAAAAAACTAGAAATTCACTGCTCATTAGTAACTGTAAATTACATAAACGAGGTAAAAAAGTACGTCATGGTTGCGTAGTCACATACATTATTTTCAAGTTTGTAATCCACCGACAATACTTAATGCAAAGCGTACTTAGATTTCTCATAGTTAATAAATTCTTAATCTAAGAGATAATACTATACTAAGAGTGGCAGTAGGTCAAGTGATCTTTTGTTTATTATAAAACCACAGCGTGTTGCCAAAAGGCAGCTCTGTGAGCGTGCGCTGCGGTGCAGCCCGCTCGATGTAGGTCGCACCTGCAGTGCGCCGCCCTACTCGCGACCTCTCTCCTGAACGGTGCAATGCGTTGTATATCCGCTTTTCCGGTCTTTTGGACAAGTTGTCGATTTCCGCCACGACGGACATATCAAAAAACACATCGACGCGACGTCTCATTAAAAATGGCGTTGATTTATTGGCCTTCAATAAAATAATATTGTTAGTTCAATCGGTTCAATAGTTTCCAAGATCTCGCGGAGACCGGAGTGAACGTAAGTAAACTTTCCCTTGTTATAGCAGTCAGCCCTCCTCCGGTCCGGAGACTGCGAATGTACTGACCTTGCGGATTGTTGATGATAAGTATTTGAGAGCATTCAGGTCAATAACGACTTAATAAACAAACGTTGATTTCTTATTCGGCATGGCGAGCTAACACGCAGAATGTTGACCTTATCTGTATGATTTAATTGTTAGCACACGCATAATAAATCACAACACTCGTTTACAAAAATCTGGGTAATATATTGTGTCAGACATTACTGTGGTGCAGGCATACGATTAGTGTGTAGGAGCTAGGAGCGCGAAGGTTGAATCAATTGCACGCGAAACAGAATGGCGCCGCGCCGCTCCCTCCGTGTAACGCTATTTTAGTAGCGGGCCGCGTCGAGGGGACCTGTTGCTCCCTGCGGAATAGTTTCTACATGTACTAATGTACCAGCCATCTGAGCCATCAGCCATGAGTGCCGTGTCACGCCGAACAAAAACCCTCACCCAAAAGGAAGTAAAACATTGAAACCTGTTACAATGTATTTTTTTATCGAGGTAAATGGGTCACTGTGGCAGTCTCGGGGACATGCGGAGTACTGAGGAACTAGCGCATACAACCTGCGTATTGTTGAAGATATGCGGAGCTGGACTATAGTGACAAGTTTGTTGTTCCCTGAAGCTGTACGTAGCCCTAATATTGTATTCGGTTCAACATGAACCAGCCGCAACAGACCCAAAATACATTGCTCACTCAGTAATTAATTGGCAATCACATAGCCATAGCTGCCTGATATGAGGCCACTAATTGACTTAATTACCAACTTCTCAATGTGTAACTAACGAAAATGACATGTATTTAGCACAAGCGACCGGCGCGTCAAGTTCACGGCATCACTTATCTGTTCCCGCGGCCATCACATCACACGCCGCACTTGCAGTTGTTATTAGACTAAACTTCATTTTGCAGGCTTTGAACTGTGAATACTTTGACAGCCAAGCTTTCTAAACACATGCCAGTATGTAGCAAGTAAAAGAACGAAATAATCAACCGATGAATTAGTGTAATACTAATGTGGATGCTGATTTTCCGCGCATCGTTTAAATATCGCGAATAATAACATGATGTTGGCAGAAGCGTTCACTGTTACTGTGCACAATATCGTTAAAACGCCGGGTGTATTCACCCGTGA